>OZ005603.1:26821344-28021344 GCA_963930655.1 Myrica gale
TTTACAATTCGAGTGATCGAGAGGGGCGGATCCCGCCAGGGACCCACCCTGCCCGAGCAAGGTCTCCGAATTGCCCTTGAGGGGATCCTCATATCTACAAGGAGGAAGGTAAAAGAAACAAGAAAGCAAATGAAAAGAGTTGCCGTGTGTGATTAGAACCTGAGACTTATAAGTGTGCTCCCCTTGTAGTCTCAAGTTTGGATCCCTCTCGATTGTAAATAATTATTTGGGACTACCCGCGGAAAAATTGGCTTACTTAAACTATGTAGTATGAGTAGGCTGACTCAGGATTTACGTGGGTGTTTTCTCCTTTTTAATTATTAAAAAAAAAGAAAAAGAAAAAGAAAAAAAGAAAGACAAGATAAGAGGAAGCAAGAAAAAGAATTGTTGCTAAAAATGGGCTATCTGCAAAAAAATGGATAGGACCCAAAGACCCACCCAAATAGTATTTAGAAGGTTTCAACGGGCAACGGCAACCAAATGTATTTCAGAAAATCGTTCGATCGACTATTGACAAAAGGGAAAAAAAGTAGCTTTACATGGTTGGGCTTTTCAAAGACTTAGGGCGAGTCCACTACACTCAGCACTTGTCCTACAGTCCTATAGTCCCACTTTATGCAAAAGAACAAAAATCACAGTCGAAGCATCTTGATGAACTGGCCCATAGGATTTGTGTCTAGAACTAGGATCAACGACAAAGAAATTGTCCATATCCCGAAACATATGATAACCAAACCAATTGGCAGAAACGTGCAACTATCTAGGCCTAGGGGAAGCATCCAATAGGGGCATAGGAAGCTCATATTTGTCGCAACGAGGTGTTGATTTTATGCTTTCAACTTTCAATAAAGTTTTTGGCTTAAATACATCCCATGCCATGTGGTATTCGTGAATTGTAAATATACCCCTGAGGTAAACAAAGTTATTTTAATACCTCTGAAATAAACTTCAAGGTCACAATATGTCCATCCGTTAATGTGTCGTTTGAAAGACTAACGGTAAATACTGATGTGGCAAAAATAGACACGTCAACACCAATCAGATGATACCATGTAGTCAAATGAAGCGGTCGACCGCTACATGTAGAGGACGATCGCTTAATGAAGCGGTTGACCGCATTCTATTCCGTTAAAAAAATAATTAACATAAAGTGCCCCAAGTAGTGAAATGAAGCGGTCGACCGCGTTCTATTCCGTTAGTCTTTCAAACGACACATTAACGGAGGGGCATATTGTGACATTGAAGTTTACTTCAGGGGTATTAAAATGACTTTGTTTACCTCAGAGTTATATTTGTAATTTACGAATAATACATGGGCATGAGATCCATTTAACCCAAAGTTTTTTCTTAGAAAAAAAAAGAGTAGAACAGGGGAGGCCGCACGGTTGATTCCTACTAATATTCCATTAACTCTTTTAAGTTTCTCTGCGTTTGGTCTAAGGTGCTATCTGATTGGGAAACCAATTAGACGCACAGAAGCAGCCCGTAATTGCATTCTGATGATGACCATTTCACAACTTTTTCCTATAAATTCCCAATCGATCATTACTCTCGTATATGTAACAAGTCCAACGTACAGTACTTGGTTCGGACGAGAGCAAACTCGACCTGGGTTTCGTCCCGTCCCCCCCACCCGCGTCTCTCTCTCTCTCTCTCTGTTGTCTGTGTCTCTCTGCGTGCTGCATGCAAACCCATGGGAGGCGAAATCTTATTTACACTAGACTAGCAGTGTTGACAAGGTTAAAAAAAGGCTAAACCATTAAGGAAAAACCTCCCTCATGGGTAAACCCTTAAACCTATTGGGAGAAATTTCTCTTTGATAGTGTGGCACGCACTGGCCACACAAACACATGAAATGGTAAGTCAAGGACTAGCTTGCAAGGTATACAATTTAAAACCATGCCGACTTCTAGATACAATTCCTCCAACCTGCAGGGGAAGCCCGTCCTCCAAACTATTTCGCTGGCGCCCTTGGTGGCGCGTCCAAGACAAAGTTGATGCAAACCAATAAAGAGGCGCTTTGTCCTTGGACTCTATTCAATGTAAAAATGTGTGGTCTGATGCCCAATATCTGGTTCATGAGTTCACTCCAGCCCAATATAGTAAGCCTGGAGGAAACATTTAAGGGAGAGCTACAATAGCTCAATCCTATGAGCTATTTGTGTAGCTGGCGATCCAAGCTGGCCTTAAAGAACATCCGGGCTTTGATCGACTCCTTAGATTGCTTTTCATTCGTCTTGAATTTCAAGTCCATCGACGATCCAGCCATTTGAGGTTGTCATTTACTTCATAATTCTCCCACCACACAAACATTATAAGCAAGTGGCATCATTTGTAGCAGGTTAGCTGATGCCATTTAAAAAAACAATAACAAGGAAGAATCATTAGAAGGTCCTTTTCCCATTTTGTCGAAGCATTAAATTTAATTGTAAACGTGGGATAACCTTACAATGGAGATGTCTGTGAACCATAATATTCCTACGTACGTACTCTTTTACAGCCACTTGAAGAGATGATACATGGTTTTGTGGGAGACGCAAATTGCTTTAAAAATACCATTTTTAATTGACCACAAAGGCTATGTTCAACACAATAGAGATAAAACCATTTCCAGAGATCGGTTGCAGAGACGCGGCTTTCTGGGCCATATGAATATACAACAAAAATAGTACCTTCTTCTTCTTGTTCGCCTTGACCGTTAGATGGGAGAAATTGTAACCAAAGGAAGGCAAAATATCTGTGAAAATAATTTTAAAAACAAGAAAATCACAATGATGACTACGCAGTGAGATATTTGCGGGGGCGAATTCGTCATTGGCGTTGCATGTCAAACGTGGAAGCACAAGACAAATCGAGGAAGTGTGGCCCTACTTTCTTTGCTTGCGTCACACGCTCTCTTATCATCCACGTACGGCGCGGCCCGCCCTCTCAAGTACGCTTCTGCTATTATAAATTCAAGCTTCACTGCACTTCTTCGTCACTCCTAGTCTCCTACTATCCCTTCCCACTGTCGTACTTTCTCTATCCAGTATCCAGTGATGGATTCTGTGCTCTCGCGGTGGATTCTCTTCCTCTTTACAGTCATGATCAGGCAATGCAGCGTATGGACTCGTGCTGACCTCCCCGGCACTTGGGAGCTCCTGGTGGCCAATGCCGGCATAGCCTCCATGCACACGTCTGTCACACGCTACAACACCGTGGTTCTCCTCGACAACACCGGCATCGGTCCCACCCGTAAGATGCTTCCAATGGGTCACTGCCGGGTCGACAGCAACCACAACAGCGACTGCTCCGCTCACTCCGTCGTTCTCGACCTGAAAACCAACACAATCCGGCCCTTGAAGATCCTCACTGACACTATTTGCTCATCCGCCCAGTTCCTCCCGGACGGCACGCTGTTACACACTGGTGGGAACAATGATGGTGTGAAGAAGATTCGAAAGTTCCAACCATGTGAGGCAGATGGGTTTTGCGACTGGGTCGAGCTGAAAGACGTGGAGTTGGTGGGTGGGCGGTGGTACTCTACAAACGGGAGCAGATTCCCTCCGAAGGCTGCATTTCCGAAGGATACCAAGGGAAGGTGGAGATTAAAAGAAAAACCAATCAACGGTTAATACATGTCCACATCATTTAATGAAGAGAAATACTGAACTATAACTACTCTCTAAATTTTTTTTTCATTAAATGAGGTGTACATGTATTAACCATGGATTGATTTTTCTTTTAATCTCCACCTTCCCTTCGGTAGCCTCGGAAATGCACCCTTCAGAGGGAATCCATTCCTCTCTACAAACCAGATATTACCGGATGGTTCGACGATTATTGTGGGCGGGAGATCAATGAACACGGTCGAGTACTATCCGCCGAGACACGGAGGAGCCGTTTCGTTTCCGTTCCTCTCTAAAACGGAGGATAATAAGATGGATAATTTATACCCTTTCGTTCATCTCCTTCCCAACGGTCACCTTTTCATCTTTGCTAACAACAAAGCAGTCTTGTATGATTACGAAACTAACAAAATCATCAGAGATTATCCGCCCTTGGATGGTGGCCCACGTAACTACCCATCGGCTGGATCATCAGCGATGCTGGCCCTCAAGGAGACTACTCCACGGCGGTGATTGTGGTGTGTGGTGGGGCGCAGTCCGGTGCGTACAGCAAGAACAGTAAGGACAGTCCAGCGCAAGCTAACTGCGGGCGCATTGTAGCAACTGCAGCACATCCGGTTTGGCAAATGGAGGACATGCCATTCTGACGGGTAATGGGGGACATGGTTATGCTCCCTACGGGTGAAGTGTTGATAATCAATGGCGCCCAAGCAGGGACCCAAGGCTTCGAGAAGGCTTCCAAGCCTTGTCTAACCCGAGTTCGGTTATAATACGTTGGTTATAACGTGCGGGTTTACGGGGGAATGGGGGAGATTTATCCTGACAAATCCAATGGTCCGGAGATGAGTTCGGTTATTTTTAAAATTCCAACCCGTTTGACCCGACGACCCGCGCCTTTTACCATTTTTCGCCGATTGCCCGCTCATTTTGTCATGTCCTGCTCTTCGTGAGGAAAATCTCCTCTGCTCTGCCCCGCTTGTCCTGGTCTTCGTGAAGGAATAGACCCACTTCTCCTGGTATTCGTGAAGGAATAGACCCGCTTCTCCTTCGACTGGCGTACTTGGGGTAAACTGGTTTTTATTATTTTTACTTTCTAAAAGATTAATCTGCAAGACCTTCGTTCTCTCCTTCGACCGGCGTACTTGGTTTTTATTATATTTACTTTCTAAACTCGTCTGCAGGTACTTGACATGGAGAGCTGCTTTTATTTTCATTTTACTTTGAGTTTTAGATCCAAATGTGACTATACTTTAATTCTTCAGTGGGTTTTTGTCATACTTGGGCACAACGTGTACTTCCATGTTTCAGATTTCCAGCATATTGAGTGAGGTACCTCTGCAAATTGTATTGGTTCATGATCATGAAAAAATATCGTTAATAGTACTTGATTGGAATGTGTTGGGAGGCAATAATTTAAGACATTGCTTCTTTTGTGCTTTAAAACCAAGACATTCAATCTTCTGTACATACCGGAGGTTTTATTGTGCTAAAGTTGTGCAGAATTGCATGCTCTAAGGCTTTTGTTAAAGTGTCATGATGCTACCTCGGCAAGTTACTTGAATGCTAGTCTACCTATTACACCAATGTTTTATTTTTTTTGTAAGCATTACATTAATGTTTTCTTTTTCTAAGCAAGCATTACATTGATGTTTTGCATGGCTGGAAACTTTGTAATCTAGGTGTCCTGGTTGTACGTTCTCACATGCTTTACGTTTGGGAGTCACCAGGGTCTTTAACAACATTTTGACTCTTTACAGGACGCTGATAATTGCAAATGCTGGGGATTGTCGTGCAGTGTTAGGGAGGCGAGGTAGGGCGTTTGAGATGTCAAAAGATCATAAACCCAATTGCACATCTGAGAAAATAAGAATTGAGAAACTTGGTGGTGTCATTTATGATGGCTACCTCAACGACTAGTTATCTGTGGCTCGTGCTTTAGGAGACTGGCACATGAAGGGCCCCAAAGGCTCTGCCTATCCTTTAAGTGCAGAGCCAGAGTTGCAGGAGACACACCTGACTGAGGATGATGAGTTCTTGATAATGGGCTGCGATGGCCTGTGGGATGTAATGAGCAGCCAGTGTGCTGTGACCATGGCAAGGAAAGAATTGATGCTCCACAACGATCCTGAAAGATGCTCAAGAGAGCCGGTCAGAGAGGCACTCAAGCGCAACACATGTGATAATTTAACGGTTATTGTGGTTTGTTTTGCATCAAGTTTGTTGATGTTGATGATGTATCAAGTTGAGTTTTATCTCCTTATTATGGCTACCATTGTGTGGCATATGCTGTTGTTTTGATACAAGCAGGCATACTGGACTTATCAAGACACTAATAAAAAACTGCAAATTTTCAGAGGATAATTCAGATGTTCATTCTTAAAGATTTTCAAAAGTATCCAATAAAAGTATCATTACAAATGACATAATAAAAGTTTCATTACAAATGACATTCCAATAATCCATACATTAACAAAGCTAATGTTTCCATGCTTCTTGTTCCAATCCAATCTCTTCAGTATTTGACAGCAGAATATTATCCGTCCTAGGTTTCACATAGAAAACGTTAGCATGATCATAATAAATAGTCTTTCCAAATTGTTCCAACGCCAAATTTCAAGCACCACTATATGAGATTAACTGAGTCATATTCGTTAAAAAATTGACTTGGGCAGCTACAATACCTTTCAATGTCCAGAAACCAACCTAAATTATGCTAAACCAACTATCACCCCTTAGGGAAAAAAAAACTATCACCCCTTAGCAGCCTAGCTTTTTGCATCAATCACATATTAGCAGCTCAACATAGCCACTTCATAAAAGAAATGTTCCATAACGACAAGTGCTCAGCTTCTTGCATCAATCACATATTAGCAGCAAGGAAATAGATGCCTGAAGGGCATAGCACTAAAACAATTCCATCAGTTTCAGAATTTGCATTTTGCATTTCAGGTGTTGTCTTCGACTTGGTGAATGAGCGAGCAGCAAGCTCCTGTAGGTCTTTTAATGAAGATGCCTTTGAACCTTGTCAATTGCTGAAGCAAACTCCTCACAAGAACTTCACAAGATCCAGGCTTCACGCGTTTTGCATTGAGGAGCGAATTTGCAACAGTACGCACAACAGACCCCTCTGGATCTTCAGCAAAGGCCTAAATTACACAAAACGAATGGAAGGTGGGGGGGACTACGAATGAAATAAACCACTAGAAATCGAGAACTTTCAATCTTACATTTTTCACAATTAAAAAACAAAGAAATAAGCATCACTACGCAAGTGAGCCTAATTAAAGCCTGGGTGAAACAAATCGTGCCAAATTTTCCAAAGCGAAGTAACCTAATAAAATTCAAATATTTTCCGAAGCACAAGGCTGACAGCAGCTCACTTCCCCTCTCCTCTCGTTTCCCACAACCAACCGAAACCCAATTCCCAAAACCCACGCCAGAATCAAAATGCAAATGAAAAAATTTTACGCTTATATAGAGAGAAGGAACGTACAGAGAGCAGGCGAAGAAAAGGATAAAGAGGGTGGCATAGTTCCTGGCATAACGCTTGACATTCTCGTGTACACGCAGCCTCGCCTGAGCCGTCGAGGACGACAACCCCTCTGAATCGAAAAACCCAAGGAACCCATAACTCCAGGGCGGCGTTTGGGCGGAGAGGTCTTCGGTGGTGAGCTTGGAAAAGGGGTTGAGGGTGAAGCGGGCCAGAGTCGATTTTCCTCACGAATGACCAGGACATGCGGAATTCAAATTTCAAAATCGTCGGCAATTGGGGAGAGAAAACACGCTGGTCGTCGGCGAGAAACGGTAAAACACGCGGGTCGAAACCTCAGCCGGGTCAGGACAAGCGTAAATTCCTCTCCTCATCTCCGGACCGTTGGATTTCTGAGAAGCAATCTGGGCCGTTCCCCCGTAAACCCGCACGTTAATACCAACGTATTATAACCGAACTCTTCTAACCCCGGTTCTTTATCGACCTGATCGACCGGTAGGATTGCGATTCAGGTCAATGAAGCCAGGAACCATACCCAGACTGTACCATTCCACCGCGAACCTGTTACCGAACGGGCGTGTATTACTTGCAGGGAGTAACCCGCAATTTTCTTACAACTTTAAATCTGAGTTACGTATCGAAGCGTTCTCGCCGGAATACTTATCAGCTCACAGAGCGAAAAGCAGACCCGTCATCGAAAAAATTCCAAAAACAGTACGTTACGGGAAGGTTTTTTATATCTCTATATCGGTTTCGTTCCCCGTCGTGGGGATTGTTGAGGTCAATTTAGGAAACGCGCCTTTTGGAACACATTCATTCTCGCAGGGGCAAAGGCTGGTGAAATTAGCCGTTACAATTGCTGTTCCTGACGGTAAAGGTCGTTACAAAATCCTGTGCACTGGGCCACCAAATTCCATGGTTGCTCCGCCGGGTTACTACATGGCGTTTGCTGTGAACCAGGGCACGCCAAGTGTGGCAAACTGGGTACATCTTGGGGCATAAGTATGATTGCTTTCTTCTTATTTATTATGTTATAAGATATTATGCGACTATTGAATAAGGCTCCAAACACCAACCGCTACGTACTGTTCAGATCTGCCCATTGTTTGTCTGCTGCTTAACTAAGCTTACAGCCCCGGTAGGCTTACTTGTAGTGTGGTTATGTTTGTGTAGTTTTTTACCGCTGATATTTGTATTTGAAATGTTCTAAGGGAGCATGATGGATGCTACATCTGTATTTCCTTCAGGGGCAGTCGCTATTGACTTGTGCAGTGATTATTACTTTTTATGAGTTTTTGAGCTCTTCTCTCACGTGTAACGCTACGTGACCAAACATCATACAGATAGATTTTTGTATAAAATAAATCATTTTCACCATAGATAATGATTTATCTAGGCTCAATATTTCAAAACTAATATTGTACAACCTCAGCAAAATATTCATAAACCATAAAAGACAAAAAAATATCAATCCGAGCCCTAAAATTTACATTAGTATATCCGATATTTCCAATATCGATGAAGATCTTCCAACATAATACAATATCGAATTCTCCAACATTAGCGGCGTTTTGTAAAAATCGCCACCAAAGGGGATCTATAGCGGCGGTCGGTGACCACTGCTATAGACCCCCTTTTAGCAGCATTTTTTGAAAAACGCCGCCAAACATGGTACCTTTAGCGGCGGTCATTGATCGTCGCTATAGACCCCCATTTGACAGCGTTGTTTGCAAAACACCGCTAACAGTGGTACCTTTAGCGGCGCCGCTACAGGTCTACTTATAGCAGCGTTTGCAAGTGCAAACGCTGCTAGATGTCTCGGGTCTATAGCAGCGGTCGATGACCGCAACTATAGACCTTAAACCGCGGGTATAGATCTATGTTGTAGCAGTGGTCATTATCTATAGGGTTCTGTTTTAGCAGCGTTTGCGTTTGCAAAGGCTGTTAAAAAATTCGGGTCTATAGCGGCGGTCAGACCGACCGCTTCTATAGAGCCCACATTCAGCTGTGCTTGCCTTTGCAAACGCCGCTTAAAAATAACCTATAATAGCGTTTGTGTGTCAAACGCCGCTATAAGTTTTTGATCAAATATATTTTTTAATTAGTTGTAATTTTTTAATGTTAATAATTATGTTAAATATTACTGTATTTATGTTAATATATAATTTAGTTTGTCATGTATGTGGAAATTTTTAATTTAAAGACATACTTAATAAAATATGAAGTTAGAGCGAGTGTTATGAACATTAAAGTTGTTGTATAATATATTTGATTATGACATATTATTTAATTTCAAACAAAAAGATATTGAGAGATTAATTATCTTATGCAATTAAGGTACATAACTTAATATCTGGTCATAGTTATTATGGTAATTGAATATTTTATTGATTATAATTAACAATTATATTTCAATAATTTGTAATATAAGACTAATTAATTAAGACATATTATTTCTTTCTAAAAAAAGATATTGTGAATTTAACTTATACAATTAAAGTACATCGAATGTATTATAAAAAAATATAACAAATCGTACAAAATATAAAACTACAAAATATAAAATTATTATTAAAAAAACTACAAAACGATGCTGTTCCCCCTACCTCCCCCTCCCCCTTTCTTAAAAACTCCCCTGTGCGCCCTAAAACGCGAAAATTCCCACTCCCCGCGCGGGCCCTAATGCGCGAAATTCAACCCACCCCCTTCCCCCTGCACAACCCTCACTCTCTGGTCCCACGAGCTCCCTCTCCTTGCCGTCACTCACCACCCACCAGGCCACCCTCCGGCCTCTCTCTCCCTCCCCCTCTCTTTGGCATTATGTGTTTGTGAGGTTTAGAGGTTTTGGGTGTTTCTGCTCTCCAGTGTTCAAAAATGGGATTAGTTTGATGCGGTATGACACACTGATTTTCCTTCTATAGCAAAGCAGCAATTATCTTTGCTGGCAAGCTCTAGGGATTCTTTGAAATTGCCAGAGCAAGTAATTTGATTTGATGTTGGTAATTTGAGGCTGAGAGGAGCTATACATTGCCAGAGCATAGAGCTTTTGAGAGACTCTATTTGAATAGACCATACGCTTTAGGTCTATCTCGGCGTACCCTGCTCATGATTTCCTGGTCATATTATGCTCTGATAGGGTGGCATTTCCAATATTTTCAATGGTACAAATGTTTTTCGTTTGATTGCACTGAGAGAGGTATCTCCGAGGGTTCTCTCTCTCTTGGTGCACACACGTATGCACATATTAAACCTCTGTTCTTAATTGCCAATTTAAGCCTCTGTTCTTAATTGAACTTCCTTGGTTTTATTTTTTGCAGTGGTGACCACACGGTGAAGATAATTGACTGTCAAACTGGAAGTTGCTTAAAAGTGTTAAGTGGTCACAGGAGGACACCTTGGGATGTAAGGCAGGAAGTTTAATTCTTGCTAGTATGCTATTTTTATCTTTAGTTTGGTGGGTCTCTACTGATTCTAAAGATAGCTTCCTTATAAAATACTTTTTGTGAGATCATTACCTTGCTAGCTAAATATAGGAGGGTCTTATTGAAAGCGCAGTAGAACTAGAGTAGGTGTTATGCAAGTTATGAGTGTTGAATAAGTGAATTTTTGGGACCATTTGTCTCTTTTTGTACAATACCTTTTTTGAGATAGTAAGTCAATAGTCTGTTTCCTCTGGTATCTACGTTTTGTCTCGTCAAGACTCAAGAGTGCTGATGGTTGAAATTTGAGTCACTGTATGCCTTATGTGCAACTGACATCTAGTGTACCTACAGTGATGCCTTAGGTTTGAGGTTGCAGATTTACACTACAACCAAAAAAAAATTAATATGCAGCAGCTACAACCAAAAACTTACCTTATGGACCCGACAATTGAAATCGAACCTCAGGGACTAAAATGTAAAAAATGTAAACTATAGAGATTTGTACGGTAGTTAAGCCTTTTTATGTAAATGCGTAAATCATTAAACGTATCAAACATGAAAAAAAAGTTATTGCAAATATTTAAAAGAATAACCAAATACTGAAAATGAAAATCTTTTCTCGAAAACGTTTAAGTGAAAAGTTTTTTTTAGGTAAAAGAATAATTTTACAAGCAACAAACGGACCCTATGTAGAAGTATCTTTTCTAGAAAGTACTACAAAAATATCTAGAAATCAGTCTAATCAATATCTAGAATTTCTTTAGAAAGCACCATAGAAATATCTAGCTATTTAAGATGAAATGTGTTGTTAGGATTTAATTTGTAAACCTATATAAAAGGGTGAAGCATATAAACCAAAAAGTCAAGTTTGAGAATCAAAGTGCGTTCTTCCATATCTTACTACCTCTCCTACAAAATTTGCTATACATTAAAGCCTCAGTATCCTTGTGTTGTAAATTCCTCTTCCAACAATATCTCTCAATTTTTGAATAAGACCTTTTGTGCTGGAAACTATATTCATTAAATTCAAAATATTTTAAACTTTCTACTGTAAACACTGAGAAAGAATATCTGTGACCGTCGTAATCTCCATGTCAAATGCAAAACGAATACAAACTCGAATCACATCATGGAACCATAAGCGGAAAACAAAATTAATGAATAAGAATAACTTACCTCAATGGTCCAATCAAAACCAACTGTCGACAACAAAAGGTTGGCCCAAACTAATAAGAGACGCAATTTGTGCCTGATATCTGGTCCAGTTCACTCCAGCTCAATATGGTACACCCGCAGTAAGGGTTTTAAGGAAGAGCTTGAAATATATAGATAGAGACGGCCTATTCCTACGACCCCATTTGAGCAGCTAGTCTAAAGTGTTCTTCAAGAACCTTCGGGCTGTTGGATTGCTTCAAATCCAAGGATATGTTCGTTTTCATACTTTTTTTTAAGATTTTAAGTATATTCACAAAACTACCACCGAATATATTCAGAATTCAAACACAAATATCAATACATTTTACACAATCTCCAACAATTTTTTAATTTTTTATTCAACATAAATTTTCTCTCTCTATATTTTTTCATATAACTCCAATACTTTTTTATTAAACAATTACATCAAATCATTTCTCTCTCCACTTTACACAAACACCAATAAAACACTATTAAACATAAATATTCACAACTTTTCTAAAATCCTACATTTTTACTCAAAACGAACATAACCCAAGTTTCCAACCATATCAGGAGTTGCCATCAACTTCATCTACAGAAACTATAACAAGCCTTCTGACTTAGAAGTAAAGAAAAATAATTCACCCACCACAGAAACAACATACGATATTAAAAAAAATACAAAAGGAAGAATCATTAAAGGTCGTTTCCACAGTTGTCGAAGTTTTTTTTTTTGATAGTTAAAGTGGGACAGCATTGCAATGGAGATGTCTTTAGAGCCCACTTGAAGAGATAACGTATGCTTTTATCGAAGCAAGACATTGTTTTAAAATACTTTGTTTTTTTAATTCGCCTCAAATGCTTCTCGTGCCTACCAACTCAATGGAGTTAACTCTCTCAGTGCCTTGCCAATATAAAACAAAATAGTATCTTCTTCTTGTTCGCTTTGAGCCGTTGGATGGGAGCAATTGTAACCAACGGAAGCCAGAATTATCTGTGTAAATACATAAAAAAGAAGACGAAGCAAAATCATAAATAATATCATAACGGGATATAAAACAAGACTGAAAGTCGAAAGAATTGGTGAAATATTTCTACGGGCGGGTTCGTCGGTGGCGCTGTAGGCGTTCACATTTGGCTCTAACATAACGCATATAGAACAGAAGTCGAATCAAGATGAGACATCTAGCACCTTGTGGCCCCACTTTGAGTCCAGAAAGTGCCTATTCTATGCTTTCGTCACCCACATTTCCTCTTAGCTAAGACCCTCGAATTTGCCAACGTGTCACCGCGCCACGTCTCTGGTCCACACGAACTCGTTTATCTTCTAAGGGTGGCCCACCCTTTAGAGTACTGTTGCCATTGAATGTAAGTCTCTGGTTTTTTTTAAGGTAAGTGAATTTAATTCTCTTCTACCCGCAACGGATCGAACCAAGAAGAAGAGAAAGTCCATCGTCTTACCTCGCATCGGCGGCCGACACTCATCTTCTTTTCTGTGTCCTACTTTACCAATTCCTCTCTGTTGTTTCCTTTAAGTTCAAGCTTCACCCCACTAGAAGAAGAGAAAGTCCATCGTCTTACCTCGCATCGGCGGCCGACACTCATCTTCTTTTCTGTGTCCTACTTTACCAATTCCTCTCTGTTGTTTCCTTTAAGTTCAAGCTTCACCCCACTAGCTTCGTCACTCCAACTGTCCCACTGTCTTACTCTCAGTATCCATTCATGGATTCTGTCCTCTCGCGGTGGGTTCTCTTCGTTTTCGTAGTCACGATCACGCAATGCAACGTATTGACTCGTGCTGATCTCCCTGGCACTTGGGAGCTCCTGGTGGCCAATGCCGGCATAGCCTCCATGCACACGGCTGTCACACGCTACAACACTGGTCCTCCTTGATCGAACTAACATCGGTCCCTCCCGCAAGATGCTTCCAAGGGGCCACTGCCGGTTCGACCCCAACGAAATCGGTCTCAAGCACGACTGCTATGCTCACTCGGTCATTCTCGTCCTGAGAACCAACACGGTCCGGCCTTTGATAATTCTTACTGACACTTGGTGCTAGAGACGAAGCTACGGGGGGGCCAGTGGGGGCCATGGCCCCCCCAAATTTTTTAAATTTGTTATTCACATATATGTAATTTCAAATAAAATTTAAACTAATGTTTGTTATGGTTCCCCAAAATTTGTGGAGAAAAAAGAGCCAGAGATTTCTTACCAAGCAAAAAGTATCTGTCATTTAGCAATTATAAAAAAAATTAAAATAAAATTAAAGAAGTTGAACGTGTATATGGAAATTCCTCCAAAATCTCCAACAATCCCATTATTCAAATGTTCTTGATTTATTCGGCCATTATTTTGAATTTTTTGTCTCCCTTTTTTTATGTTTTCAAACTTTCAACTTCTCTTTCTTTTTCCTTCTCTCTCTCACTATCTCTTCTTTCTCTCCTTGGTTTTTTCTCTTTCTAGACTGTTGCCTCCATTGATAGTCTCTGTCATTATTTTTTTTCTCTTTCTCTCCTACTATTTTGCTCATATACAAAAATTCTCAAATTCCGCTTGAAGGTTAGAATTCTCAACGTTTTTATATTTGATTATTGTTGTCTAATTAAAATATTAGTGCTCTGTGTTTATATGTGATAAACAAAATAAAAAATTTGTCTGTTGTGATTTTTGTCTATGTTAATTTGGTTAGATATTAAATTACTTTGTAACTTTGTCAATAATTTATGTGTCATATTGTTTACTTTTATATTCCCAATTTAGGTTGCACATATGAGTAGGCAGAAAAATATTGATTTCTTTTTCAAGAGAAAATAAATTGATACTTCACAGTCTGAAGAAGTAGAAACTGCCCAACGTTCTCCTAAAGAAAATATTACATCTAGAGAAAAATTATATTTGGCCCCCCCGAAGGACAAATCCTGGCTTCGTCCCTGTTGGTGCTCATCCGGCCAATTTCTACCGGACAGCACGCTCTTACAGACGGGTGGGGATATCGACGGGCTGAAGAAGATTCGAAAGTTCCAACCGTGTGAAGCAGAGGGGTTTCGCGACTGGGTCGAACGGTTAGAAATAAAAATTTGAACTAAAAAAACATATTTATACTGATAAGTGAGACATCCATTAATGGAATACCCAATTGAATTCATTAGTTTTCTCACTTAAATTTCAACAGGTTACATAGGGGCTTATTTATATGCCATTAGTTTCAATTGCCCACATTGTTTTAGCAATGTGAGACTACATTTTCAACACTCTCCCGCAAACTCAAGGTGTTGGACTTACAAAAATAGTGAAAACAAAATCGCCAGAGGTTCGCCGGGCTTTGCCGGATGGTCGCCGGTGGTTGCTGAGCTCTGTCGGACGGTCGCCGGTCTCTGCCAGTGGTCGTCGGGCTATGCCGGATGGTTGTCGGGCTATGCCAGTGGTCCCCGGGCTATGCCGGTTGTTGCCGGGCTCTGCCAGACGGTTGCCGGTAAACCTTACTCTGATACCATGATAGAAATAAAAATTTAAACTTAAGATAAGTGAGACAAAATATTTAAGTAGTTCAGTCATTGACCTACATCCACTGTTGGAAGGCCCAACTAGGCATTTGGTTTTCTCACTTATATTTCAAAAGGTTACATAGGGGCTTATTTATAAGCCATTAGTTTCAATTGCCCACATTGGTTTAGCAATGTGGGACTACATTTTCAACACGAACTGAAAGACGTGGAATTGGCGAATGGTCGGTGGTACGCTACGAACCAGACGGTTTGGTGATTATTGTGGGTGGGAGAGTGATGAACACGATCGAGTATTATCAGCCGAGAGACGAAGCTGTTTTATTTCTGTTTATCTCTGACGCAGAGGATAATCAGATGAACAATTTATATCCACACCTTCATCTCCTTCCCAACGGTCACCTGTTCATCTTTGTTAACAACAAAGCGGTCTTGTATGACCATGAGAGTTAAAATTGTCAGAGATTATTCGCCCTTGGATGGCGGTCCACGAAACTACCCATCAGCTGGATCGTCGGCGATGCTGGCCCTACAAGGAGACTACTCTGCGGTGGTGATTGTGGTGTGCGGTGGGGCGCAGTACGGTGCGTTCATCGAGAGGAGTACAGACACTCTGGCGCACGGTTTTTGCGGGCGCATTGTAGCGACGGAGGGAAATCTGGTATGGCAAATGGAGGATATGACATTCAGACGGATAATGGGGGACATGGTTATGCAGCTTATGCTCCCTACAAGTGAAATCTTGATAATCAATGGGCCCAAGGCAGGGACCCAAGGGTTCGAGATGGCTTCCAACCCTTGTCTTTTTCCCGTTCTGTATCGACCGGATCAACCGATAGGATTGCGATTCATGACGTTGAATCCAGGAACCGTGCCCAGAATGTACCATTCCACAGCGAACATGTTAACGGACGGGCGGGTACTAATTGCAGGCAGTAACCCGCATTATTTTTACAAATTTCATCCCCAATTTTTGACGGAGTTACGAATTGAAGCATTCTCGTCGAAATACTTTTCGGCGAACAGGGCGAATATCAGACCCATAATTGAGGGAATTCCGGAAGTGGTACGTTAAGTTACGGGTGTTAGAGATAATATCATAATCAAATCTTAAAGATTTGATATGATATTATGATTATCACAATATCAAAATTTGATATTTGTTACGAAGATTCAAATTTAAATGTAGAGATCCAAATTTTAATATAGGATATTCTCCTATTATGCTTTGTATTATCTCTATAAATAGAGATCTTCAATTGTAATATGTATGGACTTATAATATAAAATACAGTCATAGATGACTTTATGTAGGTCTTCTAGACCCTGATTGAGGGAATTCCGGAAGCAGTACGTTAAGTTACGGGGAGGTTTTTGATGTCTTTATCATATCGGTTTCGTTGACAGTGGTGGGGATTGTGGAGGTAAATTTGGGAAGCGCGCCTTTTGCAACCCATTCATTCTCACAGGGTCAAAGGCCGGTGAAATTGGCCTTTACGAGCGCTGTTCCGGACAGTTCCAGCCGTTACAAAATCGGGTGCACGGGGCCGCCAAATGGCATGGTTGTTCCACCTGGTTATTATGATTCCTTTTTTTTCTTATTTATGATTCTAATAATCTTTGTTTAGAAAATTATAGATCAACAAAGGTAGACAAAGAAAAGGAAACGCTGATGATGAAAACAGATTCAGCATTTGTTGCCATCAAACAGTTGTGTTAGTTTTTATTGCTCCTTTTTTTAAAAAAAATGACCGAGAAAGTTGAATTCATATAGAAAGTTGCACTAACGGGAGGACAAAGGGTAGGCATCCGATCCTCCTAGACTAATTTGGGTAGTCACGATATCGGACGATTCAAATTCAGTGAGAAGAGAAGAATGGTCCAATAGGGAAAGGAAAGGAGAGATGGAAAGACACTAATCAAGCTATCAAAAGCGAAAGCATGAAATGTTTGTCCCTTTAAAATCCGAAAGCATGGGATCCCACCTCACTTTGGAGGTACCTCAATAACTTCGTTGAATGCTTGCAAGTCTCACCACAAAGTTTGGGCTCACAAAGTTTGTGGGCATTCGAAAGAGGCCCCTAATGTCTCACAGAAAGTGTAAGTCAGGTAAAAGCTCGTTTGGATGGTGGGTACTGGGTTTTGCAAAACATGGAATGCAAAGGGATAGCATTAGATTAGTGAGAAACCTTTTTCTGCAACAAACAGTACTTAACACAGATAGTGAACCGAGGATCAAGGATTTGTAAGTGATGCTTCAACATTAAGCTATCAACTGGAAGACATATATATTGCTCACTTAAAACATGAACCAGAATTTCATTGCCTATTATATATAATTGAAATTTCACCCTTTGATCATTTAGTTATTTAGACACATTGTACTAAAGTATCAATAGGACTATATATATGGCAATGTCAATTATAGGCTACACCATACCATCACGGCCACCTTCATTGCAATCTGCCACAGCCACCTTCTGCACATTTTTGTAAGAGTACCTTCGTGCCAAGAACACATAAAAGAGCATGTTCACCGCGGATATGCCCGCTAACAGCCAGAAGAATTTGTCCAGGCGGCTACTGTTCAAATCTTTACCAAACCAACCGTGTCCACCCTTCTCGGTTATGCGGGCAACAATTGTGATCAGCCAACTACTGACGAAGTTTGAAGCTCCTATCACACTAAGGTAAAATGCAATGCCTAAGCTTCTCATAGAATCTGGAACTTGTTCATAAAAGTACTCCTGCAAGCCCACCAGAGCAAATCCATCTCCAATACCGAGTATGAGAAACTGTGGAGCCAACCAGAAAACACTCATCGACAGTGCGCTCTTTTTCGGGTCATTCTCCACTACACCCAGTCTTTTCTTTTCAACAAGGGCTGCAACTACCATTACAGCAACTGTGAATAGCATTCCACTGCCTATCCTCTGTAGGATATTGATGCCTCGCTCATTTCCTGTTGCCTTTCTTAGTGTAGGGACGAAGATTTTCTCATAAAAGGTAACCGAGATTATCATTCCTATGGCGGCAATGCCATAAACTGAGGCCGGGGGGATTTGAAAACCATTTACGATCTGTCGGTCAAGAGTAACACTTTGTTTGATGAAGAATGTGGTGCCTTGTGCTACACAAATTCCAAATGGCAAAGTAGAAAGCCATATGGGAATCATGTTCAGAATAAGCTTCAACTCCTCCACCTTGCTCCCAGATGCGAGTCTCCAGGGACTTCGCTTCTCAGCCGGATTATTATCGTCATCAAGAATGGCTGCTTTGTCGAGAAATCTGAAAAGCAAAAACAGAAAATTAGTCGTCTTACTAATATGTCGATGTTACCTTTTGTTCATTCCATTTGATAAGGATAAGTATATCCTATTAAAACTGCAATGAGGGGGTTCGCATGCGTACTTGAGTTTCTTTGTGTGGCATAGAAGCCTCCCTTCAGTTTTCTCCGTCTTGGGAATTTCATATAGTTGAGCAGGACTGGAAGGGTGAGGAAGATTTCTCTTTCTAATGGCTGCGACAAGAACTTGCAACAATGGCGTCAAGGGGCTCCCTTTTGCTTCCCTATAACGGTAAAATGGCCTTCCGATAATAAAAATAGCCAGCGATGTTGCCATGACTCCTGTGAGAATAATATAAGAAGCGCCCCAGTTCACATGGTCTTGCACATAGACAACCACTGTCACACCAAGTAGCACCCCAGCACAAAGGGCAAAGTTCCACCAGTTGAAATAGGTCATCTTCTGTTTTCTTTCTTCAGTATGATCATCATCAAATTGGTCAGCTCCAAAACTCTCCAAAGAAGGTTTATGCCCACCAGTGGCAACAGAGATCAAGTAAATGGCAAGGAAAAAGGCCACCTCGTGAACTTTCCTAGGTTCCGTGCATGTTTCAGTCTCACAAACCTTCAAGCCTGGTGCGAACCAGGACAACGACAAGAGAGTCAAACCCTGTTTGTCAAATATATCAAGCACAAATTTTCTCAGTGGAAGATCTTAATTAAGTTAACGGCACAGCAATAGCGGCTGATGAGATTTTTCTAATTGAAATTACCATGAGGTAGACGAGGGTTGAGACAAGCACTGTTGAGAATCGGCCTAGGTAAGCATCAGCTATGAACCCTCCTAACAGTGGCATCAAAGTTGTAACACCGGACCAGTGGTTCACGTTCTTGGCTGCTGTTTCAAGATCTTGATGCAGTACTTTGCTTAGGTAAATGATTAAGCTGGTTGCAATTCCAAAATAACTCAACCTCTCACTGAATTCGATTGCTGTCCAATGGTCACAAACATTCACCAAGTTTAGCGAAGGAGCTCTCTTGTGATCCCCTTGATCACATGGTTATTAGAAGCTTCAAGCTTATGCACTAGCTTAAAAAAAACACAAAAGGGAAAACAAAAATCTTACACACGACTATGAGATGCCAATTTCATAATCATACACTGACGTTACAAGTCGCACGCACGCCTATATTCCCTAAGTGCCAAAATTGGTCGTCCACTAAGATTTTGACCGATTAAAAGCGCCACTATTTATGTCCAATAAAAGCACCACTACCATGTTGTGTGTAACCATTTTTTTGACCTCAAAGAGGTGAAGAATGTGGGCTAGGAAGGATTTATCGAACTTTTCCAGATACACATGCACATGAATGCATGATGATGAGGTTTGCTACTTTACCTCAAACTATAAAACAGGGGTTCCCCAATCATATCCCCAGCTCAAACTGGCTCATAGGCTGGAATATGAATTCTGGGTTCAGTAAGTTCCTGAAAATTTTCTCGAGAGCTCAACCGTTCCCTTAACTAATAGTTGCTAGTTGGGGCATCTGCTACACACAGCCTGAGTCTAAGGGGCTTTGACATCGGGGTCGAATTCGATCTTATGGGTAGACTGACCTATACTACAAAGAAGAAACAAGTTGGACGTCATGGTGCACTCCAATTCATCTTCTTCGGCCTTTAGTAAGGAAACCACCCCCCCGAGGAAAAAGAAAACAAATGGGACCAAGAAGTTTTTAGAAACCTTTGAAACCAAAAGTGCTTTTGCTATACTTTTCCGTTGAGCAAAAGCAGATCAAGTCAAAATTAGTCCTCTACTAGGTAGCCTCAGCAGCATCGCTCCTGTAGAATTTGATAGGTTAGTGTTAGAGGGGATCGGTCATACTCAGAGAACTGCAGAGGGCCTCCACCTTGAATGGTAGACACTGATCAGCCTCCAAATTTTGTGATCCCCGACATATCACTTACTATTCAAGTGTCATCGTAAATTAGCAGACCTCGTACAAGAAACCTCGTAGGATTCCTTGCAATATGGTTAGTGGATATGATGCATGCTATGAAAACTCCATGACATGAACAAAGTATATTTCATATAACAAATTGCTTATGTTGTCTTGATTGCAATGACTGTACGTTTGAATAGTGTTTAATTGCAACTTACCCTGAATGAATTTGAATATTGGGAGAACCTTTAGTGGGGGGGAATACCTTTTTCCTAACCCCCAATGCTATATTTTCTGTGGAGTATATTAAGCACTTATTTGTGGCCACTTTTCCAATAAAAAAGCGGTTCTCAAGTTGTGTTTGCATCCAAAAATTTCACAAAATTTTTCACCCTCTCACAATAAAATATTACAATATAATTACTCTCTCTCCCATCAAATTATAACTTTTCACTACAAAAATATAAAAAATTATATCTCTCTTCACTTTTTCACTAAACCCAATACCAAAAATTTTAACAACCCAAAAATTTTCCAACACAAACCCACCCTGGCCCACATGGCAAATAATGCAATCTGATTTTGATTTTCATATATATAAAAAAAATGGCTACTCGGCGTAGTGACTACGCCTACATGCAATAGTCGAAGGTTATCTGGGAAAACAAAACAGGAAGGAACTCTCATGTGCAGTGAACGTATTATACTAGCTTCTGAACCATTGCAGCCAACCAAGAAAAACAAACAGAGAAAAAGTGCAAGGCTACATATTGTTGTTATGGCACTGGATTGAACTCACTAATATGCTCACTGACGAAACAGAAATGGGGAATTAGTTGGCCTAGAAAGCAAAAGAGTAACAAGATGTATCGAAAGCATAATTGGTAGAGGTGCTACTTGCTAGTAAAGTAATGCTCTGCTTGCCAGTGAGATTAAAGAAAAGGACACAATTTGACTCTTTTGGACATAGTTTTTTTCCCTTCACATTCCTGGCAAACAAACGGAGCTCAAGTACTTCTAGATCACTTGAGAGTAAGCATATATGTCATATTAGGGATTCTTCTTTGCTTACCAATGATAAACCTGGAGGCTTTCCAAACACCAGTCGAAGCTCGCAGAGGAACTCTTCGTTTATGATCCATAGAAGAATCATAAACCCATTTCTCCTCGTCAGGCTCTCTTGGTTGTGCTCCCTTACTCTGCTCCATCTCCTGGTTTAGAACACTTATCACTTTTTTACGAGCAAGCAATAACAGAGAGAGAGAGAGGGAGAGAGATAGAGGCTATTATGACAGGAAGGGGTATGTATTTTGCAGAGAACAAAATCGGTGGTGAGGAGCTCTGCTATGGGCCTCTTATATAGGGGATGTTAGCTTTTTACGCCCACTGAGATTGAGTTTTTGTTAAACATTCTCCGAGGAGGGGGTCCGACTAGTGAGAAACGTTTCAGCCTAGACATGGGAGAAATTTTTTCACAGTAATAATTATATTGCTAGGAAAGCAAAGTTAAAAAGCTTTCATTCCTTCCACTTAGAACGTCATTGTTGGCCTCAGATGAAGGGAATATGAATATCAACCTTGCCAATTTGAGTATCAAAAGGTGACCGACAGTGATGGCCCCCCCGTATCCACGTATAAATGAGAAAATCAGACATATACATGAATTAATCCTTTCGGTGGGGGCTTAATTAAGAAGGAAATTATTGCCTTTTTGTACCGTGGGGTATATATATATATATATTTTTTTTTTCTTGGTAAACCATGGGTATATATATCACTGCAGAGAGAATACGATTCATCATTTACAAATCTTGGTAAAATTCTTAGGATATAATTTGGAGAAATACATAATAATATAATTAGTTTTAAGCATTAAATATTACTTTTACTGAGTATCCTAATATAAGTTTTTCTAAGATAGTGTTTGCAAATCCATTTTTGTGATAATAAAGAATCTGACCCATACGAGAAGTCGTATAAAATTGACTAGTTAATTAGTTAATTGTCTCGTAAATTTTTTAAATGATCTCTCCCTCCCATTCTCTCTAATTAGTTGTGAACAATCAATCTAGCTAGATGTTATTCTTTAGGTCACGTACCATAATTTTCATGAAGTTTTAAGCGATCGATCGAAGAAGAACAAGATTCATAGAAAAAGTTCAAACTCCAAAAATACTGAAACGCGCACAAAATATTTTCTTATAAAATATCACTACAAGAAATTTAGAATCTATCGGTAGATTTTACCTCAACAAACCCTAAGAATGGAAAAAAAAGTGTTTACGCAAAGATACAATTTACAACCACTATGTTTTAATTGGTAACGTGTGGTCGTAAGACTAATATAATAATTACCAATTTGATCTCTTCCATAAGTACTGTGGTTAACTGTAAAATTCCGAATCTTTTGAGCTACTTTTGTGTCCATATCATCATTATAGGTTAGATTAAGAGGTAAATACAGACACGAGACGTGACCTTAACTGTGGTCAATGCAAATAAATAACGATCATATATATTTAATCTGGCTACGACTACAATATTGCAAATAAGTTTTGCCAACCACGTGCCACAGTCGTTGAAATTTAGAGCATTATCGATGAAAATAGCCGTCATTAAAAAGGTTTTTGAAAAGTCATAACTTTGTCATGATTGATAAAGAATTTTAAGGACGATAAACTGTGGTTGATACTTTAATATTTAATTACGACAACTCTAATCTCAAATTGGTTTTGGCAACTATAGTCTTAGTCTATATGAGATTTGGCATTCTATTGACCATTAATACAGTATACATTAAAAATTATTTAGACAACTTATAGTTTTGTGGTTGGTAAAAGATCATTTTAGGGGCGAGATATTGTGATTTGTACTTTAATATGGTGACGACAACTCTCATTTCAAATAAGTTTTATAAACTACAGTTTTAGTCGTGCAGATTTTCTCCTTCCTATTCTTCTCTTCTCCCTCCTCTTTCTCCTTTTTTGTTCGGAATCTTTGACGGTAGATCTCGTGGCTCATGAGCCTCATCGGTGGACACCGCCTTGTTAGATGCCGTCGCCGCCTCCCGCCGAGCATTTCCGTCCCAGCCCGACTCCAGTCGGACGGCGCGTGTAGATCCACGCGCCCGTCTCGGGCCGAGCATTTTCCGGGCTGTTTCCTACCGTTTTGAAGGCCACGCGCCCTATGGGTGGATCCGGTTCCCCTTGGCAAGCCCAGCGCCACACAGTTGCTGCCTCCCGGCGGCGCGTGGTGGTCACGCGCCGCCGCCTCTAGTGGTTCGGCCTTCCTGCTCTTTGGTGGTGGTGGTGTTGATTCCGTCTTTGTTGTTGTTGGTGGTTTCTGGTTTTGTTGTTTGCTGATTTTTTTGTTGTTTGTGTCTGTTTTTGCCGCCTCCTGCGTGGGGCTTTCCGATCCTTTATGGATCTGTCCTGCCCTTGTTTGGGCTTTCTGTACCGGGTTGTGGTACTGTATCTGCTGGCAAGCTGAGGTCTAGTAGCTTTGTCTACTGTGTTCGACCACCGCTCCCACTGCTTTTGCATGGAGCATATAGTGGCTTTATCCGATCCTTTTAAAGATCTCGTCGGCTTAAATCGCCTGGTCAGTATATTTCGGTTCCTCTTTTGGAGCTTGATCTATAAAAAAAAATAGTCGTGCAGATTTGGCTTACTATTGACTAACATAGTGGACATTAAAAGATATTTAAGGACATTATAATTTTATCGTTGATGAAGAATTTCAAGATATTTTGGCTGGTATTTTTCTTTCAATGGTGTTTTTGACAACGAAAGAGGCAGCCCAAATAGATGTAGTTTTAGGAGCACAGCAGCATAAGGTAGCGAAACATAAAAGAGTAGCTTTTCCCTCACAGGAGTAGGAGAAATGGTTAATTTATTTGATATCATGAGCTTTAATGGTGCTTGAGCAGATAGCCAAACTGACAACAAATGATGAGATTGATACTCTATTTTCCATCTTCAACATTTGAACCATTTTAGTTTTATCTTCGGTTCTTCCTCACCTGGTCAGTTTCGTTTTTCGTTTTCTTTTTTCGAAATTATGTACTGCTCCACTCCGCGGTCTTAACAACATTATCACAACAAGTAGTACTATTACTTACGATCAAGGCTTGATCGGCCAAAATTATTAACTACTATTAAGATTTGATCAATGCCCAAAATTATTAACTACCACAATCCTTGATCGCCAAAATTATCAACTATAACAATGTTTGGTCGCAAGAATGATTAAGTACGACAAGATTTGATTGCTCAAAATTATTAACTATGACAATGCTTGGACGCCCATAGTTCGTAACTATGACAAGCTTGGTCGCTCAAAATATTTTTAGAGACGAAATAACTTATTTACCAATAGATTTTTTAGTCGCATGCAAGAAGGTTGTTCTTGCCACGATTAGATATTGTGGTGGTTAAGACTTTTAGCCACGAGGTATTTTCTACACACCTCTTGACTACAAGCCATCATCTTTATATGTATTTATACTTTAGGAGATGTATTTAATCATCGCTATAGGTCATGTTTCTTGTAGTGAATCGAAGTAAGATCATGATTCTGTACAATTTATTATCTCAATTGTTCCATGCAATTCGAAAAGGGACAAGACACAACATATAGGTCATGCATTATTTAATGCACCATGCAATTTTGGTAAGGAAATGTAGATAATCTACGCAAAACGAAGTATAACATACACGTTGAAATATCATTCCATACTTTAACAACACGTGGAATATCTGGGGGTTTAGGTGCATATTGAAGCGGGTCATCATTGTGGGCTTCCTCCTAATACTACCATGTACGTAAGTTATACATGGCATATCATCCCCTGTCCCTGAGGGATGCAATTAATTAAAGGTCACGACTATCATTTTTAATATATACCTTTATACATTCTCATCCAGATGGGTTTTTTTTAAAAAAAAATATTTTTGTAAATTAAGTTTATCTGGTATGGTTGAACCTGCTTACGTAAGGATAGTATGGAAATGTACCAAGCCTAGCTAGCCTATATAAACTCCAAAGCTAAAGTCAACCGATTATTTTGTTCTGAACCATTAATTGGCTGCCGCTGCCTTTCTGAGACCACTACGTACCATGCCTTTATGGAGATATACATTATCCCCTTTTTCTCCTTACAAATGATAACCTGCAGTGGGAAATAAGAAGATTTGGGATAAGTGGAAGTTGAAATTGTAAGGAGAAGAGAGAGTGGAATTTGACTTTGGGCAAAAGAGGGTTATCGTCAATCTCTTGGGGATCGATATATCACTCTGAAGAGATTTTATTGTCTGAAGATGTCAAAAGAGGCCGAGTGATCCTAGCCTCGCGCGGACTGCTGTTCTTTGTTTTCTCAAATGATTAGTGGAAAAGGAACGGAATTGTACGTGGCAACTGAAATCCAAGCCAATCGACGACACCACCAACCCTTGTCACTTCTAATGGCATGCAGCTAGCTCTCTCATTTTTACAACAAAGTTCGTGTGTATTCTACCTATGAAAACGAGATCAGTATAAAGCAGGGGAAAAAGTCATCCCATTTTAGCTTTTGGTTAGAATATTGAAGAACAAAATAGGGGGAGGTAAAGCGTTTATTTATGTTTGTGGGATTTCCTTGCGGTACGTCCTAATGCTGAGAGTAATTGCCAACAAGCTGTTCTTGTCCTGTTTAGGGCATAATGCAATTGGGGACAGCTTTATTATTAGGGAAAATGACAAATAGCCCACTAGGTTTTAGCGACTTTTTAAATAACTCACTGAGTTTTAAAAAGTTTCAAAAGACTCACTGAACTTGTCTGTAGTTTGCAAAAACCCACTGCACTCGACGGCGTTACGGAACTTAACGGAACCTCATTTAAATCAACCAATCATAGGTGCACACGTGTTACCTGCAGTAACAATCGTAGAACTGAACATATTTCAAATGCCCTAAACCTCTGGTGCTTCTTCATCAGTGTCTCCCTCAATTGCTCGCGACGTCACCATCTCCGACGGTGACCTCGTTGCCAAGCTACTCCCTAAGAATCCAGCGAATGAGGAGGACCGGGATGAGATCAAGCCGTTGATTCTCACTCTCTCTGTCTATCAGGACGAGATCCTACGCCTAAGGATCGACGAGGACCCCTCCCTGGAGCCACCCAAGAAGCGCTTCGAGGTACCCGTGGCATGCTTATTTTCCTGCCACGTGGCATGCTTATTTTGTTATCGCTTGCGAACCCCGCATTAACGACGACGACGTGTTTGTTTTTTCTTCTTCCTCAGCTTCTACTTCTCCTTATATTTCCCTGCTTTTTGCATTGAAAAGTCTCACTGAATAACTTGGAATTCCATGCTCAGATTGAGCTAACAACATAAGCGAGTCTTCGGGTCCTGCCAAATGAGTTCCCACAGAGAAAGTCAAATACTTCAAGCTTTTTGTGATGGATGATTGCGACTCCAATGACAAAGAAAGTCCAATAAAGCGGGTGGTTATGTTGGAGCCAAAAGAAAATGACAATTTTACGGGGGGTTTTTTAATATAAAATAACTAATCAGAAATTAAATTACATCTACATCATCTGCTGCTGCTGCTGCACATATGAGATTGAAGATACATGATTTCTTTTGCACATTAAAAGCTAACAATAATAATAATTTCAATTAGGCTGTCACAGAAGTCTCCACTGCAACTTTGCCAGAGTATGCAACTTCTGATTTCTTCATGTCAGCCTCCAAGAGTTCTGGTATTGCTTCCCTAATATTGTGGATGCTTTCTAACGCGTAATCTGCACCTTTCACTCTCTGGGATTTCCTAATCTGTATTTTATTCAAAGGGATATCCGTTAGTTTGTAGCAACCAAAAGAAAAGAACAAGACGTAGATGGAGTTGAACAAGAAGAAGCAGGTGAAGCAGAACAAGCAGTGAAGAAATTTACAGGAACACAAACCTTTCCGGTATCACATTTCTCTTTTCACTCCCTTCTTCAGTTTCCAAATTCCCTGCCCCATCTTCTTCAGCAACCTTTCCCGTTTCCATCACTGCCTTTTTTGATAGCTGATCTCCAACCGCATCAGCCCACACATCACCTTTTCGTTTTCCACATCAACCTTCTCTGTCACAATAGTAGAAAGGGAAAAATCTCTTCCATCTTCTTTGAGATCAGTTTGAGCTTCCTGGTTAGCTAGAAGTTGTTCAGAACCTACGAGAAAACCAGTTTCTTCCTTCGAAAGTCGGCTATCCTCCACCATTTCGGCCAAAGGCCCTGCGTCTGTTGCTGTATCAGTCTCGACATTTTCCTTTGTCTCAACCAGCTCAAATGCTTTCTCGATTTGTGTAGTAAGTTCAGCTTTCATAGAAATCAAGGTATTGCAGTTTCACAGAAGATGAGCGTGCGAAAGAAAAGGTAGAAGGGAGGAGAATGAGAAGAGTGAGAGAAAGCTACAAAAAGCATTTTCGCACAGCCTCAGGGCCTCCTCTGACACCGGGGAAGCGCAGCTGTACCCTAAGCCCCCGGCGTCGCAGAATGACACCACTTGCACTTGCACCTGGTTGTTCGGTACGTAAGGCGGGGTGTACGGGTAGAAAACCTGGGGTACTGGCTGCCTGAAGAGTGTCACTTGCAGAGAACACGTGTGCAACTATGATTGGTTGATTTAAATGACGTGGAACTCTTCCGTTAAGTTCCGTAACGCCGTCGAGTGCAGTGGGTTTTTGTAAATTACAGACAAGTTCAGTGAGTCTTTTGAAACTTTTTAAAACTCAGTGAGTTATTTAAAAAGTCGCTAAAACCTAGTGGGCTATTTGTCATTTTCCCTTATTATTATTATTATTAGCATACATTTTCTTCAAAAATGTATGAATATATTAATTTAAGCCATCCAAAGGTAATGCCGAGAAAAGGGTAGCAAAAGGTGATATCATTACAATCTGTTAATGGGCCATTTTCTCCCACTATTAATGCCAACTAATCTGGTTAGAATTAACCACGTGATTATTAGCCTCAAATAAATAATAATAATATGGTGATTATCTGTTTCGAAATGAGGACATTCATTGCTTTGTCCCTTATCTCGCTACACTTTATCTTTACCCAGCACTACGTACGTACCATCACAATGGGAATGCTATCTTTCCACGTGGCCTTTTTTATAATAATTTATAAAATAAAAATATTTAAATATAAAATATATTTTAGTTAAAACTTATTTTTCTAAGAGTTGCAAAATTACCTATTATTTGTTAATATCTCAATTTTAATTGAAAATACTTATCACAAGTACTCAGTTTTGAGATTGAATTAACTTTTCAATTTTTCGTTGTTTTTTTAACTTTTCAATTCTCATTTTATAAGAATACAACGAATGAGAAGATTTTTTTGATATTTTTATTTAAGAAAAAGGCAAATAGTTTCTCATATAATTGGGCAAGTACTATCAGTTAAGTCCTTTTAAATATAAGTTAAAGAGTTAATGTTTACTTTAAACCCGGCGATTTAATAGGCCGCTTTTGGAATAACAAATTTAGTAAAACTATATACAAATAAATTACTTATATAGCTTTTTATGTTATTATTATTTTTATTAAAATTAAACATAATTTTAATTGGACCTACTAAAGCAAATTTAAAATTTGGAAGTCTTAGACATCCGCCTAGGCTGCCTATACCCAGAGTGTATTCACTAGGCCTGAGGTCAAATTTCACTTTCACAGGCGATTTCAATTTATAGTGCGGCTCGAACTCTTAATCTTAGAGTTAGTGTATTAGTAGGTACGTGATACTATCTGTGCTATGTCGCTGCTGGCACTGTAAGGACTTCTCATTTTGTTTGTGAGCATAGCCAAATCGACGAGTGCCGGAAGTTCTGGCAAGTCTTGGAGTACTTATTGCTTTAGAGATAGTACAGATAAATAGAATTTTGTACAGCCGACCAGGTCTTTTCCGGGGAAGCAGGTTTTGATTAACGAGTTGAACCAATGACTTGAGCACTATATCGAGTCTCTGATATTTTAATAATATAGACAAAAGTGGAAGGAGGCAGCATTATTCACTCTAGGGCAAATTTTCTTTTCCATCTTCTTATCGATATAATGAGGATCATCAATTTGTGGACGTTAAGAATTTTATATATATTCAACTCCTTAATCAATCTAACCCACAAGCGATTTAAAATTATGGCTCTGGTCAAACGCACGCTCATATAGAATTAACGTGAGGTTTTAGTGGCTATGGTTGACTGGTTGTGCACAAGCTTTTCATTGGTGGGCAGAGCACTCTACAGCACATCATAATTAACAAAAAAAATAGATTCAAATGGTCAGTATTTGGCGTCTTTTTTTGTTTTACCAACAGTTTTGGCACCACCCATGGCTTAATTTGGCGCGACTTTTTTGACCAGTATTGTTCAAGTAGAGCAAAGTATTATAGGTTTTATGACATTTTAAACTTAACCGTGTTCAACGCACCATGTGTTTGTGCATTTGTTTCTTCCCTCACTGGAAAGCGATTTTCGACAGATGTGAGATAGAACATGCAGCCAATTATTAGGCCCCCCACACCTTCAAGTTATCATTGACATCCATGCAGGTCAAGTCACGGTCCACTTCCTCCTTGAGATTATTAGGCCCCCCACACCTTTTAGGGGGCCTTTGTTCCCGTCCAACATTTCCGACTTATTATAAAAAATTATATTATAATAATTTTTTTATGTCAAATAATTTTTTATTATTATAATATTTACTCAAATCTGTTATCTCTATTTTTTTACTAACTCCCATAAAATATCTTTACTTTTTTACAAATTTCAATACTTTAACGTTTCTACCACCTAAAATTTCCACAAATCAAACACTAGATTAGTTTGGTTTCTCGAGTAAGATTTTAGTATTTGATGGCTATGTTGTTAGAAATAAAAATTTTTTACTTTAGATAAATGAGACACTCAATTATAGAAAAACACAATTGAATTTATTATATCTCATTTATGAAAATAAAGGTTATAAGGGGTGGCTTATTTATAAGCCAAAAACTTACAACTCCCCACATAAGCAATGTGGGACTACCACAATGTTAGAAATAAAAATATTTATACTTGATAAATGAGACATTCATTAGTGAAATACCCAAATGAATTAATTGTGTTAACTCACTTATATTTAAAATCTTACATGAAGGGGTTATTTATAATCCAAAAGAACAAACTTGTCCACATTGCCAAGTAATGTGAGACTTCAACTTTCAACACTCCCCCGCAAACTCAAGGTGGACAAACCGACAAACCTTGAGTTTGGAGTTACAAAAAAAAATAATTACAAAGATTGCCGGTACTGACCGGGAAAGTTGCCCCGATACTGAGCTGAGAGGTTGCCGGTACTGAGCCAGGAGGTCGCTGGTACCAAGCCGGGAAGTTTCCGGTATTGAGTCGGGAGAAAGCCGGTACTGAGCCGGAAAATTTTACTGGTACTAAGCCAGGAGAAAGTCGGTACTAAGCCGAATGGTCGCCAGGAGGTAACCAGACTAAAGCCGAAAATCATATTTGAAAGAATTGGAGGAATAGACTAGTCGTAGTTCAAAGGAATCTGTTCGACGTCCGATCGATGAATGATATCTCGATGAAAGAAACAAAGAAAGAGCTTGAGGTTGATGGGATTCCTTCTCTTTTAACTGATTACGACCTGTCCCACATATATAGTGACTGTAGCTATCAAGCTGCTGTCACGGATTCACGGCCAAGACATGCACTGCACAATGTGCATTCACATCTTTTGTGAAAGGAAATTTGTCTCGATGACAGCTTTAAAGGTGTTGGATTCGCGCAAATTGTAGTGGGAAAAATAGTTCTGGCGTGCTTAGGTTGAAAGCTTAAAGCCTTTGAGATGCTAATTGAATAGCAGCAGATTCGTGCAATTTCTTCATTTTTTTCAACTTTGTGGTACTCAAATGGTGCATGCACTTGTTAAATATCCAATATTTTTAACGTGTCTGGAAGTCTTTTCTACATGTGTAGTCAAAATAATTTTGGTTGAAATATCAAAGTGGACGTCTTTCTGGCCGCAGGGTTTCTTTTTCTCGTCCCTTGCACTTTAGGGAAACCCGTCGGTCCCGTCCATCAAAGGGTTTGTCATCTATTCTTTTCACAATGTAGGAGGAGTAAGAAGATCTTCCATAATTTGTTTCTAATAATTATACCCACGTGCTATTACTTTATATCACGTTCAAATCATTGTTTACCGACCAGTACTGGTATCTTTGATCATAGTGCGGTTGCCTAAGGCTCTGAAATGATAACATCCTAACTTCTTATTTTATTTAATATTTAATTAACTGAACAAAATAAAAAAGAGGTCTCAAAATCTCCTTTAAATTTTTATTTTTTAAAATTTTCACTGGATACAAAGAAAGCATAAGACTTCTAGTACTTTTTAATCCCAAAACTTCATTTTTCTAAAATATATTCCAGCCATTTCTTCCTTTAGTCGTACTTTCAGTCTTCTCTTCCCCAACTTTTCATTATTTTTCTATTATGAATACAGTATATTCGTTCTTTAGCTAACGTTTTAACAGGTGATTCACAATATTATTTTATATTTGTTATAGTATCATTATTTTATTGATGAGTTGAGTACTGTATAATTATTTGTAATTTTTCTGTTTAGGTTAACTTTGAGATATATGTAAGAAATAAAAAAATTTAAACTTATATAAGTGAGACAAGATATTTAAGCGGTTCGGTCATTGACTTACATCCACTGTTGGAAGGTCCAAATGGGCAATCAATTTTCTCACTTATGATTCAAAAGGTTACATAGAAGCTTATTTATAAGCCATTAATTTCAATTGCCCACATTGCTTTAGCAATGTGAGACTACATTTTCAACACTCCCCTGCAAGGACTTACAAAACAGGGAAAATAAAATTACCGAAAAGTAGCCGAAGGTAACTGGACTAATGCCGAAAACCTTGCTATGATACCAGGTAAGAAATAAAAAACAAATTAAACTTAGATAAGTGAGATAAGATATTTAAGTAGTTCGGTCATTGACCTACATCCACTGTTGGAAGGCCCAAATGGACAAGGTTTTCTCACTTATGATTCAAAAGGTTACATAGGGGTTTACTTATAAGCTATTAGTTTCAATTGTCCACATTGCTTTAGCAACGTGGGACTACATTTTCAACCATATCTAATGGAAAATATTAATCTAGATACGAAACTAAAATAGTAAAACTGAAAAATTAATTTAATCTAAAAAAAGAGCTATTGAGCTATTGAATACAAACTTTAATAAGTAATTTTTCATCTTAAAAAATTAGAAGAGTATTTTTTAACTAAATTTATTTGATATTTAAAATTTGAAATGTGATATTTGAATATAATAATTTATAATTTATTATATTGCATCTTTTGATGATTTCGCGTGAGGCACCAGCTATGCTTTGCTTTGTTTCCCTCCCTGTCAAAGAAAAGAAGCTTGCAGATATTAAACCGGATGGATTACTTAAGAGAATGAATTTATATTCCGAATTATTATTACCAATATTGGTTTTTTTCATACTCACGATGAGGGTTCACAAAAGGCCTATTTTGTGAGAGAGGGTGCTGTGAAGATAACAAATTTGAGATAAGTTCTACAAGATCTTACTAATCTGGAAAACTAAAAAAATTATTAAGGGATAATTACACTTATCACCATAAAATTACCATGCATTTTTTATTTTGTACCTCAAAGTACCACTTTTATCACATTTAACCCTCAAACTACCACGCCCCAACAGTTTGCACCCTTCGTCTATAGTTTCTGTCAATTTAAATGGAAAATGAATCACGTGTGTCACACGTGACTTTTTCTCACTTGATCATCACATTTTGCCTTCTCTAGAGATTAAGGGTGCAAAGTAAAAAATACAGGTTAGTTTAAGGGTGGTAAGTGTAATTATCCCTAAAAAAACTCGAGAAAATAATTATATCTTTTACATTATAAATTATAAATTTGCATAATAGTAGTCAATTTGTTGGCATATTAAAGAATTCTATTTAAACGCCTTGAAAAGAACTTGTGTTGCAAAAAAAAATCATGGTTATTATTAGGTTTTTGTGAGAATGGTGGGAACCACATAAATTATATATTATTTTTGGTATAATTATTTGTTCTTACTCTCTCTAGAGATTAAAATATTGTATTATATAAATTGTAATAAGTAATGATGATTGAAATTTTTATTTTTTTGTAGTTTCAGAAAATCTTACTTAAAAAAGTAAGTATTTATTTTTCAGTAGTAACATGGTTTTATCATTTGACCAATTTTAACTTCTTGGTTTGAAATATTTTTTTAGTATTTAAAAAATACTAAAAAAATAATTAATAATATCAAATTTGATTTTAGTTTTACATATATTAATTTTTTATTAGCTAAACCCTTTTCTTAAAAATAATAATAAGAGCCGGTGAATGAGAAAAAAATTAATTAACTCGAGTTTTTTAGTGGAAATTATACTTATCATCCTAAACTACCATATTTTTTTCATTTTGCACTCTTTGGACGGAGGGCAAAATGGGAAGATTAAGTGGGAAAAAGTCACGTGAGATGCACGTAATTGATTTTTCGTCTAAATTGACAAAAAATATGGCGGAGAGTGCAAACTATTGAGGCATGAAAGTTTGAGGGTGAAATGTAACAAAAGTGGTACTTTAGGGTGCAAAGTGAAAAAAATATGGTAGTTTGAGGGTGATAAATATCATTTCCACTAAAAAAATCGAGTTAATTAATTTTTTTCTCATTCACCGGCTCTTATTATTATTTTTAAGAAAAGGGTTTAGCTAATAAAAAATTAATATATGTAAAACTAAAATCAAATTTGATATTATTAATTATTTTTTTAGTATTTTTTAAATACTAAAAAAATATTTCAAACCAAGAAGTTAAAATTGGTCAAATGATAAAACCATGTTACTACTGAAAAATAAATACTTACTTTTTTAAGTAAGATTTTCTGAAACTAAAAGGTGTTATTGATTGCTATAATCACCTATATATTGGTATGTTCAGATTTAATAAATTATGAATAATTGTGATCTCCTATATAAGAATTTGCTTATATGGATTATGGTGAATTATCCTATCCTTTAAACTTTATGCTCAAAATAATCTTTCTGTATTGAAAAAAGTTCTAATGAAATATTGGAACGAGTATTTTTCAGCAAGTTAAACGAGGGCAAGATAGGATTCGAAAAAGGAGGTTGGATATGGGTCATATCAATCTTTTCTGGTTTTCAACCTAAGAAAAGTTGAAATAGATTAGAGATTATTACTAGCAGTTGTCTAACTTTTTCTTTTCGCTTAATTATTAATACAGTGATTCATTTTCACTAAATCAATTTTTTTGGGTATAATTTTAAATGGACCGATTTATATAGTCCATTTTTTAGACATAAATCATTTTATTCACCAAAAATTAGTGGACTAACTGGAATGGATCCGGACTAAGCTATTCGACCCCGAAATTAGACATTTTGACCATAAATTTATATCGATCTTTCACTAATCAACTAATTTTTAATAAACAAAATGACTTTTATGTCAAAAAAAAAAAAGAACTATCGAGATTAACCTAATTGTATCCTAGATTTGTTAAAAATCAATACCACACTAAAGTGGTAATTAAACCTTTTCTTTTTAAGTAAGCAGCCAGGGATTCACTCTTATAACTAGGGAAGGATCTGTAAACTGAACCAAGACAATTAAGAAAGTGGTCTAAAAAGAATTAGCATTATCCTACCTTATCAAAAGTCAAAAAATGAAAGCAGAGAAGGATCTTTGCCCATGATAGATGCAGCTGCTGCTTAGATTCATGCACCCAGTTGGATATTCTATTTCTCTCTCTCTTTTTAAGGCGATTAACGGTTCATGCAATTAAATAGAAATAAACAGTATTATGCTTAAGCAAGAGCCATAAAAAAAATCTCCTAAAAGTTCCATCTATTTTGGACACAGCGTAGTGCAATTGGTCTAGGGGATGTTTATTTTGGACACAGCGTAGTGCAATTGGTCTAATGTCACTCACAGATCACCTTTTATCCGATAAGGCTTGCCGCCTCACCCATCACAAATTTGCCAATGACCTGAGGTGATAGCAATTTGATATTTAGACATCTTTTCACTTCATTTACAGTGGGATTCGAGTAGAACACAAAATCTTTTTTTGATTATATGAAGGAAAAACTACACAGTAAACCGTCAAAATCCATGCATAGTCAAAAAGATCTCAAAGGATTCCTATAAGAATTCAGAAGTTTTTAGACTTCCTGTCCTACTCACAGGTTCTTCAAAATTCAGCAATTCCAAAAGCAAACATGATTGGGCCAATATGAAAAGCTGCATACTTGAATTATTAAGAAGTAATTCAACTTTGATGGCAGCATATCCTCTTTTTCTTTACAGCTGGAACTCCTCAACATGCTCTGAAATTTTGTTTTTGCCACAGATTTAAAGTGTAAATCAGTCAAATGAAAAAGAATTACCGTCTGTATAACATCATCCCATCGCTATTACCCCATAATGATTCCCAGAATAGCGATGCTGCGATATTGTTGCCAATCCCACCTCTAACGGTCAAGGCGGCGGCGGCAGCAGTGGTGATAGCATTAGCGACCAAGTATCATGGCCCGCATTATCAGAGCTAAACCAATCGGCAATCGGGTTTCGACAACATTTTTCTGGACAGAGAACCTTTCTTGATTCAACTGTTAAAAGCTATTGACCTTGAAAAAAAAAAAGAGTACTGCATCCCGGCAACTAGGGCCAAAATGCGTGGCCTTGTTTTGTTTTACCCCAGTAGTGTTTTACATACTGCCAGAACAAAGAAAGGTGGCTGCAGGTCTTTGACAATCAACAACTTGGCCATGCATTTTGGACATCTCAATCTAATTTGCAGAAAATGATAAAAAAAAACACCAAGCTTTCCAAGTGAATGGGAAGTACTGAAAAAGAACGTATGCAATCACTACTCACAGTAGAAAAGTTGGATTTTTTTTTCTTATCTACAAACCAAAGGCAAGTGTGGTAAGCCTAACCCTATAAAACTCATCCCGGGTGAGTGGGATTTTAGGTGACAGCAAGTGTAAATGCATGATAAATAAACACATAACAAAAACCACTCAGATGAATTCAGGGTGTTCAAGGAGATGAGTGCAGTACCCACTAATGACTAAACCACTCACGCTCGACTTAAAAGTGTAACTATCAGAAGCGTACAGCAATTTTAAGATCGACAACGTTGACAAATAGAGGTTTAGTAAAGTTCTCATAGTGCTTTACACATGATTCGATGGCCAAGATCATTGTATCATAGAATTGGATATCAGATAGGCAGAGGAGCTTGTGTGACATAGCAAATAGGTCAAAGAAAGACGAGTCACCTAAGATAAGGATTGCGCCTTGGATAGCACGCATCAACTAGGATGGAATCGTTGCAGAGAATGTAGCATGTACGACAAATCCATAGTCCTGAAACAGACAATTCCCTGTACCACCAAGAATCATAGAGGCACTCGCTCCTACGCACTGCACACATGTGGTTGGACAGAGTATGTACATCGGTATAGCTGATTGTGCACACAATTCATGTATACCAATTGGTAGAGTGTTGTAGTAGTCGATTTGCCACTTTTGGCTCAGAGAAAAAGAGATAGCAACTTTCCTTTCTGGAACGTTCCAAGTTACAACCTGATCACCATTGTAATTGAGCCTCAACAGTACAGAACTACATCACTGACAGCAATGCTAATTGATTCAATGTTACATCTACAAACTGCACAAAAAAGGTGTTTGAAATAATATCTTAATCAGTTTATAAGATTTGCTATGATATTATCGCTATCATATCAGAGATTCAAGTTTAAATGTGAGATATGTTATCAAGATATCAGAATTCAAGTTTAAATGTGGAAATATCTTTCTTTTTTTCCTAATGGTTTGTGTTTTCTCTAGAAATAAAGATTTTAACTTTTACTAAAAGACGTTCGCAAGAGTATCATCGCATCTATGTTGAAGATTAGTCTGATCAAGGTATAATCAAGATCCAAACCAATGTTCCCCCGCTCTCTCATTTAATCATTTTCCACTCCAATTCAGAATGTTCTTTGTGTAAAACTCAATCAATGTCACCCATGTTAGACCAGGTCAGATGCTCCCAGTTCAGAGCAAACCAAGTTTGCAGCCCATACCCATGCCTTCATCACAGGAAGACAACAAATACACCCCAAAAAATGTAACAAACCTATTAGAAAAGTGTTTAGAAATAATTGTAAAAGTGGCTTATTATTCGAGACAGCCAGTCTCCGTGAATGAACTTAAGTCTATTTTCTTTGAGATTAATTTATAATCCTTAGCTCAACCCCTTTTATTACACAGACTAACAACTAACTTCCTAATTACTTGGGATTCTCTAACTTAACAGTTATACCCCCACACACTTACAGCCCATTCTATCTACCATGACTACCAGTTCAGCCCATTAACCAAACTAAGGTTGGCACGTTACAAAAAAACAAGCAGTGCAAAGTTTTCTTCGCTATCTTTTTTCTTGTCTTTTCAATGTTCCGGTTCTTTTTCAGCAAGTCATTAGCAGTAAGCAGGCACTGATTTTTGGAGGTACTTCCTGAGTATATATATCACACTATCACCAAACGTTGACCGAGTGACTGACATCAATTTCTGGAATGAGTGTAGCATATTCTCTCACAGGAGCTAAATTTTCATTCAACAATGGGAAGGTACAATGATTGATTTATTATGATTAACTCCTAAAATTTACAAAGTTGCCAGAAGTAACATAAATATACACACATACTTTGTGGACAGGGCAGCTCTTTGCCTGATCATCAACCTGATAATCACACTACCTGCATAAACTCGCTGATTGCATATTACCGAACAATCTCACAGCCATATCCAGAAGAGACCTAATTCTTCAATTCACCAATTGTAGCGGCTGAATTAAAAACTCACTTCTAGTTATGCCTTCGGCGGCCATTCTTTGGTTCCAACCCAAAACTTCCATCTTCTTGAAAATTCATATCAAAAACATCAGACTGTTCATCTTTCAAGTTAAAGCCACGCATGGTAGGACCCTTTCCTCTCTGTTTCCTATCAAAACCCATTTGTCCTGAATCCAATTCACTCGAACCATTCGAAACCGATTTCCCTAAACTCCCCCTGTTCCCGTTGTTTCTCAATTTGCCATTATTTCTCGTCCCACTTCGCCTATTCACCCCGAGTACTTCCCCATTATTTTTTCGATAAGAAGCCTCCGTTTGCGAGATATCCAACTCCTCACCCTCCAATTGAATGCCAGAGCCACCTCGTAATTTCCTCCCAGAACTTCTCTTATCACTCCGACGCCCATTTCTTTGTTCTCTCACTGCACCACCATTTTCGGAATCCGAACCCAAATTCTTCTCGACACCGTTCAGTTCATCCAACGCAGCATTTCTTCGATAGGGTTTAATACTGTGGACGACGCCTTTAGGGAAAAACCTGGCTGAGGGTAACTCATCAACAGTCTCGAACAACTGGGGGCCGTCCCTCTCCGTCCACATATCGAACCCGCCGGGTTTCTGAAACCTGTCCGCCAAGACCTTCAATTGCTCGTCGGCGCCGACGGAAAACAAGTTGGGGGCCCTCTCGACGACCTCCCAGGGCCTCTCGAGCTCGGACACGGCAGCCTTGAGCTCGGCCCGCTTGCGCATCTCGTAAATCTGGCGCTCGCGGAGGAGGCGGGCCTTGAGAAGCTGCTTGGCTTTGTTGGCCTGCATTCGTTTCCACTGCCACTTGGACACGCCGCCCGGAAAGGTCCTGGGGCCACCGCCCATCCGAATCGTCGTCATCTTCTTGGGAGTGATGGGTTGCGTTTGGAGCGACGGGCGAGAGAGCCTTGGGAGGAGGAAAAGGAGGGTTGGACCGGTCAAAGCCTTAGAGAATGATAGGTGTTGTGGGAGGGTTTGGATTGAGAGAGAAGTTTGCAGGATTGACATTATGATTTTCTCCGTTGGGGTTTTGCAGGAACCTATGAACAAAGCTGGCTTTCGAGTTGGAGCGAAATCAAAGAACGGAATGTGTGGTTTGCGACCGTAAACAAAGAACATTATCCGCCTCTGGGACGGACCCGTAATGTTGTTGGATTATTTTGGGTAATGGGTTGGGCCTTGCTTCTACAGTACTTATTTTCTTCCTTCTTCCTCTCGAGTAGCCTGCTTCTGAGGCTTGTTACACATACTTCAACGTTGGGTTAAACCACTTGCTCTAGAGGTCCCACCCCATAGAGAGTTAAAAAAATAATTATTATTTTTTTTATCGTAGATGACTCAAGAATTAAAAAGATAATGAGCTAAGCAAAAAAGGAATAGCAAGACGCAATCCTTTTTTTTTTTATAGGAGTACTCTCTTTTTACTTACGGAGTGATATGTTTCTCACATACCTCTTAATTCTTTTTCAGATTTTTTAATTTTGCTCAAAGTGGAAAAAAGTACTCCATAAATATTTTAATTGTGCAAGTTATGAGACTTTGATGTCATGTATAAGAGTCCTAAAAAAATAATGAATAGGACCTTTTAATATTTTATATTAAAATTTATATAAAAAACCTACTGGTATAAATGGCCTTAGGTCTCCATTCAGCCTGAGCCGGCCTTGCACGAGATTGTATTTGTGTGTTGAAATTTTAGAATATAGAAATTGGTGAAAAAATGAAGATATTATTAAAGTGGATGAAAAAATGAAAAAAAAAAAAGAAGATTTGAATGAATATTATAATAAAAAAAATAATTCGACGGAGGAAGAAAGAAGAAAAAAAAAAGCACATCTCCACGGACTTGCGACAATCAATCCAATACGTATGTCCCTTCACAAGATAGGAGGGGAACTTCAGCCGCTTGGTACCTAAACTTTTGGGTGGATATTAGTTTTGCTTTACTCATATATTATTTGTTGAGAAATTATATCTAATTATTATTAATTTTATAATTTATATCATAGAATGTCGGACATTTGAATTAATTATGCACTCCATCAATAGTTAAGATTGTCCCACGTGTTTGATTTTTTTATTGATTTAAAATTTGAGATCTTAAATTAAGTGACTGTTTGAGATGCCATGTATTAAGTTTGGTGGTTGGAGATGCAATGCGATAGTTATAGGTTGTAAATTTGTAGTGTTTCCCTTTTATGCTATTTAATTAGTGAAGCTATTTAAAATTGAAATATACAAAATGAACTAGGGTGAAAGGCAGCATTTAACATTTGCAATCCGCCTCGAAAATTCTTTAATTTGTTTTTGTATTTTGGTTTTATATAGAAATTAGGCACATATGGTCATTAACTCCATCACCATATAAGCCTGTCTTAATATGCACGCTCAAGTTTGTTTAATCGAACATGGTGAGGTATGTTTTGGCATGTTTTAGCATGTAGCTATAGCTGTTCTTTTTGTTCTTTTTTTTTTCTATTCATGTAGCTATAGCTATTCCAAATACACGCATAATCCAGTGTTGGATTTTCTGTTGATGTTTACAGATAAAATCCAATGTTGTGTGATTCTTGAAGTTGACACTTTGACACAAGGTTATGATTTTGCTTTAGATTGTCGACAATAGGGAGACTTGTGTGAGAAATAGATTTTTGATGCAGGAAGGTGAACCATGTTTTTATGTCAGCTTCAATCCTTTGCAAACTCCTCTCTCTCTCTCTCTCTCTGATAGTGAGAGGTTAGTTCTCCAAGAGGCATGACACATTGACACCTTGATAATTGAGTTTAATTCTTGGCTCCTAATCAAATTATTTAGAACATCTCCCTTCAACTAAAATTACCACCTCCATGAAAGGGTAGAGGATTTGAATTGTGAGTATATATCAATATTTATATTTTGAAATGGAGAAAGTGATGAATTTCTAATGCTCCATATCCTCAAATGGGTTCTCTGTCGAGTGTAGAATTTGTCTTCACATGCTGCGGGAACAGAAATTAGCAACTTCTGATCACCTTATATACCTTCACAGATTTATGGGATCCAGAGCCTTTTATTTTTTCTTTTAGCTTTTTTAAATTTTTGAAGAATTTAAGGACAAGTTGACAAATAAACATATGAGAGATCTTGTTCCCTGAATTGAAATCTTAGATGTATTTTCTGATATACTAATGCCTACACGTACTCTGCTCCAATTTCCCCTGCGCAGCAGACAGCGACATTAAACCAGACTACAAAGCTGCAATAAATTATTTCTGAACCAAACGAAAGGAAACTTCCATCAGACCCGCATGAGTGGGATCTATTGAATGCAGACCTCACTATAAATACAACACCCATATCCAACTCTTCTGTCCAACATCATAAACCCAAAATAACAAAAGCATTTCCAATACCCCAAACACTGAAGATGGCTCAATTTCTTCTCCTTTGCTTAATATTAGCAGGTGTCTTTGTTGCTCTGGCCATGGCTGGTGAAAACGCTGAGTCCTCGATCCAGCCTAATGCGGCACCATCCTCAAACCCATCAGCTCCTAGTCCAATCAACACCGGAGGAACTTTGTACAGAGCAGAAGCGCCCGCGATTAGAAAACTTGGGAAACACCAGCCTGAAGTGAAAGTCATACAGTGCACCTGATCTCAGCCCAGCAGAAGCGCCAGAGAAGATGTTCTCTAGAAAAGAAACCAGTTCTTCGATTGAAATAGCTCCGATTGAGCCAAACGATGGAGAGAAAGGGAGTAACAGATGGCAGGGGATTCTCTTGAGAAAGCATCATCACTCTATTGACAAGTCAATTGCCGGAGGGGGTGTAATACTTGGGGGCCTTGCCACGACTTTCTTAGTGGCAGTTTTCTGTTACATAAGAGCTACTGGAAGACATAAAGCAGAGACTCTCTTAAGATTACCAGTTACAATGTAGCCTATACAGATGTGTCCTGCTACGAGATACTCTTTTGATTAACACTGTAAAGAAATCGAATGAATAGAATATGAATTGCAGTCTTCACTGACGGAGATTAAACTGGAATTTTGGGCTTTTAATCGGAGTCTTATACATAAATTTGGTGCAGGCCTCGCTCTTGTTTCATTTTTACCTTTTGGGTTTCTTTGCAAATTTTAAGTACATTGGAGGGAGTGAAACGGTGGATTCTTATGTCTACCTTTTAGACTAACAAAGCAGCGTGGGTATGAAATTCAGCCCATTTCGGGCAGAGGTGGAGCGAACTAGACTGCGTCCTACACTATTGACGTATTTACCAGAGGACGAAGCGCCATTTGACTTTTGAAGTTCTTCATGCTCTCTTTGCGAAGCCGAAGATGAAACAAGTGAGCAGATGGTGTTAGAAAATTGGAGAAACATCACTTTGAACCCACCCCCCCCCCCCCCCCCCTCAACTACCCGGTCAATTTTAAACAGTCTAAATTGCTACTTTTAACACGTTGAGATCATAAATTATCAAATTTTATCAATCCCCCCCCCCCAACCCTCAACTACCCGGTCAATTTTAAACAGAGTCTAAATTGCTACTTTTAACACGTTGAGATCATAAATTATCAAATTTTATCAATTTGCACATTGAAGAAGATCTAACGACCAAACTCGTGCCACATGACACGATTTTGACCCTCAAATTTTTTTCAAAATGCAATTTGATTTATTGTGAAAGTTGGAGAACTTAATGTGCTAAGATAGTGTATACCCCTATTTGAAAATTGCATTGGTAGTTAAAGAGTTTAAAATGACTTTTTTCCATATAAAATAAGATGCAAGCATAGAGTGACATACCTCTAGTCATTTTTAATCTAAGGCTCATGTTTGTTTTGCCGTATTTTACTTTATGTAAGTACTTTTCATATTTTTTACTGTTTGGAGAGCCTCTTAAGATACAGTTAACCAAAACTAAATTCGGTCAACCGTAAAATATAACTCCATTTTTTTGAAAGTGACTTACTTTCTAAAATTAGTGAATCTTCTTCCCGACCTGCCACCCACAATCTCAGGGGTGACAAAAAACCTACCGATCTAACCTAGAATCGATCCTACTCAACCCGAATGGTTGGGTTACATTGTGATCGGGAGTTAGGGTTGAGTTTTGAAACATGAACCCGAAAAAAAAATAATTCAAGTTCAAGTTTCTAACATGAATTTTTTCCCCCTTATGCCTCGATATAGTTTTACTCACTTTTAAGTGTTTTATCTTATAACTTGACCTGAAATTGAAGCATTCAGAGGAATACAATCTCGACGGGTTTAGCTTTTTCAGATTGGGATGCAAACTTCTCACCCCGATTGCCTCTAGTTCGGGGACGGGGTGATGAAAATTCGACCCCAAACCTGATTTAAACAATCATACATAGTCTCTCACTCAACACTCGACAGTCTCTCTCTCATTCGACTCTCACTCGACAATCCTTTCTCTCCCTCTCTCACTCTCATTTCTCACTCTCGTGAAGGCTATCAGTTTCTTGCACATATTCTGCCATAGCTGGTCTTTGTCAAAAATATTTTTTTATTTTATTTCAAATTGATGGTAAGAATTAAGTTTATTAATCATAGAAGATTACATAAAATATAACAAGCATCAAAATATTAAAAAATACTTTCAACGAAATACCGAAAATTAAAATACTTTATAGAAACTACTTTACCAAAAAAAGAAAGAAGAAAAAGTACTTTACCTTAAGTGTTTGTACGCAAAAGAAAAGACACGTTAATAAGACTCTTTTAACCTATTCCTTCAAAGAAAAGACACGTTAATAAGACTCTTTTAACCTATTCCTTCAAAATACCATAATCTAGATTCATTATATGCGAAATATTCAAAATATTTTAGGGTAGTGTTACACAGTTACACTGATACACGACGAGTCGGTTCGGTCCGTGTCGGTTATAAAGCTGGCTTTAGAACCGCCAAGTCCATCTTTATCCTACTTTCCCTGTACGTTCTCGTGGAGAACAAGCAAGTGCCGAGTGGTGTTAACTCATCTATTTCCGAGTAATCAAGATCGATCCGAAAGCAGCGATGGTGAACGAAAAGTCGGTGATGGCGGTGATCAGGGCGGCCAGACCGTCCTTCCGCAACAAACACGACAATATAGCCTTTGCCGTCCACGCCTCCTTCCTCGCCGCGGGCTACGTTCTCACGGCCACCGGTCCCCCCGCCTTCTCTGAAAATGCCCTCTCCTCTGCCTCTACAGGTGTCGCCTTTGCGCTCTCTCTCTCTCTCTGTCTTGCTATCTCTGTGAAATTCTGTGTAAACTACGGGTAAAAAACGACAAATCGTTTTGGCGTGTAGATGAGGTCGGCACGGACCAGTGGAACGAGCAAGACGACGAGTACGCGTTCGTATATACGAACCCTGAGAAGGGGAAGAAGGTGCTGGTCAAGTGCCTTGCTATGAATGATAAATTACTAGTCGACGCTCTTGCTGAGGGGGCATCCGAGCCGGTCCATCTAGAAATTAAGTAGGGAGTTCCTTTTAGTTTCTCTGCCATGTTAGATTGGACATTTTGGGTTTTCTCAGAATTGCTCTGTTCAATTTCGATTATGGTTTTTGGGGTACTTTATTGCAGTGTTGGGGACTATGTTGAAGAAAATGGGGGGACCAATTATTCTGCTCAATTCAAGAAACTGGAGGACCTGGTGAAGAGACTGGATACTGAAGTTCTGTCTAAATTGGACGGGTCTCCCCAACCCGGTTTATCAATTAGCGGTTCACGGTAACGAGGGTGACCTGTTTGTAGTATTACTCGTATTTCCAGGGATAATTGGTGAATATAAATTTTGGGTTCTTATGGCATAATTTATTGCATGTGAGACTGGAGCCCCTCTAATTTGGCACGCTGTTTAATTGCTGAATGTTTTTATATCTGTTTTGTTCTCGCGTATTCAAGAATTTGTTTGTTTCATTCTGTAAAACAAAATAAGCTGGAATTTTGAGAACTGGGCCCTTTTTTTTGTTGGGTTTGTGGGGGGTTATGCTGCTGTTGCGTACTGTTCCTCGGTAGTTGCAGAATTCAGATTATAGTGGAGTCTTTCTGCTGAAGTCCAAGTCTATCCGCATCTTAGTTTTCTACAAACTATATGACACACACGTGTGTTTTCTCAAGGTGCTATTTGATGAAGCATTTCTCACATATCATTATGTAGAGTAGGAATTATGTCATACAAAATGGTGAAACATTGAGAGTTTGAAGTAAATACATGACTGGAAAAAATCCTTTTGGTGACCATTTTAAGAGTTTGATGCTACATTTAGTAGAATGCTGTGTCATTTTGGTTGCTCATGGAGTACGTGAACTGGTAACAGGATGGCTTGCTACGATGATGTGTTCAATCAAGAGAATGTTTTGGTGAAAAAACAAATCGTACTTTTTGGTTTGTCTATTTGTTTTAAGCTATGGAAAGAAAGAAATGTGTATCTTAAATTAAACTGCCAACTCTATATGTCATATTGGGAATGCAGATACATGAATAAGCTGATTTATATAGGCTTTTGTTTATTGTCTATGGATCTAGTAGTTGGATTTTGTATGCTTCCCCCCCCCCCCCAAAAAAAAAGAAAACTAAGTCTGTCGTTTTCCTGTTCTCTTCTCTCTTCCTTTCGGTTTTAAATTTTTGAAAGCTTTATTCTATATGAGAAACGTAGGGAAAAAAAAAATTCAAGACTCAAGGTTACACTGTTCCTCTTGATGCCATTATCTTCATATTAATGTCAAACAATATGTCAAAGGCTAAGTCTCCAATATTTCTACAAGTGAGAAATAAGTTGTTCAGGAATTCACCTTTGACTTGAACTGTGAAATCTTGTGTGTGAACTCTCAAAACAGATAAATTTTGCATCATGACCACTCATCCATTAACTTCTTTTGATTCCTTTGCTCTCTTCTTTGCAGCTCAGAGACCAGTGAAACATCAAGACATAACATAGACACTGATGTTCTGATTGGTAGACATGCAAGCCCTCAAACTCACCTACCAGGGTCTCTCTCTCTCTCTGCCCCCACTGTGTTTGCATTTACTGGTAGTGATGTACTAAGGGTCAAACTCACATAATTTCGTAATGTACTCAAGGATGTTACAGAATTGCATCCACTTAGTGCAGAAAATCTGTTTGTAGTCATTGTACATATGCATAGCAGTATTTTTTGCAAATAGGCCATGTTGAGATAGCCTGAGGTGAAAACAGTATAAAAGTCCTGTTATCTCTGAGTCTCTGACCTGGACTCTCTGTTTATGGTCCATGCTTTGGATTCTTTAATTGCAAATAGCTCAAGGCATATTGGCAGCTCAGCTTGTTGTCTTTGATAGGCAGAGCATGGCTTAGAGTGATGTTTAGTTTGTCAAGCTCTTAAGAGCAATCCTGTCTTTCCGGTTTTTTACCCCTCGTAGCTGCCTAGAAATTTGCTGCGTGTAATGGCTTGTACTTTGTTTCTCACCTTCACTGTTCACTTTCTGCAGTTTCAGTACAGGATATACCGCATTATTCTTTTTCACAGCATGAAAATTCGATTTTTTTCCTCGACTGTTTTGAGGATAATTCTGCCATAATATTTAGCAGTTGAAAGGACCCAGAATAGTGCTTGCTATTGCTAGACAACCCTTGTCAGTTAAATATATTCGACATTAATCTAGCTAAGAGCTTATGAAGGCATTCCTTATACGATAAGCAATAATGCCAGAGGGGGACAAGGAATCACTTTATGCATGTTATTATTTCTTGTAGAGTCTTGTCATGATGCATGCTATGTTGTTAGACTGTATCAGGTTGTAATTCTGTTTTGTAGCCTAAGCAATTTGCTTGAGCATTGTTGTTTGATAGACCTTCATTGAGAAAGGATTTTGTATCTTATTGGTAACTCGTCAAAGTATGAGACTCACTAAGTGTCTTGGCATGCTTTGTAGAATGGCGTATCCTTCTATTGGCAGTGGCGATCTTTACCCTGGGCCTGGTGCTGGAATGTACCCAACCAGGTAGTTTGCTTTCACAAATCTTTATTTTGGTCAGTGTACCTTTGCAGTTGTTGCAGTTTGCAAATTCCCATTCTTATATGCATGTCACTTGTTCTTCAGGGGTGATGGTGGGAGCATGCTTTTAGGTTCGTCAGAAAAGGGGTTCACCCCCCTCTTTTTCCCTCTTCTCTCTTCTTCCTCAGGTCTTTTGTTAGCTTAGTTTGTTGTTTTTCTTCGATAACTAAAACTATATTATCACGTGTAAGCAGGACCTAATGATCCTCGCTGGTTTGGCGGCATTGGGGGAGATAGTGGTTTTCCTGGAGGAGAACTGTGAGTTATTCAGATCTCTCTCTCTCTTTCTCTCTCGCTCTCTGTTCTGGTAATGCTGCTTGGTTAATGATTTTAATGGGTTCTTCTAAACAGGGGTGTTCCTCCAGGTGCTCGTTTTGATCCATATGGCCCACCTGGTGTTCCTGGTTTTGAGCCGAATCGGTTTCCGGGGTACGTCAAAAATTTAAATTCTCTATTCTGACGTCAATAAAAAATATCGAAGCTTGAGTTCCTTGCGTGTATGCATTACTTTTATTAGTACCTCCGTCACTGGTAAGTCCTACAGGCTGTTTAGAAAAACTTAAGATCCTTCCTTTCGTCAGTGAGATCAGAAAGAGTGATCCTGTTGGATCGTACTGTGGTTGGTGGTTAGAATATTTGTTTGTGTTTGGTTGTAAATGGTGTGAATCTAATGCCTGACATAGACTCGGATCCCCTAACAAGTGGTGGGTGGGAGAAGATAGGTTGGGGGTTATTTTGGTGTTTGTCCCTATCAGTGATTTTTCCTTTTTTTTTTCTGAGCTACTCTTATTGTTTCTTTCTTTGCTCAATTTGTGATGTGTGGGGTTGTAGGCTTTTTACCCAATAAAAAAAATACAACGTAATGATGACTCCCAGTTGCCCCAACTACAAACTTGTCTCTACTTATTTTAGGAAATAGAGAGTCTAAACATGTTCCCTTCTAGCTATGCAATAAAATCAGGGTGTTTATATAATACAGGGTGAGCCGAGTGTACTGCTTTAGTGTGCATTTGAGAACACAGGCCCGTAGGTTATTGTGGACCCGAGCACTGCTTTATGATATGATTTAAGCAGATTCCAGGGTTGGGATCAAACTGAAGATTTACCTAACACCTCCCCCCTCCCCATTTATGGCTGCTTATGGATTAAATGGGCCTTGTTTACAATCTGGGAGTGACTCTGGTATGATTTGGAAACAATAACATGAACTTTCCCGTACTTTGCATGGGTCTTTGTATGGTTGTATACGGTTAAATACAAGTTGAAGTTGGTGGGTTCAAGGTTTCCTTCTCAAGTTTAACTTTGATCGCGTTGGAAGAACTGTTTTGTGTTTCTGGTGTATACGAATCAGGGCAATGCAGCAGCGATTGGAAATTTTAGTAGGTACGCTAAAGAATCTGACATTTTTCCTTTGCGTTTCTTGCAGAGGCCCAAGGAGACCTTCCAGTGGGCCACATCCAGACCTGCAACCTTTTGGGAGCGGTTCAGATTTCATTTAGGCCGGATAGAACCCTGGTTCAATAAACTCGGTCTTGTTGTCGCCTCAAAGGAAACTTTTGGGATTTCGGCCCTGATGAAACATCGAGAAATGGCTGCATCATCTCTTTTGTTTTCAAGCAATATGCGTTTGTTCTCCCTGTTTTGTTTTGTCTGTAAGACTGTATATATGCTTTCAAGTCTATGGACTGGAAATTCCGTGTAATAAATAGCTTAAATGCTAATCAGGTCCATGTGGTTTATGGTTTTTCCAAAAAAGTCCCTCCTTAATGTGGTCTTACCACTTAATGGTTTTTTTTTTCCGATGTCAAACGGAGGTTCACATCCTCACCAATCATGGCACCTGTCACCCTAAATCCCAAATCCCCCGATGGTGGAGGAGAGATGTCAAACGGCAAAGACATTCTGAATTTCTTCAAACCCACTAACTAGAAGGTAAGTACACTTGCGCACTTCTCCAAACACGGCTTAGCCGTGATAAAGCGGAAGGCTTTGCCAATACGGCAACCTTAGGCACCGTCAAATAATGCTAGAGAGAGAGCAAAAATGCGTCACATACGGTGAAGGAGGAATTAACGTAGAAGGTACCATCATTTTTCGCAGTAGCTCGCTTTACGAAAAACCACTCTGTAGCAACCAAAAAATTCTACAGCAGTTTGGCTCCTTGCTGTGGAGCGATATGTAACATGTTCTTTTTGTCATAGTTATATGATATTCTTCTTCTTCAAAATTTAAGATTGGCAATTAAAAAACTAAAATCCGGATATTGGTTCCCTAGCTGATCCAATCTAAAAGTTGTAATCGGAAAAACCTAAATAGAAACACGGAATTGGTTTTGCCATTGTAACCCGTCAATATCTCGATTTTCAATGACGTTTCGATTTCCCAACTTCTAATTCATCCATCCGTCCATTGCCGGTGGTGCAGTGGAGTAACTGCAGTTGGGTATAAAAAATGCTTGCATGAGAAAAACGACGAGACGAAAGCGAGAAGAAACACAAAACAGAGAGCGTTAATATCAAGCTAACTGTTACTCCTAAACGCAGTGTTTCATTTAGCGACGTGACATACATGATGTGGCAGGTGACATGGCGCATCTTAGGAGAGAGAGAATGTGTTTCCACGTGGCGGTACATGATTGGTGAGGATGTGAACCACCGTTTGCCATATCGACAGAAAAGGTTAAAGTGATGAGGTCACATTAACGGAGATACTTTTTTTTGGAAAAACTTTTAAAACATAGGGACTAAATACATCCAAATTAAAGTATAGAGACTTTTTTGGGAAAATGATAAATCATAGGGACCTGATTAACATTTAAGCCTAAATAATATCTAGAAATATCGAACTAAACTTGATATATGATTTTGCATTTTGGTCCTTGCATTACTCGCTATTGAGGCTAACATAATTACACCCAAATAGAAGGGTGATAATTTTAATAATTATTTCATTAATTGAGTTTTAATACAAATTATCTTGTGGCTTTAACTATAACTACAAGCTTGGAAAACTTCCATTTTATTATGTGTACTCTCTAGGCACCTTCATGTGTTGCAACTCAAAATTTTTATTAAAAGGAAAATAAAATTCAAGATCCACACAAAATTATTCCGAAATAGGGAGAGAACGTCTTGCAATTTGTTAAAAGGGTAAAAAAATCAGTAGTCTCTCGGTCCCTTCCTGATCACCTCCTCCTCGCCTATCCTCATTACATGCTTGTCACCACCACTTTCTTCCTCACCCTTTTTCCCCCGATACTACCACCATCACCTCTCTCTGTGCCGCCACTTTCCGCTGCTCACAAGTCCTTTATCTCATTCTTCAGTTGTGGCTATTGCTCCCGTTTACTGCTATTTTTTTTTTATTGGCTGTACTGTAGACTTTTAGTGTAACCACCAAACAGTTAAACTAACTACGTACCCTTTTGCGATGTCAGCCAAATGACTCACTCTCCCCTGGCTTTTCCACCGTTCCGAGCTCCCTTTCGTCCTCATAATATAGTATTTACTAAATAAATAAATAAACATAAATGAAAAGGTTCTGGGATTTAGCTCAGATGGTAGAGCGCTCGCTTAGCACTCTTCATATTACTATTGTAATTTGTGGTTTGTTTGGTTCTCCTTATTTTATTAATTAAGTCTCACATATTGTCCACAAAGAACAAACTGGTGGGCGTGCCGGAGTGTTTATTGGGCATGACTAGAAATCATGTGGGCTCTGCCCGCGCAGGTTTTATGACGGATGCCCAACAAAATCTGAGATTTTATATAAGGCTAAATTGCACCAGTAGTACATCGAGTTTGACAAATTCTATAATTGGTCTATAGTGTAACGTTTCTTCCATATGTACTCATAAAGTTTAGACCCGTTTTTATTTCAAAATTGACACGTCGTTAAAAACTATTATTTTTTTTAATAAATTAAAACGCCTATGTTTAAAATGCCCAAAACACTTGGACGCTGACTGGTGTCGAAAATCCGCAGTTCTTGCAAAATCACCAAACCCAAAAAGCCCTAACCCCCTAAACGAACCAATAGTTCTTTGTGTTAGAGATAATATTATAATCAAATCTTAAAGATTTGATATAATATTTGATTATCACAATATCAAATTTTTGATATTGTTACGAAGATTCAAATTCAAATTCAAATGTAGAGATTCAAATTTAAATATAAGATATTCTCCTATTATGCTTTCTATTATCTCTATAAATAGAAATCTTCAATTGTAATATGCATGGACTCATAATACAAAATACAGTCATATAGGGCTTTTACAGTGGATGTGGGTCTTCTAGACCGAACCACTTAAAATCTTTTGTCTCTCTTGTCTCTTGTTACTATTTATCTCCCCTCTTCATTTTCACCTTTTTCTTCTTGGTATCAGAGGAACAAAATTCCGCATCCTTAAAAGTTGGTGAATTTCACCTCCGTTGTACTTACAACAAATCGTTTGAGAGAAAAAAATAGGTGAATGAAAGAGTGAGAAAAAAGACAGAGCAGAGATATGTTTGGCAAGGGTTGTGTGCCTATGATTTCAAGGTCCGATCAAATTCAAAAAAAAAAAATATATGTTCAGCATATGTTCAGCAAAGGAGCAAATATCAGCAAGGGAGCAAGGATCTATGACTTCAAGGTCCAATCACCTTCAGATCCCGTTTTTCAAACACAAGATTTCAGATTTCTCCATCTTGTGTTTGAATGAGGATGTTAGAGATAATATTATAATCCAATCTTAAAGATTTGATATGATATTATGATTATCACAATATCAAATTTTTGATATTGTTATGAAGATTCAAATTCAAATTCAAATTCAAATGTAGATATTCAAATTTAAATATAGGATATTCTCCTATTATGCTTTCTATTATCTCTATAAATAGAGATCTTCAATTGTAATATGCATGGACTCATAATACAAAATACAGTCATATAGGGCTTTTACAGTGGATGTGGGTCTTTTAGACCGAACCACTTAAAATTTCTTGTCTCTCTTGTCTCTTGTTACTATTTATCTCCCCTCTTCATTTTCACCTTTTTCTTCTTGGTATCAGAGGAACAAAATTCCGCATCCTTAAAAGTTGGTGAATTTCACCTCCGTTGTACTTACAACAAATCGTTTGAGAGAAAAAAAATAGGTGAATGAAAGAGTGAGAAAAAAGACAGAGCAGAGATATGTTTGGCAAGGGTCGTGTGCCTATGATTTCAAGGTATGATCACTTTCAGTCTGTATTCAAGGTCGTGTGCCTATGATATGATTTCAAGGTCCGATCAAATTCAAAAAAAAAGATGTTCAGCATATGTTCAGCAAAGGAACAAAGATCAGCAAGGGAGCAAGGATCTATGACTTCAAGGTCCAATAATCTTCAGATCCCGTTTTTCAAACACAAGATTTCAGATTTCTCCATTTTGTGTTTGAATGAGGATGTTAGAGATAATATTATAATCAAATCTTAAAGATTTGATATGATATTATGATTATCACAATATCAAATTTTGAAATCATTTGTGAGATGTACACAGATTGGACCTAACTAAAATATGGATTAACTAATATTATAATATCACACACAGATTGGACACAAATTTTGAAATCATAATATTATAATATCACACACAGATTCACATTACTAGGACACAGGGATTCACATCCTAACTTTTATATGAAATGATTTGTGAGATGTACTCAAATATGGAATAACTAAATGTCAAATATGGAAAAACTAGCAATCAAAGAACCCAAATATTAAGTGAGAAGCTTGAGAAGTTGACCTTTTCAAAGGTGGTTTCACCCATTTCTGTTTTATAAAGCTCGTGCACCAAAGTTGTCACGAAGATCTTACTCAGTTTGGAACAACTTCTCAGTACCTGAGAGAGAGAGAACATTATGAAGCCATATCCAAAGAAGATTAAAATAGAGTAGTCTCTTCCCCTAAGAGTGCTCCCTTCTTTTGCTCGCTTGCTCTCTCTCCATCTGTTGATTCTCCATGTTGCTATAGATCAATTTAAAGCGCTTATTTCTTATTTAAAAAATTATTGGGAAACTGATTTTTCATCAGCTTTAATTTCATCTATAGATATTGTTGTTGAAATGGAAATTGAACCTATATTTCGTGAAAAACGAATAATACATAGAAAAAAAACAATTTGAAAAAACTGTTAACGATGAAACAATAAAATCAGTTGAAGAAACTTTTAGAATTAATTATTTCATATACACAGTAGATCAAGCTATTTCTTCAATTCAAAATAGATTTGAACAATTCACAGTATATGAAAATATTTTTGTTTTCTTATTTAGTATTAACAAATTTAAATCTTTATAGAATGATGATTTTAAAAAAATATTGTCTTAATCTTGAAAGTTTTTTAAAAGATGGTGAATATTCAGACATAAATGGTTTCAATTTATTTTCAGAATTAAAAGTATTAAAAGAAGTTTTGCAACCTAAAATCAATACTCCAATTGAAATATTAAATTATATATAAAAATGGATTGTTTTCTAAATGCATGCATTGCTTATAGAATATTCTTAACAATACGAGTGATAGTTGCTTGTTGAGAAATTCGTTTTTCAAAATTTAAACTAATAAAATTCTATTTACGGTTGACAATGTCACAAGAAAGACTAAATGCATTAGTCATTCTATCAATTCAAAGTAACATATTAATAAATCTTAAATATAAAAGTTTGATCATTAATTTTGTATCTCAAAAAGTTAGAAATATTAATTTTTAATTTTTTTATTAAAATATTATTTTAAAAATTCATATAAAAGGCATAATTTTTAAGATGGCCTTAGGCCTCACTTTTTTTTTTATTCTGTTGATTCTTGTATTTGGTTGGATCTCTCTCTTTTGTTGGTTCTTGCGATTCTATTGGTTCCTTGTATTTGTTTGCGAATGATCTCTCTTTTGTTGGTTCCTTTCGATTTTTTGTTGAATCAATGTTGTGAATCTTTAGCATTTTTATCGTTTGCTTGGCTTTGTTAGTTGTTCATGGCGGCTGAAAACAGACTCGGAGCGAACCGAGATTGGTCCTATAGGTCTTCAGTAGGCATGTTTACATCTGAGCCGAAATCGACCGGATCGACCCAAATCGGCTGAAATTGAATGGGTCAGGCCGGTTTTGGGAAGGCCCGATTCGGCTTTCGACCCAGACCTTCCTAAAATTGGGACCCTTGATTCGGTCCACGATTTTGGAGGGCCTGACCTGTCGAAACTGAACCGAATCGAGGGTATTGATGTAATTACGTTTATTTTTTAAAATTAAAATATTCTAATCCTAAAGAGACGACGTCGTCTCTCTACCCAATAACAGCCCCCCTTCCCCTAGCCTCAGTCAAATCTCCCATTTTACGCCTCATATTGCCCTAGCCCCCCTCCACCTTCCCTCGCCGCCGACACAGCCTCCCCTCTCTCCATGGTCGCCGCCGAGGTCCATAGCCTCCCCTCTCCCCTTGGTCGTTGTCGCCTCTCTCTCTCTATTAACTTCTGGATTTGAGGGATTGAACCTTCATTGCCATAAATTTGCCGATAGTCAATAGTAGATGAGTAAGTTCACGATAATATTCTCCTTTCTTACTTTTGGTAACTAATTGGCATTTATTTTATTCGTAACAGATGTTCATACCTAAATAATAGTCCAATAGGAATTTGTGGGTGTCTTTTTCACTCTGAAACACTTTCTTCTTTGCTAATAGATCCACTGTAGACTCGTAGAGGAGGTTCTAATAATGTTGACTGTTTGCTGCTTTGAGTTTTCGTCTCTCTTGATTTTTTTTCTCCTAATTGCTTGCTGACACCAACCAAAGCCGATTGGGGTCGATTCGGCCGGTCTACAGAAATCTCGGTTCGATGGTCAGTCATTGTTTTTCAAAAACCGACCACCTCAGTTCGGTTGTCAGCGTGGGGTTTTAACCAAATCGAGGGTTCGATTTTCACCCCTAGTTTTGGGAGTCTTCAAGCCTTCATCTCAGTGGTCGGACTGGATTTTCTAGCAATCAACCTCTTGGGTTCGGCCTTCGACAAGGGGTCAAAATTGAACTGAGGGGGTCGGGTTTCACCCTTGTCATTTATAGTGTTCCCTCAAACTATTATATGTTGTATTTTTTATTTGATTAATTGATTCTGTTACACTATTACTTTTCTATAATTTATTTCTTAAGTTAAGATTTAACCATTAAAATGGATAAAAAGTAAGACATGTTGTACAATCTCAATGGTTAGATCTTTTATAAAGAGGTACACCATAAAAAAATTGTAGTAGATCAAATGAGTCCATCATCCAGAATGAAAATTTGGAGGTAAATTACAAATGATACGGTAATTTGATGGTAGAATAATTTTTTCAAAGTAAAACAAAAAAAAAAGAAAAAAAAGTAAAGCTTATCCATACAAAAGAGATATTTCAAAATAAAATATTATGGAGTAATAAATGTATTGACATCAAATGAGAGAGAGACACGCATACATTGCTTAATTTTTCCGAAGGCATACATTGCTTAATTATTTGCAACAGTTACTTGTGTAATTTTTTTTTTGGGCGGTGAGGCCAAATTCAATCCAAGTCCATAAGCAAAGACTTTCTGGGCCATAAACGACTTCAATTTTTGTCCTTCGGGTAGTCAAATAGGCCCATATATGTCCAACTAGACAGGGGAACAAGAAAATTAACTAAAAAAGTGGGCGGGGTTTGAAGGTTTCACAGACTAACATGGCCCAACTCCCTGCAGGCTGGGCCCAGTGTACTGACATTGGTATCATCTTTTTGCTGCCCAATGTGTGTAACCCGACCCAGGTTTGAAAAAGTGGCCACGCAGCACGGGCCCAATTTAAATATCCAGAATTGAGATATTCTGAAGCAGCTGTGGCATGGGTTTTGTCACCTCGCAAAATTCTAGGTGCGGTTACTAATAAGATCAGTCAACTTGGCCAGTTTGAATATTCCTGCCACAAATACAAAACTGTGGAATCGGTGGAGCAAGTTACAAGAAGCGTCGTTTTGTAACGGCAGTGAATATCTTATGTAAGGCTACCGAAAGAAAGGGGGCCACAATAGCTGCAACACTGGTAGGGCTGTAAAACTGAAAATTCGGTTCGATTTTTAGACTAAAATCTGATTAGACCGAATTTTTGGTTGTACACAAATGACTGGTCTAATGCGGTCCGGACCGATTTCATTTTTTTATTTTTATTTTTATTTTTTTATGTTAATTTCGAAGGGGAAAGAGCATGTCAAAATGCAGAGTTTTAGTTTAAGTTAAAACTAAACTTTTTAAATTTGTAATTTGTATTAAAAAATATATTTTTTATTTATATTAATAAATACGGTCTGGTATGGTCCAGACTGATTTTCAAAAGGTCTGAACCGAACCAGACCGGATTTACACAAACAAGACCGGACCGGACCGCAAATCCTATTCGATTTTGTGATCCAGTCCGGTCTGCGGTCGCAACAGCAGTATCTGTTGCGGCTACTTAATTCAGTCGTTATCGGGTTAAATTTTCTGGTTAGTGGCGTCATCCCAAAGTTTCTATCAACGCGTCGAGTTTGCCTTAATTTAATACAGCGATACCGCTTGAACAATTTGTCTTCTTTGCCAATTATCCATAGGGCTCCAGTGTCACGCCCCAAAATCAACAATGCAATTTTCAATAAAACAACTTGAAAAACAATTATCTCCTTTATTCGAAACAAAACATCATCAAAACGTTAATGCTTTTTAAACATATACTTGTACAATTTTCAAAACAATACTACTCCTGCGCGCATGCCATCTAAGTATCATCCTGCCACATTCTTCAAAAATCTCTGAAAGTGAGGAAAATATTAACGGAGTGAGTTCGACAACTCAGTAAGCAGAAAATAAAAATATATATTCTTTTTCTTTGAGCTGAAATACAGAAAATAGAATAGCTTTATCAGAAAATCTCCTTTGGCATCAACAGTAAGTCACATTGACCCCTGTGGCAGGGTTGTGCAATGACTTAACCGGCGATCAAACCAAATTAAGCCAACAGTAAGTGGAGTTTGTCCTACTAAGACTTAGCCACGTATGCTAAGTGTGCACTAGGGAGAAACCCACATAGAAACCACTCCGAAGAATTAGTGCACTCAGTAATCAGTAAGTTGGTACTAACAACAGCAGTAATCGGTAATCAGAAAATCGCCTCGGGTTTGAAAACAATATAATATATAATATCAGAAATCAGAATCAGAAACAGAAATAATATTCATCAGAATACATAATCTTTGGAACAATAATATAAACAGATCTCAGTATGTCTTATAAATTCGACATTGGTTTTTCAGAATAACATAAGCTTGCAATAAAATAATATTTTCCACAAAATCTTTTATGAAAATCTGTTCGTCATTTTTTTGAAGAAAAACAATATAGTAGCTCCGCTTACCTGATTTGCGTCGATAATCGAACCGTTCTAAAATCCACGTATTGTAGTGACCCAAAAGAACTGAAGAAAATCGAGAAACTCAACAATGACCGAAATTGACCTAGAGAGAGAGAGATCTAAAAAATGATAAAGAATTCACGTTTGAGATGTGTGAATATCTGTGAGCGGAATGTCCCTTTTATAGGCTGAAAATCAATGTGTAACAACCCCAAATCGTTGCCCTTTTGAAATCCTCCATTAACCACTATAAATCGCTTGATTTATTGAGATACGTCGAGATCAACACAATGGAGTTGAAAGACCACGAAAATCGGACGAAAATGTGCTAAAACGGATTAGAAATCGAAGAGAGAGAAAAATTGATGAGGGAGAGAGGAATGGTCATCGAACGGCGAGCTGGAACCTCAGAAAGTCGAAAAGATTAAGGTTAAGGAAGAAGAAGATCAAAACACATCGTTTCACTTAAAAATCCATCTAAAGAAAAATAGGTTTAAATAAAATAAAGTTTCACTATAAATTATTAGCGCGCACAAGCGCCTCAGTGGTCCAGCTGCGCTTTCGAACCCCCTGCGCCTGGATGGATTCAAATCCTAGCGTAGCATGTTTTTTTTTTTAACTCGGTTCTTACATCCAGCCGCTCCACGCTTCAGCCGTACAGGTTGACATATAGTAATAGGCGTCAGGTTGCTTCCAAATTCGTGGGGAGGATTCCCGAGCGGCTAGTGCTGATGTTAACGTTTTGATTTTGTGATTCACATAATCGAAGGAGTTAGGACTAACCTTTTTTTTCCTGCCACCTTTTTATTTTAAAAATAAATACAAAATCAATCTAGGTGATATATAAAAAAATTGAATTAATCATCATAATAACAAAATTATAATATTAGTCTCTCTAATTTTATAAAAACATAAAATCGGTCCAACTATAAATGAAAGTGAAAAATGAGAAACTAATTTTATATTTTTATTATTACGATGATTAATTCGATTTTCACAAATAACATATAGACCGACTGATTTTACATTTATCTTATTAATTTATTTGAAAAAGTTAATATAAATTACAAAAAAAAATATGTTGCTAAGGTTTTATTTTAAATATATGGGCCTTTCAAAATAAGTTCTCGGAGTGGAAACGGACCAATAAAACTTTACTTTTTCATGTCGGTTTATTTTTTTTTTCGAAGCCGCTGTTTTCCTTTTTGTTGATAAGCCTCTTATGACGGTGTGCTCTTGAAGCTCTTCTCACCAAACATTTTATCTTTTCAACTGTTTGCATTTATTGCCTTTTAAGTCTTCGTATGTGATTAATCACGTCTCTCTGCAAGCTACAATAATTGCAATAACTCTATTTTTGGGCACTTCCAAGCACTATTCAGGAAAAAAAAATTCAATAATTCGAAGCACTACATAACTTAAAAAGTCACTCATCCTGATCCCTTGATTTGCATCCAACCTTATATGGAGGAAAAGGAATCTGGTTTTCGAAAAAAAAAAATATAAAACAAATAAATGAAATGAGGCAAGTCTAACTTAATTCCTATTCAATCTATCTTGTATTTTTCATGCTTTGGTTGGTTTTGGCCGTTTTAAGTACCATTTTAAAATTATATAACTTTATTAATTAACTTTTATTTGAAAGTCCATATATATCTTATTTCTGCATTCTACTTAAAAGACTGCGTTAAATGGGCATTCCTGTTAAAAAAATTAAATTGGTTAAATTTCGCCAAGAATATAAGAGATAGAAGAGATAGAAATGATCATAAAGAATAAGCGGTAATTTAAACGAAAGTAATCTTTCTCGAAAGATATTATATATATATACAGCGAGTTCTTTTATCTAGAGAACCAAGTAATATTGGTTTTGGAAGTTATAATGTGCGTCGGACTCCCTCAAATGGCGAAAGAAGAAGAAGAAGAAGATGAGACAGATAAGAGGTCGGAGAAAAAAAAGATGGTAGTTATCGATTAGAACTGATCTTCTTTAAAGGTGCCTTAACGTGCTGAGATGAAACTTGTTTGAACTTTTTGCCTTCAAACGGTCAAACATGCAGTTTGTTTAAGCCACCTAAGCGAGCCCATTCATTCATCTTTTGAAAATAGAGATTATAACTTGAGAACGCCACCAACGACAAAAGATTTGTATACTCGGTCGGTCGGAAAAGAAAAGGAATTTGACATTAATTCATGAATAGAACAGATCAGTTCGAGATACGAGAAATCTAAGGTTTTATCTTTCTTTTCCTAGGAGCCTTCAAACGTACGTATTTGGGTGTCTTACTGTTGCGTGTGCTTTGTGAGATTCATTGAATATATCTGAGTAGGTACTATTTCAATATACCGACATGGGTCACTGTATGCCGTATCAATTATTAGTCAACAGGAGAAACAAGGTGGAAGGACTGTGTCATCATCTTCTTCTAGGGGCTTGGCTCATTTTATGCAGACCATGGGGTTTATTGATCTTGGGTTCACGGGTTCAAAGTTTACATGGTGTAATAAACGCCCGGGTTTTGCGAATATCCGTGAGCGGTTGGATCGTGACATCTCTAATTTACCTTGGCGTCTAGCTTACCCTCAAGCTACAATCTGTCACTATCCCATTACATCTTCGGATCATATTCCTCTGGTGCTTTCTTTGTTCGGTGTGGAGGAGAGAGTTCCGAAGTCCTTCAAATTTGAGGGGTTTTGGTTAAGAGATGATTCTTGCTTTAATATAGTACGTGTGGCTTGGTCAAAGGGGAGGGGGACTAATCCTGCATGTGCATTATTTCACAAGATACGTGTCACTCGTAATGCTTTACGTCGATGGAATCATGTGCAGTTTGGTCAGATTTCTTCTTCCATTAAACATCTAAAGGAGCAACTTAGTATTTGTCAAAATGCTACGCCCACTGTGCAGAATTTTCAGCATGCGGAATCTTTGAATTGGGCACTTGATGAGCAGCTGAGGCGTGAGGAACTTCTATGGCGACAAAAATCACGGCAAACATGGTTGGTTTCAACTGATTTGAACACAAAATTTTTTCATGCTTCTACGGTTATTAGACGAAGCCGCAATCAGATCTTGAAGCTTAATTCTGAAAGGGCTGGTTGGATTTCGGGTCGGGTATCCATTGGCATGGAGATGACTGCGTTCTACCAGAATTTATTTACTTCAAGCCACCCAGATATTCCGGATGATCTGGAGAATTTGATAGAGCCATTGATTACAACTGATGATAATACTATGCTCACACAGGTTCCAGATGAGGAAGAAATTTTTACTACATTGAGGAAGATGGGTTTGGAAAAGGCTCCGGGTCCGGATGGGATGACAGTATTATTTTTTTTCTCATTTTTGGGAGGTGGTGGGGCCGGATGTTATCCTCACTATTCGAGATTTTTTTGAGCATGGTGTCTTATTGCCGAATCTGAATGCTACAAACATTGCCCTTATTCCGAAGGTGGATAATCCATCGAAGGTGAGTCAATTTCGGCCTATTAGCCTTTGTAATGTTATTTATAAGATTATCTCAAAAATTATCACGGAACGTCTTAAGGCTGTGCTCCCTAAGCTTATCTCACCCTATCAACTTGCATTTGTCCCGGGACGTGCGATACAAGATAATTACATTGTGGCAGCGGAGATATTTCATAGTATGCATCACAAAAAAGGCCGAGGAGGGTGGATGGCTATTAAGGCTGATATGGAGAAGGCCTATGATAGAATTGAATGGAGCTTTGGGCTAAAGATTCTCGAGCAGTTTGGGTTCAGTTCTATTTGGATCAATTGGGTGAAGCAGTGCATTTCTACATCCTCCTTTTCCATTCTGATTAATGGCAGCCCGTTTGGATGTTTTCAACCATCAAGGGGCCTTAGGCAAGGTGATCCTCTCTCCCCTTATCTGTTCCTTCTTTGCTCTGAAGTGCTCTCTAGGCTCTTGTTACGTTCGGAACAACAGGGGTGTCTTAAAGGCATTAAATTAGGACGTAATGCTCCTATTATTTCTCATTTATTATTTGCGGATGACCTCCTTCTATTTGCGAGAGCTACGATTCGTAAGGCGAATTCTATTAAAGATTGTCTAGAAAAATATATGGCTTGGTCTGGACAAAAGGTGAATAATGATAAGTCCTCAGTGCACTTCAGTAGGAATTTCGGAGGTCAAGCCATCATGCCTATTTTGGACTGTTTGCATTTGAAGAAGCTGCCGCCTAAAGCTAAACATCTTGGTCTACCGTTGGTATTTCCTCGGGCTAGAATGCGGGTTGTGGACGATGTTAAGGAAAAATTCTTTCAAAAACTTGCAGGGTGGAAGGCGAAGGTTCTTTCTCAAGCTGGCCGAACAATGCTAATAAAATCAGTTGCTACTGCTATTCCTTCATATCTTATGAGCTTCTATTCCATGCCTCTTCAGTGGTGTAACGACATTGATAAGGCAATCAAGAATTTTTGGTGGGGTTTTAAGGAAGGCAATACTCGGCATCTTCATCTAAAATCATGGAAATCTATATGTGTTCCTAAAAGTGCTGGTGGGTTGGGGATTCGGTTGACTTCTGAGAATAATAAAGCCCTTGTTTCAAAACTATCATGGAAGATGATTGCTGATCGTAACAGTTTGTGGGTTAGAATTCTTCATGGAAAATATATCAAGGGAAGAGATTTTTGGCAGGTGGGTGCTGGTAGTAAAGCATCGTGGATTTGGAAGAGTATAGTGAAGTCACGCTCTGCTCTGCATGAAGGTATGTGTTACATGATAGGGGATGGCCGCAGTATACATATCTGGAGAGACCCGTGGGTCCCTTCTTTGCCTAGTTTTCTACCTGTTGCTAGAGAGGACGCCGTTCCTTTACCAGATGTTGTAACTGTGTGGGATCTATTGGTGGCGGATGGTCGTCGATGGAATGAGGTGCTGGTCCGTCAGCTTTTTGATAGGGATTCTGCTGCTGCTATCCTTCAATTACGACTTATGGAGGAAGGTGCGAATGATAGAGTGTTTTGGCCGATTGATGCCTCGGGTGAATTCACTGTAAAGTCGGTCCATAAATCTCTGGTGAGCCACAGAGTTACTTCCGTAACTCCTTTGTGTCCAGCTCAGTGGCAAGATCTTTGGAAACTACAGCTGCATGATCGCTTAAAATTATTACTATGGAAGGTGGTATGGGAGGTCTTGCCTACTAAAGCTATGGTTGCTGCACGGGTTGGAAATAATGGGAGGAGTGACGATGATCTACTCTGTGCTCTATGTGGCGAGCATTTAGAAACTCTCCATCATTTGGTTCTCCTATGCCCATTTAGCCGTGCAATCTGGAGTGAGTCTCCATGGCAACTTGATATTACGGTTTTTGGAGACACTTCAGTGGTTGATTGGGTTCTTAAAGTGCTACATCCTCATCAGTCCATTGGAATACCATTAGCAGACCAGCATTTGTTCCAACTCCATGCTTCTATTGCGATTGATCTTGTCTGGGCATCTAGAAATCACGTGGCACATGGTGGCAAGGAAATTGATGTTAAGCAGTTAGCCAATAGAGTCAACCGGGTGAGCAGAGAGCATAAATCTGCTTGGGATAATCATATTCAAGTACCTCGACTGCAACATTGGGTTCCTCCATCTGTGGATACAGTCAAGGTAAATGTGGACGTCGCTGTACGGGAGTCTTATTCGGTTATTGCTGCTGTTATACGAGATTCAAGAGGCGTGGTTCTTGGGGCGAGGACTAAACTTATAGAGGTTGTTGATTCCCTGGAAGGAGAGGCTGAGGCTGCAAAACTTGGTCTAGAACTTGTTCTTAGTCAGGGGTATAGTGAGGTGATACTTGAAGGGGATTCTGAAAAGGTTATAAAATCTATTCGATGCTGGCCAAAGATCTCTGAGTGGCGTATTCGGTTGTTAGTTCAGGAGATCCATGATTTGGGTAGGTTGTTACGTTGTTGGAAGACAAATCATGTCTACAGAGGTGCTAATTCTTTGGTGCACCAATTAGCTCGTTGGGCCGCTACTGAGTATAATTCAGTTGGCATTCCCCGTTCTTGTGAGCACTCTTTAGATTTAACTTGGTTGTATGCTGGTACTGAACCTCCTTAATGTTTGGTTTGGAGGTCTTAGTTTTTTTTGTTTGAATAAAATGTGGTGATGATTACAAAAAAAAAAAAAAATTATTGTATTAATTATCTTAGAGAGAGGGTAGGTCTGCATACCTTCTAAAGTTAGGCTGATTTGGTTTCCATCAGTACTAATAGTAACATGTGATCTATATATATAGAAGAAAAACTGCGGACTACATTCATTTTAAATTGAGGATTATAGATCATTAGCATTCATCATTCTTAATTTATACAAATTGCACCGTACTTTAGATCACAAGGTATTAATTTATACGTATGTTTGAAACTCTTTAAAATAGTTATTAATTAAGCTTAGTCGTTCTACCCAATTAGGAGGAAAGCTATATAACCATATAAATACTATAACGTTCAAATGCCCCTTGTTTCAGTGAAGCAAACAACGTGCTAGCGGAACCCACGTATTACTGTTACAACTAAAGAACACGGCCACTCGATCGGTACCATGCATATCTTCTATTCGTGGAGTGCAGTTATATAATGGTTGAAGAGCCATTATTATGCAGTGGAGTTTCTGGGACGGCGAAAATCCATGTGACTAGAAACTGGACACATGCACACCACGCGGCGACCCTCAGTGGCATGCACCTATTACGACTCATGTGGACCCCTAATTGTTTTGCCGTTTTGTGCACGCTGTCTGCAATTATGTCTTGTGGGGCGCTATATATTCATCATCAATGCATATCATTATCCTAAGTTGGATCTTCCTTCGTCCCCAAATGGTAATTCTATGAATTCTCCCCCTTCTGGCCGCCGTAAAGCATTGGAGTCGGGCATGCATGATGCATTCTTTGACTCGATTAAGGCGTCAAACAACCCAATAATTGTTTTAGATTTTTAACTTTTTGTTCATTTCGACCGCAAAGTTGTGGAATTGCAGATCAATGTTCAAAGTAACACACCTCTTTTTTTAACTTCTCCTGTTTTTTTTCCACCCCCACCTTGATTAAGTCCATTTGCACCTGTCTCGACGTTCAAGCTTTATAAGTTGCTAGTAATGGAAAATCTCTATTCTCGAACCCTCATTGGAGATAAGACGAACGAACCTCTTCTTGTCCTGTAAACCTTATCGAGTATTATATGGCAAAAAGGATATGTGTCGTGTGTCATATGTGGAACAATAATTGAGGAGCTAGCAACGACGTCTAAAGATTTTTGTCACTGGAGATAGATTGCGCCGTAATAAGAAATTTCCGTTTCTATTTATTCATTGCTCTATTTAGTCATGATCGTGCATGTTTTTCTCACTAACATATGATATAAACTTTGAATTTCTGTAATTCAGATGACCAATCTCTTACATATATAATTGTATTAGGTTTTAATACTACAGATATTTTTGTCCTTGGTTGGATTACATCTTATATTTTAGAATTATCATCTCTCTTCCAATGCCATGTTCACCAACACTAAGATATGGTCACCATTAAGATTTTTTTTTTGTATGTAGCCTATTTTTTTTTAATTCTTATACGACGATATACACTAATTAATTTTCCATCAATATTATTTTTTAATTTTTTTACCTAAATTGGATAGTCAAGTTTGTACAAGAGAGATATACAACAAACATTTAATGTTGTAGGGTCCATAATGAGATTTCACATAAGCAGTATTAAATACTACATATGTCTCTCATTGTCCTACTTATACCATCTAATCTAGGTAGGATTTGTTTACTCAAAGTTTTTATCTCTTTAATGTACAATTTTATTAAAGATTGAAAATTTTAGTATAATATTACAATGCTGGATCATCTTTTGTATCTGACCTTTAGCTAAAAAACACACTGAGTGGGCTTAGAGTGCAACAAGAAATCCTAAACACTGAACCGACTCCACAACTTAAATATCATTTAAATCAATGTCCTATCAGCCTCCAAACATTTTAGTCGTCTCCAATATGTTCCCCTATCTCCTATGACATCTCCGCACTAATTCAACCATCATGGCCCTAATTATGTTATCCTCCAATCAATTTGAACGTGCAAACAACAATCTGATCATGATCAACCACTAAGGATCACATCTATGGGGCCAAAGAATATATAATCTCTGAGTTGTTATTAGTTACTTCTATTATTATAGCATTAGTTTGATTTAAAGTCCTATATATCATATCAAGTATTAGGTTACTCTAAGAAGGTTAGTCATAGATTTATTTTACTCTTATAAATATAATATTGATTATCAATAGGATGATTCATTGTTATTAAGAATTACAACGTCTACTGTATTAGGAGGTTTTTCCTCTGCAGAAATCCATACGAGAATCTTGAAATTGATATTCTAAACATCCTCGGAAGGAAATAATATTTCTTTAACAAATAGAGAATAATATTTCAAACATACATAAACGAACAAATCGCCAATAACTATATATGAAATATCTGAACGCATATAATTGCAGAAGCTTCAATGCTTCATCATTTGATATGGAAAAACAACGAGATTTTCGAGGAGTTGTATAGGATAAACATACAAGTCCTTTTACGACTTCTATGTACAAAGAAGACCCACAGTTTAAAGGGAGAGGTTGTGAAGAAGACCCACAGTGTTTGGTCCGACAGGATAAAAAGATAAGGTCACAAGGCCAGGTCCTCTCTCTCTCTCTCTAAACCGAGGAGCTTGTATCCCAAAAAGAGCCAAAAGAAGCTCGAAAAGTCAGAAATGGGTTTCAAAGCAACGGACCCCCCTATTTCTAAGGGCAAAGGTTAGGGTTGTTATTATCCAATAGGGTACTCGTGGCAGTAAAACATTGGGACATGTATATAGGACCCACATGGAGGTACGATCATTCCACGTGGCATGAATCTGTAACTCACTTCGACAGGTTGAGGGACGAGGAACAGAAACAGGAGAACCAGATTTAGGACATGTTTGTATAGCTTATAATTCGGGATCTCAATAAATCGGGCGAGTTAAATACATTTTAAAATTTTTAATTTTTTGACGTAGTTTATTTAATTTTTATAAATTTAATAAAATAAAAATTCTCAAAATTTTTAAAATATTTTTTAAAATTTTGATAAACAAACAACCATTTGAGAGAGAGAGAGGGGTTGGCGATATTGAAATCAGAGACGTAATCAGAAGAAAAAATGGAATAAAGAGTTTCCTTTTATTTTTCATTTACAATTTTTTTTTGACCACGAGAGCCGACTTTTTTGGCTTATAAATGGGTGCGAGGGACGGTTTGGTTTTACCCGATCTTTCACGTGTCCCTCTCGTTCTTTTTGTTGCTCTGTTTGTTTCCATTTCGTTTCTTCCCTTCTTTTTCTGTTTGGCTCCTGTAAAAATACTTCACCGTTTGTTTTCCTTTGCGGTTTTCTCTGACGGTGGTTGTTGAGTTGTATTGTTGAGAGTACGTAAAATATACATTCATACATCAACACCTTGTTCAGGGGCTGAGAGAGAGGGGTTTTAGAGAGGGAGAGAATGGAAGGGAGGAAGCAAGCTTCGTCGTCTTCTTCTTTTTCCTTGACCTCTGAGCTTTTCGGTTCCAAGGACTCGTCCTCCTCCACGGGGATCTTCGGGTCTATATTTGCGCCTTCCTCGAAGGTATTGCCCACCTCTGTTCAACTGTTTCTTTCTGTCATTTTTCTTCTCAAGGTCTAACAAATCTGTGATGTATTTTCCAAGATTGTTCATTTATGTTCATTAGTTTTCTGCATTTTAGTGGTATTGATACGAGGTAGGAATGATAAAAGCCGTATTTTGTCGAAAGATAAACAGAGTTGCGGCAAGAAATTGATTGTGTTATATAAATTTTTTTGTTCTGTATATTATTTCGATTTTTTCTTAAATTGGGTAACTGTATCTTTGCTCAATTGATTCACGTAAGTCATCGATAAAGAAATCAAAAGAACGCTCTAAGATTTGTGTCGTTGGCATCTTGATACAGGTGGTAAGCAGGGACTCTCTGCACTCTGAGGTGAATGGGAGAAAGAAAGATTCAAAGAAAGAGTCATGGAAGGCAAAACCTGTAGCAGGTCAATATAAAGTTGTGTCGATATTGCTTTCGTATATAACTCCAGTACTTTGCCCACGCTTTTCAGTTAAATCTATAGTCTTCCGTCATGGGGTTCAAGTTTGTTTAATTTAGAAGATGCTTATTTAATTATTCTTTTTACGCGTGAATGTATACCTCAAACCTAGTGGTTTTCTCGGCTTTATACACAGAAACATTCTCAAATGACCAAAAATCTCTTCTTGCAAGCTCCTGATTTGTCATTCATTTTTGCAGTGGCACATATTTCATTAATAGGCTAAGACGGGTAATCTTCAAAAAATTTCTACCTCTGCAGATGAAACCTCTAAAAGCAGTGAAGGCGAAAGCCAGATTTTTCCAAATCGAGACATGAGTTCGATTTATCAGGAACAAAGAGTACAACCATGTCATCTCAGTTCATCAATCTACTACGGTGGCCAAGATATTTATTCTCATCCCCAGAGTACTCAGAGCTCAGCGGTGAGTATCCAATTTTTGTATATATGACACTTTGAGCATGTTTCTTTGAAGACATATCCGCAGGCCTGAAGCAATTATAATAAAGGATATACGTCTAACACGTTTGCACTCCTTAACATCAGATAGTACTCCAAAACACAGATCTTATTCATCAGAATTGTCTTTGGGTTCTTTGATTTGGTGTAAGAGTTTGGTCCACTGGGTATTTAGGCAGAATCCCAGATAGGAATTAATGTCAGCTGAGATTTGGCGGGAGAAAATTTTGTAGACTTTTATCTCAATTGCTCTTTCCACTGCATGTTCTGTCCCACATTAAATAATACTTAGGCCGCATAGGAGACTGCGCAATTATCATTAAATAATATTCAGGCCACATTAAGTACTGAAATATTCTAACCTTCATGAATTCTCAGTATAAGAAAGATGTGGGAGAGGATGATTCAGGGAGTGCCTCAAGAGGAAACTGGTGGCAAGGTATGACATCATGGATGCCATTACGATTGGCCTTATAGATATGGTTTAGTTTTAGACTGTACTGACAATGGTTGTCTCTGAATTCTCTATCTGCAGGGTCTCTCTATTATTAAGAGCTCACTCGCCTAGGCATAAACTTACCAAGGTAGGTTTTTCTTAGAATTATTTTTTTTGGATTCACGTGGTTTTTATCTAAAGTATGGCTGAGGTGCAAGTCTTCTCCATATTCGTTTGAAATTTTGGTACTTTTACTCTTCACATATATCAGATGATAAATACAAGACATTGCTTATTTTTTAAATCGTTTTGGGACCCTGTGATGTTCAGTTCAGGATTTCTTCAAAGTGCTCTGGTTTGCTGATTGTTTTTTTGGTATTAATACTTCAAAGAATTTTGCACAACTTTTCTCTAAAACAAGAAATTAGGTTTGGACTTCTGATAACATCGGTCCTTTGGTTCGTTTAGAAACTAAGGTGGTTTGGAACGATAAGTTGAATCCGTGGGATTGTTGTCAAGGGGAGAAGTGGCAAAAGTTATTAAAAATTAAGGCAGTTTGCAAGGACGTATAGGTTTAGTGAGTTGTTGGATCTTTTCACTTTTGTCATTGAATTATCACATGCCCACTTGGGATATTAAATTTGTTCATCGCCCCACAACAACACACATATACCCATGCCAATAAAATTGCAATATATGATCAGGGAGCTATTGGAGCATATTGCATTTACCAAATGTTTTCACCAGATTTGTTGTTTAATGTTGGGTTCAAAGACAAGAATGCTACTGTTTTTGTCTGTACTAGACTACTTGTTTTCTGCTAATCCTAAACCGATTTGTTTGAATTGTTTCCTGTGACCAAATCTTTTGCAGGTGTATAGGAATATTATAGCGTAGCAGGCTCTGCTTAAATCTACCTTTGGTTATAAGGAGGGGGTGATGATTACAGTCAGATCGTAGTGACAGCTGGTCGTTGCTTCCTACAGCTAAACAACAGGCTCGTTATACGAACCTACAGTTAGATGTAACCTCTGTTTTGTTTCCCTCTAGGGAGATTTTGTTTTCAATCAGCTACTTTAATTAGTTGAAACATTGGCCCTAATATATGGTAGATCTTCTTTTGGTATTTTCTGGCTTTATGTATGCATATTTTACAAGTAGATGGTTGTTTTTGTTGTATCTCTTGAGCTTTTGCTCGAACTACCCACCAAATTCTTTGTATATATTCCTATCAGGATTTTTCGCACTGTAATAAATTACTTCATCTTTATAGGTTGAAGTTTTTAGTACGGGTTGTGACCATAATTCCTGAGTTTTTCATGCGAGATAGGATGTCATCTAAAATCTCTTTGTTTGCTGAAATTATCCCCCACTTTTTTGCCCTTTGGTGCACTACTTTTTCGGGCTTTGTTGGTGATGTTTTGATACCTTCTTGAACGTAACCTCCCTGTAAAGAGGTCAAACAAGGAATCTAATTATATGCCTTAAACAGTCATGACCTCTTAGATCACGAGGCTCTATACACAACTACTTTTTCCATGAAAGTTAAGATTTCGTTCAAGTCCCGCTGACAGCTAAATGGTAGAATTAGATCACCCTTCAAAGGTGTGGCCCCAGTGCACACAACCATGTTGTCATCTGTTCAGCAGTTTGTCTCCGAACTGTCCCTTTTTCTTTTTTATCTGAGTGCGAGCTTTTGATTCTAAGTTATTGCATATTCAATCGGTGACCCACCAAATTAAAGCAGTCCTTATCCATAAGAGGTTGAGCAGTCGTTGGGTTCGGGTAGTTAAAGAGATTGTTGTGGTTCGCAGACAGATTCTTCTGCAGCCACATTTTAACAAAGCGAAAAGTGGTTGTGATGTTATGTTGAATGTTCGTCTCAAGTGGCCCTCACTGCTCCGTTATTTCTCTTTCTGAACCTCATCTTTGTAAAGAGAGGTCAGGTCCTTTCACGTTTCTTTCTAGCAACTGACTTTGTTTGGCATCAATTTGATACCAGCTCTTACATTGAAAGTGCATATATTATCTATGGAGGCATTCGAGTTGCTATACCCTTTCATTGCCTAAATATACAAGCCAAAGCAACAGGCATGACAACTCCAGTCCGTGGCCTTAATTCAATACCATTTGTTTCCATCAAGGCACCGTATAAGCTGCAAGATTAGCAAGAACGATTTTTGTAAGCGACGGGATGAATCAGGAGAAGAATGGTGGAAAGAACACAGCTTTGTGATTGGCGTAATAACAATGAGATCAGAAACTGACGCCCACATTTGTTTCCCATTGGACGATTAGCAATGTTGCAGCGCTTGGGAATGCTGATAGCAGCATCCAGGCTTGATCTTTTGCGCTTTTGGCAGTGTCAGACAACCATGACAGCACATAGACAGCTTGGATTTTGGCCTTATTCTCGTCAGCTTGTGGCAGCAACAGTCAGAAACAGCTGCTTTCTCATCAGTCATCTCGCTCCGCCGTTGCGCACGGAGCAAGCTTCAAAGTCTTATTGTCTGGAGTAGATTTTCCACATGCGGTTGCCCCCATCATCTCCTTCAAGTCCAGGGAAGCTCAAGACAATCACAAGCACTACCAGAAAGCATGTGAACTTATTTGGAACCTCCATTTCCTGTATCTCACGAAGCACTAGCAGATGCTGCCTCGATCTTTCTGTTTTTAAATTTTGGATCATTACGTGTAGTTATAGTTATATTTTACATGTATATATACTAGAAGTGGAATAATGATAGATTTTAGATTTATTAGATTTACGAAAGAGGATATAAAAACAAGGGTAAATTACTCGGCCGGTCCCTTGGGGTTTCTGCGTTTAGCTCATTGATTTTGCTTTGTTCTCTTACATAGAGGTAATTCTATCTGGGTCCTTTAATCTTAGAGTTCTATGTTGTTATACTTCATGTTAGATGACAAAATCTCTTGGTTTCATTGTGATTTTTCCATCAGAATAAAGAGGTAGGTGACACCGATTTAGGTCCCTTGCCAAAGATTTGCATCTTAGGGAAGAAGTTGAAAGGGAATACGTCTCTCTTAGATTTCTCTACATTATTTGATGGATTTTCTTGGGTTTGCAGATTATCCTGTGGTCCCATTTGAACTTCATCTGGTTGTTTGAGAGAAAAATGTACAGAAAGCATGAAATTTGAGCAATATTTGCTGCTTCATAAACTAATTAATAGTGTCTTTCAATATAATCTCATCTTGTGCATGATCTTTCTGCTTCATAAACTAATTAATAGTGTCTTTCAATCTATTATGCTTAAATATGTTAAAAAATGGCTCAATATGAATGTAAGATTACCGAAAACCGTCACCGCTAAAACTGACACAGTTAAGGGTCGATTTTTGCCCTTAACGGTATAGGTGACATTTTTTAAAAAACTAGCATATTCGGTGTAGGTGCCGGTCCAAAACTGGCACCTACACCAGGGGCCCTACGTGTGAGAAAGTCGGAGAGATTTCAGTACTTTCATGGCAACTTAATGTGAGCTTCTATAATTGAGATATGCACTTTTGTTTGGTTGAGCCCATCCTTTTCTTTATTCTGGGTTTGCTCCATACTTTTTTTTTAGGGGTAAACTCATAGTTAGCCCCCTATGTTTAGGCAAAAATCAAGTTAGCTCCGTATTTTTCAATCCAACAATTTGAGACCCATAACTTTCACAACCTATCAAACTTATCCCCCCGTCTAAATCATGTGTTAAGTCCGACGGAAATTCATGCAAAATGACCGAAATGCCCCTCCAAAGCTAAAATTTAGAATAAAATAAAATATAAATATAAATTTAAGAAATAAATTAAAATAAATATATTATTGAAATAGAGTTTCAATATAGTTTTATTTAAAAAATATTAATTTTTGAAAAAATATCATTTTTATTTTTAATGAATTTTTTTATTTTTTAGTAATTTTATTTTGGAGGGGCATTTTGGTCATTTTTCATGCTTTTCCGTCGGATTTAACGTCTAATTTAGACGGGGGCGAAGATTGATAGGTTTTGAAAGTTATGGGTATCAAATTGTTGGATTAAAAAAATACGGTGCTAACTATGATTTTTGCCCAAACATAGGGGGCTAACTATGAGTTTACCCCTTTTTTTTAATAATGTCTGCTGGCTTGAATTTTTGGCCTCTTTTTTTTCATCTGAATTCACATCACAATTTGGTTAGCTTTTAGAATTAATAGTTGATGTAGTGTAAACTATTAACTGATAGCTATAGGTCCCATATGATTTTCGCAGTAGAGTTATTTTACAATAGTCCCAATTGTTAAGTCTAAATATGTCTCCTTCAGATTATGATAGGATCATTAAGAACATTGAAAGATGGGAGACTAGAATTTCACGCAAAGATGAGATCATGAAATCTATTGGGAAGAAGTTGGACAGGTACAAGAATCCATGGCTGGAACTCAAGATACAATATGGTAAGAACAAGGGAAAACTATACTACGAAGAATGCTTATTGTGTTGTATTTGAATATTTTAACTGGCCCTTGCTTATTGTTATTTTATATTAGAAACTTGTTACTTTTTAAATTACTTGTAGAGATTTTTGTGTTTGTTATAAAATATTATTAATCAATGATTAAGTATATTTTGTTTTAATATCCTTGTTCTTTGAGTTTTTACATCCAATGAATTATGGTTATTAAAATAAATTTGTATTACCGATTAAAAAAAGATGTATAAGAAAATATAGAAAAAAATAGTGGTGTTTTAAAAATGCTAACACATAAAAAATGGCTGTCATATGTTTTAGTGGCGGTAAAAAAAAAAGCTAATTAAGCACAGAAATCCCTTCTCAACCTTTTCTGACCAGTACGCACCTAAGGCATTTGAGAATGGCTTTGCAATATGTTACAGATCTATAAGAATTGATCAGCTTATTATAATTAACCATGCGACTGGGAATATATTAAAAGGCTTCTCTTGGATCCAAAATATCAGCCTAGCTAGGGAGATTTTTAATTTTGGGCCAGGCGGAGGGGACGGGGAAAGAGGGCTGGAGTTGAATTTTTATCTTGTATTTTTTTTTTTGGGGTGGGAGTCATGGAGGTCGGTTATTGTGTGAGTGAGGTTATTGTGTGAGTGGATGGGTGAGATTAGAAGTTGAGAAATCTAATGGCTGAAAAAATGTCACGTCATTTAATGAAACCGGGTCGGTTTCGCGAGTCGGGTTCGTGGGTTGAGTTCATTAAATGACGTGTCATTTTTTCAGCCATTAGATTTCTCAACTTCTAATCTCACCCGTCCACTCACACACTCACACAATAACCTCAATCACACAATAACTTTTGCTGGCAGTCATGAGGATTATATCTAATTATAAACCACTAACTGATTGTTCTGTTCACTTGAAAAAGGAATGAAATAAGAAACGTCTCAAAGGCTGTTTATAGTAAATCCAACAACATACTAATTATTACCCTATAAAAAAACATCCAACATCATGTGTAAACGTACGTTGCTGAGATCGATTCAGCTTCTAACATATATTATATGTTTCGAGGACTACAGTCATGAATATTGCAATTTCCCTAATGTTTGCAATTGACACTTAAAAGAAGGCAATTTCTCAATTGTTTTAAGGACGGCCTGGAGATCATCATCAGGGATATTTCGGAAAACTTCAGGACTTTTAATTTGTCTGTGGGGTGGGTGCGGGGGGGAGGGAGGTGAGTTTCTCTCTTCTGTATATAATATTAAAACCTATTATGAATGAATCGTGCGTAAAATTATAAATATGAATAGATGCTTATTCAGATTCTTTTAGGATGAAATGCACAAGGCCTGAGAGAGTGACGAGCTAATTTTTGTCTTTATTTATTTTTTTGTTTAGAACATGTACTCAAGGAGTCAAGGTCATTGATTGCTGTTACCTTTGTTGAGTTCAAGATTTCTTGTATGCATTGCTTTACTCTCAGACGTTTGCATTGCAACCTCCGCAGCGCCAACTTATCTTCCGGCTCATTACTTTCAAACTAAAGACTCAGCAGGAAATGTTAGAGACTTTAACCTAATAGATGGGGGTGTTGCTGCAAATAATCCGGTATATATGAAATTAATATGATATATATATATATAGTGTACGTAAGGCGTAATAGATTTAAACTAGATAGTGGTTCTAATTTTCTTTCAGCAGCTGATTTATTTGCTATATTTGTCATTTCTAGGCTCTAGTTGCCGTTGGTGAAGTAACAAAGGGGATCACTAGAGGAAGCCCTGACTTCTTTCCCGTAAAACCAATGGACTTTGGAAGGTTTCTTGTAATATCTTTAGGAACTGGCTCTTCCACAGCTGAAAAGAACTATAATGCACATGACGCAGCTAAGTGGGGGATCTTGAGTTGGCTAACCCATGGTGGTTCCACTCTGGTTGAAATATTTACGCAAGCAAGTGCAGATATGGTTGACGTCCACCTTTCTGTAGTTTTCCAAGCCCTTCATTCAGAGCAAAGATACCTCCGGATTCAGGTATTAATTATGAATTGGCGCTATTTTTCGACACAGACGAATTTTGAATAACATGAAATTCGGGATATTATATATAAGACTTTTGTTCAACTTTTTTCATTGCCTCCTGTTACAGGAAGACACGCTAAGTGGGGATGTCTCTTCTGTGGATATTGCCAAAGAAGAATTTAGATATCTTTTTAAAGTTGGTGAAGCATTACTCAAAAAACCGGTTTCTAGGGTGAATTTGGAATCGGGCGTTTTCGAGCCTTGTAGCGAGGAGACTAATGAAGAGGCTCTTGGAAGGTATCAAATCAATTCTATATATAGTTAATTGCTCACAACTAATAATTCTGAATTCTGCTTATAAGTTTTGACGTAATTGGTCCCATATATCGAAACTTTCGTTACTCGCAGGTTTGCGAGACTACTGTCCCAAGAGAGGCAACATCGCCGCGGTGGGTTCCCTAATATTGGGCATGCCGCAAGTGACATATGACGATGAAACTTGAAAAATGTGTTTATTAAATTCTTTTATTGGGGTTGCAGAAACGTGTTGTGAAACTACTCGATATAACATGCACGTTTAGAAATATGCTGCTGGAAGGAGAGAACTGAACTATTGATAAAAGAAAAGGCTTATATCAGCTGCCTAGCTCTTGCACTTATTGATATATCCCAATCCGGGATTGTACAAATTAAATCAAACAATAAAACAATCAAATAGTGGATCATTTGAGACCACCTAATCAATCTCACAACACGTTTCTGCAACCCCAATTAAAGAATTTACTAAACACATTTTTCAAGTTTCATCGTCATTTGTCACTTGCGGCATGCCCATTAGGGAACCCAGCGCGGCGGTGTTCTCTCTCTTGGGACAGTAGTCTCGTAAACCTCCGAGTAACGAAAGTTTGGATATATTAGACCAATTACGTCAAAACTTATAAGCAGAATTCAGAATTAATAATTGTGAGCAATTAACTATATATAGAATTGATTTGATACCTTCCAACTAAACACATCTGTCACAATAGTAGATACAATTATGCACATTACGCATATTGTAAACTCAAATTGTCCATAACGCGAACAATTCAAGAATTACATCGAGTTCGTTATCCGAACTTAGTGTAATTCTTAAACGGGGGCTAGGGCTACTAAATGAATGAATGACATAACAACAAGAACTGTTCAGACATAACAAAACGTCCGAACAATACATATAACCGTTCGGACGTTTTCTCAAAGCGTCTGAACCAAAAATAGAGTCCGGAAGGACTATATAACGTCCGTACTGCAATTGTCGACAAGACAGTTCTTCACCGTACAGACTTTATTTTCACCACAAATTCATATCAAAATCAACCCAAATCACAAAAACTTCAATATAAACACATCACAACCAACTCCAAACTCCATTGCTATCATTTTAGACCCTAAAAATTGGAAAAACACATCCTTTGATATCCTAAAATCCATGTTTTTCATCTTAAAATTAAAGAAATTTTAAAACTCAATAAACTCAAATGCAATCCATTGCTATCATTTTAGACCCTAAAAATTGGAAAAACGTATCAACTAGTGTTCGGACGGTTTGTTTTACATAATACGACACTGTTCGAGCTTAGTGTAAAAAGTTCGGACGGTAACCTTAACGTCCGAACGGTTATTGACTTTTTTTTGTTTTCATTTTCTTAAAAACTTATACAATTAAATTTATTAGCAAGTTTTAAATCACCAAAGTTAGTTAATAATACAAATAACTTTAAGTGTGTTAAGTTCTAAAGACAATATTTGTTTGAATGAGTGTACCGAAATTAGAAATTTAACATTAATTAAAATATTATATTAATTTCCAATAAATACAAATAACATAACTGAAATAACATAAATATATCAAATATCTTCAAAACATAATATGAACAAAATAACATCAAATAAATACCAATTATGTCCACAAAACATAATATAAAAGTAAAACGTCCTCAAAACATGATAAAAAATAAATGTCAAAATAAAACAAAACTAATAGATGTACACAAAGCAGCTAGACTACTGCTTATCATCATCATCAACGGTGAGTTTCAGAACGTGACGGACTTGGCGAATGTGCTCCTCTATCAGCATGACCCGCTCACTCAGGGGAAAGAGCTTCGCACCAGTTGCCACGCCCATCTGAACCTCCTTAAGCACAACGACCTCCTTCTTCCACCCAACGTCCATATCCGCAACCTTCTGCTCCAAAGCCGTCAGCCGACGAATAATATCACTGACCATGACATGGGTGGGCTGCAAGATCGACTTCATCCGCTGAGTCAGCTCCGTCATCATACCATTCATCCAACTCGGCTGCTGTGCCCAAAGCCCCTGGGTCGAGCCCTGTCCAAGATCATGCCTCTTTATTGCCTCCTCAGGCTGCTCCTGTAGTCTAACTCTCGCAGCTTGCTGCGCTCGGTGTGTCTGGGCCATCGATTTGGATAGCGTTGTCTTGTTGATCGACACTAGTGGAAGCGCCCTCGGCTCGTCAGCACCCTTTGGTACCAACGTGGCGTGCAGGAACTGGGTCAAAAGAATCTCGACGACAATGAAATAGTAGCATCAGTCTTCAAGGTCTCTACAAGAATGAATTGGTAGATGTATGATGTTATATCAACAGGTAGCCCCAGTAAAACTACTAGATACAGGAACTCGTATATATATATATTAAATATTCGTTATAACTAATCACCAATTTAATTGTAATTGCAAGCGAATTACACTAACCGTTACAATATAACTACACTAACTTTTCCGTTAACATATCACTCGTACTAATCACCTATTTAATTTTACTAATTATCCGTTTAAATTGTAATAAATTTAATCTAATGAAAAAACATAATTAATATAAAATATCAAAAATAATTTAAATACCGAACGAAAAACACAATCATAATGTCTAATACAAGCCGGAAACGGTCCTTCAAACGATAAATAAATAATAGTGATAAAACATAAATATGAGACTACTTCAAATCACGAGCTGCCTCTGGCTCGTCCATATCTTGTCCGAGGGCATCACAAACATGCGCCAAACGCTCTTTCATATTATCAACCTGTTTGACGAGTGTTTGCAGTTGTATCAGAACGATATAGACAGATTGGGACAACTAAGACAATTTTTCTTTCATAGAGAACAGTTTCATCCGCATAATATTCAGCTCCTCCGTCAGAGCTCTATCCGTTAGAGCAAGTTTGGTCTCTAGACTGGTCAAGCGGCATTGGAGCTCCATGTACAACGAATGCGTCTGAATATTCTCCTTTAACTCCGCTAAACAGGCGTTTGCCCAAGCTGGTCGCTCTGTTTCTCCCCCGACATTGGTGATACTTCTCCCGGAGCGTTCCATCGTTAACCTAGCAAAACCGTTCGAACATAAGTATACCGTTCGCACGAACGTCAAACTACGGACCATATTGAATAGGTTCGGACGGTGTAAAAAACGTTCGAACGCATTCTGATGAACACAAACGAAACATCTTAATTTGATGGATGCAAATTTGTGAAGAAAGTTTTACCTGAAGTTTTTTTTGAGATCTTGAACGGATTGTGAAAACCTTTGAGAGAAAAATTTGAGAGAAGTGAGTGAGTTTGTGATTTTGACAAATTGTTCGAGTTTAATGTGTTCAAGAAGCGTCCGAACGTTTATGGTTAGAGTTCGAACGCTTCTCAGCGATTATATTCACACGTGGCCCAATCAAATTTAACGTCATTAAATATGCCCGATTCGAAAAGGTTCTAGAACTCATACCGTCCGGACTGTATTTATTGGTCTGGACGGTATCGATGTCAGATGTCTGAAGTTTTGCAACGTCGAACCACACAATTCGCGGAAGAAGCGCTCATAACTGTGCGGACCTTTTTATTACTGTTCGGACTTTGTTATTTTTTTCGTTGGAACGTTGTTTGTAACGTCCGGACTTTGTTGTGTGTTCATGACGATTTTTAATTTTTCAATATATCCTGATGATTATGATTCGTTAAGTAATGTACGTCTGGACTTTGTATAAAACACGTCTGAACGACATTGTAAATGTGACGATTTGGAATTTGTCACCCTGCATAGAGTTTGAACTGTTTTCTTGTTCGTCCGGAAGAGATTTTGTTTTTGTGACGATTTTTATCACCACTCATTCGCGACGCGTGTATGTCGTCACAACATAAATACGTCCGAACATGTTTTTGACCGGTCCGGACGGTTTTGGTGTTCCTGGATGGTTTTGAGTGATGAAATTAATATTTTGTCATGAAAAGTTCACTTTAGGTGACAAAATTTGGTTTAACACCCAAAAGTTTGTCGCCTAAAATTATATTTCTTGTAGTGTAAGCTTTGTAGATTCCTAAATTCCTTTGTCAGGTAGGAAATCGGATTCACAATTGTAATTATAATCCTGATTGATGTTCTGTTGAAAACATGTCGTTTGTTTTAGTTTAATTCTGCATAAATTATCAATATATGTTAACAATTAGCCAGTAGAAGTGGCAACAATCATACAAGATAATTTATGTAGATTTCCTTCCGACCTCGCGGGATTCAAGTGCGACAAAGTTTACCTATTTTGTGGAAATATTCTAGGGCAGTTGTTTAGGTAGAAGTCATGGATATCCTTGGCAGCAAACAAGGGTCGGTTCTTTTCATTTGGGCTAGCCAGCGTGGCAGTCACGAGACCACCCGTGCTTGTTCCTGCGATCACATCAAAATAATCTGCGATCTTGCATCTTCACCATCCAGCTTCTGCAGTATCATACATTTAACAGAGAAACATCTAATAGTGAGTACTCAAATATATTAAGAAATATGCATCTTCAGCATCCGCATGTGTCGCGCGCGAAAAAGAATGCAACGAGCCACATGGGTGCAAAATATGCTTTATATAGTAAAAGGAAGCTCAATATATATTTATTCAACCTGAAGCTCAGATTCTAAAAAACTGAGGATAGTTCCTGGGATAAGTCCTCTAATTCCACCACCATCAATACTGAGAATGGTGATCAATTTTTCGTGGGTGGGAGGCTGTAATACTCCGTTTGTTCCTTCCATGGAGAATTAAGGTATTGATTTGAGTACGGAGAGAGAGCGAGAAAGAGAGACAGATCAGAGAGATGGAGGAGATTTTAAAGCCTTTGAAATTATAAGGTTTTCCAATCTTGATATCAATCTACCAAAAACTTGAGTATTTATAGACTCAATCTTCTTCGTTTCAAGCTCCAGTCATGCATGTCAAGGATCACGCTCTTGAAAAATTCCTCTACATAAACATGCTTCAAAGTTGACCAACTGCTTTTACTTTGATCTTGCGTATACTTATTCAGGTTGGACTACGCGCGACCAGGTAGCTAGTATGCCAGAAATCATGAATTGAAAAAATTAAAAAAGTTCAGGCATCGGCTGCATGCCTTGGCACAAAGAAGGGCCCTCTTAATTTGCAAGAGTAGTACAGTATGTGAGAATTGTAGGTGAGACTTGAAGAATTTTAGGTAAGACTGATTAATAGGTGACATGAAACCGTGTATAAAGGCCAATGTGGAACTATTACCGGCATAAGTGATGGTGCTCATGAGTTTGCTATCCTAAGTTAATGCTATGAAATGGCTAACATATGAACCCTATTCAAAAGCTATAGGCTCCACCCAAGACAAAGATTAAATTAAGATACTTCGCCCGCATAAAGAATTAGAAGAGATCAAATCATACCCGAAACGCTTATGAATTTTATTTTCACGAAAGGCTGCGATCAATGATCAAAAATGTTGAATGTCAAATGATCATGTGATTATAACTTGCAAAGATGATCTTTTACCAAATGCTAAGTATGGAGAAGAAATCGTGAACTCAACAAAGGTAACCGCAATCAACCTTGACTCCTTGAGTACAACATGCATATTTATAACGAAGCAATTTTCGCTAAAAGGAGCCATGTTGGGCAAAACACATCTGCTCCAGCGAACGTTCAACATGCAAAGCACTTACTAGACCTTGTTTGAATTAACATTCGAATCCACTTCAAATAAAATCCTCTAGTAGCACCAGAGGAAAACAGTTGAAATATAATAAGTTTGTTTAAATTGCGAATCACATGGGCATTTGGTCTAGTGGTATGATTCTCGCTTAGGGTGCGAGAGGTCCCGAGTTCAATTCTCGGAATGCCCCTTCATTTTTGAATTTTGCGCATGTATAGAATTATGGGCTTTTGCTGTTTGCAGGGGGGTTGACTCCATTTATATATCCTCCTTATTTCTGATAACTATTTAGTACTTCCTTCTCTGGCTGTGTTTGTTTTGTAAAATTTTAGTGTTGTTAAAATTTTAGGTATTGGGTTTAGTGAAAAAGTGAAGAGAGAGGTAATTTTTTATATTTTTTGTAGTAAATAGTAATGATTTGATGGAGAGAGAGAGATTATATTGTAATATTTAATTGTGTTAAAATTTTAGAGGGGGTAAAATTTTTGAACACAAACGCACCCGTCATCTTTCCCTCTGGCAGTAGCACTGACAGTTTTAGTTGACAATTTCAGTCAATTCAAACTGCAGCCCGATTTGTGGCTAGATCACAATTTAACAGCTATCAAAGACAAAGATGGAAACCAAACTTGCTGGTTTTTTATGTTACCAGAACACACGTGACCGACAAATATCCTCTGTAAAAACCAAACTTGCTGGTTTTAATGTTGTCCCTATGATTTTCTGCTGATTGATTTTATGAGATATGTATGATAATTCATCGATTTGATCCCTAAGGAACAGATAGTCAGTTGTTATAGTTTACATACATGGTTCGAGCTTGCTCAGTCAGAAACAGACTCAGAACTGTAGAACTGATAATTCCCATGAGAAACAAGAAAAGTTCAAACTCATCATTACAGACATCTCGTTACAAGTACTAAAGAGCATTATAAACCTTCCCAATCACATACATGCCCTGTTTTCTATGGAAACCATACATGAAAGAGCTGATCTACAATACAAATACAGAAGAGGAGTTCAAAAAGTCTAAACTCGAGGTCCCTTTTACCACATTTGTGTCGTTTACTGTGGGCTTACATCTTCTTTTGTACAGCCAGCAGAGTCTATTCCAGTTTGAGACACTGGTGCTTCTCGTATTGTATTTGATCTTGTATCTGACCTCTCAACAGAACTGTCACAGTCCCTTATATTCGAGTCAATACTAAGATAATCTGTTAGGGCCTTTTTCACGCCTATCCCACGGTGAGGAATCTTACTGCTAGTGATGAAGGGCGATCTTTCTCCCTTTGCAGGGCTAACTCGCTGTGATGGTGAAAAGCTTGGTGTGGTGAAAGCTGTTTTATAGGGAGTGCTTGAGACAGGCACTGAAAATGATATTGGAACACTCTTGGAAGCAATCACACCCACTTTAGAGAGCATCGAGAATGGATCTGAATGCTTAGTCAAGTCATCCACATATAGTAGATCATCGATACGTGCTACAATATTGAAGGCCAGGCTCTCCAACACTCGCGAATAACTCTCAATAATTGATTTTCCAACATCCTAGATAACAGATGAATCTTAACAGTTGAGCGTCGGATTGAAATTAGAAAGCAATAATGGTAACATAAACTTGTAACTGGAGACAAAAATATGGACCTTGTTGTATTGGATTTTGCTCATATCTAGAGTTGTCTGTGGTAGACCGGGGAACCGCTGCTTCAAGCAAAGCAGTAGGCTTTCTGCTCTTTCTGCAATCAACTCTCTCTTTTCTGCATCAACCATTAGCTCCTTAACCATTTCCCATGATGACTTCGAATTGGATCTGGTTGTGTTATTGGCAAGCTTTGAGTTGGTTCTTTTTCGAAACACAAAGATTGAGGCCTCCACGCGGTTGGCAATTTCTATAGCTTGATGTTCAGAAGATAAATCAAGGCAATCAAGTAGACATTCAGGAGAAAACTGATCTGATGAAATATACCGATAAATGAGATCGCCCAAGCTAGCCCTTCCATTCTGACCAAGTTAAAGCAACCATTCAACAACCATTTTTCTATATATATACATCATAAAACTACAATATCGAAGATTTTTGTACCTTTGGAAGACCTTCCAAATAGGATTCAGGGACTTCCATATCAGCCAAAGCAATACTGTTTATAGCCATAGCAGCTTTTAAGATTTGATTCTTGCAATCACGCTTATGCTGCAAGTGCTTTCTTGAATTTTCGTGGAGGCCTCCAGGAGGCACTCGGAGCACAGGCAACCACCATTTCTCCTCCTGGCGCTGAAGTGCTCTTCGAAAAGAGGATGACCCATCAGCATCTGGAGCCAGAATCCCTTGGTCAACAAACCAGAACTCTGTATTGACAAAACTTCCTAATATTTCCTGCAACATTGAGTCAAATTTCAGACTGAAGTCTTGAAACTTGAGGCGTTTTGCGAAGTAAAAAGTGCAGGATAACCTTACAAGAAGCATGTTATCCAATTTACGAAGGGCTGGAAGATTAACATAAAGATCCGAGCGGGGTCTGCAAGTCATGACCTGAATTAGAATGAGGGAAAAGAGTGGAAATAAGTCAAATCATCCTTCTTTCGTCTGCACTACATATTTAACCAGTAAGGATTAATTTACTCATAGAAAGGAACAGGTTACAAGTTCGTTTAAACATCCCAGGGACATTTAATTCACCATTGTGACTAATACCACATTTGAAGCAATACACCCACTATTAGCAATGCAGCTAGAAAAGGAGAAACAATGGAGCAAAATCATGAGTAATGGTATGGAATTCATTCAGTAAAATTCCCAGAATTCTGCAATTTCAAACTTATAACCAGCCTCTTGGTGTTTGGCTGCCATATATCTTAGTCAACTGATTACAAGCAATATAAATTTTCACTGTAAATGACATTTTGAAGAAAAGCGATGGAGCAATTATGTTTCTATGGGAAATTCAGACTTGCCCATCAAGCAGAAGCCTGAATTGTATATGCATCTATAATCAGTGCCTAGAAATGATTCTGCCTCGCACTATGATGGCAGGTCCAGCAATGTCATATTGCTTTAACTCGATCATTGGAATTGGATTGTACCTCGAGTTTGCTTCCATCTGGAAATGTCTGCCAAGTAGGTATCAACTCGACAATGTAATCACTGACGCAAAGAAGGCAACTCATCTCCCGTCGCCACATCGCTTTCTTCTCAGAAGGTAGAGGTTCCAACCTCCATAGTTGCCCAAATACAGTGGCTATAAAATTGAGCGGTAAATGAACAACAATTGTCGGAAGAAAATAAAATGAAGCAGTACTACTCAAACCAGTACCCACTTCCCATTAAAATGCAATGCGAATCAATGTAGCAAGAAGTAGAAAACAATAAGAAAGATTACATACCACAAAGATTGGTAATGGCGTTCAAAATAGCCAATGCCGTGCAAACCCCATTTCCACAACCTGACATATCTTCTCCAAGCAGTAATTTTGAAAACCTTTCCTTCATCATCTCAATCTCTATAATCCCAATAAACAAAATCAGATTAGTGGAACCAAGAATTTTCGACATATTTGCAATTGTCTGTGTGACTGAATGCGTATCCCAGCGAGAGAGAGAGAGAGAGGGAGAGAGTTAAAACCTGATATTGTTGAACTTTGTTTCTCCAATTTTTTATCATCCAAGCGGGGTTTCTCTTCTTCTGCATTACGATTAATACTGGTACAATCGGGCGTCTCAGCTTTCTGAACAGGCCAACCTAATGAAGGTGGCGAATATGTCTCAGAGCTACCCTGACTCTGCTCCTCATGGCCTGTCGTCTCAGACATCAAAAAATCAGAGCTAGAACTGCTCTCCCGGCGTTCTTCTTCAATCAAATCCGCAAATGTTTCAATCTGACCCCCATTTTCCTTGCAGCGTTCATTTACGTCTTCAATGTCTTCGTTATTTTCAACCAAAATCTCCATTACAGCTTTCCCTTCTACACAACTAGGCGAAGCACAAAAAGCAGAGTTGTTCACCACCGTACCATTATACCGAATCCCTCTCATGCAAAACCCTTTTGAGAAACTGACTCGGTAATTGAAATTTCGAAGAGACTTCGATATCCAAAACCTTAAAACACAAAAAGGATTCGGGTTGTTAAGGCTTCTGAGCCTCACCAATGGCAGACAAAGCTTGAGCTGCTGATGTTGGTGTTGAGTTCCCTCTCTTTCTTGTTGGTGGTTGAAAGCTCTATCCATAGTGTTTCAACCATGTCTGACAGCGAAGGACTACAATGTGAAATACAGAGAGATTTGAGGATAGTTTACTTGTGGAGGAGGTTTGTACTGTTAGTTTCTACTTATATGGGAAGGGTGAACCAAGTCATGATTACTGAACCTTGCTCAAGCACATGATGTGAAAGAGACATGAAGAGCCTACCCTTTCATCCTCTTTAAGCTTCACCAATACCATTTCCCCATATTTTAAAGCAGACAAGAAACTGCCGGAGACTCTTCTCTCTCTATCTCGCTTACATTGGTTTTCTTAAACAAAGCCTATAAAATGATAAGTGTATTAACAACTCTAATATTATTTGAAAAATATAATAAACAACGGTCTTTTTTTTTCTAAATCAAACAAAGATCACGGGAGTCGTGTAAACGACGGATCCGTCAATGAAGCCTACCAATTTAAACCTTAATGATGTTCGTAACCTCCTAACATCTCTTGATAAAGTTGTCGAGGACTGGACTAGACTATCCTTATCTTGGGATATTCAAACCACCCTTCATACCATCTGCTTAGGTCATTTGTGTTTGTGTAACTTGGAAGTCAATCTCTGTTGATTGTAAAACGAAAGCATGGAAAATTGGAAATGTGCATGTTTCATGACGTTATTTGGATTTTCTTTTTATGACATTATGTAATGACAAAGCGAAAAGATGTGGACTCTGAATTGAATTTCTCTCTCTTATATATTTTATTTTTTGTTTGCGTAAAGGAAAGCAATCATGAATCAGAGATTTCCGTGACGGGTGGAAGCAAATCTTGTCACGAATCGGAATCCCACTTTCTTAAGGTTTAAACGCTATTTATCTTTATACTGTTGTTCAGGGTACTACTATTTCATAGAAACCGAAAAGAGACAAAAACAAGAACCCAAATGACAGAGGAAGGAAAGGCGAGAAGCTGGATTTGGTTGGTTCTGAGCAACCACAGTATGATAAGTACTAAGGACAACATAAAAAGGTTGCCTTGTCTTTCAGTTCAGGGAAGAACAAGGGAATCCGAATCTCAGGCCATTTTGTAAATTGAGTGATTGACGCAGGGCGCTTTAGTAAAGTTGATCTGCTTCTCATACAGTAAAGGGGTGCATGACTTGGGATTTAGAACATGGAGGTCTTTTTTTTTTTCCTTGGGTAAGTAATCAGTATTCTTTCCAATGCCCAAAAAAAAAAACATCAGTGTTCTTTTCCTGTTTTTGGGTAAGTGTACAATATTCTTTTATTCCGTGAGAAGTGTCGTGGGATAACATTTTAGGGTTTTGAGGTGATATGTGGAGACGCAAAGAAAGTTGTGCAGGTTCCTTCCATGTTCTTTAATTTCCTATAGGCCCCCGGATGCGTATTGTTACATATGCGGTCAGTGGCGGAACCAGGAATCCAATCGAAGGAAATCGAACTTTTAAAGAAAAATGACAAAAAAAATATTTTTACTACGTAATGCAAAAAAATATCTTAAAAGTTAAAATATCAAAAATTAAGAATTAAAAACACTGAAAATATCAAAATACATGTACAGTACATTTTGCTGATACTGAGAGATAGCAATTGGAAAACCATATTAACTGAGATATCAATCAGTAATTAACCAAACATACATGTCAAAGCAATGAATATAAATGCCAACAATTAATTACAAAATCATATTAACTATTGCAATTTCCCCCCTTTTTATCCCCCAAGCCCTTTCTTTTGATGTTCATTGATATGCAGGACAATGATTTTACTGATTCCAAAATTTTCAACTATTCTAACATGTGAATTGATGATCACAAAATTATGTGCAACTCTAGTTTCAAAGGTAACAAATCATATTTTAACCCTACTATATAAATACTACCAAAAAAAATATAAAGACCTGAACTTTTTTTTACTTCTCTTTTCCATGTAATGCCCCTCTATTAGACAAGTAAATGCTACTTCACCAACTTAGCCCACAATCTCCCACTAAAGTTTTTCTCTCTATCCATCTCGCCCATTGACTAGGAACATCACCTAAACTTCTATCTCCATCACAATATAGCATAATTCTTTCACTCTTACATCGAGCCCGCTATAATTTACATTACATATTCCTGAAAACATAATTTTTCTATGTCGTGTGATATTTCACCCCCACACAAAAAAAAAAATTGATGTTTTTTCTGGCCGATCGTCACAACGTTCCTCCGCCTCTGAATGCGGCCCCAAGGATATTCTAAACTTCTCCCCATTGCTCATAGTTTATGCTTAGGTTGCAGTTACTTTTGTCACTAATTACCCGGTACGGTGACCAATATGTGCAGGTTACTTGTAGCAAGGCACTAGTGAGTAATTCTTATTAGGAATTATTTTAAGGAAGATGACAGCCAAAAAGTAAAGAACTGGGCAAATAATTAAGAACCACAAGAGAATGACACACGTTTCTGAGAAAAGAGTTGCAGTTGAGATTCACAATGATAGGCTCTCTACTTGGCTTCTCTCCTTTATCTTTACTTGCAAGGCTCTATGCTTCCAAACCTCTTTAGTTCCGATGTGATGATGATGCCGGTTGTTCTAAGTGAAAATGCAAAGAAAGGCTCCCCCCCAACGGCTACCAACTTGTTTGGTTGATGTGGACAGCTAATTTGAAAAACCGTAAGAGGGAAAGGGTACTCAATTCTTATGCTGTTTGTGTTCCAGTCATTAAAGCTACCGTATAGCTCTTTAGCTTTTAATTTTTCTGAATGATTTCTCTCGTAAAGTTGATGATACACGCCACGCCAGGGACGGGGTCTGCTGCAGTTCGGTCACCCGAACTGCAGCAGAGACGCGCCCACCACGTCACGCCCCTCCCTTCCGATTTTTGAATGCTGGGCCTTAAAAAGGAAAGGCACTTTTCTTGTTTTCTTGCCGACAAGTTAGTAAAAGGAGCTAGGAGCTTCAATGGAATTCCCTGTCTTATGTTTTAGAATGTTTTACCTTTGCTGTGTTAATGTGCAGCAGCTTTGGAAATATATTCACTCCAAAGGCGTGAAAGAAGTAAATGAGAAATGGTAGAACCGATTCCTGTTTTCAAATTCTAGAAAAGTGAATGCCAACAAGAAGTTTCTCCGTTTGAATGCTGAAATTCGTCTGGAGGTTTGTTATGGATTTTCAAAAGTTTTCCCCAAATTTGACCTGCTAATGCTGAGCCCAGGGCTATGTTCGGTTTGAAGAAAAACACAGGATTCGGATCCTGAAGAAATATGTTCGGCAGAGTCTTCGTATAACTCAAGGATTCGTCATTTTGTTTTACTTTTTTGCCCTTAAAAAGTTAATATTGAATTACTAAAATACCCTCCATCAGAACCTACTAACTAAAAATACATAAGGGCAAAATTGGCATTTTTCAAAACAACCTGCATGTCGCCTGCCAAAGTACACGGAATGCTGCGCCTGACATGTCGGCTCTGCCCTCCTCTTTTCACGCCTTTACGCCTTTATTGTCGGATTGGAGTATAAAATAATCTCGACTTTGATTCAAGTCGACTTTGGCAGGCGTGAAAAGATAATCCAGCGAGATTATCTTCATAAAAGTTAGTAAAAATATTATTACTTTAATAAAAATATTATTATTTTAATTAAAATAATAATAAAGTCGAAAAAAACAAAAAAAAAACCAATAAACATCATCATTCATTTTTTACACCTCACCAACTTCTACACAAACACCAACACAACTTTAATATCACCTAAAAATTCACAAAATTCTCCAAATCCTACAAAAACCTTCAAAACGAACATCACCCAGGATAAATAGAAAGAACAGGCCTTCCTCATTTAACAGCCATGATGTCTAGAAATGGGCTTACAGGAAGAGCCTCCTTTTGTATGGTAGGCCGAACGCTTAAGCCATGGTATCGAAGATTGACGATATGAATTTATGAAAAACTGAAGGACTTGCTCCATTTTTAGGCCCACTTTCAACATGCTAGAAGTTTAGAACCACCCCTAAGGAACTTCAGTAGAGCTTGGGTCTCTTTTTTGTGGACAAGAAAAAGAAACGGGCCAACTGGCCTAGTGGATCGCCTGGCATTCGACAGCCCAAGATACTCGGTAGACTTGCCCAGCAGTGGGACCAAGGAGAAATGAAGAAAGCAAGAAAAAGAAAATGCCAGTAGTCTTTTCTAGTTTTCACCCCGTTCCCACTTATAATTCAAAAGGTTGACCAGTCTAGCATAAAATGTCTTGGTCCGCGCCGTAGAGCATCTCCCTTTTGTTCTCTATAAACATTAAACGATAAGCAGCAGTGTTAGAATTGGAGAGGAAAAACTCGTCAAGATCCATCAACGCGCTTACCTCAGCACGCAATAGTGCAACCGCCGCCCACCCCCCATTTCCAATTTATTGACGAGGTTCACGCTAAAATAACAATCAACAGGGATCGAGGCTTCTCGACCAAGTAACCTCTGAGATCGCAGCTCTATAAAAGGGCATCAAACCCAGAAGAGCCAAGCATCTGAAAAATTCACAACAACCTGTTTAAAGAACCACAGCACAAAGTTAGTAATGGCCGAAGAAGTATTGTTGTTTGGCACGTGGGGGAGCGCTTTTAGTCGCAGAATAGAGTTAGCTTTGAAACTGAAAGGAGTACAGTACAAGTATGTTGAGGAAGACCTAGCCAACAAGAGTCCTGCCCTTCTCCAATATAATCCCATTCACAAGAAGATTCCCGTGTTAGTACACAATGGAAAGTCTATCGCAGAGTCTCAGGTCATCCTTGAATACATTGATGAGACCTGGCAGGGCTATTCCATATTACCCAAAGATCCTCATGAGAGGGCCGTCGCACGTTTCTGGGCCAAGTTGATTGACGATAAGGTAATTTCTTTTCCTTTATTTCCTTAGATTCTAGTGCTTGTCCTGCAAATTTATTACAAAAACTAAATCTAGAATGAGTCTCCCCATTTCAAATTATCTATCTATTTCCGTCCCTTTCTGTAGACACATTATATAGTTAATTGATAAAGTGAATCTGAGAAATTTTTCAGCTTAAATTTGTATTTGAGTCTTCTCCTTTTCCTTTCTACAGTGCTTGCATGCAGTAGCTAGAGCTTTTTGGGGTGCTGATCAGAAAGAGCGTGAGAAGGCAGTGGAAGAAGTCAATGAACAACTACAGTTTTTGGAGGATGAGCTCAATGAGAAGAGATTTTTTGGAGGAGAGGAAATCGGATTCATAGACATTGTAGGTAATGTCATAGCCTTTTGGTTTGGAGTTTGTGAAGAAGCTTCAGGGACAGAGGTAATGCCAAGAGAGAAATTTCCCAAACTTTGCAAATGGGCTAATGAGTTCGTGAGCCACAACGTTATCAAGGAAAGCCTACCTCCCAGAGACAAAATGATTGCCTTTTTTCGAAACCGTTTTGGAGCTGGCACTTCAAATAGATGATGAACCTATCCGGGCCACTCACTGTTGCTGAAAATCTACTGCCATAATAATCCAGCGTTGTCATCTTTTCTTATGTTTTCTTTTCCCTCGTGTGTTTGTAAGTTCATCGGATTTTGTCCGTCATGGTGCCATGACTCTGCTTGGGGTCTAGTTTATGCCCGTCTACATACATTAATAAATAAATCACTGCTTTGAATATTTAGAATTGTCCCGGACTCCCGAATGTTTGGTGTTAATTGGATGTTAAATATTTAACTCTAAAATAATTATAAAATCAACTTCTTCTTCTTTTTTCTGCCAAATCTTTTTTTTATCAAAATAAATATAAAAATTCAATCAAATCATAGTTTTTTTTTTACATTTTCACAAATTCTCATGTACTAAAATATTTAAACTCCTAAAATTTTGGTAGTCAAACCCTATATGTAGAAGCGTTTGGGACCTATGAATGTTACTTCGGTTTCTCGGTAAACAGTACTGGTTGGAGGATTTTGGGGCCAAATCAGGTCCAGATCCGACACTAAAAGCATCACTCCAATTGACCAGCCAACTCTTTAGACTATAAGAGCGAGTATAAGAAAATACCAAATAGTTGAAGATTGTGGAAAAAAAAGAGGGGAATTGTGAATAGTGGTGAGAATAATGGTTTTTCTAGCCTGAGAAAACGAATTTTTCTAAAACTTTGGAGGGACTATGGCCCGTCTGTCCCTTGTCTCCACCACTGCAGCTAAGTCTATAGACTTTAGCAGCGACTACTCATTGTATAAGAAAATATAAACTTCGGATAGTCGAAGATCGTGAGATAAAAAGGACCATGGTAGGGTCAGTTCGAATTATCGTCACTAATTAGTCAAGTTTGATAGGCAATTCTTGATGACTGAAATGTCGGTTTGATAGTCAAAAATCAACATAAACCACCGCATAGGTTAGATGGCTATTCACTCAAGTACATATGACACGACACAATGGTTTTTCAAATAGAAATTTGTGTTAATTACAAAAATCTCCTTCAAACTTTCTCACTTATCTCAAAATCTCTCCTAAATTTTCACTCGTGTCAACCCGGTCCCTTAAACTTACTGAAACGTAACATTTTCATTTTTTACTCATTTTTAATGATGTCGTACTACGTTTTCCATCTCACGTGTGTATCACGTGAGCACTCATATTAAAAAACAAAACTGCCCCCAAAAATGAACCAAAGTTACCTGCCTCCAAAGACACCAGCGACGCTAGTGCCCATCCCCAAGTCTTTTAATATGGACACGGTGGGACGGAAATAAGAGGTCGGTGGCCAAGTTTGCCCGGAGAATTGTTTCAACTAATAAATGGGTTTTGAGGGGCAGTTTTGTCTTTTAATATGAGAGAGCTCACGTGATACACACGCGGGACGTAAAACGTAGTACGACATCGTTAAAATGAGTCAAAACGAAAATGTTACATTTGAGTAAGTGTAAGGGATTCGGTTGACACTAGTTAAAGTTTGGGGAGAACTTTGGAATAAGTGAGAAAATTTGAGGGAAATTTTTGTAATTAACCCAAAAAATTTCTATTATAGCTCTAAATAGCTTAATAGATTGATAAGATGTTTTTGATAAAATATAAAAATATAAAAAAATTGGAAAGGGTACTGTCACCATTTCAACTATAAAAAAAATTGAAGTGTCATGCGCATTCAATTTTCTCTAGTTTTGACGGAAAAAGTTGATGGAATGTATAAACTAGTAAGGGAGAAATATCATTATTCGCTTTATAAGTATGCATCAATTATATTTGCGACTCCTTAATTTTTAAAATTATGATTTACGTCCTCTAAATATGACAGTTTGCAATGTTCATCAACCGTCAAAATTTCCGTTAAACTTGACGGAATTTTACATTAAAATGACCGAAATGCCCTCAAAGACAATTTTCAAAAAATTAATAAATATTGGAGAAATAAATTAAATATATATATAGATTATTGAAATAGAGTTTCAATAGTTTTATTTAAAAAATATTACATTTTTTAATATCATTTTTTATTTGTAATGAATTTTTTTAGTTATTTTGTCTTGGATGATTATTTAGGTTATTTTAATGCCGAATTCAGTTAATTATAATGGAAATATTGATTGTGGACGGACATTGCAAATGTTTCATACTTATAGGACATAAATCGCAATTTTTAAAATTAGAAGGTCAGAAATAAATTGACGCAAACTTATGGAGCGAACAATGACATTTTCCCAATTAGTAATTAATATTTACAATTGAAGATTGTACTGCATCAAATATGGTAGTTTAAAGTAGGGTTGTACAAATTGAACCCGAAACAGACCAAACTTGGCCAGCCCAGCTCGCCACTTGGGGCAGGCTCGGTCTAGGGTGTTTTCCATATTAATAATCCAATGCTATGATGTTTGCTTTGATATGGATCACCATCTGAAAGGCTTTTAGTCATCTTTTTTTTTTCTAGAAGTTTTTTTGTTCCTGAAATATTTCATGACTACAGAAGATCAAGAAAGTCCAAATGCTTCAGATATTTTTCCTTCTTTCTTCAGCCAGAAATGTCAATTTTCATGGAGTGAAAAATCACCATTGTATAAAACTCCTTTATTTTATTTTCTTCTTTATTCTTCTTCTATCTGTTTATTGTTCATGCTTCATATGTAGGTGCTATAACTATTTATATTTGTTTTGGATCACGAGCTTCATTGATTTTTCCCTGTTAGGTATGGTTATGTCTAATGGAAATCATACTAGAACGGTAGAACCCATTCCTGTTTTCAAATTCCAGTAACGTGAATGCCAACAAGTTTCTCCTTTTGAATGCTTTCAAAAGCTTTCCCCAAATTTGACCTGCTAATGCTGAGCCCAGGATAAATATAAAGAACAGGCCTTCCTCATTTAACAGCCATGATGGGCTCTAAATGGGCCCTCCTTTTGTATGGTAGGCCCACTATCAACAAGCTAGAACCTAGAAGTTTAGAACCACAACCTAAGGAACTTCAGTTGAGTTTGGGTCTCTGTGCATTTGTGTACCAAAATTTTACCCCCTTTAAAATTTTAACACAATTAAATATTACAATATAATCTCGCTCTCTCCATCAAATCATTATTATTTACTACAAAAAAATATAATAAATTACCTCTCTCTTCACTTTTTCACTAAACTCAATACCTAAAATTTTAACAACACTAAAATTTTACAATACAAACACAACCCTTTGAGGACCAGAAAAAGAAACGGGCCAACTGGCCTAGTGGATCGCCTGGCATTCGACAGCCGAAGAAAATAGTAGACTTGCCCAGCAGCGAGACCAAGGAAAAATGAAGAAAGCAAGAAAAAGAAAATGCCAATAGCCAATGTATCGAGTGTGAGAAAAAGAGTCTAATTATCTGTAATATATTATTCCCTTCAAACTTTTCTATTTTCTAGTTTTCACCCCGTTCCCACTTAGAAGTTAGATAGATCAAACGTTTGACCAGTCCAAGAATAAAATGTCTTGGTCCGCTCCGTAGAGCATTCCGATTTTATCCTCAACGATAAGCAGTAGCGTCTTTTTGTCAGTTGCGGAGCTAGTAATCCAATTCAGGGGTCCAACTTTTAAAAAAAATGATAAAAAAAATTATTACTTAATATAAAAAATATATTAAGAGTTAAAATATTAAAAATTAAAAATTAAAAATATTAAAATACTGAGAGGTGATAATTGGATCCTACGAGACTGTATATTTACGAGACTGTATATTTTGAAAACATTATAAAATAACTTCGTGATTAACCAAACAAGGAAGAGCTCCAAGCAATGAAATATCCATCAGTAATTAACCAAACATATATGTCAAAATAGTGAATATAAATGCCAATAATTAATTACGAAACCATATTAACTATTGTAATTTTTTTCTAGAATCTACTTGGGCTAAACGGTAGGTTCTCACATAAAACTCATAACAATTGGTTATGAATCTTAGTGCTACTTCAAGCATGTATGACTAGATTCTTGAGGCTTATGTAAATTCTCCTGAGGCAGATCTACAAGATCGTGTTTTTTATATTTATGGTCAATTATTTAATACATAGCGCAAGTAATTGAACCTAAAAGCCAATTATCACTAACTGGCACGCATAGAGGAATAGAAAAATCAGCAAAATAAGGATAAAAGTGTTGCCCGATAAATAGATTGAAAAAAATACGAAGTGCATAACCTACTCGATTAGCCGAACAATAAGGTAGAAGAACCAAAAGAATGTAAAAAATAATAGTATATCTTTATTATCTGCAAAAATTCACCCGAATAAACAATCTCAAATTCCACAATCTTGTAAGCACTTTAACCTAGAAATTAACTACACAAATTGAAGGAGATCTGGTCCAGACCTTTCAGGACCTAATGATGATCATATGAAGTTGACCTGAGCCTATGATATCGGCCCTGACCATCTTCTATTGAGAGAAATATATACATATAAAAAAAAATTTGGGGGAGGGAAAGATGTCGGCCTATATTACGTGCTGAGGTAAGCACGTATGCAAAGAGAGAGTTTTTCCTTTATAAAAGATAAGTACCAGTTGACGGCTCTTGTTTCTTTCTCTCTAAGTCTACTGTGCGCCACGAAAAAAAAAAAAAAAAAAGTCTATAGCAACCGCCGCCCCCCCCCCCCTTCCAATTTATTGACGAGGTTATCGATATAATAACAATCAACAGGCATCCGAGGCTTCTCGGAGAACGCAGCTCTATAAAGTATAGTAATGGCCGAAGAAGTATTGTTGTTTGGCACGTGGAGGAGCCCTTTTAGTCGCAGAATAGAGTTAGCATTGAAGCTGAAAGGAGTTCAATACAAGTATGTTGAGGAAGACCTAACAAACAAGAGTCCTGCCCTTCTCCAATACAATCCCGTTCACCGGAAGATTCCCGTGTTGGTACACAATGGAAAGTCTGTCGCAGAGTCTCAGGTCATCCTTGAATACATTGATGAGACCTGGCAGGGCTATTCCATTTTACCCAAAGATTCTCATGAGAGGGCCGTCGCACGTTTCTGGGCCAAGTTTATTGATGAGAAGGTAATTTCTTTTCCTCTGTTTCCTTAAAATCTGGTGCTTGTCCTGCAAATCCATCACAAAATCTAAATCTAGAATGGGTCTGCCCATTTCAAATTTATATCTATTTCCGTCCATTTTGTGGACGGACACATGCTATATAGTTAATCGATAAAGTGAATTTGAGAAAATTTTCAGTTTAAATTCGAATTTGAGTCTTCTCTTTTCCTTTCTACAGTGCTTGCAAGCAGCATTTAGAGCTTGTTGGGGTGCTGATCAGAAAGAGCGTGAGAAGGCAGTGGAAGAAGTCAATGAACAACTACAGTTTCTGGAGAATGAGCTCAATGAGAAGAGGTTTTTTGGAGGAGACGAAATCGGATTCGTAGACATTGTAGGTAATGTCATAGCCTTTTGGTTTGGATTTTTTGAAGAAGCTTCAGGGGCAGAGGTAATGCCAAGAGAGAAATTTCCCAAACTTTGCAAATGGGCTAATGAGTTCGTGAGCCACTGCGTTATCAAGGAAAGCGTACCTCCCAGGGACAAACTGATTGCCCATCTCAGAAACCGCTTTGGAGCTGGCACTTCCAAATAAATGAACCTATACGGGCCACTCACTGTTGCTGAAAATCCACTGCCATAATAATCCCGCGTTGTCATCTTTTCTTATGTTTTCTTTTCCCTCATGTGTTTGTAAGTTCATCGGATTTTGTCCGTCATGGTGCCATGACTCTGCTTGGGGTCTCGTTTATGCCCGTCTACATACATTAATAAATAAATCACTGCTTTGAATATTTAGAATTGTCCCAGACTCCCCAATGTTTTTGGTGTTAATTGGATGTTAAATATTTAACTCAATAAAATAATTCTAAAATCTTATTATTCTTCTTCTTCTTTTCTGCCAAATCTTTTTTTATCAAAATAAATATAAAAAAATTCCATCAAATTATAAATCTTTTTGCATTTTTACAAATTCTCATGTACCAAAATCCTAAAATTTTGGTAGTCAAACCCTACATGTAGAAGTGTTTGGGACCTATGAATGTTACTTCGGTTTCTCGGTAAACAGTATTGGTTGGAGGATTTTGGGGCAATCAGGTCCAGATCAAACCAAAATTTAGATATTCGGTGGACCCAAATCCGACACTAAAAGCATCACTCCAATTGACCAGCCAACTCTATAGACTATAAGAGCGACTAATCCTTGTATAAGAAAATACCAAATAGTTGAAGATTGTGAAAAAAAAAAGAGGAATTGTGAATAGGCCAGGGGTGAGATAGGTTTTTTTAGCCTTGAAAACGAAATTTTCTAAAACTTTTGCACGGACTATGGCCCCTGTCTGTCCCTTGTCTCCACCACTGCAGCTAAGTCTATAGACTTTAGCCGCCTGAGTCCAGAGGCGGATCCGGCTGACTCCATTCCTTTGAGCATTTGGAGGAAGAATAGACGTAAACCTCTAACGAAGAAACGCTTGTCCGGCAAACGTGGAAAGCAAAGGAATCGAAGCATAGCTAACGATGTGGAGACTTCTGTCATGGCTGGGGTGGCGGGCCTTACCTTGCCCCCACCCTCCCCATGAGAGCCATGTTCTGGAACTGTCGGGGTATGGCCCGACCCGCGGCATAGAGAAGCCTCAGGGCCCTCACCAGACGTTTCGATCCCGAATGCCTGTGTGTAGCTGAGACGAAAGTGCACAATGCCGATGTTATCATTCGTCGTCTGGGATTCATTTATGTTTTTAATGTCCCAGCCCGTCGTACTAAAGGGGGTATCTGCCTCGGTTGGAAGCTGGATTTCAACGCCACTGTTTTATCGGCTGACCATCATGCTATTTCGGATTCCATCTCATCGGATCCGCCGCACATCCCCTGGGTTTGTACGTTCATCCATGGTCCCACTGACAACCTCCAAAAACATGCGTTTTGGGATCAGTTACTTGAGCTTGGCCGACGCACATCTGATCCATGGTGCGTGTTGGGTGATTTCAACGCTATATCTAGTCAATCAGAGAAGCTTGGTGGGCGTCCCTATGCATGTTCGTCGCGTGATGGCTTCTGGTAGTTTCGTTCATCACTAGGTTTGGTTGATCTGGGGTTTGTTGGAACCTCATTCACCTGGTTGAACTGCCGTAGCAGTAGGGAGCATATACGCGAAAGGCTTGACAAAGGTAATGTCTCCCCTCAATGGAGAATTTCTTTCCCTCGTGTGACAATCCTTCACCTGCCCCGCTCAGCTTCTGATCACTCTCTCATTGTTCTGGACACTCTTGGCAACCGTCATAGTGGTCCTAAACCTTTCCGGTTCGAGGAGTTTTGGACGCGGGATCAAAGAAGTAAAATGGTGGTACGTCAGGCTTGGCAAGAAGTGTCTCGCAGCTCCCCAGCTTATGTATTATGCAGTAAGATTAAAGCCACACGTCAAGCCTTACGTACATGGAACAGAGAGTCTTTCGAGTCTATCCAACAAGCACTGCTCTCTGTGGAAACTGAGCTTGAGAGTATTCAAGACCTTTCCCTAGCTGCTCATGATGAGCACTATGAGAGATCAGTTAGAGATGCCTTGGTGGAACTCCAGCGATGGGAAGAACTTCTGTGGAAGCAGAAGGCGCGGGTTACTTGGTTAACTTCGCCGGACTTAAACACCCGCTTTTTCCACTTATCGACGATCATTAGACGGCGGCGGAATGCAATTGAAGGCCTTCAAACACCTCAAGGATAATATGGAGGAGCATTTGGCGCAATGTTCGTGATGCTCTCGGGCAAGATTTGGACGAACCAGACACAGCTCATGATTTGAACTAATCTTCTGTTTCTGCTTTAAACTTAGTTATTTATTTATCGTTTTAAGGACTGTTTGCGGCTTGTAATAAATATTACGATTGTGTTTTTCATTCGGTATTTGAATTATTTTTTATATTTTATATTAATTATGTTTTTTTCAGTAGATTAAATTTATTACAATTTAAACGGATAATTAGTAAAATTAAATAAGTAGTTATAATTAAATTGATGATTAGTTATAATTGATATTTAATATAAAAATATGATTAATTATGTATTTTAAATAAAGAAATTAAGTTAAATATTTGTGCCAAATTATATTGAGTTGAATGAAATAAATTATATTATTTACTTAAATTAACTCATTTAAATAAATTAGGTTGCTAGCGTAATAAAGTAAATTGTGTTAATTTAATCTGTGAAATAAATCTGTTATCCGTTCGGATTCTCTACATGCGGGTCCGGACTCTTTGATCGCAACTTAAAGTAAGTGTAGTACCCGTTGGAACGGTGTGAGACAGTTCAGACGTTCACTTAACTGTCGCATGACATACACGTGTTTTCATTATACGAAAGTTAAAAACGGTTGTACCAGTCCGAACGTTTAAAAGTAGGCCGGACGTACTTTGCCGTTTTTTTTTTTTTCTTTCTTTGTAAGCAATATCTACATGTGCGTCCGGACTCCTGCATCGCTATTGAAAATAAATGAGGTACCCGTTAGAACGTGTTTGATACAGTCCGGGCGTTCACTTAACCATTGCATGGTGTACACGTGTTTTCGTTATACGAAAGTTGAAAACGGTTGTACCCGTCCGCACGTTTTACAGCAGTTCGGACGGGCTCTGTCGTTTATTTAGCCAAACGTGCGCTTCTACGTGTCGTCAATTCATTGCAACGTCCGGAATTACCGTGCGAACGTCTCAATAAAACGTCCGGACGTATTAATTGTGCCGAACGGTTTTAAACGGTTTAAAGTTTGGCATTTAATACAGAGTACGATGATTGGGCCACGTGTGCAGAAGGAATTCCAGACAATAAGAATACGTCCAGACGCGATCGACTTATTTTGAAAAGACGAACAGTTCGTCATTTTCATGAACACCGATTGTTTTCACTAATAAAAGCTCTCAAAACTCAAGTTTTTTCTTCACAAATCTCGATGTAATATCACTCTCTTGTGTATCTAATCACATCCAGGTATGTTTTGCTTATTTTTAACAAGATTTTAATGGTGAAAACTTCTTTTTTATATATATTTCTATGTATAGAATTTCAATTATATTTTTTGTATAGTAGATTGTGTTTTTTGATTGATTCCTACGTAGAAATTGATTGTGTTTAGTGTTAGGTTTGTTTTAAGTATATTAGTTTGTGTTTTGGTGGAATTTTTGGGTTAGTGGGGAGGTGGAGGGACGCTGTCATGGCTGAGTTAACTCGGTCATCATTCACATAGCGTTCAGATTCATTATGAGGCGTCCGAACACGTATATGAACGTAGTCTGGACGTTTTAATGTTAAATTTAAATATTGTTTTATTGTCTTAGGATTGGGACGGGTATCCAAAATCGATACGTCGACGTTTTGATCATGTCCGGACGCGTTTTGTACACGTCCGGACGACTATTTTTATGTTCGGACAGTGTAGTTTTTGTTCGGACGTTGTGCTAACCGTGCGAACTCTATTTTGTGCAGATTCACTTAAAAAATGAGTAAGTGTGTGCGTACAAACGGCCAGGCTAATGAAGAGCAATTTTCCACTCGAGCTTTGACAGTGGAGCAGCATACAACGATCATTATGTCGCGCTCGATTGTTGTTGAGCTGGACATCAAACTAGCCGACTTTAATGACCTCACATTTGAGGGTCGGACGCTTCCGGAAGTGGTGGAGGGGTTAGGTTGGCTTCCACTGATCCACATGACCGGTTATGCATCAAAAAATATGGTCCGAGAGTTTTATTGCTCTATATTACGGGCGAGGGACCTCGAAGAGCCTAGTATGGAGGTCACTGTCCATAACGTTTCGATAATATTCTCGCCGGACGAGCTGACAAAATTTCTTGGGGTACGAGAAAGATTTGACTGCGTTCCCAAACCTGCCAATGAGCGAGGAGGGTCGGCCTACTAAGGCCAAGGTATTTCGGACCATGTTGGGGGATGATACAACGATCTTGGACGGAGCCTATATGGTGTGAGTCTTAGTTTCAGGATTAAGGCAACCCAAGATGGGGGTGAATTGGTTTTCTAAACTTTTCGATATTAACCCCCCAAAACTGTGTTTGCAAAGTAAATACTAGTTTAGCACAAGTATAATGATATAACAAGTATGTAATTGTTAAATGTAAAGAGTAGGGATAACACGTGATTTTTAGGTGGTTCGGCAAACCCGCCTACATCCACCCCTCAAGCTCCTTCACCGAGCCTTGAGGTTTTCCACTATTTTCCAATAGCTTTTACACACTAGCTTCCGGGTGCTAGTGAACCGTACAAGTGTTTTCCCAGGATTAACACTCAAACCCTTCCAAGTGATTTTTTGGGCTAACCACTCACAACCTAACCAAGCTTGAGATATACTCTCTCTAAGCTTTTTCTTTAGTGAACAACCTCACTAAAGGAAACACCTCTATTGGATAGGTAGATGGAAGAACAAAAACTCTTTTGATAGAGTAGATATGAAAATGGAAGGCTCTATTTCTTGATTCACATAAAGACAATGATACGAAAGTGTGTTTTGTGTGAATGCTATGAGAAATATAGAATAAGAAGGTTTATAATATTTCTCAAGTAGTAGAAATGATATGTGGTCGTTGGATATACATTTTAGACGAAATGAAAGTGTATTTATAGGCCACATATGAAAACTAGCCGTTTATAGTCGTTAGGGGTCGATTTGACAATTTTACCGTTGTACCGGTCGACCGCTTCGTACCGGTCAACCGGTTCAAGTAGCCGTTGAAAACATTTTTGTCCTACGCGCCCTGTCGACCGCTATAAATCATTTTCATCATCCGCTACAGGCGGTCGACAGCTTCATGTAGAGGTCGACCACTACAATTCATTTTCATAGACCGGTTCGTTTAAAACCATATTTTTGACCACTTTTAAACACCCAATTTTAAAGGATTACTTCCCATAAGTATATGAAAGGTTTGAGAATATATTTGAGGTGTTTTGAAACCTTTAAAAATATTTTAATCTTTCAAACAAAAGGTAAAACAGTTTATGCACGTTTTGAAAGATATGCAAGTGCGTGATTCAAATCCTTATCAAATGTGAAATAAAGAGTTACAAGGATTATACCGTAGGGTTTTGAATCTTCACTTCAAGCTCCTTCCATCTTCTTGTTCTTCTTTCTTCAAGGTTTGGATCTTTTCGTCAAGTTGTCTTTGTCTTTAAAGATGTCCATTTTTTAAACTTCATCCATTTATTGAAATCATCAAAATCTCGATTGTGCATAAAAGCCAACATATGGTACACGGGCAGCTGCTTCCTTTTTGGCAGATCATGCATCTGATCCTATGCTCCTCTATCGACCCGAAAAAACACACCACGGAGGCTTTGAAGATTGATGCTACGACTTCATTGCCTCATTGGATTCTTTGACCCAGTTCCTGCACGCCATGCTGGTACCCGAGGGTGGTAACGAGCCGAAGGCGCATCCACTGGGGGTGATCAACAAGACCATGCTCTCCAAATCGATGGCCCAGACACGCCGAGCACTGCAAGCCGCTCGGGCTGCTAGAGGAAGACTACAGGAGCAGCCCGCGGAGGCAATAGAGAGGGAGGATCCTGAATTTATCCGTCCGGACCATGTGTTGATATTTCCTAAACAGTCTTGGGTAATGTAAGGTAGTGTTTAGACGATATGGTGACTGTCCGAACGTATATGTTATTGAGCATACGCTATCGTTTGAGAATTACTGAAATGGTGTGTTGAACTGTAAGAGGGAGTGTGAACGGTTAAATAGTAGTTCGGACGTACATGAAAATTTTGGCGGAATGAATTCCCTCGAAAAGTAATACACGTATGAGTCCGAACGGCATGTTATCGGTCCGAATGGTATTCAAAAGTATGAAAGTTACATATTCGCAGACAGTGGAGGGAAAACGGAGAAAAAAAAGTAAATGAGAGATTTGAGCACGAGGAGAAGCGGAGAGCTGATTTTGGGCGTTCAATCTCATTGAAGAGGGTGTGAAAAGAGCATATCTTTCAGAATTTGAAGTTGTATTGCATTTGAGGTTAGTGGTTTTTAAATTGAATTGTTTTAGGATGAAAAACTTATATTTTAAAATATGAAAGCATGTGTTTTTTGAAATTATAGGTTCTAAAATGATAGTAATTGATTTTGGGGTTGGTTGTGATGTGTTAATATTAAGGGTTAATGACCAAAATAGTCCCTGGGTTTTATGTCATTTATCGATTTGGTCCCTGAGTTTCCAATTTGGTCACATAAGTCCTTAGGTTATCCTCATTTATCGATTTGGTCATTCCGTCCAATTTCTACTTTGACGTCTCATCAAAATGAGCCACTACCCCCAAATCAATTTGCAAACAGAGAGCAACAAATAGAAAAGCCACGACGCGATTCAAATCTCAACGATCACCAACAGCTTCAGATTGGATATTTCTTCGCTCCGTGAAAAATAGACGACCGTCATGACTGATTTTTGGTAAAACATGGATCTGGGTTCCCTTCATCGATCGAATGGGGGTCTCCCTCGTTCGATTTTTTTTCTTTTTTACAAATATGTCAGGTGGACGTGAGTTTTTTTAAAAATAATAAAAAAAATCATACACGTGTCGCGATGTTATTGGTGGTGACGTGGCCCACCGTTAGCTGACTGTGCACGGAGGAGACGAAATTGGATGGAAGGATCAAATCGATAGATGAGGATAATCTAAGGACTTATGTGACCAAATTGATAAATGAGGATAACCTAAGGACTTATGTGACCAAATTGGAAACCCAAGGACCAAATCGATAAAGGGCATAAAACCCAGGGACTATTTTGGTCATTAACCCTAATATTAAAGTGTTTGCAATTTGGGTTGATTTTGACAAGATTTTTGGGTTGAAAATTGGGTGTGTGTGCCGAAAAATTGTCTTGTTCGAAAATCGCAGTCCGAACGGTTTATTTTGTTTGTCCAGACGCTTTGAAAAAGGAGTCCGAACATATTTTAGTATGGTTCGGACCGTTATGTAACGTCCGAACGGTATTTGTTGTAATGTCATGCATTCATTTAGTTGTGCTTAGGGATAGGAATGAATTACCGTCCCCTACCACAGACAGTCCAGTAGGCACCTAGAGTGGTTGTGCGTGTAAGTATCTTACCCCGTCAATCTTTATTAAATATTATGACTTTTTAAATCTCTATGGTTAATTGAATTTAAATTTATTGTTCTTCATTTGTAGCGACGTCCAGAATTAGACACGTTCGAGGTAGTACGCCCGAGATTGCCTTACTCCAGGCTCGCACCGGAGGAAAGCTGACCCTAAATATCCCTGATGGATGTATGGGCGGTGATGACGAAGCGTCTTCAATGCTCTCGAGCCATATTGGTGCGCTCGTTCGACAACATGTCCCATTTGAGAAGAGTAAGTGGAAGGAGGTCCCCCACGATGTTACATCGTATGTGATGAACCGAGTGTTGGTAAGTATAATTTATTAAATTTTAATTGTTGAAACTTTTTTACGTTTCTAACTGTTATATATGTTAAGGATGACTTTCAACTACATTACGACCGAGCCGAGGATCGCATCACTGTGACGTCAACGATGAACACAGCGTACATGACGCACAAAAATAGAATGTTCCAGCATTACTCGGTATTCAATTCCAAAGAAGATGCATTATAGCACCCGTATCCCGATATGAACAAGGAAGAATGAACTCGTGTTTATGATTTATTCGCGAGCAAGGAATTTCAGGTAAAACATTTTCTTTCCGATCTGAACGTTTATTTTAGTCATATGTTTAATTGTGTTACCAATTGTAAATGTACAATGCAGAGAAGGAGTGCAATCAACAAGGAGAATAGAGCTAAGCAGAAAATTGTACACATCATGAGCGAGGTCCTTCCAACGCGCTAGAGTGTTGTTAGTAAGTAATAAATATATATTTATATTATTTATTATTTAAATAAATGACTTAGGTATTTTTATATGCATGTTCTATATTTGTTTTGGTGTACAGAAAAATCCAGAATCTGATAAAATTAGTCATTCATTGCTTTATAAAAAGACACATACTACTAAGGATGACATGTGGACTTCAGAAGATGCACGAGAAAATTTTGTAAGTTGTAAAGTTAGTTTTAATGATGCATTCGTATGCGTTTATGTTTCATATGTACTATTTTTATCTACTTTTCTATTTTTTAGGAAAAAATAGAGGCGTTACAATTGCAGCACGAGTCAGAGGGAAAGTCATACACCCAAGTGGAGATCTGCACTGAGGTGTTGGGGACGAAAGCAGGTTATGTGCGAGGTTTAGGTCGTTCAGTACGGTCTGTTGGATCATCTTCATCAATATCGTCTGTTGATTTGTCCCGGAGATTGGAGGAGACCAGATTACAGATTGAGGAGATGAGGGCTAGACAGTTGGAATATGCAGCGCTTCTGGTTAAGCGGTCAGATATGGAGCAAACGATGCGAGAGCATCTACAGATGATGGAGAAGCAGCAACGGAAGAAAGACGGAGAGCTGATGAAGATGATGACGGAGCAGCAACGGAAAAAAAACGAAGAGCACCAGAAGATGATACAAGACCAGCAAAAGAACCTAGTGGAACAACAAGAACGGAGGATGCAACTAATGGTGAAGCAGATGCGTGAGCAGCTGATGGAGTAGATGAGACAGATGCAATTAAGGAGTTCTTGCAACTGTTGAATAATTTCTTCACTTGAAGGTTGAGCTTCCTTGTTTTGAGTGGGGTTATCCTTGATTTCATGTTCTTCCATCTCCCCCTCAATATCTTCAATATCTACACTTGCATTTTTCTTAAACAGACCGTAGTTTCATCAAAAGTGATGTGCATTGATTCTTCAACACAAAGAGTCATTTTGTTATAAACTCTATAATCTTTACTCGAATTAGAATATCCATGGAAAATTCCAACATTGGTTTTAGAATCAAATTTTCCTAGGTTGTCTTTGGTATTTAAAATGAAGCATTTACGACCAAAAATTTTGAAATAATGGATTTTGGGTTTTCTATCTTTTCAAAGCTCATAAGTAGTTTTCTTCAAAGTGGGTCTCATAGATACTCTATTCAAAACATAGCAAGAAGTGTTGACGGTCTCGGCCCAAAAATATTTTGGTAACTTATTTTCATTCGAAATAGTTTTTGTCATCTTTTAAATAGTTCTATTCTTTCTCTCAACAACCCCATTATGTTGAGGAGTTATAGGTGTTTAAAAATTATGCTCATAATCATTCATGCTACAAAAAGATTCAAACTTCTCATTTACGAATTTACCACCATGGTCACTTCTAATGGCCACAATGGTGTATTCTTTTGCATTTTGCACCCTTTTTGAGAATTTAATGAACTCATGAATGACTTCATCTTTTGAAGCTAAAAACAAAATCCAAGTGAACCTAGAGTAGTCATCCACAATTACAAAGGCATATGAACCACCAAGACTTTGAATTCTTAATGGACCAAATAAATTAAAATGAAGTAATTGTAGAGGTCTATTAGTTGAAATGAAGTTTTTGGATTTAAAAGAGGTTTTCACTTGTTTTCCCATTTGACAAGCTTCAAAAACTTGGTCTTTTTTAAAATTCAATTTAGGTAGCCCATTCACAAGATCATGCTTAGAGATTTCAAAATTTGATGCATGCTTGCATGACCCAATCTTCTATGTCATAGCCAACTATCATTTACATTGACCACAAGACAATTATCCACATAGACATTTTGATCAGTGTCAATCTTGTACACATTTGAGTTCCTATGACCAATAAACAATAATTTACCATCTATAATATTTTCAATAAGGCATCGAGAAGATTTAAAAACAACTCTCTAACCTTTATCACAAAGTTGAGTAATTCTAATCAAATTATGCTTCAATTTTTCAACCAATACAACATTTTCAATTAAAGGAAGAGAGTTACCATCGATATTTCCTATACCAATGATTTTCCCTTTGGAGTTGTCGCCAAATGTCACATTTCCTCCTTTGATAGTTGATAGGCTTGAGAATCTTGATGGGTCACCAGTCATGTGTCTTGAACAACCACTATCCAAATATCAACTATTGCATTTATTCTTTCTTGAATCCTATAAAACAAATTCAAGATGAAGATTTGGTACCCAACCCTTTTTGGGTCCATTTGATTTAGCCATGGTTCCCTTTGGAACCCATATCTTTCTAAGAGCTTTGCACCCAAGTTTCTTGAGAAGACAGTCAAATATTAGATGTCCATTTTTGTTGCAAAAGTTGTAAGTATGAAGAGATTCATTTGAGGATTTAGCTTTGACAAAGAAGTTTTTAAAATACTTTTCATTTTTTTAGGCTCGTAGCCTAAACCACTTTTGTCAAATACACATTTTTAACTATTTATAATGTTCTCCAATGCTTTGCTTCCTTGAGTGAATTTTTCAAGAATGATGTTTTGAAGAGTAACCTTAGCTTTGAAGGCTTTGTTCTCAATTTCCAAAGTTGAAACTTTTAGTTTCAATTCATCATTCTCCAGCATCAAATTTCCTTGTTCATTATTTAAAGAATCAAGGTCACTTGTAGCTAGTGAATGCTTCTTTTTCAAAACATTATATTTGAGTTTAAGCTTTTCAAACGTAATGTATAACTCATCAAAAGCATTTTTAAATCATCATATGAAGGTTTTGAGTCCTCAAGATCCGAGAAATATACCTCATCATCTTCTAGAGTAATGAAGTACATATTTGCGATTTCTCCCGCATCTTCTTCATCGGAGGAGCTTGAATCGCTATCTTCCCAAATAACTTTCATAGCTTTCTTTTTATATTTGATGAGTGGGCAATCAACCTTAATGTGACTGGGTTTCTTGAACTTGTAACAAGTGATGTGGTCCTTTTTGTTATCCATCTTTGGGTATTTTTTCTTTGGCTCTTCTCTCTTGAAATCTTTTAAGTTCTTCCTCCTTGCTTTCTCTTAAGGAAGTTTCTAAAATTCTTTGTCATGAAAGCATTATCCTCTTCTTCACTTTCATCATTTTCTTCTTGAATTTCAACTACGGAGGATTTCAAGGCTATGTTTCTCCTTTTTGAACTTTCCTTCTCATGTCCCTTCATGGTAATTCCGTGAGTAATAAGGGATCTAACAAGCTCTTCCAAGGGTAATTTAGTGAGGTCCTTTGCTTCTTGAATAGCGGTGACTTTGGCTTCCCAAGTCTTTGGTAGTGACCTAAGAACTTTTCTCACCAAATTGGAGTTAGTGTACACTTTTCCAAGAACATTTAAATCATTCACAATGTTAGCAAATCTAGTAAGCATATCACCAATATTTTCTTCCGATTTCATTTTAAATAATTCATATCTATGAACTAGCATGCTTATCTTAGATTCTTTCACTTGGTTTGTACTTTCATGAGTGATTTCTAAAGAATGCCAAATTTCTTTTGCACTAACACAAGTAGATATTATATTGAATTCACTTCTATCTAAAGCGCAATAAACAATGTAATGTTCATAGCTCTAGCATTTAGAGAAATTTTTTTCGTATCCTCATCGGTATACTCAGTAACAGGCTTAGAGACAATTGTCTCACCTACAACTTTCATAGGGTAGTGAGGTCCTTTTAAAATACAAAACCATATATCAAAGTCAATGGATTGAAAATAGATTTCCATCTCTGCTTTCCAATAGAAGTAATCACTTCCATTCAAGGAAAAAGGTCTATATGTTGAGAGTCCCTCCACATGAGAGTTGTTGCTTGAAGTTGTCATTCTAACTCAAGATTGTTAAATCTCGCTAAAGGGAGCACTAAGCTCTGATACCAATTGTAAGTATTAGGATTTAGGCAACCCAAGAAAGGGGTGAATTGAGTTTCAAAACTTTTTCAAAACTCACCCTTTAGAATGTGTTTGCTAGCTACAAGTTTCACAAGGAAAAATGATTGCAATAAAAGATAAACCACAAAAATATATATTGCAACTCAAATAGAGAAATAAAACTTAGAACAAAAAGTAGTAACACAATGTAAGGAGATAAGGGAAGAGAATTGAACAAAGACCGGAATCGGATGCCTATTTAATACCGGTGCCCTGCCCTACTTTGCAGCATCTGTGATAGAGGATTTATGCGCACTCGGCTTGTTACGGAACAGCCGACCCCGAAGATCTGGATTTTGAGGCGTTTCCTTTGACAACCTTTTTCTTCAGTACATCTGCCGATGGATACAGGTCACACAAAGGACTAGACAGGGTAAGATCTTTGTTCAATTCCAGAAGACTCCGAAGCCAGATGCAGACGTTTGAAAGCACGGGAGGTGTCTTGGACCTCTGTGTGCCCTATTTTCTGCTGAGGGGCCTCCCTCCTGAGAGCTCTACATTTGATAGCGTCTTTTTTGGGAATGGTGGGCCGTCGCAATGTGCCTATGGAAAGGATGGGCTTCGCAGGTTGCTTAATCTGAGAGTCCATTGGTATAGGATCTTGCGTAGGATCTTGCGTCTCAAGCATTATTGGGCTACCCACAGCAGGACTTACCCCAAAAATCCCTGCTTCAGCAACGTGGGCAATATTCTGGGCCGAACTAGTCTCCCCTGCAAAAACCTCCGGATACATATAGGGGTAAAAAACGGAATTATGGGGTACCTATAATAAAGGAAAAATGGGCCGAACTAATCTCCCTGGCAAAAACCTCCCGCGGCGGATGCAATCATGTTCGTTTTCAGAAAAATTGTAGGATATTGAATCCTTTGAAAATTTTTAAGTGATGTTGAAGGTGTATTGATGTTTGTGTAATAGTTGTTGAGGTGTAAAAAAAGTAATTATGTTTTTTAAGATTGTTGTTGAGGTGTAAAAAAATGTAACGATGTTGGAGGTTTAAATTTATGTTTATTTATAATATTTATTATAATTTTGATTTTTTTTAAATTTTAATACAAATTTATAATATTTTAAATGCGGTTAAAAAAACTATGAAGAAGAGACGAAAGGAAACCAAGGTTATGTTCGTGTTGAGTAAAAATGTATGATTTTAGAGAAGTTGTGAATTTTTATGTTGAATAGTGTTTTATTGGTGTTTGTGTAAAGTAGAGAGAGAAATGATTTGATGTAATTGTTTAATAAAAAAATATTAGAGTTATGTGAAAAAGTATAGAGAGATAAAATTTATGTTGAATAAAAAATTGTTGGAGATTGTGTAAAATGTATTGATATTTGTGTTTGAATTCTAAACATGTTCGATAGTAGATTTATGAATATAGTTAGAATCATAAAAAGTATGAAAACGGACATTACCCAAGCAATATCAAGACAAAAACATGCAGGGTAGGCGTAGGCGGCTACTGACAAGCCTGAGGAAGGGGGACTGACGCTGCAAGGGAAGGGAGCAAGTAATCGCAGAGATATTTAACGTGGGGTCAGGATGTTTTTTAAATTCCCGTTTTACCTTTAGATATATATTTACTCAAAGCACTACGGAAGATATTTTGATAATTGTCTCCATGATCAAGGTAAAAATGGAAACTATTTAAATATTCGGTTGATTGGATACAACTTGAATGCGAATTCAAGAAACGAACACGTACTCAGATTGGAGAGGAAGAATCAAGATCCGTCTACTTTTTTTCTCTAGGGTCAAGATCCGTCAACTGCTACTTATTTTTTATAAAGGAAAAACTATTTCTTGCATACACGGTTACCTAATTTCTTGCATACGCGCTTACCTCAGCACGCAATATACGACAAACATACACTGCTGCAAAATAGAAAAGCTGGGGAAAGATTGCGTGCTGAGGTAAGCGCGTTTGCGAGAAATGGCTTTTCCTTCATAAAAGATAAGTAAGCAGTTGATGGATGTTGATTCTTCCTTCTAATTTTCTATTCTGCAGCAGTGTGTTTTTGTCGTATATTATGTGCTGAGGTAAGCGCGTATGGAAGAAATGGTTTTTCCTTAATAAAATATAAGTAGCAAATGATGGATGTTGATTCTTCCTTCTAATTATGGGTTACCTCAAAATTTTAGAATTTAAATATAATTTTTTAAATTTATGCTCTTAATATTAATCTTACATGCATATCAATATAATTTATTATTATCTTTTTTTACCCACATCAATATAATTTTAATAATTTTAACAACTTTTACACATGTGTCAATAAAATTTAAACATCATTTAAGGTTATGTTTGTGTTTTAAAATTTTTGATATTGGGTGTAGTGTTGGTATTGAGTTTAGTGAAAAAGTGAAGAGAGGTAATTTTTTATATTTTTTTATGGGAGACAGAGATTATATTGTAGTATTTTATTGGGAGTTGATAAAATATTTTGTAAAATTTTTATCGCAAACACACCCTAAATATTCAATTATTAAAATTTTTTCAAAACAAATATGTCCGACCAGTCTAGTCTATAGTACAACCGCGGCCGACACCCCATTTCCAATCAGCTCTATAAAAGGGCATCAAACCCAGAAGAGCCAAGCACCTGAAAATCACAACACAACCTGTTTAAAGTACCACATCACACAGTGTAGTAATGGCCCAAGAAGTATTGTTGTATGGCACGTGGGTGAGCCCTTATAGTCGCAGAATAGAGTTAGCTTTGAAACTGAAAGGAGTTCAGTACAACTATGTTGAGGAAGACCTAAAAAATAAGAGTCCTGCCCTTCTCAAATACAATCCTGTCAACAAGCAGATTCCCGTGTTGGTACACAATGGGAAGTCTATTGCAGAGTCTCAGCTCATCATTGAATACATCGATGAGACTTGGCAGGGCTATTCCATATTACCCAAAGATTCTCATGAAAGGGCCGCCGCACGTTTCTGGGCCAAGTTCATTGATGAGAAGGTAATTTATTTTCTTTTGTTTCCTTAGAATCCGGTGTTTTTCCTACAAATCCATCACAAAATCTAAATCTATAATGGGCCTGCCCATTTCAAATTATATATCTATTTCCGTCCAATTTTTGTCGACACATGCTATATGGTTAATCGATATAATGAATGTGAGAAAATTTTATGTTTAAATTCGAATTTGAGTCTTATCTTTTCCTTCTACAGTGCTTCAATGCATTATTTAGAGCTTGCTGGGGTGCTGATCAGAAAGAGTGTGAGAAGGCAGCGAAAGAACTCAATGAACAACTACAGTTTCTGGAGGCTGAGCTCAATGAGAAGAGGTTTTTCGGAGGACAGGAAATCGGATTCGTAGACATTGTAGGTATTGTCATGGCCTATTGGTTTGGAGTTTATGAAGAAGCTTCAGGGGCAGATCAGGTAATGCCAAGAGAGAAATTTCCCAAACTTTGCAAATGGGCTAATGAGATCGTGAGCCACAGCGTTATCAAGGAAATCCTACCTCCCAGAGGCAAAATGATTGCCTATTATCGAAAGGTTTTTGGAGCTGGCACTTCCAAATAGATGAACCTACACGGGCCAATCACTGTTGCTGAAAATCTACTGCCATAATAATCCAGCGTTGTCATCTTTTCTTATGTTTTCTTTTCTCTTTCGTGCGTTTGTAAGTTCATCGGATTTTGTCCGTCACGGTGCCATGACTCTGCTTTGACTCTGCTTGGGGTCTGGTTTAGGCCCGTCTACGTTAGTAAATCAATGCTATGAATATTTAGAATTGGCCCTAAGCGATCTATTGATGTTCCACTTTGTCGAAAGGTTCTAAAGCCGTACAACGAGCGCACCTCCATTTTATTTCTCGGGGACCAGCTTAGCCTCGTGTCTTTCTTAAAAATATCAGAGGCATTAATGCACAATCATATACTCGGCCTATAAGGACAATATTCTCAAATCCGAAACTAAAAGCATCCCTCCAATTGACCAGCCATCTCTATAGACTATTAGGGCGATTAATCCTTGTATAAGAAAAACCAGAAAAGGAACCATGGTAGGTTCCGCTTGATTTATTGTTACCAATTGGTTAAATTTAACATGTAAAATGGTATTTGAAGGTGTAATAAGGGGGTGAGATTGTTTTTTTAGACTTGAAAAGGAATTTTTCCAAAACTTTTGGAGGGACTGTGTCCCATCTTCCCTTGTATTCGCCACTGCAGCCAAGTCTATATAGACTATAGCAGCGACTACTCATTGTATAAGAAAATATCAACTTCGGATAGTTGATGATCGCGAGAAAAAGAAAAAGAAAAAAAAGGACGATGGTAGGGTCGGCTTGATTTCTTGTCGCTAATTAATTAAGTAATTTGAGTTTGACAGACAATTGTTGATGACCGATAATCATGTCAAATTGCAGTATATTACTGCTGAGGTAAGCACGTCTGCGAGAAAGAGTTTTTCCTTTATAAAATATAAGTAGCAATTGACGGATCTTGATTCTTCCACTCCAAGTCTATAGTGCAACCGCCGCCCACCCTGAATTTCCAATTTATTGACCAGTCAACAGGGATCGAGGCCTCTCGACCAAGTAACCTCTGAGATCGCAGCTCTATAAAAGGGCATCAAACCCAGAAGAGCCAAGCATCTGAAAAATTCACAACACAACCTGTTTAAAGAACCACGGCTCAAAGTTAGTAATGGCCGAAGAAGTCTTGCTGTTTGGCTCGTGGGGGAGCCCTTTTAGTCGCATAATAGAGTTACCTTTGAAACTAAAAGGAGTTCAGTGGCATGTTTGAGTCCCAAATAATTGGGGCCAAATAATTAGGTTTAATATTAAAAAATTCATCATATAATTTTTTATTATTATAATATTTATTAAAAATCTTCTCTCTTTTCACTTTTTCATCAACTCCCATAACATTTCTTTACTTTATAATATTTCCCAAACCCCAATACCCAAAATTTTCACACTCAAACATATGTTGAGGAAGACCTAACCAACAAGAGTCATGCCCTTCTCCAATACAATCTCGTTCAAAAGAAGATTCCCGTGTTCGTACACAATGGGAAATCTATTGCAGTCTCAGGTCATCCTTGAATACATCAATGAGACCTGGCAAGGCCATTCCATATTACCCAAAGATCCTCATGGAAGGACCGTCGCACGTTTCTGGGCCAAGTTTATTGACGAAAAGGTAATTTATTTTCCTTAAAATCTAGTGCTTGTCCTGCAAATCCATCACAAAAACGAAATCTAGAATGGGGGTCCCCGTTTCAAACTGTCTATCTATTTCCGTCCATTTATATGGACACATACTATATAGTTAATGATAACTTGTTGGAAGATTGCAGATGTGATTCCTTCTCTGCGTAAGGTGTTTAAAGATCATTCTGGGTGGACTATCTCGTGGGTGCCGCGCCAAGCTAATCTCCAAGCTCATTTACTGGCTCAATGGGCTGCCCGTTCTTCTGTTTTTGGCTTTGTCACCTCTGCTTCTGTCCCTTTGCACATTTTGCTTTGTGATACTCTTTATGGTTTGTAACGGTTTATTTGCTTCCAATAAATTGGTTGTTTCTTAGAAAAAAAAAAGATAAAGTGAATTTGAGAAAATTTTCAGCTTAAATTCGAATTTGAATCTTCTCTTTTCCTTTTCTACAGTGCTTGCATGCAGCATTTAGAGCTTGTTGGGGTGATGATCAAAAAGAGCGTGAGAAGACAGTGGAAGAAGTCAATGAACAACTACAGTTTTTGGAGGATGAGCTCAATAAGTAGAGGTTTTTTGGAGGAGAGGAAAACGAATTTGTAGACATTGTAGGTAGGGGTGGGCAAAAAACCCGTGACCCGAATGATTGACCCGTTTCCGACCAGATCGGGGGCGGGTTTAGGTAGGTTCGAGTTTAAAACGTTTAAAAAAATGAGGTTCGGGTTCGGGTATTGGAATTGATAGCTGAACCCAAGTTTGAATATTTGCTACCCATGCAATTGGTTGCGTGCCTGGACGCTAGCAACCTATTGATTTAGGTCCTTGAGAAACTTTCTAACATGATTATTTTTTTCATCGTGAAATAGAAACTAAAACATTCAATTTCGTAGACGATGATAGGACGTCCTCATGTGTCTTCGATCATGCATTATAGGCGATAGAATGATTTATTTGATGATATAATGTCTACATGTGTCTTTGAAAACAGTCTAATTTGATGATGAAACTTATGTGGATGACTGATCGGTATATTAAATTATCGATCGTCTTTTGGTTGGCTGAGCTTTAGAACCGATTTTGTAATTTTTGTTAAATTATATTATTTTTTAAAAGTAAAAAGAATTAAAACTTTTGAGGCAGCAGGTTAAAAAACAAAGAGGAAGCTGTGGGTGTTGTGTTTGCCTCCACATGGAGGTGGTGACAGGTGGCAAAACCACCCGATCCGCCCCTATGTTTGGTGGTTCTACTGAGGTGGAACCAACAATAGTCACTATATGACTATGAAGCAACTAAATTTATCACCATCAACTGATGATACGAAAATTAAGCCTCATCCAACCTTTACTCGAGACGACTGAGCCCAATGGACCTAATAGTCTAAACGAAAAAGCGAGTAAAAAGGCCTATTGTATTGGACACATAAAAGAACTGCCCACAATTGCAAACTACGGATAATCACAAATCGTCTAATAACCAACTAAATGCCCCACTATCTAGCGGTTACGAGGGACATAAATCGATCATGGAAAGTGGGAGAAAGGTCGCTAAGGAAAAATGAAGATATAAAGAAGGAAGATGCAAACACATTGTTTACAAAATAAGCTTAGACACTGTGAAAGTGGGGGACTAACTTGAGCATAGGAGATCTTACTCTCTCTCTCTCTCTTGTGAGGGAAATGTGTGTTTTAATTGTGTACAGATAAGGATCAAGAACCAAGGTTTGATCAAGTGTGTGTTCAACTATAGAAAAAAAAAGTGTGTACAGCTGTTTCAAGAGATCGCCAAAAATGGGAACTGTTTTCACCACCAACAAATGAGGTTTGATATGGGACAACTAGCTGATTGTCATGAGACGCCCCTGATCGAAGACAAGTTGAACGTTTTTTTTTAATCAACAACTTGCCATAGCATAAATCAAAAAGAGAGGCATAAACGCCCTAGTATAACAACCAAAAAGCTATGGAGGGTCAAAAACCTGCGAACAACCAAGGATACCTACGCAAAGGCCCTAACAACTTGAGAATGCATCCCTCCCTAAGAGAGGAAGCCACCCATTGGGCAAACTTGTGTGCCAATACATTCGCACACTTAGGAGAGAAAGAAAAACAAAAGCCAGAATGGGAAGCCAAACACAATTTAAAAGCCGGGATGGCTAGCTCAATTTCCCAAGAACAATCTGAAATGATCCCAAGTGAATACCATGGCCTACACGGCCACGAGTGGAAGGATAGGTAGTAAGATGCGGCGCCAGTGACACCCATTGGCGCCCTTGACATGCCCACAACACGCGCGGTAGGAGCACATGACACACACATAGCACGCGGCCGAAGCACCACAACATGTCATGGCATTAGTGCGCGCACGTGCAAGCAAGGCCCACTAGCACCCTTGACAGGCCAAGCCAGCCCAGCAATTCCCATGCCTGGCATGCCAGCCGCAGACATGTCATGACAAGCTTATGACCAGCACCAAGACTTGCCATGACATAGTGTCATAGCAGGACCTTGGCCACCACCAGCAGTAGAGCACCACCACCCTTAGCGGTGACTAGGCGGAAAGTGAAGAGCATGGTCTTGGGTGTCGGAGGAGCATCACCACCCATGGAGGAGCACAGCGGCGACGCCACCCTGTAAGGTGACAGACGGCGGCGAGATCAAGCACTTTATGGAGGTATCTTCGTAGATTGACTTGCTTTTAGTAAGTGATTGAATAAATCATATCTTCTAGATTTAGAATATTTCTCCTAAACTCTAGAAGATTAGTTTTCCCTTTACGTTGAGTTGTTTTAGGCATGTATCGTCAAATCTCCTTGATTCTAGGAATTGTTTTCTTAGAATCTTAAAGATTTGATTTAATTAGAGTTGGTAGGATTTTGTAAGCTTTTGAGGATGCCTATATAAGCACCCCTCAGGAGCAGTAGTATTCATTTAGTCATAAAGTTATATTCGTGAGCTTAGAGAGCTTGTGAGTGTTGGCTAGGCATAGGCACATTTATGCCAGTAGACTTAGGGGCTAATTACCTCTTGAGTTTGGGTGTGCTTGGGCTAATAACCATTGTACGAGTGTTCTTGTGGTTCGAATGACTAATAATCCTTAGACCACGTGCTTCATAATAATAGAAAGACATTCTTCATTTCTTGTGTGTTAGATTCTATTTACCACGCTCGTGTGTTACTTAAAATGGTTCGGGAGGATCGATTGTGGTATTGGAGCGGATCGCTTGGAGGAGTTAGTGATTGTTTTAGAGTCCTTGACCAAGGATCCTAACACAATCACCAATGGTTCGGCTAACAGCATTCATCACAACCAACGAATCACCCTCAAACAGAACCTGAGGCCACTGAAACCGAAGAGCAACTTCCATTCCCAAGCATAAGGTTTCAACCTTGCCCATAGTCAAATCAGCCAGCAGAATTTTTTTGGTTTCCGCATAAATGACGGTATTCAAATGATCTCTGCAAAAACATGCCACAAAAGAGAAATCAGCACGAACCACCACATCCACATTAATTTTAATAACCCCAGGGTAAGGTGGACGCCAGGAAGGAGAGAGCTTGAGCGGAGCAGAAAGCCAAGCAGTCACATGTTGCCAGCTAATACAACGAACTCGTTCAACCAAAAAACCTATATCGACCTCCGATTCACCATGAGTAATACTATTACAGTAATTCCAAACCACATCAATAGCATTCACACGATAAAGCTGGAAATGATGAAAATCTGAAGAGGGAATACCCAAAGGAGTCGGGTCCAGGATGATAGAGAGCCAATGAGAAAAAGGCAATGCCAAGAATGACCGAATCATAATTTGTCAGGGTGCCTCACTCCAAATGCCGCAGCTGACAGAGCAAACATAAACATTTGTTGAATGGACTCCATACACTCAGCACAAATGGGACAACAAGTGTCTTCCGTCGTTTGCAAGTGAATAGCAGCAACCGACAGAGTCCTTCTGGGAGAATATTTCATGTCAGCTTCCACAAAAGTAGTCGTAGGCGAGCATGCATCCGCAATTTCCAAAGCTTCTGCCAATCAATCAAAGACAGGGGGCTCACAAAGGAGTCAAAGGGCGGTAAGAGAGGATCCAAGGGCCAAATTCATCGATCAACACCTCTAGAGATATGAAGTGGAATCTGAAGAATGAATTGAACAAATGTCGCGTCAAACCGTTGATGAAGTTTCTCACGGTCCCATTGATGAGACACCAGAGATATAAGAGAGGAGACACATTCATCCTTCCATTCATCCAAGATAACAGTACGAGGCTGAAGTTGGAAAGTCGGCAAACCCAACACCCACGAGTCCTTCATAGCCAACATTGTGAGCCCATTGTGGATCTGTTTGCAAGCGCCTAACCGAAACTGAGAAATCAAGTGATGAAGGCCCTTCCACGCCCAGGTAGCCACTCGGGGGATAGAGGAATCCAAAAACGTGGAGAGGCGGAGATACTTGGCTTTGCATAGAGACACCCACAAAGAAGGTTCCTCGTTGAACAAAAGCCAACCTTGATGAGCCAACAGAGCAATATTCATACGAGACAAAGACCGAATGCCCATACCTTCTATAGCCTTGGTCAAGCACATCGAAGGCCAAGCCTTGAGAGAGAGGTTGTGGGATTTTCAAAGGGTTGAAGCCCTACCAAAAATTTTTAAATTGCCTGTTGATCAAAGCACACCACCCCTCAGGTAGCAACAGAGAACTCATGACATAAACCGACATGGAGATTGCCACCGTAGATATTAGAGTTGTGCGACCTGCTTGCGATAAAAGCTTCTCCTTCCACCCAGAGATACGGGAGAACATCCTATCTTTCGGATCATCAAGAACTCACAATTTGTCTCACGGAAAAATCATAGGGAGGCCCAAGTGATGAAGTTTGCTAGGCAATCTAGGAAGCCGAAGGGAATTGGCTAGTTCAAAAGCCAACTATCCCGAAACATTATGGCTAAAATGAACAACATACTTGGATTGGTTTAGAAGCTACCCAGACCACCCCATATATTTGTCCAAGAAAGAAAGAGGATAGAGAAGTGAGACATAAGATTTAAGTGGTTCAGTCTATACACCTACATCCACTGTGGGAAGGCCCAACTGGGCAAATTGGTGTACTCACTGATGTGTTTTATGAGATTACATAGAGACTTTATTTATAAGCCTTTGAAATTGTTTTAGCAATGTAGGACTCAAACTTTGATTTCAATAGCCCACATTGCTTTAGCAATGTGGGACTCTAATATCTTTAATAAGGGTGAATAAGGTCTTCCAAATCAGATGGGAATAAAGGATCCCTAGAAGTATACATCGTGATATAATAGGAGAGAAGGGTCTCGCCCACATGATGACAACCAGAAGCCCAGTGTTAGGACCCCCGGTCAAGGACTCCAAAACAAGCACCAACTTCTCTCGTACTCGATCTACTCCAATACCACAAACGATCCTCCCGACCAGTTTCAAGTAATACACAAGCGTAGTAAATAGGATTTAACACACCGATAATGAATATTACCTCACTGCTATGATAAAAAAGCGTGGTCTATGGATTATTAGTCTTTCGAACCACAAGAAACAAGAATAATCTCGATCAAGGGTACCCAAACCAGGTTATTAGCCTAGAATGAATCTCAAGCGCCAAAGTTATTAGCTCTGACACCGACTTAACATATACGTGCCTATGCTCGGCCAAAACACTCCCCGAAAGCACTCAGACTCTCCAAGACTCGACTATTCTCTATATTCTGAATGTCGAACACTAATGCACCTAAGGGTGTTTATATAGACATCCTTAGGTGCTTACAAACCCTAATGGACTCAAATCAAATCCAAATCAATTCACCGATCATTAGGAATCACTTCCGTCGATTAAGTAGATTTGATATAACATGCCTAATCAACCGAACTAAAAAAGGAAAGATAATATTTTAGACTTTCGGATAGACGTCCGAATCTAGAAGATATGATTCATAGTATCACTACAAGAAAGGAAACCAATCATCGACGATCTTTCCATAAAAGCGTGGTCGCGCTGCCATTACGCTCTGAGCTGGTCTTGAGCTGCTTCTGATCGGTCTGCGTCTGGCTGGTTGGCATGCCGGCATAAGTATCGTTGGGCTCCTAGTCGGTCAGCATTTCTGGGTTGTCCTGGTCGGTCGGCATGCTTTGGCTGCATTGATCGGTTAGTCTGCTTGGGTTGCCCTGGTCGGTCAGCCTGCCTTAATCGGTCGGAAGTGTTTTTGTTTCGGTCGTGCGCGCTCGGGGCGTTTCAGGGGCGCACTGGTCGGTCGCGGACACCGCCTATTGCCCTTCATCTTCCCACTCATGGTAGTCTAGGTCGTGATCTTCACTAGGGATCCTGTCACCCAACCCCCCTCTGGAGTATTGAGACAAACAATCTAATTACGGCATCATCGAGTCACCGTAGAGGCGTGGAAGAAGCGCATGTCTAAATCCGAGGAAACCAACCAATCCACTCGAGATATTGTCGCAAAAATATCTCCTCGCGTTTCAATTGCTCATCCAACTCAAATTGCAGAGAATGCAACAAAGTCAAATTTGCCGCAGAAGGGGGCGCCTCATGTTGGGCAGACAAAGCCGCGGTGAGTCGAGAAATGTTGGTGTGAATGTAACCAAAAAATCTGACATTCCAGACCTTGAGAGCACGTTTGGTAGCCCTCAATTTCAGAAGCAACCGAGAAGCAGGGCTACCTTGGACTGAAAAATGCCAAGCCTGGTCTACCATAGAGAAGAACGAGTGGTCACGGAGCCAAAAAAGCTCAAATTTAAACTATCGTGGTAATGAGGCTGGAGTCCCCCATACGTCGAATGAGATTATTCCTTCACGCAAAGGGGTGGCTGTCGTCATCGGTTCGCTCAGCTATGACGGATGGGCTAAGGATCCTATCTTCGCATTCAATCTCTTCTCAATTTTAACATGGTATCAGAGGAAATCTAATAAACATGACTTCCACAACCCCTCCTCCTCCTACTCGATTCTCTTCCACTCCTTCCTCTCAGATAACTAATTCCAATCCATACTTCCTTCATCATGGAGACAGCCCTGGAACTCTTCTGGTTTCACAGCCTTTGATTGGCGACAATTACCACACTTGGTCTAGATCAATGCTGATAGCTCTAAGCGCAAAGAATAAGGTTGGATTTATTGATGGATCCCTTCCCAAACCACTCACCACCAATACTGACTATCAAGTTTGGCTTCGGTGTAACAATATGGTCATCTCTTGGATCATCAATTCCATTTCCCTTGAACTTGCCGCTAGCGTCATCTATATCGATTTTGCTCATGAGATCTGGTCTGATCTTAAAGAATGATTCTCCCACGTTAATGGACCACGTGTGTATCAGCTCCAGAAAGCTATTTCTGGTATCTCTCAAGATCAAATGACTGTTAGCAGTTATTTTACCAGGCTGAAAGCACTCTGGGATGAGTTGATCTACTATCGGCCTCTGCCTTCATGTTCATGTGGTACTCCCAAGATCTTGCTTTATTATCAGCATCAAGATTTTGTTCTGCGTTTTCTCATGGGGCTCAATGAGTCTTTTGCCAATGTCGGAGGTCAAATTTTACTTTATGATCCTCTACCTTCTATCAACAAGGTATTTTCACTAGTCTTGCAAGAAGAACAATAAATAGAGCTTACCTCTGTGGTTCAGCCTAAATCTGACACTATTGCCTTCTTCACTCGGTCACATGACAATCGCACAGGAGGCAAGCCATATGTTCCTTATCCTAAGATGGAACACCCTGTCTGCAGCCATTGCGGGATCACTGGTCATACCGTTGAAAAATGTTACAAAATTCATGGTTACCCCCCCTCGGGTATAAATCCTCTCGAATCAAGGCTTCAGCAAATCACGTTGCCTATATACCTGTCTTTCTCCAACTGATGAGTTTGCTCCTGATCCTTCTGCATTTTCCTTTACCAAGACTAAGTATCAGCAACTCTTGGCACTTATCCAGACCTCATCTGATGTTCAGCCTTCTGCTATGCATGTCACCATCAATCCTCCTCATTCTGATGCAAACATTTCTCTCATGACAGGTAGTTTACCTCATCATTCATATGTCAATAATCATTCCACAAATTGGATTATTGACACCGGTGCTACCAACTACATGGTGCAATCACATTCATCTTTAACTCATGTCATTCCTGTTTCTTCTCAATCTGTTAAGCTACCAAATGGTCAATCTGTTCCTGACACACGTATTGGCCATGTCAAGCTTTCCGACACTTTGACTCTCCTCAAGTCCTATGTGTTCCTTCCTTTTATTTCAATTTACTCTCTGTTAGCCAATTAGCAACAGATTTTCCTTGATGTGTCTCATTTCAATTTGGTTTATGTTGCATTCAGGACCTATCCAGCTCAAGGATGATTGGATCAGCTGAACAACAAGGTGGTCTATACCATTTGACGTCTGTTTCTAACAATTTCAATGTTACACCTTATATCAGTTCTAATCCTAGGTGTTGTAGCATCTCTTCTAATAACCTGTGGCACTATCGGCTTGGCCATGTACCTTCTTCAATAATACAGATTTTGCATACTGATAATTCTACAATTTCATTGTCTAATTCTTCTCCTTGTGATGTTTGTCCTCTTGCTAAACAACGAAAATTACCTTTCTCTTCTAGTCATCACACATCACAACATATTTTGATCTTGTGCACTGTGATGTTTGGGGTCCCATGGTTGTTTCTACTACCTATAGCTCAAGATATTTTCTCACTATAGTTGATGATTTCAGTAGATCAACTTGGCTTTATCTTATGCACTCTAAATCTCAAACTGTCGATATTCTCAAATCATTCTTTGCCATGGTTCACAGTCAATTTCATGTCAAAATTAAACATATTCGCACTGACAATGGAACTGAATTTCATCTTCCCTCTTTCTTCTTGTCTCAAGGTGTTATTCATCAAAAGTCTTGTGTTGAAACACCTCAGCAAAATGGTATTGCTGAACGAAAGCATCAACACATTTTAAATGTGGCCCTGACTCTTAAATTTCAGTCACATCTTCCTCTTCAATTTTGGGGTGATTATGTTTTAACTGCTGTTTACTTGATAAATCGTACTCCCACTCCCCTCTTATCAAATAAGTCTCTTTTTGAAATCTTATTTTCTGTCAAACCTACCTATAATCACATTCGGGTGTTTGGCTGTCTGTGCTTTGCATCTACTCTCCTAAGGAATCGAACTAAGTTTGATTCAAGGGCTCCTAAATGTGTATTCTTAGGTTACCCTTATGGCACTAAGGTTACAAACTTTATGATATTGCAACTCATAAAGTTTTCATCTCTCGTAATGTTGTTTTCTTTGAAACTTTTTTTCCTTTTCAAACTCTTTCTCCACCTGACACTTCAGTTGTTATTCCTACTTCACTTGTTGATGTGGCCTCTCCTATGGATATTAATTCTCCCAACTCATCTGCTAATCTTACTACAACATCTAGTCCTCTTCTTTCCACTGATATGTCACCCCATATATGAGATCCTGTTTCTGCTGTTAATTCCCCTGCTACTGACATAGTTTCAGCTAGTACTTCAAATCTTAGACGATCAACTAGGATTAGAACTGCACCTACTTACTTGCAGCATTATTATTGTCAGTCAGCTGCATCCATACCTCTTGAGCAGCATGGTTCTTTATCAGGTAAACCTCACAGCATCTTTCAATTTCTTCGTTTTTCTAAATTGTCATCTTCTCAAAGTGCCTACACATCTGCCATTACTCTTACTGATAAGCCTAAAACATTTAACCAAGTCATTCAACATGTTGAATGACGTGAGACTATGCATAAGGGAATCCAAGCACTTCAAGCTAACAATACTTGGATAATCACTTCTTTACCTGCTGACAAACAACCCATTGACTGTAAATGGATTTTTAAAATCAAACACAAGTCAGATGATTCCATAGAGCGTTACAAGGCCAGGCTTGTTGCTAAACGTTATACTCAAAGGGAGGGTTTTGACTATTTTGACACATTTTCTCCTGTGGCCAAGATTTCCACCTTGCGTGTTCTTCTAGCACTAGCTGCTACAAAAGGCTGGTGTTTACATCAAATGGATGTAAACAATGCATTTCTACATGGCGATCTTAATGAGGAGATTTACATGTCTATCCCTCCTAGAGTTAAAGGGGTCCACAAAGTATGTCGATTAACCAAGTCTCTTTATGGCCTTAAGCAAGCCTCGAGATAATGGTTTTTTAAATTCTGTCAATTTTTTCTTCAAAATGGCTTTGAGCAGTCCAAAGCCGATAATTCATTGTTTACCCACAAGACTAACAGCTCATTTCTAGCTTTACTTGTCTATGTAGATGATATAATACTAGCTAGTAATGATGATCAAGCTATAAAGAGTTCAAATCTGTCATTGATGATCGGTTTAAAATCAAAGACTTGGGAACTCTAACAGTTTTTCTTGGTTTAGAGGTGACTCGGTTTAGCAAAGGAATTTCTTTATGTCAAAGGAAATTTGACTTGGATGTAGTTCGTGACTCAGGGTTTATTGGCTTTAAACCTGCCAAAACTCCTATGGAACAACACCTGCACTTTGACTCTTCAACTGGGAAGTTGTTAACAGACCCCACAGTATACCGCAGACTTTTTGGCAAGCTACTTTATCTTACTTTGTCTCACCCAGATTTGTCTTACTCAGTTCAAGTTCTTACTCAATTTATGGACAAACCGCACGAACCACATCTACAAGCTGCTCATAGAGTTCTACGATACTTGAAGTCTACAGTTGGTCAAGGAATTTTTTTCTCCTCACAGTCTCCTCTTCATCTCAAAGTCAATTCAGATGCTGATTGGGCAGCATGCTCTGATTCTAGAAGATCTATTACTGGCTTTAGTGTGTTTATTGGAGATTCTCTCGTATCTTGGAAATCCAAGAAACAAACAACTGTATCTCGCTTTTCAGCAGAAGCTGAATACCGAGCGATGACAGCTGTTGTTGCTGATGTGCAGTGGCTTCTTTATTTATTACATGATTTCCAGATTCCTCATCCTCAACCTGCTCTAGTATACTGTGATAATCAAACCACGTTGCACATTGCTTCGAATCCTGTGTTTCATGAAAGAACGAAACACATAGAAATTACTTGTCACTTTATTAGAGATAAGCTTACTGCTGGCGTTATACAGACTTTTCATATCTCTTCGAAGCATCAGATTGCCGACCTCCTCACCAAAGCTCTTGGACATGATCAGCTACAATATTTCCTTGGCAAGATGGGTGTTTTAAACATCCATACACCATCTTGAGGGGGACTATTAATGTTTAGGTGTTATCGTTTATTTGTAAACAACGTACTTGCTGATGTGGCAAATAAGTTAGATCTGTTATAATTATTTTTAGTTAGCAGTTTCATGCACTCTGTAACTCGAGTCTATATAACAGAGTCATTGTAAGAGTTTATTGAATATACAAGAATTATCATTCTCAATCTCTTCAATTTTAACAAGATATTTAATGTATGTGACGCCACGTGCCACTTGGTGAAGACCGAATGCCCTTAAAGGCCGACTTATAAGACAAAAGAAATTTAGAAAAGAAGAAAAGCCATGGAAGTTTGTCAATAAACAAATAGTCAAAGTCAAAACCAACTACATGCGTGAATCTAATTGAGTAATTGTCTTACTTTAGAGAGAAACCATCGGTATCTGATCAACATATTGACTTTATCACAAAATGGACTTTTGAGGCCCAAAGGCATATTCGGACAAGCAATCACTTCAATTGTGGCTATATAATTAAAATGGCATCCCATCCCCGAGAGGTTATAGAGCCAACATTTGCATAGCATCACAAATTTGTTTAAGTACAGGAACCTGAGTGTCAAAATGGCTGAAGAAGTAGTGTTGTTCGGTGCGTGGTTTAGCCCTTACAGTCAGAGAGTACGAATTGCTTTAAAACTGAAAGGAGTCCTGTACAAGTATGTTGAAGAAGACTTGCACAACAAAAGTACTGCGTTACTCGAATACAACCCTACTCACAAAAAGATTCCGGTGCTTGTACACAATGGGAAGCCTATCGCGGAGTCCCAGGTTATTCTCGAGTATATCGACGAAACCTGGCAAGGATATCCCATCTTGCCCAAGGACCCTTACGAGAGAGCCATCGCACGTTTCTGGGCCAAGTACGTAGACGAGAAGGTATATCTTTGTTTTGGCTTGGACTTGATCTTAATTTGTTGTTTTTGTCTAGGCAGCACACTTATATGTAATTGTGTCCTTTTCGTGCACGTTGGCAATCGCTTCTATATGTTTATCTCTATTAGTGTCGTCGTGTATTTGAGTTTTCTGTTTTCTTTTCTCAGTATAACTTGCCTCTCAAAATAAAAGCTTGCTGGGGCGAGGAGAAAGAGCGTGAGAAAGCTTTGCAGGAAGTATCTGAAATTCTTCAGTTCCTGGAGACTGAGCTCAAGGAAAAGAGATTCTTTGGAGGAGAGACTATTGGAATGGTAGACATTGGCGCCAACGTCATAGGCCTATGGCTTGGAGCTTTTGAAGAAGCATCGGGCGTACAATTGATGAAAAGAGAAAAAGTTCCCAAACTTTGTGACTGGATCGATGAGTTTGTGAACAGCAGCGTTACGAAGGAAAGTCTACCTCCCAGAGACAAACTGATCGTCTATTTACGAAATCGGTTTGGAGGCGCTAATGTTTCCAAATAGGTGAAGAAAACGATTCGCAGCACAGTAGGTGACGGTGATAATCTACTGCATAATAATCCACTACTGTAATAAATGGGGTTTCGGGGTCCTGTCTGGGTATATATGGCCGGCCTCCACGTTATTTCCCCACGTTATATATAAGAGCTATTTATTTTTCTTAGCTTTGGTCCGTTTGAATGCTTTAGATGACTTCCCCTCCTTTGAGCAGTTTTGGGTTCCCATATGTATTCGACTAAAATAATCATTAATACTTTCATGGACTGCATGCAGAAGAAATGTAAGGGTGATTAATATATTTTTTTTATTTGCTTACAAACCAAGCTCAAGATTTTACAATTAATTATCATCATTAGTAGAACTTTATACTCTCTGTTCAGAATAGTGCTAATTATAACCTTCGAATAATTAGGATAATTAATAATATCACATCACCCCAATTAACCAAACACATAATCTAATGGGCAAACTTGAATTTATAAAAACTAAACTCATTCAGTCTATTTCCAACAAGTCATATCCAAGGTTTTAACATGCACCGACCTAACATCTATATTTTATTTCACAATCAGGACTTCCAAGTATATATATATATATATATATATATATATCGACCGTCAATCTAATGATAGAGTACATATATAAGTATTCCAGTGCATACGATTTTATGAACATTAGAATATGCACTTACAAGAAGAAGGAGATGAGGAGGAGCAAGGAGAAATGGGTTGCTGCTGAGTAATGGGAGGTTTGGGTTTTGGAGAATTTTCTCTTTCCTTTTTTCTACTACACTCGGTCAAATTGTGACATGCAAGTGTTCTTTGTTGCAAATAGGTCTTGATTAAGCTAACAAACTGGCAAAATCGTAAAAAATATCGTATCGTAATAATCGTATCGTAATAATATGCACTTATTTAGGAAAATATCATTAACGAATTCATGCAAATATGTTATTTAGGGATTTGTTAAGCAAGCATTTGTTTAACAAATCTTTAAATAACGGGAGTACATACTAACACGGAACGTGACATATAATCCCCTAAATTCAACTGTAGCTGGCATGCATCCTTTAAGTCCATAATTTTTTTTTTTCATAAATAATTGTAGATAAGTACTCATCGTAAAACCAAACTAGAGAAATACCTTTACATATTCGAACGCTCTCAACTTCAATCGCACTCTTTAATCTTTATAAATCAAACAGGAACTACGACATCACGCCTGAAACTTTCAAGAGAAGTGTATCCACAACCTTCAAAATTCTACTGCCACTAATTCAAGGTTGACTTCATATATATTTTCACGAAATTCACCCGGTTGTGTTTGTGTTGTAAAATTTTAGTGTTGTTAAAATTTTAGGTATTGGGTTTAGTGAAAAAGTGAAGAGAGAGGTAATTTTTTATATTTTTTTGTAGTAAATAGTAATGATTTGATGGAGAGAGAGTGATTATATTGTAATATTTAATTGTGTTAAAATTTTAGAAGGGATAAAATTTTGGTACACAAACGCACCGAGTCATTTGTCTGCCGATCATATCTATTATACGATCGATGAAATCAAATCTAAAATTCCATTATGCAGCACAACCAAGTCTTGCATGCATGGGCCCGGCATATCTAGCTCAAATTATCAACCTATATTGGCGTCGTTAATTTTCACATAATTAATTGCGCAATAGGCTACTAAATTAACGGTTTTTTCGATTTTTGATAGCTTCGGCAATCGGCCTTCCTTTGTATGGGTTATTAGATTAATTTTTGGTATTGTCGATTTATTGTTTCACTGGCAGTTTCGATGGACTTAAATGAACCAAACTCAAAATTGAAAATTTAGTCCAATGGCGGCATTGACCGGCCAATTTCTATTGCATGGATGATATATAGTCACTACCACTTAGAATCAGCTCAATTGATCGCCACCATCAATGGAGGTTTCATATTGATGGATACACATGCATGTATTTATAGGCTATAAGTCAGGGAACCTCAATTTAAAATTAATTTTTAAATATTCCTCCCATAAACGAATAAATCTGTATTTAAATTTAAAAATTTCATTACTAGAATCTTTAATTGAATAAATCTCTAACACACGTGCAATCTAATTAAAACTTTAAAATAAGTGATGTACATGTGGGTCACACTTTAGTGGATATTAAAATAATATCTTACATAATTTTCATGTTGTATATTATTGTAAGGTAATTAAGGATCAACTCAATATATAAGAGAAAGACTATCAAAGATCGGAATGGTCTCTCTGTTTCTCATTTTGTACATTATCGCACTAAATCAATTAGAAATATTTAACCTTGACCAACATTTTTAAAGAGACCATGTTTCTCTCTACATTATATATAGTAGTTCATACGAACTTGAGGATTACTCCACCCAAAGAGGTGACTCTCGTCATCGCTTTGCTCAGCTACTTAGATAAGAGATCATCAATGACGTATGACCATGTGGGTCCAAGTTCCAACCTCCTAGTTATTCCAAAAATTTTCATGTCTGCGGCGCCGGACTAGTACTCAAACGTTTCGATTCCACGACCTGCCTGCAGTCGGCCGTGAACACGGAATGATCTTTAAGACCACATTATTATAAAACAATAAAAAGTTAGAAAAGTGGAAAGGCCGATCATGCAGCACTGATCAAGACTTGTCGATAAATCAGTAATTAATTAACATAGTCATTCATTAATTTGTAACTTTCTTTCTCCCCGCCAATAGCTGGAGAAAATCCCACCAATTAGTACCAACTCCATACATGCATATAAATTATGTTGACCATAGTAAGAAAGAATCCGTACGTACCTCAATATATTCAGCATAATAAAATAAAACGAATTTGGGACCCAGACGCTTATTCGGAGGAGCAAACTACTTCGATCGTGGCTATATATAAAGGGGCACATCCCATTTCCCAAAAGGTAGAGCCAAAATTTGAATAGCATCACCAAATTTGTCAAGTACGAACGAGATCTGGAAGTGACAAAAATGGCTGAAGAGGTAGTGTTGTTTGGTGTGTGGGCAAGCCCTTTTAGTCACAGAGTAAAAGCTGCTCTAACACTGAAAGAAGTCCAGTTCAAATACATTGAAGAAGACTTGAACAACAAAAGCGCTTCGCTTCTCCAATACAATCCTGTTAATAAAAATATTCCCGTGCTCGTACACAATGGAAAGCCTATCGTGGAGTCCCTTGTTATTCTCGAGTACATCGATGAAACCTGGGAAGGATATCCCCTCTTGCCCAAAGACCCTTACAAGAAAGCCATTGCACGTTTCTGGGCCAAGTTCATAGACGATAAGGTATCTATAATATTTTCGTTTGGAGTTCTTAATTCGTTGGAGAGTTTTTGCAGTAAGTCACGATCGTGATAATAGAATTGTAGATATCCGAACAAATTCCATGTCTATCATGCATGTGTCTGCCATCGCTCATATTTTCTCTCTATTTATGTCATCGTGTAACCACTGGACCAAGAGAAATTCGTGTTTTCTGTCTGTTCTTCAGTTATTGCCTGCGATCAGGAAGGCTTGCTGGGGCGAAGAGAACGAGCGTGAGAAAGCTGTGGAAAAAGCATCTGAACTTCTTCAGCTTCTGGAGAATGAGCTCCCGGATAGGAGATTCTTTGGAAGAGAGACTGAGCTTGGAATGGTGGACATTGTCGCCAACGTCATAGGCCTTTGGCTTGGGGCTGGGTATGGATTCTCTGGTAACGAGAGATTTTCAAAAGCTACCAAATGCATGGTCCAGATTAAAAAAGAAACAAATCAACAGTTATTATAAGTACACCTCGAAAATTTTTAGTTTTTTTTTTCGAGGTGTACTTATAATAATTGTTGATTTGTTTCTTTTTTAATCTGGACCATGCTTTTGATAGTCTTTGAAAATCCCTCCTTCGGAGAAAATCCGTTACCGCGGAGCTTTTGAAGAAGGTTCGGGCGTATAGTTGGTAACAAGAGACAAATGTCCCAAACTCTGCAACTGGATCGATGAGTTTGTGAGCAGCAGCGTTATGAAGGAAAGTCTACCTCCTAGAGACAGTCTACCTCCTAGAGACGAATTGACCCTCTTTTCGGGTAAACGTTTTGGGAGAGCTAATCATGTTTCGAAATAGATGACGTTACTCGATTGGGAGCACAGTTGGTGAAAATCTTCTTCCTAATGATCACCACTGTAATAAATGAGTCTTCTCTCGGGTGTTTATCACTCAGGTTCATTTGTCTGTCTTGAGTCGGGGACTGTCAAGTGTCAAGGGACGTACTGCCCCTCCGGCCTCCACGTTAATTTCCACTATATTACTATATGAGCTATCTATTTTGCCTAGTTTTTTTTTCTTTAAATTTCTTCCACTCCTCTGGCCAGTTTTTGGGTTCCCACGTGTATACGACTAAGAATAACCATTAATATTTTAATGGAGTGCTGAAAAAGTGTAAGATCGTGATTTAGCTTTTCTTTTCGCGTTAAGCTCAGGCTCTTACGAGTTAGGTTATATCTTATGAATTTCAGTAAATTTATTTCATATATTAGAAATTATATATATATATTAAGTTATACAATGAATATAGATCTATAGATCGAACCATTTAAATTTGTCTATTTTTTATTTTTTTTCTTTTTTAAGTCTAATTATTTTTTTTTTCAGATCACAAAGACATTGAGTTATCACTGGCCATGTCGGTTTTTCTTTCCCTAAGTCACTAGTAATTTGACTCATATAGGGAATTGCCCACAGCATACCCATCTGGCAGTCTAGGGCTGCACAATGCCACCGGAAAATTCCGGTGGCACCGGCACCGGGTTCCCGGTACCCGGCCTAACTGGTACCGGTGTAGGTTTAGTTTTTTGAATAAACAAGGGTAAACCGTGATTTTTTTTTTTTAGTTTTTTTAGTTTAGTTTCTACTCAATAGTTTAAACTTTAGTTTCACCTCAAGACGTAGTATTCTAGAAGCATGACAAGGTCTACTCAATAGTTTAGTGTCACCTAAATATTTGAGATTTGTTGTTGGTTTTGTCTGATCAAATACTTACATTCAAGTTACCAATAAGCTTGCTAGGTGAATGAACTAGTTATTTAGAATTTTGGTAGAAAAAATACAAATTTATTGTATTTAGAAGGGTATATATGAATTTATTGGAATCATAATTAAAGAGTTTAATGCCAAACTTTGGTAAATACATCGCATAATATAAGTCAAGACGTCGAGATTCTACCACGAAAAATTGACAAAACACTGTATGGGTTTAAGAGTTTTTATGAAATTTTAACAATTTGTCTAAATTTATAATTTATAAAATTGACAAATCACTATTAAATTTATACCATGCTTGCAAAATCAGTCACTCAATTACATTTTAGTTCAAAATTCTAATACATTTTAGTTTAAAAATTCAGACAGAGTCATCACGTTTGACCAGCGTTTGACAAGCGCTCAAGCGCCCTTTGAAAAAATTCTGACATAGTCATCACGTTTGACTAGCGTTTGACAAGCGCTCGAGCGTTCAGTTAAAATTTCAGACAAAAACATAAGCGTTCGACGAGCATTTGACAAGCGCTCGAGCGCCTTCAAAAATTGCTGAATTTTTGGATTTTCCTTGTGAAACCAAGGGAAACCCTACTAGGTTTTGAACATGTTTTAAAATTGTTATTGATTTGTTAATTAGAGGGAAAACACATTCTTCCCTCTAAGTGTTGTTAGGGTCTAAACTGGAATTTTTCAAAAGATAATAGTTTCTACTTACAGTGACGTCTCTATTACTTTGGACTTTAAATTATCATCTTATCTTTTAAGATGATCTTTAATTTTATTGATTTTGGAATTTGGATTTCATTAGTTTAGATTTTATTGATATGTAATTAATGGACCAAAAGAAAAAAGAAAAAATACATTGGGTCAAGTGCGTAAAATGCTAAAAAAATGGCTCGATATGAATGTAGGATAACCGGAAACCGCCACCGCTAAAGGTCGGTTCGTGCCCTTAACGATGTAGGTGTAGGGGACAATTTTTTCAAAATCGGCCTACCAGGTATAGGTGCCGGTTTTGGCCAAAACCAGCACCTACACCGGGATTGTGCAGCCCTAGATATTGAATTTTTTTGAGAAGATACACTCTTGTTGCATACTTGTTTACCTCATCATTTTAATTTTATATTGGAAAAGATTCGATCAGGCAGGGTGGCAAGCGCCAAGGAGATACAAAATCAAGAGCCTCTACTAACTTTGTATTTATCTCTTTATTTTTCCGTAAATGATAACCAGCACTTGACAAATCAAGAGCCTGTCTTCTTCCCCAAGTTTATTGTCGGAAGTCTACGTAAAACCACCACTTAATTCCTCCATTTACAATTCATTGACCTCCTAGCAAATATTTTAAGGTTAATAGGGACTTACGGGCTAAGGACCTCCAAGATCGTGGGTCTATAAAATGGCACCAAAAGCAGAGGAGCCAAGAATCCGAAAATCACTACAGAACCATCTCTGAAGTGCAAGAACACAGTTCCAATGGCCGAAGAAGTGTTGTTGTTTAGCTTCTGGGAAAGCCCATTTAGTCGCAGAATGGAATCGGCTCTAAAACTGAAACGGGTCCAATACAAGTACTTTGAAGAAGATTTAAAGAACAAGAGCCCTTTGCTGCTCAAATACAACCCTGTTCAAAAGACGATTCCTGTCCTCGTACACAATGGAAAGCCTATCACGGATGGTCATGTTATTCTTGAATACATTGATGAGACCTGGCAAGGTTATCCTCTACTGTCCAAAGATCCTTATGAGAGAGCCACTGCACTTTTTGGGTCAAATTCTTGGAGGAAAAGGTAAAATTATCTTCTTTTTGTCCTTACGCTTAAGTTACCATTGTTTGTCTTGGAAGCACACAGGGAGTCTTTTAACGTTTTAAAGGAGGCACGATTGGTTCTTTTCGTGTTGGTGCTGATGAATTCTCTGAGAGTTCTTGATGACACCATTCTCAGTAAAGATAAATCCACATTTCCTATGTTCATTGACTTTAGCTGACAGTTGAATTTTTCCTTTTCCTACGTGAGAAGGCTGTGAAAGAAGCATCTGACCTCGTAATGATGGTAGAAAATGAGCTTGGAGAAAATAAGTTTTTTGGAGGAGAGGCAATTGGAATGGTCGACCTTGTTGCTGACTTCTTGAGCCTTTGGGTTAGTGTTTTCGAAGAAATTACCGGTTTACAGTTGGTGACAAAAGAGAAATTTCCAAAACTAAGCAACTGGGCTATCGAGTTTGTGAGCTGCAGTTCTATCAAAGAAAATCTCCCTCCAAGAGAAACTACTTGCCTTTTATTAGAGAACCGCTTCGGAAACGCAATACTTCCAAAGATCAGGCTCCTGCTTGTTTGTCAATAAGTGGGATTCCTTTGACACGACGTCCTGAGGTAGTTTGAGGACCTGTGATAGTTTCCCACGTTGTAATCTTTCAGTTGTTTTGTTTTGGTCAATTTGTGCGCCTATGTCGCAAAACTATCCTGTCCTTCAATTGAACTTATGTTCGATAAGTGCTCTGGATTATCTTCGCATCGTATTTGAATTTACTCTAGTCGATTATATGCGACCAAAATTAGCATCGATAAACAATGAAGCAACCGATGGTGATTATTAGTCTAGCTTTCTTTTGCTTTCTTGGTTTGTCTAATTTCTTAGAACTTTGTGAAATTTATATCAAAGACTACCAAAAAGTGTGTAATTTCCCTAGGAAACGCACTCGAATTCCATAAATTGTGGTATGCTCCATCTAAGGTCTCAAAAATTCAAAACCTCATAGCACAGTACCAATCCTTTGGGGCCATTTTCAGAGTTTCTGGCCTTATAATTGCTCGATTTGTAGGAGACGCAGAGACTGCACAAGCTCAAAAATTTGTCGAGATGCGTGTAAGATGGTTCGGACACCCTGCTAGGAAAAAAAAAAACCATAAATTATATTTCAAGTCGATTAAAAGTAACGAGGATGTATTTGGACAATATTTCTAGCTTTGCCATGTATTTACAGAGTAAGTAGATAATACAGCTCCCTTAGAGAAAAATATATAGAAATGACTTTCACATGATCAGATTAAATGACACATATTTATTTATGAATTTTGATAGTTTAAAAAAGAAATGTGATCAAATTGTTAATTTAGACTCTTAAAATATCATTGAGGAAGGTGAAAATTAAAGTTTTCCAAAAAAAAAAAACATATTCTTTGAGTAGGTTGCATTTGTTTCGCCTGATAACTGTCTTTCTTGAAAATTTGTTCAGCTTCTCGTGTTTGGTAGGGGCAGAAAATAAATGTCAAAGGAAAATGTCAAGTTAGTCAATGAAAATTTTTATCTTGCATTAAGGTTGAAGATGACTTACCCTTTCAAGAAGGGTAAGTCAATTTCCAAACTCCTTGTCAGTCCTTCTCATTCTCAATCTTGGCTAACTCAAAACACCCAATCACCTCCACCATGCACAAGTGGGCCAAATCTGGCCTCTTGGATTTTGTTTTAAATAAAAGTACTATTATATTTTAATTTAATTTAATTTGATATCATTATATTTTTATTTATTAACATGTAAATGCCCTAAATTATTTTTTTTTTTAAAAAAAACCACATATATAGCTAATGTGTCTGAAAATGAGCCATATATGAATTTTCCGTCCATAGGGGGCAAATATGCCGTTTGTATTTTGTTTTAAAAATATATATATATTATTTTATCTATATTATTATATTTTTTATTTATCTACATGAAAATGGCCTAAATTATTATTTTTTTTTAAAAAAAGCCACATATGTAGCTAATATTTCTGAAAATAAGCCACATATGAATTTTAGTTCATATATAACGGCAAAATAAGTGGGATCTTAGATTCATAAACAGAGGAACCACAGGTCTCAAAATAAAATAATTAAAGCAATAGTCTCAATTTCAAAATAACATAAAGCACAAGTATGTGTTATATATTTTCTCTTTGTTTTTAATATCTCTATTAACAAGGCCAAATTGAAACTATTATAAAATATTTTTTAAATTTTTAGGTGACTATCAAATACTGTAGGTTCATTTTCAAGTAGTTAGCTAAAACTTATTTAGTTTTCTATGCAAATTGTCATTTTTCATTTTACGAGGAAACAAGGCAGCCGTAACTAGGGCTGCAAGTCCGGTCTGAGCTCCGGCGAAGCTCCGTTTTCGGTTCCATCATCGATTCCGGCAAGCGGAGGTCCGCCTCTTCCAGGAACCGGAACCGAAGGTGGATTTGGAGGCTTCTCGGAAGCGGTAGTTTCCGCCGGTTCAACGAAAAACCGATTTCGTTAGTTTTTATTTTATTTTTTAACTAAATATCAAAACGACGTCGTTCGACTTTAAATAAAATGATTTAATTGTTTTAAAAATATATATTTATATTACATTGTGGATCACGGTGAAAAAACCCTACCCCCTCCCCCTCTCCTTCGACTCACGACCCTCACTCCTCACTCTCATTGGTCACTTTCTCAGCTCTCTCTCTCTCTCTCTCTCTCTGCTGAGTAGCTGACTGCTGAGCTCCTGCGACCTCCGGCGCTTCTCTCTCTCTCTCTGCTTCTCTCTCTCTCTCGCTGCTTCATTTCTGATTTTGGATTTCTTTCTCTATAGGATCGGTGGTCATTTCTCCAGTTGATGAGGGTAAGTTCCATTGGTCTTCAGCAACGAGATTAAGTTTTGGAATTTAACTTTAGAGCTTTAAAATAATGTACTAAACAAAGAGAAAATACACATAAACATAGATTTTTGGAATAAACATAAAATTTAATTTTTGGAATATCATTTAAGACAGAAATGGTCAATGTTCTATGTTTATTAGTATTTTGTCTTTTTTTAGCAAGTTATTTTATACATAATTCAATGTTTAAATGTTTTGAATTTTGAATATGTTTGGACAGCTAATGTTTTAAATGTTTGTCTATGAGAAAATGACAGTTTAAGCTCTGTGAGAATTTTGGGGGCAGTGGCCCCTACTCGCCCTTGTCTCTGCCACTGATGATGAACTAAGTTAGTGGGCATCAGACATTACACTTATCTAGGGTAGTGACATATATACAAGTTTTCTTAATTGATCTATTAAATTTTTGGTGGAAACAAGAAGAAAAACTCTTATGATGTTGGCTTTCCTTGCACAAACGTTTATTCACTTTCTAGTCAAATATTGGTACTTGCATGCAATTGTGGTGTTAGATTTTTTAATACTAAAAGATGTTATTGATTGTTTGTACATGTAACCCATGTTTGAGTTAGTGTTTGTTTGTACGTGTAACCTATGTTTGAGTTGTCTTAGACTCTTAGGGCTTTGTATTGTGTCTTTCTTTCAGATGGATCATCAAACTCCAATTGCATCTTCGCAATCCACAACCTCTAATTTACCTACCCCTGCCTCTACAACTACACCTACAATTGGTGTAGAGGCACAACAAAAACTTAGACAATAGACCAAACCCCCAAAAGAAGGAAGGTTTCCAATCCATCCCGATGTGGGAACAGTTCACTAGGATACTGCCAGTAGTTGACCAAAACAAAACATTGGCCAAATGCAACCATTGTGGTCATACAGTTGGGGTTCACCACAAAGATCAAGGGACTTCAGCTATGAGGTCCCACTTGAAGGTTTGTGTAATGTATAAGAGAACTCAAAGTAAATTGGATGGCTCTCAACAGAAATTGACATTTGATATCAAGGGGGCAAGTAGTGGATCAATGAGGGTAATGATGATAGACTCATATGATCCCAAGGCTATTAGAGTTGTTATTGCCAAGTTTATAATTGTGGAAGAAAAGTGTAGACTGAAGGCTAGTATCTTACTTAATAGACCACGAGTTTGCTTGACCACTGACAGATGAACTTCAGTCCAAAACATGAATTATATGTCTTTCACTGCGCACTTCATTGATAGTACTTGGCGATTGCAAAAAAAAATATTTGCCTTCTGTAAGGTGTCAGATCATAAGGGTTCGACAATTGGGATGGAGTTGAAGGATTGCATGTAAGAATGGGGGATTGATAAAATCCTCACAATCACTGTCGATAATGCATCCTCTAATGATACGGCCATTGAGTATGTGAAAAGTAGACAATTGCATTTGGGGATTCGGCTTGAAAAAGTAGTTTGTGACCATGATTTTTTGCATGTGAGATGTTGCGCACATGTCTTGAATTTAATTGTGCAAGATGGGTTGAAGGAGCTGGATGATTTTGTGGCCAAGGAAAGGAACTTTGTCAAGTATGTTAAGTCATCTCCCGGTTGAATGGATGGGTTTAAGAAATGTGTAGCGAAGACGAAGTTTCTCATTGAGGGATTTTTGCGGCTTGATGTTCCTACTCGTTAGAATTCAACGTATATTATGTTGGATGCAGCTGAGAAATATCATAGAGTCTTTGAGGATATGTTGGCAGAAGATGAGATTTTGATAAGCTTTCTGCATGAATAGGGGCATGGGAGGAAGGGATTGGGCCCCCCAAAAATTGAGGATTGGGAGCGTATGAGACATTTTACCAAGTTTTTGGCAATCTACTATGAGGTGATTGTTCAAATATCTACTTCAAATAAGGTGACAACAAACTTATTTTTTGGGAACTTGCCAAAATTCATATGCATTTAGGGAAATATGTAGGAAGTGGAGATTTATTCTTGGCAGTCATGGCAAAAAAAATGCAAGTGAAGTATCATAAATACTGAGGTGATTTAGCTAAGGTTAACATATTGTTGTTTGTTGCAGCGGTACTTGATCCACAATACAACTTTATTTACTTGGACTTTTTGTTCAAGAAGGCTTTGGGGACGGAGTTAGGTGCAAAGAAAACTAGTCTAGCGAGAGAGACCTTTGATCAGTTGTTTACAGAGTATAGTAATGTGGATGAGTCATCTAGTAGTGGGAGTGTATCTACAAGTCAATGTCAGCTTAAAGTGATTAGGTCATCTAGTGCACCAGTAGATGATCCTCTTTACTTGGAATTTACACAATTTAAGGCGCAACAGAATTTGCCAGATAGCAAGTCTGAAGTAGAGAGATATTTAATGGAGGATGTTGAATTTAAAGATCCTAATTTTGATATCCTCAATTGTTGGAGAGTGAATGCAGCAAAACTTCCCGTTCTTGCACGAATTTCTCGAGATGTTCTTGTCATCCCAATTATTACAGCGCCTTCAGAGTCTATCTTCAGCACGGGGGGTTGGGTATTAGATCCTTTCCGAAGTTCACTGGCACCAAAAACAGTGGAAAGACTCATTTGTGCTCAAAATTGGTTGAGATCCAAGATCATATATTTCTACGGATGATGATGAGGATAAGGAACCTGAAGTTGTTGATGGGACGGAAGATCCCGCTAGTTGTATGATGGACATAGGTTTATACAAAATTTTACATTCCTACTTTCATTTAATTAAAAAAATTTATGAGCTCCTTGTTAATAAATTTGTTTTTTTTTGCAGAGATGATTTCTTATGCTGCATCGATCGTGAATTCGTGATTGATTGACGTTTGGTTATGTTTTTAATTTCTTGTTTATAACTTCTATGTTTGTATTGCAATATTCTTTTATTTTGAGTTATGTCAGCATACACTATGTTTTTCGGTTATTATTTACATCGAGTCTTGACCACTTTTATTATTAAGCCCATAATATTTACTTAGCTATTTAGGAATTGTGATGTGTATAGGTTACTATTTATTAGGTGACTTTGTGAATCTGTGATTATGAATTTTGTGAATTACATATTGTTTTGAGATTTATTGAATCTTAATTTTGTTATTTGCATGCTATTTTGGGATTTATTGAATATGGATTTTGTGAATTGAATGATTTTAGATTTATTTTTACACTTGTTTGTGAATTGCATGTTTTATGATTTTGTTGTGAATCTGGATTGTATGTTAAGAGTTTATGTTATTGTTGTTTTCAGTTTTTAAAATAAGTTATTAGGATGTTGTTTTCGGTTTTTAAAAGATCAACAATGAGTCGTTCGTTTTTAAATATTATGGGCTAAATAAAATGGTCATCAAAACTAATTTGATCATAATATGATATAGTTGTATTAGTTTGAACTTTAAAGGATGACCAACATTTTACTCCAAAATTCAACTATAATCACTTAGTGTCTTGGTGAGTTGATGACTTGATGTAGTGCAAGTGCAATGTAAATTCTTAATTTTCATTTGTATACTTGTTGTGTTCATTTATATAATTGAGATCTTTGTAATGAATTGAGAAATGTTTTTATGAAGATCGAGTTGTATATTTTAATTTTCTGATATATCAGAGATATTTGTATTTGTGAATTGTGATAAATGAATAACATCTTTATTTTTTGTAAAAAAATGCTTAAATGAGCCAAAAAAATATGGCCCAGAATATTGTCGGAATTCTGCTATCCGCTAAAAGTCTGAAGCGAAAGCGGATTCCATTTTGATCATCCGCTAGTTAATGGACCGGATATCGAAATGTTAAATTATGTCCGACTAGTCCGGTATTCACCCCTAGCAGTAACGTTGCAATCTCACACGACACATCTGATTCCGGTAATTAGCACAAACTGCCGGTCTCCAAGTAAACTTTCCCCAATTCTAGCTACGCCGTCGTTTCAACGAGCACAGGAAAGACCTTGGGTCAGCGCCAACCCGATCCCTAAGGTTAAACCCCTCGCTCTTAAGTATTAACAGACAGAGGTTGTCCCCTCCCCAGCTTCGGTTTTTCTTCGGACTCCAGGCTTCGTCGTCCTCGTCCACAATGAAGCTCGTCAGGTTCACCCACATTATCTTTATGTTTCGTCTTTAATTTCTTGTCAGGGTTAACAGCGTTGCGACTCTTTTTGTTAAGAAAATTCTGTAATATACGTCATAAGAGTTTTGTTCGACAATAAACAGGTTTTTGATGAAGCTGAACAACGAGACCGTGTCGATTGAGCTCAAAAATGGCACAGTTGTTCACGCATGACTATCACAGGTTCTCTCTCTCTTTTGCTATTACAAGTTCATACATATTTAGGGTTTATGCTAAAGCCTAGGCTTTTACTCACATTCTGTTCTATTCCTTATAGGGAAAAAATTGGTTCCCCGCTCTGTTAATATCTTGGATCTTCATTATTTGTCATTTTTACTCAGGGTTATGTTCGTTTTGAGAAATTTTGTTGCAGTGTTTTGTGAATTTTTAGATAGTATCAGAGTTGTATTGGTATTTGTATAGAGATTGATGATGTGTTAAAAAAGTAATGATGATATTTAAAGTTTTTTTTCGAATTTATTATTTTTTATTAAAATAATAATACTTTTAAGATTATTTTAAAAAAAATAACAAAAACGAAAAAAAAACACAAAAGCACGAGAATTAGTTAAGAATGGCAGGTCAGATGCATCATTCGAGGGACGAATTCGATGTCTTCAAGGAGACATGTCAGGCGACATGGCAGGCCGGATGCAGGGGTGAAAAAAATTCCAACTTTACCCTTTATTTTTTCTAGTTTTTATGTTGTGCTTAAGGGTTTTTAAGTCATTCAACAACAACTTTTTCAGGGCAAAAAAGGAAAAATTTATGCTGAATCCTAACTTGAAGCTGAGAGTCGCCGAACATGATAAAACTTGGATTCAAATCCTACAAAAAAAATTACAAAACGAACATACATGGTATTTGTTAGATTTTACTCACAAAAAGTTAGACTTGTTTGCAGCTGGCGTGATTGCGCTTCCGTGGTATCTTACTAATCCTGTTGGAATTTCTGGAAATACTAAACAGAGAAAAAGTTGGTAAAAGAAAGGAGGTGTGATTTCTTAGAATACTAATAGTGTTTGTGAACATAAAATTTTACCCTAAAATTTTAACATCATTACATTCTCATTCTCTATCCTTACTTTTTTCTAACTTTTTTACTTTTTACCAATTTTTTCACTTTTTCAATTACTTTTTTATTCTCTCTCCTTACTTTTTATCTAATTTTTTTTACATTTTTTACTAACTTTTTCACTTTTTCACTCTCTCCTCACTTTTTCACAAACTCTTTACTTACACAAACACTATGTAAATAGATTAGTCTAGCTTTCTTGGTTTGTCTAATTTCTTAGAATTTTGTGAAATTTATATCAAAGACTACCAAAAAGTGTGTAATTTCCCAAGAAAATGGACTCGAATTCCATAAATTGTGGTATGCTCCATCTAAGGTCTCAAAAGTTCAAAACCTCATAGCACACCAATCTTTTGGGGTCATTTTCAGAGTTTTTGATCTTGGAGACGGAGAGACTGCACAAGCTCAAAAATAATCGAGGTGCGTTTAAGATGGTTCGGACACCCCGCTAGGAAAAAAAACACCATAAATTATATGTCAAGTCAATTGAAAGTAACGAGGACGTATTTGGACAATATTTCTAGCTTTTGCCATGTATTTAGAGAGTAAGTAGATAATACAGCTCGCTTAGAGAAAAATATATAGAAATGCCTTTCACATGATGGGATTAAATGACACATGTATTTATGAATTTTGATAGTTTAAAAAATAAATGTGATCAAATTGGTAATTTATACTCTTAAAATATCATTGATGAAGGTGAAAATTAAAGTTTTCCCCCAAAAAAACATATTCTTTGAGTAGGCTGCGTTTGTTTCGCCTGATAATGTCTTTCTTGAAAAAAAATTCAGCTTCTCTTGTTTTTGGTAGGGGCGGAAAATAGATGTCAAAGGAAAGTATCAAGTTGGTCAACGAAAAATTTGATCTTGCAAGGTTGAAGATGACTTATCCTTTCAAGAAGGGTAAGTCATTTTCCAAACTCTCTGTTAGTCCTTCTCATCCCCAATCTGGCGGACTCAAAGCACCCAATCACCTCCACCATGCACAAGTGGGTCAAATCTGGCCGGTTGGATTTTGTTTTAAATAAAAGTACTATTATATTTTAATTTTATTTGATATTAATATATTTTTATTTATTAACATGTAAATGCCCTAAATTATTTTTTTTTTTAAAAAAACACATATAGCTAATGTGTCTGAAAATTGAGCCATATATGAATTTTCCATCCATAGGGGGGCAAATCTGCCCGTTCGTATTTTGTTTTAAACAAAAATTATATTATATTTTAAACAAATGGCTGGACTACGGGGAGCCATTTTCATGGCTTGGCATTTTGTGAAGGACTTGGAAATGGAAGAAGTGGAGGGGGATAGGTTCATTTTTACATTCCCGTCTGTGGAAAGTAAGAACTGTGTCATCGAACAATCGCCCTGGAAGAACATAAAGGAGTTTCCTTTGGTCTTTAAATCCTTAGAGCAAGGAGAGACTATCATGGAGGTCAATTTTTCGGAGATCCCTATCTGGGTTCAGGTGGATGGTCTCCCTATGGGACAGACGACAAAGCAGAATGCTGGGTGGGCGACAAGCAAAGTGGGCAAGGTCCTGGAGGTGGACTTCAGGTCGCTTAGGAGACCATGACCAACATTTTTAAAGAGGAGACCATGGTCATGTTCGGTTTCAACGTTTTTCAAGGATTCGAATCCACCAAGAGGTCATGTTCGGCGAACAATGCATTCTCCAGTAGATGCAGAAATTCTTTTCCGTTTTTACCCTGACCAAATTTATGCACAATTACTAATATACGCTCCGGTAGTGTTTTGAGAACATAAATACCGAAGGATAAACCCGGAATTTTAAAATCACTGTGACCCCACACCTGCAGATCATTAATCATTCGGATGTATGAATTGACAAAATACCTCCGCTGCATTATCCAACTCTATTGCTTGGTTGAGGGTGATATGGTAATTGCATCCCACCATTAAATGTCCTGCCGCATTTTTGTCCCCTTCACCTGCCATAGCTGCAGCAGCTTGTCAGGCGTTCATGATTCTTCTTCGTTGCTTGTCGGGGTTCACGATTTTTTAACCGCATCAGAGCATTCCTAGCAGCCTCTTCAAATTTGGCTCTCTACTTTAACCAAAAAGCACACTTCTCTATTTTAACTATCAACTTTTAAAAAATATTCTCAGCAGCTTCTCTATTTTAACCATATATTTTTCCTATTCTATTTAAATATTATTTTTCAAAGATTTCTTTATGGTTTCTAACATTTATATTTTTGAATATTCATTTTATCGTAACAGTCATATTTTTGAATATTTGTCTTATCTTAAAAAGATCGATTTTTAAATTATTTATTTTACTAACTGTTGTAATTTTTTAAATTTTAAGATGGTAAAGTGAACAATAATTTTCTAAAAATAAAAAAGAAGAAAAAGAAAAAATAAGATATATATTAATATTTTAAGATAGTGAGGTGAATAGTGGCTCTCTAAAAATAGAGAGCCACTATTCACTTCTTCAAATTTTTTGTTAAAATTTACTAAATTATAGAGGTTGTTGAGGAGTGTTTTTTGGCTTTTTGGTTAAATTGGCTCTCTATTCTAACCAAAATGTTAGAATAGAGTCTACTAGGAATGCTCTCACATATCACATGTTTTCCTTCATTTCTTTGTTTGTCTTCTTTTGCTTTTTTTTTTCCTTTTGTTGCTCGTGATAGCGTGAATCAGCTTGTTCTCATCTTCTTCTTCTTTTTTTTACCTTATTATTAATTTTTTGTCGCTTTCTTTTTTTAATACTTTTAAATATTTATACTATAATAAAAATAAAAAATCAATTCAAATTTATAATAAATATTATAAATAATATTATTTTACATTTTATCTTCTTCACTCATCCCAATAAAAATAATCTACAAACAGCCTTAAAAAAACATCATTACTTTTTTTACACCTCACCAACTATTACACAAATACCAACACACCTCCAACCTCACCTAAAAATTCACAAAACACTCAACATTCTACAAAAATTCTGAAAATGAACATAACTCATGTCTCTCTCTACATTATATATATAGTAGTTCAAACAAACTTCAGTACAAGAAAACTGACCTGCGTCCACGGCAGGTCCCTTCGCGGAAAGCCCGAAATTCAGTCACAGAAGGTATTCCTCCACGGAAAGAGGTCGTCGAAGTCTAGTGGCCATTGTCGCATAGCGATAGACTTTCACAGACGACAAATGTTCTCCATCGGCATTGTTGCATATGTGCCAACGATGGAAGGCGTTGGAAGAAGGCTTCGATCTCTCCATCGCGATTGGTCGATCTACTCAGTTTGGGAGATTGCCATGTTTTTAGTTTTTATTGCTTATATGGCGATGGCAACGGAAAATAATAGAAGGGCTTAAAAGTCCAACCCTCGACCAACCCACGAGCAAAGTAGCATAAGAGATATTATGTGAGGGGCAGGGAGGAAGAAAAAGAGTTTCCTACCATTCGGAGGCAGCGAAGAACTATTGGGAAGGGAGTTGGGCAAACATGAAAGAAGACGATAGAAATACCAACTCACAAAATTAGAGCGATAAAAGCAAATGAAATACCAGCACTCCAATTGGCTCGCCTGCTCTATATCCTTCTGCACCACCAATTTGAGGCCAAAATTTCAAGATAAACCCACCTCTAAATGAAGATCCCTAGGAAGATCATAACTTTCCGCAAAGATTGTGAAGGTCAACAATAGAAATAAAAAGAAGATTAGGTTTTGTAATTGGCCAGCGATCGAAGCCGGTAACATTCTACAAATTGGCCAAAGAAGGGGGCCTTAGGCCCTTAACGAAGGGAGCCTTAGCGCGAATGATTTTTAACCACGAAATTTGATTTTTTTACTTTTCGTAGAATAATTATTACTTTTTCTTACGAAAGCAAAAAGGAATACTTAACTTTATACCTTTAGTGACCAAGAGAAGGATTTGGTCACTTAAGCTTGATTTTTTTAGCGACGATGCATAGGAGTTGGTGTGGTGTAGCCTGGTTTTCTTGTAGTGCTCGAGGATTACTCCACCCAAAGAGGTGACTCTCATCATCGCTTTGCTCAGCTACTTAGATGGGAGATCATACGTATGACCCAGTGGGTCCAAGTTCCAACCTCCAAGTTATTCCAAAATTTTTCATGTCTGCGACGCCGGACTAGTACTCACACGTTTCCACGTCCTTCCTGCAGTCGGCCGTGAAGACGTAATGATCTTTAAGACCACATTATTATAAAACAATAAAAAGTTAGAAAAGTGGAAAGGCCGATCATGCAGCACTGATCAAGACTTTTCGATAAATCAGTAATTAATTAACAGTCATTCATTAATTGCCAATAGCCGGAGAAAATCCCACCAATTAGTACCAACTCCATAGATGCATATAAATTATGTTGACGATAGGAAGAAAGAATCCGTACGTACCTCCAATATATTCAGCATATTAAAATAAAAAAACGAATTTGGGACCCAGACGCTTATTCGGAGGAGCAACTAGTACTTCGATCGTGGCTATATATAGGGGCACATCCCATTACCCAAAAGGTAGAGCCAAAATTTGAATAGCGTCACCAAAATTGTCAAGTACGAACGAGATCTCGAAGTGAGAAAAATGGCTGAAGAGGTAGTGTTGTTTGGTGTGTGGGCAAGCCTTTTTAGTCACAGAGTAAAAACTGCTCTAACACTGAAAGGAGTCCAGTTCAAATACATTGAAGAAGACTTGAACAACAAAAGTGCTGCGCTTCTCCAATACAATCCTGTTAATAAGAATATTCCCGTGCTCCGGTGCTCGTACACAATGGAAAGCCTATCGTGGAGTCCCTTGTTATTCTCGAGTACATCGACGAAACCTGGGAAGGATATCCCCTCTTGCCCAAAGACCCTTACAAGAAAGCCATTGCACGTTTCTGGACCAAGTTCATAGACGAGAAGGTATCTATATTTTCTTTTGGCGTTCTTAATTCGTTGGAGAGTTTTTGCAGTAAGTCGCGAACGTGATAATAGAATTGTAGATATCCGAACAAATTCCTTGTCCACCATGCATATGTCCGCCATCGCTCATATTTTCTCTCTATTTATGTTATCGGGTAACCACTAGACCAACAGAAATTCGAGTTTTCTTTCTGTTCTTTTCAGTTCGTGCCTGTGATGAGGAAGGCTTGCTGGGGCGAAGAGAAGGAGTATAGAAGGCTGTGGAGGAAGCATCTGAACTTCTTCAGCTTCTGGAGAATGAGCTCACGGAAAAGAGATTCTTTGGAGGAGAGACTGAGCTTGGAATGGTGGACATTGTCGCCAACGTCACAGGCCTTTGGCTTGGAGCTTTTGAAGAAGGTTCGGGCGTACAGTTGGTAACAAGAGACAAATTTCCCAAACTCTGCAACTGGATCGATGAGTTTGTGAGCAGCAGCATTACGAAGGAAAGTCTACCTCCCAGAGACGAACTGACCCTCTTTTTACGTAAACGTTTTGGGAGCGCTAATCATGTTTCGAAATAGATGACGTTACTCGATTGGGAGCACAGTTGGTGAAAATCTTCTTCGTAATAATCCACCACTGTAATAAATGAGTCTTCTCTCGGGTGTTTATCACTCAGGTTCATTTTAATTTTATATTGGGAAAGATTCGATCAGGCAGGGTGGCAAGAGCCAAGGAGTCTTTCCTGGTCTTCTTTGTTCTTCTTTTTCAGTTTTCGAACAGAATCTTTTCCAATATACAATTAAAATGGTGAGGTAAGCAAGTATGCAACAAATGACAGAATTATATTTATTTTTGAGATAAATACAAATCAAGAGCCTTTACTAATTAACTTTGTATTTATCCCTTTATTTTTACACGTATAATCACTCCCTCGCTCAGTCCCTCTGAATTCTGAAAGCTGGCGTACGTACTGTTGCAACTTATACGCTTCGTCAAAATTACACCAAAACCATTTCCACCATTATTTAAAAAAATAACGAAAAAAATTACAAGAAGATCGCAGATCCCCCTGATCCAGTGGTCCTCAATCGTTAATTCACTATCGCGCGTGCCAAAATATTTCATGTAAAATATTTTTGACTCAAAGAAAACAGATCTACTCTACAATTTAAAAAAAAAATTAGTTATTCCGTAAAAAATTAAACAGTAGATTACAAACGATGGGCTCTTTTTTCTTTTTCTTTTTGTGTTTTTTTGGTCAACGGGATTAGAGAAGGCTTGTTATCTCAACATTAAGACTACGTTTGGTTTATGTTTTGAGATATATTTTTGTATTTGTGTCTTTTTTAAAGTAATGTAGATTCTTAGGGATTGATAAAAAATATGTTAAAAGTTATTGAAACTTATAAAAAGTTATTGAAATTGTTGAAAATATATTGAAATTGATGAAAAGTGAGAAAAAAACATTTTAAAAATGTTTTGAGACATAAAATTAACATAGTCTAAAATTTCGGTACTTGGATTTTACAGACCGTTTTGGAAGTTAAGAAAGGGGAAGGTTTAAATTCAAAAAGAAGAAACGTGTGTTTAATGTGAGGATTACTTTATCGCAAAGGGACTAAAAATTATATTCAAAAATAAAAGAAAAAAACTAATAATAATAATGGACACGATTGGAAGTTGGATGGGAGCGGGATTACTTTGACCGAGCCAGGCTGGAGAGCAATTTCGAGGAAGGTGACGCACGGAACTGCTGAGCTGGCGAGTAAAACGACAAAATTCAGTAGCAGGATTGGGGGACGAACCGAACTGCTATCTTGTCAGTCCAGCCTGTTAACCCAGTCTCAACAACCAGACAAGAGTTGCAATCTCGTACGACACAGCTGATTCCGGTAATTAGCACAAACTGCCGGTCTCCAAGTAAACTTTCCCCAATTCTAGCTACGCCGTCGTTTCAACAAGCACAGGAAAGACCTTGGGTCAGCGCCAGCCCGATCCCTAAGGTTAAACCCCTCGCTCTTAATTATTAACAGACAGAGGTTCCCCCTCCCCAGCTTCGGTTTTTCTTCGGACTCCAGGCTTCGTCCTCCTCGTCCACAATGAAGCTCGTCAGGTTCACCCGCATTATCTTTATGTTTGTCTTTAATTTCTTGTCAGTTTTAACAGCGTTGCGACTCTTTTTGTTAAGAAATTTTTGTAATATACGTCATAAGAGTTTTGTCTGACAATAAACAGGTTTTTGATGAAGCTGAACAACGAGACCGTGTCGATCGAGCTCAAAAATGGCACTGTTGTTCACGGCACTATCACAGGTTCTCTCTCTCTTTTGCTATTACAAGTTCATACATATTTAGGGTTTATGCTAAAGCCTAGGTTTTTACTCACATTCTGTTCTATTCCTTATAGGGAAAAAATTGGTTCCTCGCTCTGTTAATCTTGGACCTTCATTATTTGTCATTTTTACTCGGCATCTTGGTATTTGCTTGATTTTACTCACAAAAAGTTAGACTTGTTTGCAGCTGGCGTGATTGCGCTTCCGTGGTATCTTACTAATCCTGTTGGAATTTCTGGAAATACTAAAGAGAGAAAAAGTTTCGGAGAAATAGATTGCAGTAACTTTCTTTAAGTGGGTCGAACCTAAAATTTAATTTTACTAATCTTTTTATTTTCCTGTTTCAAATGCAATCAAAAGTTGCGGACCTTCAGTTTTGGGAAGATTTGCTATAACTGCTAATTGAAGTTGCTGTGCAATGTCACTGGAAATTCTTGGTTGGCAGTTTTGACATGGGAAACAATGAAGGTGCTAGTTTTGATTTTGTCGTTTTTCTTTTGGCTGGAATTATGTTATTGCAGTATCCTCATTGAGAGAACCAGGGGAGAGAGAGAGAGAGGAGCTTAGCTTTTGGCAGAGGTTTCCCCAGGAAGATTTATCTCACCTTAGATTTTGGCAAGGGCGGGAATCGGGATTAGGATGTCCTTGGTCTCACAATATGACCAAGGACTCAATGAAACACTATTTTGGAGTTAGGAAGAAAATGAGACATACTTTCAAACTCTGTTTGCAATAAATAGCCTAAAAAAATGGTGGGGAAATTGGAATAATATGATCAGGTGAGGAGGTGGAAGCGCTGCTTGGTTGCTCTCAATCAATTGGTTTTCAGCAGCAATGTTGGTCTTTCCTATTCTCTATTGAGGAATGTGGTATGGACGCTCATTCTTGATACGGTGGACCATCTAGAAATATAAAATGCCATACTGAAAACGAATGTTTTTGTGTTCAACCAGACAATACTCGCTAACAAATTTTAAATTTTCGCCAGTCACTTAGTTCCTTCCTAACGGCAACACATTTTCTTTTAGAACTTGACGGGACGTGAGATTAGTTTAAGTGAATGGAAGAGTAGTTCGAAAGGTTTTATTTTCCCGCTTTAAACTTCAATTTGAATTAAACAATGGGTAGCGGAGGTAAGAAACGAATGTGCACACATGTACATGTAGACAATAGCTGGACTTGGAGGGTTGTTTTTGGTGTGCAAGTCTTTGAGTGACCCAGACAAGTGCATGCCAAAGTGATTATGGCTCAGATGATAAATAACCCACTCTTTGAGGCTTATTGCCATCATAAGATTGTGTCATCATGCTTTTGTTGTAGCAGCTGTAGGCTATTTTCTATGGGATCAAGTAGAGCTTAACCAGGTTCTGTCCAAGTCCTTGTCATCTACTAGTTCTTGCCTTCTTCGAAGTTCTCGGCACTTTTGAGGGGATCTCTTACTATACTTATCTTGTGGACTATACCAGAATCCAACCTGTATTAAGGGTGGCTATGATGGATACGTATTTTGTTTATTAACATATATGTATATATCTCACAGGGTATTGTGTCTCATTGGCTCAATCCATATAATGTATTGGATCTTGGTATTTTTAAGTTAGAGATATGGTGAGGCCGAGGGACTGACTTTTTGGGGTTTCTTCAACCAAGAAATACTTTTTGACGTTGACCTTACATGTATAGGAAACATAAAATTGCCAGCTTTTTACAGGCTTCATCGAATGCATATCCTTCTGTGCTCTATTTTTGGATATAATCAGACGTTTATTTTGTGAATTAGCCTTTTAGCCTGAATTTTCATCTTATTAAACAGAAGAACCCTCTGAATTTCTTATATCCGTAAGATAGCTTACATGGAAGCTTCCGATTTGAGCATCTTCATTACTAAGCTTCTCAATTCATTACACTGTTACAGATTTTGTAGCATTAATATGTTATTGCTCTAGAGTGAATTTGTTTTGAACACAGGATGGCTTCCTATATCTTGATCTTTAAAAAGATGTTCATATTTTTTGGCACTTGTCAATTATCTTGGTTTTCCTTCAGTTCTGATCTTTTTGAGCTAGTCAGAGGTCAATTGTTTTATAGTATTTAGAGTTCAAAAAATTGTGGTGTGACTTGTTTGACGGTGTTGCATTTTCCTTATTATGGTGACTTATTTTTCAATTGGAGAGCACACATGCGACGGTAGAAGCTATAGCTGTTTTGACTGGTGGACTTTGTTGTTTGATGCAGGTGTGGATATCAGTATGAATACGCACTTGAAAACAGTGAAACTTACCTTGAAGGGGAAAAATCCAGTGACTCTGGATCATCTCAGTGTGAGGGGTAACAATATCCGATACTATATCCTTCCTGACAGCTTGAATCTTGAGACTTTGCTGGTCGAAGAGACACCAAGGGTCAAGCCTAAGAAGCCAACTGCTGGTATTGCAAGTTGCAACCATTTTTTACTTCAAATCCATTTTGGCATTCATGTTGATGGTTCTTTGTGGGTTCCTTGTTGGCATTTGGTGATTTTATTCTTGTAGTCTCTCTAATGCAATACTTAATTTCAGGGAAGCCAGTGGGACGCGGCCGAGGCCGTGGACGTGGGCGCGGACGTGGTCGTGGCCGTTAAGTCCCGTTGCATGTCTATCAATTTTTGCAGCACCTGGTTATGTAAGCACCTATGTTGTAGGGGAAACTTATCGCAGATCGTAGGATCATGAAAGGAGTAGTATTGCTATGATCTTGTTTTTTAAGTTTGTTCATACTTGTTTTCTTAAAAAGCCTATATGAGAACTTGATAGTTAGAATTCCATGGTTGATTGTTGCTAGTATTATGGTTTTAGTCCATTGTTCTATAGCATTGGGACAGGTTTACTCATGGGAAGGGGTCACTCACATTATTTTTCAGCTCATTTCATTGACGATTCCGCCCGCCAGTTGGTGAAGAGGAATGTGTTCGTACTTCGTAGTTCTATGTAGAAGATAGAATTTGAAAAGAAACAACGAAGTTTTTCTTTTTTTGGGCAAGTAGAAAGTTGATTTTCAATGAACCAACAGTAAAGGAGTTACTGGTCCTTTTCTCCCCGTTAGGGCTTGTTTGGGAAAGGGTTTAACTTTTGGTTTTGGTTTTGGTTTTGGTTTTGGTTTGAGTTTTAAATTTGAAATTTGAAAATTTAAGATTAAAATATTGTATTGTTGAAAGGGTTTGTTTGGTTGATTAAGTGAATGAATGATTTATATTTTATTAAATTAAATAGTAATATTATTATGATATTCAAAAAATATGTAATTAAAAAAAAATGGTTTCATAAATATTAAAATTATAAAAAATAGATAAAATATCAAACTAATAAAAATATATGATAAAATTAAAAAGATAAGATAAAAATCGTACAAAAAATTTATAAAATAAATAAAATTTTATAAAAAAAACTATAAATATAAAAAAATTGATTAACATTTTCAAAAATAAAAACTTAACAATAATTAACAAATATAATCATTATCAAAATTTTATTTACATCAATGCTCGTTGTGTAAAGAAAACAAAATCTTGTGTCCTCTACACATCTTTGACGAATGCCCATGAGTTTTCCCTCAGTGGCTTTCTACAAACAAACACAATTGCAACTATCCTCTTTGTTGAAGTAAAAATCTAGCCATCATTGCTATAGCCTCTCCTTCATACAGCACTTTAGGGGACTTCATGCGTGGAGAAAGGGGTGAGGGCCCTTCCACCAAGTATAGCACCATCTCTCCCTGGTGAGGGCCCTTCCACCAAGTATAGCACCATCTCTCCCTGGCCTAGCACATCACAAAGCAAATTATGAGATGCCTTGACACCCAGTACCTATTGTTATTACTGATTGAGATGTGCTATTGGAAGTAATAACACTGGTCATTCGTTGGTGGACAAACATGCATACAAGCTACAACTGAATCTTTCAACTTTTAAGATATGCAAGAAACATGCTCCAATATATATATAACTACAACATCTTGATTTATTCAAAAATAAAAATAATTAAAACATCTTAGTTATTTGTACAGTTTTATAATAAATTAGAACCGTGATTGTACAACTATTTGTTGCTTTTAAGTTAGCTCATTGAACGTTGTAAATTATTGTAATAATTTTGATATAGATTATATTTGCTTTGTTAAGTTTTTATTTTTGAAATTTTTAATCAATTTTTTTTGAAGTTATAGCTTTTTATTATTTTTGTAAACTTTTATTTGTTTATAAAAATTTTGTACGATTTCTATCTTGTCTTTTTATTTGTAAGAATATTTTTTTATTAGTTTGATATTTTATCTATTTTTTATATTTATGAAACCATTTTCTACTTATTTTTTAATTATATATTTTTCAGATTTTTTATTTTTTAGATATCATACTAACTATAAAATAGTATTATTTAATTTAATAAAATATAAATTATTCTAAATCTTAATCAACCAAACAAATCCTTACAACAAAACAATATTTTAATCTTAAAATTTCAAATTTCAAATTTCATCTGACTGTTCCGGCGACGCTGTCTGTGGTGGTAGGGATGGGTTCCGGCGACTCGCCGACGCCGGAACAGTCAGATGATCTTGGTGTTGTTTTTACCCTCTTCTCTTCTGGCTTGCTGGAGACGTCGAGATGCTGCTTTTCGTTGACAGACCGAGCCGATATTCAGGTTGGGAAGGTCCAAAGTGGTGTCCTGATGGAGGGGGTCCACGATCAGGGGAATTGTGTTAGGATCCCCGACGTCCAGGAGAGAGTAGTGCTGGATCATTCTTCTGGAACTCTCTTAGGTGGTCTGGAGGTGGGGGAATGTTCTCGGGGGTTGTCTAAGACCCTGGCTTGTGTTGAGAGCTCTTTGGGACAAGTTCTTGAGTCACACTCTCTAGAGATGGAGGTTGGACCATATGTGGAGCCCGAGGTCTTGAAGAAACTCGGTGACTCTGTTTTGGAGGCTTCGGCGGCTGAAGGTTGCAATCTTATTCCTCTCGTTTCCTTACTTCATGACAAGGACAACAAAGCTCTGTTGGCTTTTCTGGGAGAATTAGGAGTTGGCCTTCATTCTCCCCGTTAAGCAGTGGAAAGTCTCCAACCAACCACCGACTCCATTCCTTAAATATCAGAATTGAAGGGGAGAATGGGATTATTTTGTAATTTTTTTATTTATGTCAAAATTTTAACACTCAAATACCATAAAATCATTAAATGAGGTGGCTAAATCCAAGCGTTGAATGTTCATTTTAAAATCACATTCATGACTTTGAATGCTTTGAGCAATATTTTTTGGACCGAATCGGTTCTCCCTATATTCACATGGATGTTAAGCTGGTTGGCCCTTCCCTTTTTTTTTAGAAAAAAAAAAAATCAGTCAATTGCTACTTATCTTTTATAAAGGACAATATCTTTCTTGCTTCCGGTTTTTGGTAAACAAAGTTTTATTTTTTTACAATCGTATTTTTACAAATTTCATTACCTTTTAATAAATTTCAACGACTATTTACATACTCCAATAAAATAACTCTAAAATAATCTCTCTTCACATCGAATGTCTGTGTTAATTACAGTAAATATTGAAACTTGTCTAAATCATCTCTCTATTCACTTTTTCACCAACTACTATAATATTTTAATTTTTCACCACTTTTTTTCAAAATCTAATACAACTCTAATCCACCTCAATTTTTACAACATTCCCAAAATTTCTATACATTTTTTTGCAAACATGGCTCGAAATGAAATCTCCTAACCTTTGAGTTTTTCGACTTGATTGGTACAAATACATCTTGATTTCTACAATGCACTACTTGGAGATAGAACATTCATGTACCTTGATTTCTACAACATTAGTGTACCTATGTTCTGTATTTCATAGATCTCATTAAGATCTTATGCCTATATAAAGGGATATAATGAGTTTAAAAACACAAAAAATATATCATAATTCCTAAATAACTATTTTTCACTATTCCCCTCTCTAATTTTCTCTTGCTACATTTGTCAGGCGTGACTTTTCTCTTTACATTTCAAGATAGTCAGGAGTTAGACACGAAGGATGCAGTCTGTGGCTTCTTCTCGAAGTCTGATGGAAGTCTAGCACTTACTCCCCCATTTACCCGTCACTGACTAACAGGCAGGGAGGTTTATTGGCGAAATAACCTAAGAGATCGTGGTTCTATAAAAAGGCATCAAACCCAGAAGAGCCAAGCATCTAAAAAAAAACTCACAGCATGGCCGAAGAAGTACTGTTGTTTGGTGTGTGGGGAAGCCCTTTTAGCCGCAGAATAGATGTGGCTCTAAAACTGAAAGGTGTCGAGTACAAATATTGCAATGAAGATTTAGCGAACAAGAGCGACTTGCTTCTCAAATACAACCCTGTTCACAAGAAGGTTCCCGTCTTGGTACACAATGGAAAGCCTATTGCCGAGTCTCTCGTTATTCTTGAATACATCGACGAGACCTGGCAAGGACATCCTCTGCTGCCCAAAGATCCTTATGAGAGAGCCCATGCGCGTTTTTGGACCAAATTCATAGACGAACAGGTAAGTATTTCTTCTCTTAGCTTGTTTGAATTTTAGTGCTCCTCTTCGGGAGGAACTTAACTTAATGTGCCCAGGCCTTGAAAAGAAGGCACGATGTTTCACAAAATTCTCTTCAAGTTCTTTGCGGTATTGCTTTTTAGTAAAAATTTGTCGTTTTCCCATTTCTGTTTTCAGTGTTTGCCTGGGATATTTAAGGCTATTCAGGCTAAAGAGGAAGAGCGTGAGAAGGCTGTGGAAGAAGTATCTGAGCATCTAAAGCTGCTCCAAAAGGAGCTCGGAGAAAAGAGGTTTTTTGAAGGGGAGAGTATTGGAATGGTAGACATTGTTGCTGGCTTGTTAGACTTTTGGCTGGGAATTTATGAAGAAGCTTCGGGGGCAGAGTTGATTCCAAGAGAGAAATTTCAGACATTTAGCAACTGGACTAACGAATTCGCGAGCAACAGCGTTATCAAAGAAAGTCTCCCTCCAAGAAAGGAACTAGTTGCAATTCTCCGAAATCGATTTGGGAACGATAATGCTTCCAAATAGATGAATTTACAGTTGGTGAGGATCTATAGTTCACAATAATCCACCACTGTGTGGAAAATCTGGTTGTTAAGTGCGTTCGCGCGTTGAGTGTTTTCTTTCTCCTCAGAGCTCAGTTTGCAGTCTATCAAGACCTTTCAAATAAGATATTTCCCATCTCAGATCATGTCGGTTTGTAGCGTGAGATATAAGAATAGGTTCCTCAAAAGGCCAAAACTGGGAACACTGGTTAATCCCATTCAAAAACTCGAGTCATTTAACTTATGTGATGGTGCTGATTTTTTACTATCGAACCATCATCATCAGTCATCAACAATTGCCTGTCAAACTTGACTAATTGGTGACGATAAATCGAGCCGACCCTACCATGGTTCCTTTTTTTCCACAATCTAAAACCATCCGAAGTTGATATTTTCTTATACAAATGAGTAGTCGCTGCTATAGTCTATAGAGTTGGCTGGTCAATTTGAGTGATACCTAAAAGTTTCCGATTTGGGTCCATCATTCAATTATCTAAATTTTCGTGTGATTTGGCCCGAAAATCCTCCAACCTAGTACTGATTACCGAGAAACATTTATAGGTCCCAAACACTTCTACACAACCAACAACCGCGTATAATGTATATGGCATTCGTGCACTAATACCTCTGATATTTTTAAGAAACACACGCTAAGCTGGTCCACGAGGAATAAAATGGGGGTTCGCTCACTGTGCGGCTTTAGGTGGTGTTTGATGAGAACGGATTCCATCGCGCTTTGGACCAATTATAAATATTCATAGCAGTGATTTATTTATTAATGTAGACGGGCATAAACCAGACCCCAAGCAGAGTCATGGCGCACCATGACGGACAAAATCCGATGAACTTACAAACCCACAAGGGAAAAGAAAACATATGAAAAGACGACAACGCTGGATTATTATGGCAGTAGATTTTCAGCAACAGTAAGTGACCCGTGTAGGTTCATCTATTTGGAAGTGCCAGGTCCAAAACGATTATGTAAATAGGTAATCAGTTTGTCTCTGGGAGGTAGGCTTTCCTTGATCACACTGTGGCTCACGAACTCATTAGCCCATTTGCAAAGTTTGGGAAATTTCTCTCTTGGCATTAGCTTTGCCCCTGAAGCTTCTTCAAAAACTCCAAGCCAAAAAGCTACGACATTACCTACAATGTCTACGAATCCGATTTCCTCTCCTCCGAAAAACCTCTTCTCCTTGAGTTCATCCTCTAGAAATTGTAGTTGTTCATTGACTTCTTCCACTGCCTTCTCACGCTCTTTCTTATCAGCACCCCAACAAGCTCTAAATGCTGCATCCAAGCACTGTAGAAAGGAAAAAAGGAGACTCAAATTCGAATTTAGCTTAGATTTTTCTCAAATTCACTTTGTCAATTAACTATATAGTACGTGTCCACATAAATGGATTTGCAGGACAAGCACCAGATTCTAAGGAAACGAAGGAAAATAAATTACCTTATCGTCAATGAACTTGGCCCAGAAACGTGCGACGGCCCTCTCATGAGGATCCTTGGGTAATATGGGATAGCCTTGCCAGGTCTCATCGATGTATTCAAGGATGACCTGGGACTCTGCGATAGGCTTTCCATTGTGGACAAATACCGGAATCCTTTTGTGAACGGGGTTGTATTTGAGAAGAGAAGGACTCTTGTTGGTTAAATCTTCTTCGAAATATTTGTACTGGACCCCTTTCAGCTTCAAAGCTACCTCTATTCTGCGACTAAAAGAGCTTCCCCACGTGCCAAACAACAATACTTCTTCAGCCATTACTATACTATGTGCTGTGGTTCTTTAGACAGGTTGTTGTGTTGTGATTTTTCAGATGATTGGGGCTTGGCTCTTCTGGGTTTGATGCCCTTTTATAGAGCTGCGAACTCAGAGTAAGAGGTTACTTGTTGGTCAATAATTTGAAAATGGGGAGAGGGGTGATTTCACGATGAGAAAGGCTCTGCGGGACGCCAGCGGGAAGCCTTTCACGATAGACTTGGGTGATGTTCGTTTTGAGAAAAAATGTAGGATTTTAGAGAAGTTGTGAATTTTTATGTTGAATAGTGTTTTATTGGTGTTTGTGTAAAGTGGAGAGAGAAATGATTTGATGTAATTGTTTAATAAAAAAGTATTGGAGTTATGTGAAAAAGTATAGAGAGAGAAAATTTATGTTGAATAAAAAATTAAAAAGTTGTTGGAGATTGTGTAAAATGTATTGATTTTTGTGTTTGAATTCTGAATATGTTCGGTGGTAGAATTGTGAATATACTTAGAATCCTGAAAATATGGTGAAAACGAACATACCCTTGGAGAAGAAGAATCAAGATCCGTCATCTGCTACTTTGTTTTTTATAGAGGAGAACATCTTTCTTGCATACGTGGCACGTGCTTACCTCAGCACGTACCTCAGCACGTAATATACTTCGCGATGATGTTGCTGCTTTTCGTTTATGGAGGATATTATTTAATTATTTATATCGGAATGCTCTACGCTGCGGACCAAGACATTTCTGATTGGATTGGCCAACCTTTTGAACTCTTATTGGGAACGGTGTGAAAGTAAAGAATTGTTATATATTTATTGTACCGACGATTTCACCTCCTCCTCACCTTTCGGTTCTTTCTCAGCTGATGAAAGACAAAGCATTCTCTAAGTTACCCAGTAATTTTATCAAAACTGTTTCTAGCCTTTCCTTCCATTTAATATAAGTGGAAAATCCCAAAAAAAAATTCTTGAACTGCCCCCATGTTTTTCAATTTACACATTAAATTATGGAGACATTGCACCTATAAATTATTTAAGATATTACACTTACAAATTATCTTATCTCTGGCATATTGCACTATAAACTATTTATCTATATCTATGACACATTGGATATTTCGTCTATTTTTTCTATCAAATTTAAAATAAATTTATGAAAATGGTGATTATGTTATTAAAAATTTTAAAACACTTGAATAGAAATTACATTTAAGTGTATAGTAGTCATTTTATTTAAAAAAGAAACAATTTGAAAAAATTACTGGAATGTGGATAGTTGTTTGTGAGTTCAGAGTACATAATAGTTTGACTAAAAAATTATATTTTTCCCATTTTAGACTGCAAGGCAGAGAAATAGAACGACAGATGAATCCCAAGGGAGGGATCCAACAATTTAGCAGTCATGGCCTTATAGTTTATTAATGTATTTATTTTCTTAATAAATAAAAATATGATTTGTTATCTTTTTTTTACCTTGGGATGAAAGCTTTCACAAAGGGCAATTTCACGTGGCATCCAAGCTTGGGACAACTTATTGCTCTCATCATTAGGGGTGTTCATTTGCACCGGTAGTTACCGTTTTAACCGCTAAAACCGTCACCGTTACCGGTATCGTAACTGGTAAGGGCGGTTATTGTACCTTAGCGGTGCGGTGACGGTGTCAAATATGTGATTCCTTTAATTTGCGGTGACGGTTTTCGCCAAACCGTCACCTACACTACTGTTAACTACCCATTTTGTGAGACTTAAGATGATTATTGATTATGTACATACTTTTGTTGGAATATGTTGGTTTATATCACATTGTTGGACACTTTTATTAAACTTTAGTCTTTATGGTTGAATATAATATTATGTTGGACTTTTGGACAACTTATTATATTTGTTATGATTATATTGATTTTGAAATTATGTTTGAATAGGTTATGATATATATCCATTTGATATGATTATTGATTATAATATTATGTTATAAATTTAAACAGCTCAAAATAGTAAAAAAAAAATGAAGAAGCCCAAGGAAAAAACCCATTTTTTTTTGTACAACAGTTACCGTATAACCGTTACCGTTAATACCGTCACCGACAAAAACGATTATTGTACCTTAGCGGTGCGGTGACGGTATCAATTATTTGATTCCGTCAATTGCGGTGACGGTTTGGTACCACCCCTACTTATCACCCAGAGTTCTTCAGGGTTCGAGTAGGACCAGAGTACGGATGCCATAGCAAAATTTTGAGGAGGTGACGAGATCTTGACATAGTATGAGAAAAGGACCTCTCAGGATTTAATTCTGTAACAGGGGTCTGTTTAGTGGTTATGTTTGTGTTGTAAAATTTTTGATATTGAGTTTAGTGAAAAAGTGAAGAAATAGATAATTTTTTATATTTTGTAGTGAATAGTTATGATTTCATGGGAGAGATTATATTTTAATATTTTATTGTGAGTTGTTGAAAAATTTTGTGAAATTTTGTTAACAAACAACAACTTTCTCTAATTTAAGGGGCCAAATAGATATATCAAACATAATTGTTCGTGAGACGAGAACATGTCCCATCTCTTTTGAGTTCACGAGAAAACATAAAAAATGAAGCACTGACATTGATGATAACGCAAACTCGAAATCCAAATTGATAACTCTGGGCTGTCAAACGCCTGAATCCTTGATGATAGTCACAGGGCAAGGAGCATGCGTTATCACATAGTTGCTCACACTCCCCAGCAGAATACTGTTTTTCATGAGGGTCAAGGCACGGCAACAAGCACCCATGTAAGACGCCGAGAGAAGATAATCGAAGGCTATAATTTAGACAACCAAGGAAAACCCAAAGTATCTGATATTTTTGTTAATAGAAAATCAGATGCTCTACCTTTGGATGGTACCAAGCCCCCTGCTTCCCATTACCAGAGAGTCCAGCTTCAGATCTTCAACAGCTGCTACAAGCTTCTCTCTCGCATCTCCCCAGTACAGTTTTGTAAGGATGTTCACCTAGAAACACATTTTGTGCCCCAAACACAGTACGAAATTGATTTAAACTAGAAAGACATTATCGCCACCATAAATATTTGAATTTGTTGGTCTCCAACAAGGTAAAATTAAAAGAGGGAAGGAGAAGATAATCGAAGGATCTTTTAAAATAAAAATAAAAACCTCTTTCTGTCCAGCAGCAGTGTCAAGCGTATCAAGAACTTCCGTATCCGTCTCAACAAGGTACTGTTTCATGATCTCGGGCTCTCTGAATTCAGTCAGAGGAATAAGAGCTTCGAAACCGAGATAAAAACCAGATCAGATCGTGACAGTGACCATTAGTATTTGTCTAAAACAACAAAGAAAAAAGCGTTGGACAAGATCCTTACGAGAGCCAGATTTGGCCCAAAGCTGGTGACGAGACTCATCAAGGGAGTTGGGGTTGATGTGGATGATGAAAAGGGTGTCACCCTTGTCGACCAAATTATCTACGGCCCATTTCAGAGCGTTCTTGCTGCTCTTCGAGAAATCCATGGCCACACCTATTTTCCTATCCTTTGCCATTTTCTCTGTCTCTACCTTCTTCGGCAACCTCTCGGGCTTTTGTCTCGGATGAAAAAGGACGGGTCTGGCGAGTGTCCGTCAAAAAGTTATTCCCAGCGGAGAAAAAGGTTTTTGGCTCGTCAGTAGGTTTTCGAAGGAATGCGTCTCTGACGCCGTTATAGGTTAAGAAAGATCGCAAAGGCCATATAAAGCAGACAACAAGATATGCATGAGCTTAGAAAAAAACAAATACAAGATACGCATATGTGCCAGATGGATGCTTGAATGCTTTATCAGGTGACAGGTGTACTCTTGGTTGGATTACTTGAATAAGGGCCATCCACGTTTGCACACGGGGTCCACTTGATGGTAGGTCCAGAGTTACCGACCATTATTGTTCTGCAAATCCTTTTGCTGTTGGTTTGTGGCATTATTGTGCCTGGATTGGTCGGGAAGCAAAATTGGCTTCGGACAGTTTCCAGAATTTGGGTTACCAAAAGACCAAAAAAGGAGCAGGATAAGCACCTTCCCTAGTCCTTGTCACCTCGATGATATTTCCCCATTTTCTCATACGAATATCTTTTCCACAAAAACTCCTATAATTTTCCCAAATGAAATTAAGAGCTAATCCGCCCTTCCAATTGTGATTCTCGAGTGCGATAGCTTAGAAAAAACAAACGAAGAAAAAAACTATTGGTTGCCAACAACCTTATTTGACAAATATCTGCATAACACACATATCTGTACAAGGATGTCAATTTATTATTCTGACAACTGGGTCTGGGGTACCATATATTAATTCAATCGTGTTTGCATTCGGGAGGTGGGTTTGGTACGAATACGATCTGCGCTGAGAGACTCACAAGTTTAGAAGCTTTGACCCGCCAAAAGATGACCGTGACAGCGAAGCTTGATCTGATCCTTCAAACACAACACGTGGCGTTGAACCTTGGACTGTTTTCAGGCCTATGCTAAACGGGCCAGAACTAGCTCTCAAGAATCCCAGCACAGTTTGGGCCTAAGTCTGAGCTCGATTACTTACAATATTCGACTAGTCATATAGACCTCTGGTTCCTTCTGTTTTCAGTAAAAAAAAGGTCTGTTAAATAATCATAACATTTGGAATCTCGAGTTTACTCTTTGGGCTATTTTATTTTGGCACTTCCTAGGTTACGATTATGTTGGGCTCGGATAATTTTCAGTCTATGATGACTGCTTGAAATAATTTAGACACACATGCAGTGTGTGGGATAAATACAGGATTTGACATATTATACTCTCTAATTATCATTAGTAAACACTATTGTACTCTAACTTAAATTTGTTCATTAAATTTATACGTTTGAAACCACGATACCCGTAATAAATTTACAACAATACATTCCATATGTAATCTGGATTACAGATATTATCATCATTTTGATTTAATTTTAGATGGTATATATATATAATTAAAGATAATGTGCTTTATCATTCACGGATGAAAACTGTATTTGCCGTATGACCCTTTCTTGGTCCATCTCTTCGCCGGCTATTGGACATGATCTCTTAGAAATTCCCATTAGACAGTGAAAGGGTGACATTGAAGCCGAATGATACGAACAATTTAGGGGGAAAAAATGATACAAACCGATGATGCTGATCTGTACAAGTGGCTGCAGGACAAAATAATCAATCCAGGAATCACATTTGACTAGTCTTTTTTGGCTAAATGCTGGTGTCACAGAGAGGGAATTGACAGAGTGACGCATGTGAAGATTCCCAGTCGAATTTGAAATTAAGCATAACACAGAAAAACCAGCGGACGATCCATATCTGGAAAAAGATAAAGGATTTAGGTATTATGTATTTTTTTTTTTACTTTCAATTGTATATAATTTGGTGGGACGTCGACACGATAAGTAAAATTTACATTGTTTAATATTATTTATATAAAATTTCAGTCGGTATGAATACTACCATAAGGTCTGCATATCGTATCAGTATATTATAATCTTCTAATTATATATTATATTTTGAATAGAAAATTATAAAGGATAGTAATCCAAAAAGTTGAATTATCTGTCTAATCAGCCGCCCTGAGTTTATGCTTGGCAATTGGCTCTATACTTGTCAAGATAAGGCACCTCTTCAATACGCATTATCACGGAAACGTTAATTCAACTCCCAATAGCTTTTGCTTAGAAAAAAAAAAACTCCCAATAGCTTTTACGTAGCAAAAAAAAAACTCCCAATAGCTTAGTACAGGGAGGTCACTTGCAGGCCGATAATATCAACCTCCCCGCTGGAGTGAACTTTCAAAAGAAAATGCCTAAGGTTTCAACGAGTTAACAGTAGCACAACTCTCTTGGAAACCACAAGTTATATTTAGATGGGACAAGATTTATGACCTATTCTCTTGACCACCGAGTCTTCTCTAACGTATTAGGTGTGCACACAATGGAACCACGTTAATCTTGAGGGAAAGCCTTATACAAACTGACAGATGCTAAAAATCACCGGGTAATAGAGTGGTCAATGTCAAAATCACCATGAGTTGAAGCTGAGTTGAAGCTGATCAGGTATGAAAGGACAAAGAATAGGTGGCGGCATCGGGTCCGGAGACTCTAATGTCTAAGTTAGAACTCAAGAAGAGTTAATAAAATTGTCTTATAATTGAAGAACATACATTGGCTCTTATACCAATGTGAGAGTTTCAAACCTATCGTGAGACTGCCTTCTGGAGGAGTCAGGTTGTAGAGTTGTATTATGAGAGTGACGCCGACCATTCGAGTTGTCGTGAAGAGTCCTCAGGTGGTTAGAATTCTATGTGAGATCGGATGCCAAACTCTTATGCGAGGTCAGATAGTCGGGACTAGCCAACATGCTAATGGAGTCGAGCCTAAGTGGACTAGTCGGGCCGAGTATTTCATGTCCCATTAGTAGTCTCCCCCTTTTCAACCTAAAAAATGAAGCAGATCGGACCGAAGATCGAGCCCCCCATCGGATCAGTTGTCCTGTTGAGTAGTTCCGAGCAAGGTACTCCGTAGAAGTTCGACAGCTGCTGATATCTCGTCCCGAGCAGGGTTTTCAGTGGAGTTCGACCAGACCTGAAAGGAAGAAGAAGAGAGGGCAACCTCGAATCTGAAGACTCTGATGCTTCAATTAAATCTCAATAAGATTTTAGAATTAGAAGAACAATCCAGCGTGAGAAAATATGTAGAATTCCTCCCTTGTTTGGTCCACCTTTTTTATATAGCTATAATATATGTGCTCATGTGAAATATTTATTTTTCTTGTCGAATACATTCACAGGGTATTAGGGCTGGCAGGGTAATTAGGATGATCAATGGCAAGCCAGTAATTACTGGGGAATTTGGAAGACAGACGTCGGATTTCCCGGGGTATCTGAGCGGTGATTGTCCGGAGTATCTGAGCGGTAATGTTCCTGGAGTGACCGAGAGCTGCTCCACCCGGCCTGACTGAGAGTTGAATTCTCAGGAGTACTGGGGCCCGGGGACATCCCAGGAGTACTGAGGCTCAGGGGGGATCCAAGGTGTGCTGAGCCCTGACTACTCGGGCTGTCCGGGATGACTGGGGATAAATTCTCAGGGTAGCTGAGCCCTTTATGCCCGGGACTTCTACGGAAGCTAAGATAACCGGTCTTACCTTTCACCTTTTGCACGTGTCTACCATATGGTGAGCATTAAATGCATTCTTATCATGTTGTTACTTGGTTGCCTAGATGGAGCTTAGTGATTGACACATATCTAAATTATTCCTTTGTAAAAGATACGTGAGATATGGGGAGTTTATGTGGTTGTTTATGATTGGGTACAAAGTGATTTACAAAATCCCTTGCTAATGATCGTTTAGACCTAGATTAGGGTGAAGACTGGCCAGAGGGAGTTCACCGTTAGTTCGTTGTTTCTGCTTATAGCTTATGTTGTCACCTAGAAGAATAAGAGAGAGAGGGAGACGTGAAGTAAACCTAGCAGACATAAAGACACCGAGAATTTTCACCTAACCGATAGAGAAAGGAAAGGAGAGTGACATGAGAGAGATCATCTGACCGAAAGTAAAGAGGAAGGAGAAACCAAAGGAAAAGAGACCGAGATAGTCTCGGCCTGCACCTTTTCCTTCCCATCAGCTTTTGCTTGTGTTTTTATGTTAAAATTTTAGGGTATTGGATTTGATGAAAAAGTGATGAGATAGATTACTTTTAATATTTGTTATAGTGAAAAGTAATGATACGATGGGGAAAGAGAGAGTATATTGTAATTTTTTATTGTGTTAAAATTTTAGTAGGTGTAAAATTTTAGTTAGCAAACCCGCCCAGGTCTTGTCCTTTTCTAACGTAGTGTGTCATGCTGATTAGGTATTTTATCCAAGGAAAAGACAACACACACGACTAAGGTAAGGGTGAGCTAGTTTTACATTACATGGGATGGGAAAAAATGCTTTTGAGGGTCACGACCTATAATAGGATGATGAGCCCGGGGAGTTTTCTTCTTTTGGGAATAGTCACATGCATGTAAGAGAAATAATATGAGATGAATATACTGACCTAGCCGGGCCCTAGGATCCTTGAAAGTCAATCCTTAGTATGTTAGAAAAACAACCAACCATATAAGTTGTTGGACTTGCCTATTTCAGCATGTTGTGCTTACAGCGTTTTAGTTCTGATGACTTAACTATTTACTGTTCTTCATATCTTCATATCTAAAACATGTCATGATTATAGTATGTCAGTTATGATGGTTTGATGGCTTAAATGTTAAAGTACACGAACATCACGTGAAATGGAAAAATTAGGGTTTTTTAGTAAAATAACTCTTGTTGTCCAGAACGTCCCTATGAAATCATTGGATTTTTGGCCTAAACATTTTTGGACTTGTAGTATATGGTCACAAGAGGTCTCAGTAAAAATTGCAGGTCAATCGGAAGTCGAAAAATGTCGAAATTGCCCTTGAAAGTCTCTAAGGGCAGTTTCAACATTTCACACAAAACATTAGCGTAAAAAAGTCCAAATGGAAAAATAACTTTATGATTGTGTAAATCATGAAAAATAAATGGGGAAACCTAAATTTGAGTCCAAACCAAGTAGAAGTAGGGGCTCAAATCACAAAACTCGTTTAGTGACCGAAATATACTTTAGACCCGTTAACCCTAAACAAGCCCAAAATATTTCAAAACGTTAGGGACAGACCCGGTAGGGTCTAAGAAGGCCCAAAAAGCCTCCACTTGAAGACTTAGGGTAGATTGATCTTTTAATGTTAATTTCCATGTTTCATTGCTCATCTCCACTGCATCGTTATGCTAAATCTTGCAATTTATTGATGGACATTTATGAATTGTATATCTGTTATGTATGACATGTCATGTTGCATCAACATCTCATAGGTGTGGGGAAACCGTTGACTGAAATGAAACTCATACCCAGCGGTGGTCCTATGACAGGGTAGCGGTACCGATCATAGTGGGATAGTGCAAGCCACCACTAAAAGGATAGTGGTTGGTATCCCTAGCGTTATAACTATATACTCTTAACAGAGTCCAGGTGTCAGGGCACGGGACAATTCCAAAGGAGAGGAGGGACGCACAACCCTGACTCTGGGGGATAGAACAAAGCGATGAAAGGACACCTCTACATAACCGGAAAAGAAGAGAAAAGAAGAGAAAAGAAAATAAAGAAAGAAAAGAAAGAGAAATGACCGAGAAACAGATGCATCATCTCTGCATTGCATCGATCATACATCGTTATTCTGTTTATTATTATCAATGCTTGTAGATTGTGTATCTGCTACTAGGATTGTTCATGCTGATTTGTTTTGCATAACATGTCCATTTTCCTCCTTTACTGAGTCAATCGGACTCACTCATTTTATTGTTATAAATATTTTGTATGTACTGTTGTGGACCTTGGACCTGCCAGATGCTGACATTTTCAAGCAAGCAGATTTTAGATGTTGATCCATATATATTAGTGATGACAATATGAACTTTTGTCTCAGATACGTTTGAGATATACATGGGGTACGAGCCTCAATGGTACCTCAAGGATCCATCTGCGTCCTCTGCTCCCCTTGTAGAGGATTATGGACTAGTCAATGTTGACCCGGCCCTCCTGCTTGTTGACCCAACCTCCTGCTTGTTGGCCCTCCACCGTCGCTGCCGGTATAGGGTATCGGGGAAAATGAGATCATCGACCTAACCTCCGACTCTGAGTGGAAGGTTGTCTAGACGATAGGGGCGGTTACCTTTTGTTTAGGTGGGTTAGTTTACAGATGTTGTAGCGGATGTTGTAGGACGGAAAGCTTTAGACCGCTTTCGTTTTGTATATTATCAACTTCACTTTTGTATCCTTATGAAGGATTTTGTACAGTGCCCTAGCGGAAATTATTATGTTTCTTCCTTACGTAGCCATGTTCTTTTAACTTTCGCTTCTTTATATTGGATTTCGAATTTATGATAAGTCCATCTACTTAATTAATATTCTTAAATTTTTTAAAAAAACGTTTCCGCTAAGCTTTTTTAAGCAAGTTATCAAGACTTTACGATTAGTTCATGCCGTAATTATCGCTTGTGTACATTTCATTATTATAGGAAAGCCAATGGGGTACATATTGGCATGGGACCTGACAAAATATAATGGGAGACTTGCGATCGAGTTGACCACTGCCCGGGTACTAGCATAGGAGGATAATCGGGAGACTGACAATCGAGCTGACCACTGCCCGGATACGAGCCGACGTAAAGTACTCGGGAGACTTGCGATCAAGTTGACCGCTGCCCAGGTATGAGCCAACGCAGGGTACTCGAGAGTTGAGACTTGCGCACTTGAACTGACTAGGAACAAAATTATTTATGTATTCACCAAAAATTAGAAACAATAGAATTGAAATGTCTCAATAATAAAACAAGTAAAAATCATCAAACAAAGTACTGAAAAAATATTTCGCAAGTGAGCGACATTCCATGGATGGGGGAGGCGCTTCCTGTGCCAGTCCTCGAGGTGGTATGTCCCTAGCCGGGTGGTCTCCACCACTCTGTAAGGGCCTTCCCAATTGGCATGAAGTTTCCCTTCGGTTATAACTTTCAGGAAAAAAAAAACCTTTTAAGGTAGAATGGAGTTACAAAAATTCAATTAAACATTTAAATTCAAAAGAATTCAAGAGACAAATGCGGCTTTTCAATTAGTTCGAAAGAAAATAAAACAAGCCTAAAAGAATTGCAATAAGGTTAAAACCATTAAAAATGCACAATCCGATGGTGGACAATAGATCATTGGGCTTATTTTTTAACGAATAAATCTCTCCTGTGAAAGATTAAGAACGTATGCAAAAACGATAATCTTCCCTGCAAGCGATCTACGATATATCAGAAGAAAATCCACATCAGTCATAAAGGTGATAGGTATCATCTACTTGCGATGTATCGAAGCCAAAAACAAAGAACATCTTCCCTGAGAAGACCGTCAAAAGGATGATTTGAATTTTCTACCCACATGTTCCCAGATAACGATAGTAACAAGGGATGCAAGGACATGGTTAAAAATTGTTGTGGTGAACGTAAAAGTGTTTAAAGGTGACTTTTTTTTAGAATTCTCACAGACTGCGCCAACTGATAATGCCAAAATCACCAATTATGCTCAGAAGTCAAGTGAAACTGCAAGAATCAAGGAGGGAGGGATGACCTCGGATCAAGTCTCTGACGGTCATGTTAGCGTTTAAAAGAGAAGATGAGTATTCTGAAGACAGAATTGAGCGTCTCATCGTTGAAGAACATACCTTGGCTTTTATACCAATGTGAGAGTTTCAAACATATCGTGAGATTGCCTTCTGGAGGAGTCAGATTGTAGAGTTGTATTAGGAGAGTGTCACCGACCATTCGAGTTGCCGTGATGAGTCCTCGGGTGGCTAGATTTCTATGTGAAATCAGATGTCAGACTCCTATGCGAGGTCAGATAGTCGAGACTAACTAACAGGCTAATAGACTCGAGCCTAAGGGTATGTTTATTTACCGAAATTTTGGAAAATATTCCCAAAATTTTGGGAATCTTTTGAATGTTTAAGTTTATTGGGGTTTGTGAAAAGTTTTAAGTGTATATGTAAAAATTGAAAATTTTGAAGTATGTTTATTTTGTTAGAAATTTTAGACCTTAAAATTTTGAGCAAATAAAAATGTTAAAAATGATCTGATCGAACCGAGTATTTCATGTCGCATCAGAGACAATCCTCCTCGACCCTACTTTAGCCTTCGTAGCCAGCCAGCTTGCAATGAATTCAGGATTTGCCACCCATGCAATAGGTGAAAGAAAAAAAAAACAAAAAGACAAAGCAGCGGTTGTCGAGTTTCCCGGGGAAGGTAAAAATAAAATGTACGAGGTGCTTACTTCACTGTTATCTAGATGTGACCCAGGGATATAAAAGATGATTTTTACTCTTATCTGACATATTGAGATGACGATTGTCTTTAACTTTATAAGATGGATTAATTTTTTATTTAATTAATTTCATTTTTCCTAGGCAAGGTAAGCTCTAGGTTTACTCTGGCTTCCACTAAAGAGAGACAATAGGCAGAAGTGGAACTATGGAAGCTGTAGGGGAGGGGTTTGGATTTTAGTCAAAAGTGGTAGCTACGAGAGATGTGAAGGGAGGGGGGACAGATGGTCAAACTTTTCTGGAAAGAATCTCCGGAACTCTTTCCATGGACAGCGCGAGACACACACACCATCGAAAGGCAAACGACAATCTTAATACACAAAACCCATACTTCACCGCTAATCAAGGGGACATGTTCCTCGATATTCTCACACCCATGCCTCCTTAGTCCTTCCCTTCCCTCTAATCACCATTGTTTAATGCATATTTAATATATATGATGAGTGGATCACTTGGGATAGCTCTTATGAGGCTGGTTTTAGTTTTATGCACGCGCCACCACGTTACACTCACGACACTGTCTGCACAAGAATATACCATCATCTATGTTGTGCCCAAATTAGTTCTTTAAGCCGTACCCATACTTCACCGCTAATCAAGGGGACATGTTCCTCGATATTCTCACACCCATGCCTCCTTAGTCCTTCCCTTCCCTCTAATCACCATTGTTTAATGCATATTTAATATATATGATGAGTGGATCACTTGGGATAGCTCTTATGAGGCTGGTTTTAGTTTTATGCACGCGCCACCACGTTACACTCACGACACTGTCTGCACAAGAATATACCATCATCTATGTTGTGCCCAAATTAGTTCTTTAAGCCGTACCTTATAATTCACCACCACGCTCTAATGACAGAAGACTGCCCGCCCCCCCCCCCCCCCGCCCCCACTATCATTTGGGACACTATCACGGGGCTATTTCTTTTATATGTGCATTGGATCCATTACTTTCTAGAATCATTTGGGCAAAGGAATTTACAGCTGTGCAGCTTAGCAGAATAAGTACTTATATATATGTAGGGCTAATGATCATCATTAAATAACAGTGTCATACGTGATTTGTTACATGCCGCCTCCGGCAGCCGGCCTCTACAAACCAGACGCCGAGCAGTGTCCCTGACTAATGCTAGCCTCTCAATGATACTGCCAAAACAAATTTAAGTGACCCTCTATCACAGGGCTAATGATTCCCATGTGCGTCTCATCTGCATGCAGATTCCATCCAAGTATTCATATGCCGAGAAGGTAGTATGTTATATGGTTATGGCACGTAGTTTAGGATGGGAGAGGGATCTGGCTCACAAATTTTGGAAATTGAAAACCAAAAATAAGAAAATAGAATTTGAGACCAAGAAAATACATTCAAAATGCACTCTAGTTCATTTAGCCAGAGGATGTTCGTGTTCACTCACTTTTACTACAACCCCTTATCTATCATCTATGCCAATTATACTACAAGGTTTGACTCAAGTGCGCCATTATTTTGGACACCCAATTAGCCCTTTATTCTGAAGATTTTGAATTTAGAATTACATTTGTCACGCATAAAATCTTCCTTGATCCACTTTTTCTGAACTTTGTTTAGATTTGGATGTGGCCAGAGACATATATAAAAACCAACTTGTCACTCATTCTCAAGCATTTGATCAAAAAGGTTATGGGCATGATGCTCTTTGTTAACTTAGAGATCCTCATGGTAGAGTTGAGACAGTACTTAAACCCAAAAATATAATTCTATATTTGACAATTTTGTTGCTCTGTTTTTTACTAGTATCTAGCACGAAATTTGTTTTAATATGTAGGATATACGTAAATTCTCACCAACCAGATTATTCTGTGGCCTTTAATTATGCATCGGATTTTAGCAGCATGCCATGCCTTGCCTTGCCTTGCCTTGCATGTGTAGGTGCGGGATCTATATAGTATATAACTCCCTTTATATGGTAAGAACTTGGACTAAGCAAAAGTAGCATAAGAGAACGTTTTGAGATAAGATCGCACAAATCATTATGGGGATTCATCCAAATCACTTCAATACAGAAAGGAATTCTATGTGGGAAGAAATGTCTGGGCGGCAGTACGCAGAAGGATTCCAGGCACAGAAGGTTTCCTACTTTTCCACAGAAAGCTAAAAGGAAAAGAGGAAACGGAAGACAAAAAAAAAAAAAAGCAAGCAGAGAGATATAAAGCAGGGAAGATGGTATAATGCTAACAAGCTTAACGGACACTCCAAAGAAAGCCACATGATTAGGGCCGGCTAACACACAACCTTCACATTCTCTCCCAAGACCCACTGCCCATCTGGACGCCACTGAGCACTGACTTTGCCACCACTCACGGCTGCAATTATAAATCCAACAACATATGTGTATGTCAAAATTAGCCTTCTGTCACGTCAACGAGATCTGAGAAATGGCAGATATTCGGGGTTCTTCCCAGGACCCAAATTACTATTACTTTTTGGGTTTTGTAAATAATTACGTAGGAGGAGGGATCGTGTGTGCCGATCGGCGTTAGCGTTACAAGACATTGATTGGTCCACCTTTATCCGCTGGTCTACAAAGTTTACTGCAACGACTGTACCTCACTAGGTTGGATTAAGAGACCTACGTTTACTACTAATCCGGCGGCCAAAGACCTAAAAAAGTAAATAAATACATAAGCTATATAATCTGGCCGAAAAGAGAAGTTGAACATTGGTCAACGGTCAACTATCATATTATTTAATACGAGTTTCAAATTTCGCACGGATTAGTTGCCGAAACCCTAGTCAAATAACTCCATTATTTTGTACTCTTTGTTTTTTTTAATTATTATTATTATCTCATGTGTTTTTGTTGGAAGAGACAACAAGAGGCTCGAGAAGCTCCTTGAAAAAATTGATTGTCGTGTTATATAATGACCTCGATGTCACAAAAGTACTATTTCTTAAGGCCCCACCTATCAACCCTAGAAGAAAAATGAATGTCCAAGAGACTTATTGCATCAATAAGACTTCGGGGATCTACAAAATTTGGTAAAAAAAAACACCCACTCAGGGTTTTTCTATAACTCACCCACCTCAGCTATAAGTTCTTGTTTATTTTTGTCTTTTATGCCTCATCTACGATGAAATAGAAATGTTAGCCACTCGTTGCGGACAAGAAGAAGCCGACACGTCTTTAAATACCATAAGTGAGAAATATGTGAAGACCAGAGTCTAATTAATTGGGAAGGGGAGGGTTGGTGTAAATGGGTTTAAGTTCCCACCCATTTTTGACATATTTCAAATATAACATGCAAGCCACCATTTGCATGCACCGCCCAATAGGAAAAGACACTCTCTAATGTGAGCTTCTAAGTTGAAAGTCTTCAGAAAAGGATTGCATGCGCCGCCCATTTCCGATGAATGTCTATAAGATGCCCATCGTGTTATGTGTAGGGCGGTAGGATGGGCAAAGTGTAACACGATGGGCATCTTATAGACATTCATCGGAATTGGGCTCCTTTGATGAAAATTTAACATGTTTTTTTCCAAAGTGTAATCGAGTAAGGTAGGGTCTACAGGAACTTCGGGATGGCCCCGCCGAGTTCTGTATCTCCACAGTCTCTCACTGCTAACTGCTAAGATTGTAGTCAACGAGTGTGAAAATTACGTTCTAATCATTCTCTCTTTCGGCGGGAAAAGTTCAAAATTTGCACGAAACGTCGAATTGATTCGCGTTTTCACACAAGGAAACAGGGTTTCTTTTTTGGGTTCATTTTCTGCTTCGTTCCTAGAAAAAATCGTGCCTAGCATGCAGACCCACTTCCCTGAATGTTACCCACTACCCAGTATGCAAGCGACTAACGCACACGACAAGATCTTATAGGCGAATGGAGTAGTACTGACGGTGATCAAGATCTTATAGGCGAATGGAGTAGTACTGACGGTGAGATAGGCGAGTACAAAAGTATTCGGATGTCCGGGCGTCTTTTTCGATCGCGAAGTCATGGTGCTGTCCCTGTCCCTTTCCGCAGTTAAGCATGGCCCTACCACCGTGTACCACGTCCGCTATTTTTCTTTTGCGATTTTATTTTCTTAATTGACTTTACTTTTAAAAAAATTGCGATTTTTTTAGTTCATATGCATGGATTTTTAAGGGCGACAAAAGCCAAAACGCAAATTTTTTAATAAAGATTAAAATGTTTTGTTTAAGGAGGGGGTGTTCGGTGACTTGGGTCCACGACACACAGACGACAATGCCGACCAGCGCCGGCACTTTCCAAATGGAAAACGACACGCCGGAATGAGGTCCACCGTAAGCGACGGCCGTTAAGACCGAAGTGCCTGCAAAAGATGCTCGAGTTGAGACTTTTGACAACCAAAACTAAAAGAGAGCGGAGGTCCTGTTCGTTTTCAGAATATTTATAGAAAATTGAGTGTTTTGAGAATATTTAGGTGATGTTAAAGTTATATTGGAATGCGTGTAAAATTTGTTAAAAGTGATTGTTATTTTTAAAAAATATAATAAAATGTTATATTGTGTATATTTTATAATCTTTGAATTGTATAAAAAAATAGAAGGTAAATCTAAAAAAAAGTTGTTCGCACATGACCTTGGCCTGCAGAAAGGCTCGAGTCGAGACTTTTGACCGAAACAAAAGAGACAGTTGGGCTGCCTAATTATCTGCAATGCATGTCACCACGTTACCTGGATTTTTAGATTTCTTCAAATTTTTTTATTCATTTTTAGCACAGTTTTTATTTGTGACTAAAATTTTAGAAACAATTCCAAATCATCTCTTCGTCAAGGTACGGAGGATTCAAGTCTATGAATCTCTTTGTCAAACGTTATGTAAGGTTGCCTTATTATATGGCAAGTAAACAATAAATGTCAATAAAGAGTACAGTAAGAACGGCAGGACCAATATTTGATCTCGTGGCATTAAAATTAAATATTTTTCTCTTGGGTTCTCATAAACGGAAAAAAGTCACTTTACATCTCAAAACTCAAAATAGTCTTATGTATTATAAATCAGTCATGTAACATAGATTTGATAGACATATTTTATTTTTAGATCGCAAATTGATTTATTTTAAAAAAAATTGAGATTTAATTCGAGATTAAGAGCGTCATAATTAGAAGCAGCAGCCATGCCGCAGTCAAACGGAGGCATAAATGGAAGATGCCATTGAAATGATCAGGAGAAACTCTGACTCTTATATAGCAGAGACAACGTAGAGTCAAGGGAAAATTGGGCACCTATTCACAGTTTCCCTTATTACCGTCTCATTTATAGTGAAAAATGTCAATTAATTACAAATAAATGGTTCTTATAGTTAATAAATTCTATTATGACCGGCACCGCCCATTTGTAGGGAAGGATCATCTAAGTACATGTAATGATTTTTCTCCTAAAAAAGTGACTATATTTATTGAGTATTTTGTAGTTCTTAACATGCAAAGAAGATCGGGAAAAGTAGATAGAAGTGAATAACAGGTTAAAAGGAATCAGAGAAACATGGAAGAAAATCATACACTATAAGTTGACAAAATAATCCTTAGTTTTGAAATACTTGTGAGATCAAATCTCCAAGATTAAAGATTTTACTAAACTTTTATAGTTAAATTTGGTGTTCAAGAAAAGACTGGACTTGTTCGGTTTATTTAAATTCTCAAGATTTTTTGAATCCTAAGAATACACAAACCGAACATGTTTTTTAACATCACTTAAAAATAACTATTGCACGCAGACCAATAAAATTAACATCACCTAAAAATTCTCAAAACACAAAAAATTCTCAAAATACTCCATAACCGAACAGCCTCTAGATACATTAGTATTTGAGTATCTAAAGACAAAATAATCTAGTTGTTATTATATCTTCGCGACAACTAGATGCTATTTCAAATTGTCTTTAGGAGATACAAAGATTTTCTTAACCTAATAACGTGTTCTTTGAGAGCCGTCAAAGGAAAAGTCCCTCACTGGAGTTTTAAGGGACCTGTGTGCACCGTTTGATTACAAAAAAACTAAAGGGGAGGGGGTCAACATATTTATAATTTTCAGACAAGCGAAAGGGATGGTGGGATTTCACAAATTTTTAGGGGCCGAAATAGAAACTTGGTCAAAGATGGTAGGCTTTACACAAATTCTAAAGGGCCAAAAATAGAGTTAATAAAACAAAAGAAGGCAATGGATGAGGGTGTAAAATCTTTATAAGAATCAATTAATGTGCATTGTTGATGGATTAGCACGAGTCCCATTTTTCTTTGATCCTGTCAGTAAAGGATCTCGCTAAAGATAGTTGATTAATTACTTCAATAGACAGACTGTATCACCCGAGTCTAGATGGAGGAGTGGATCTTACCACGGTTTTTTTGGCGCATGAGATCCTCGTCAATGGAGACAAATTTGGACGAGGGCAAATTTGTCACCTGGTAAGTCGGGATGCGAGGGGCAAATATGTCAAAGAGGGGGGAAACTTAGAGGGCAGCGCAGGGAAATGGCTTTGAATGAAAAGGGAAAGAGGCCCTGAGTTGCCAAGTGGACAGCGAAGAAGGACAAATGTCTGTTACTTTGCAACACCATGCCTCAACCGCTAAGCAAACGAGAGGGATGAGTGGGACCGCTCACTACTGCCCCCCACGTCGTGGAGAGAGAGAGAGGCTCCAGATTTTTAAGCAGAGAACCCACGCCCACTCACACTCACACTCACACTCACACTCACAGCGTGCTCATGCCCACCGCAAAAGGTCAAAAGAAATTTTCGGGACTCCGGAGGGTCACATGCAGGCGAAGTGCAACCCTGCTGTCAGATGGGACCCACTGTTTTTTTTTTTCCCTCGTATCACGCCTGGCTGCAACTTTCCCACCCCGAGATGTCGGAGCGTGTTCACACATCAGTATTTGGCGCGTACAATCTGGGCAATTTCCTAGGCTTTTTCTCTCTCCGGTAAAACCGAACAATTCTCTCTCCGCCCCCTTCTAAAAAAAGCACACCCTCTCTTTCGATAAAGAACAGCAATTGAGCGAAGGAGCCAAATCATTCTAGTCGGGACTGTCTTAAAAGGGGCCTTGAGGCTTTTACAAAGCCTCAGTTCCCTTCTCTCTCTCTCTCTCTCTGCTTTCTGATTTGGCTGGGACCCCGAGACGGCACATCCAGCAAACCCTCGACTGGGGTTGTGATTATTAAATCTTAACCAAGCAGCAAACCTCCTTCCATCACTTGGGTCATCAAAAACCCCCCACTCTGATATCTCTGCGCTGCGCTTTCATAATAGCGTTTTGATTTCTGTAGGTTTTTTTTAGAATGGCCGTGAGTTTCAAGGACGTTGAGTTTTGGTTACCCCCTGAGTTTCTCACTGATGACGACTTAGTCATGGACAAGAATGGTACCAGCAAGATTGAGGACAATGGTTTCGGAACGGACAACGAGGTGACAAGGGCCTTGTTTCCCTACGGGTTTGGCTCTTTTGGGACATCCTCGGATCTCAGTTCTCCGGTTGAGTCCGTCGTGGGTTCGAGTGAGACGGAGAGTGACGAGGAGGACTACCTCGCTGGTTTGACTCGCCAAATGGCTCGCTCAACTCTTGTGGACGATTCTAAGAAGTCAGGCTCTGCTTTTCCTTTGGAGGACTCCAAGGTATGATGGAGTTATTCCCTATTTGTTTTTCTAATCGTTTCGTTTCGTGTACCCGTTCCGTTTCTCTGTTTTAGTGGTCTTTTCTGATTTGGTGCTTTTTATTGGGGGCATTACGCAGGCTTGGGTTGTGTCCGGTTCGCCACAGTCGACGCTTTGCGAGGTTGGGACCGGATTTGGATGCAGACAGGGCTCGAGCCATGGAAGCCCAAATGGTCCCTCCCAGGTCTCGTCTCCGCCGGCAACTTGGGATCTTCTTTACGCTGCTGCTGGGGAAGTAGCTAGGATGAGAATGAACGAAGAGGCGTACGGGCTTACCCACGGCAGAGGTCTTCTAGGTCCTCTACGGAAGCCTTGTCCGGCCACTGTTCCCGTGAAGGGAAACACCAACGCTGAAATTGGATGTTTCCCTCACCAGTCGCTCTCTCACCAGCAGTTGCAAATGCGAGTGGCTCAAGTAAGATCTCTTAATACTGCTTCCTTGGCTCTTCCCCGGGCTTTTTTTCATTAATTCTTTGTCGATTATTGATGTAGTTCGTGTTATTTCAACAGCTAAGGCAGCTGAGACAGCAACATATGAAGCAGCAGGGCTCAGTGGCTTGGGGAGCAGCAGCAAAGGGTAAGGTGGCTGGACGATTCCAGCCACGCCAAACACACATAGTCCAGAACATGGGGAGAAATAGCGAGTGCGCTGGAGTTAGAAACGCTCGTCCTCTGGGTTTGTCAGCATCTGCATGGCCGCCTCTGCGACACCCTCAGAATCAGCAACAGAATCAACAACAAAATAGTGGGTCTGGCATGAGAGCGGTGTTTCTAGGAACTCCTGGCGGTAAAAGGGAATCCACCGGCACTGGCGTGTTTTTGCCACGCCATGTTGATGGTCCATCTGATGCCCGCAGGAAGCCAGGTTGGTTCTCTCGCTTAGTCTGTTACAGAAAAGTGTGTGGTAGAGTGTAGAGTTGTTATTGGCGTTTTCTGTCAAGAACTCTAGAAATATTTACTTTGTGCGTAGGGTGTATATGAATTTTTCGTCTCTCAATTTGCCGTTTATTTCGTCAGATCTGATCATCGTTACTATTGTTTCTCTGGGTGTGATTGTGTAGTTATATTTCTCTGATTGTTCCCAAATTTCCTACAGCTTGTTCGACCGTTTTAGTGCCAGCAAGAGTGGTGCAGGCACTGAACTTGAACTTGGAAGATATGATGGGTACTCAGCCCCAGGTTCAGCCTCGGTTTAGTGCTACTCTCACTGCAGACGGAGGTATGTATATAGTTAGTCTTCTACGAAGCTGTTTTCTCTTATATTACCGAGGTTTATATAGTTGGTAATCCTATTTTCCTTGCTAATTTTAATTTTGTTTTGTTGTGTTCCCATAAATCCTTGCAGATGCTGCTCTAAGGCGTAGGAGTAATAATGCCTTTGCTCATCAGAAGCGAAACCTTCGGCAGCAGCCAGAAATGAACCATGAGATCCGGTTACCCCAGGAGTGGACGTATTGACCCTTCGATCTGCATCTTTGGTCCTTTGCTAGTGTCGTTATTTTTCTTGGGATTTTAGGAAAGGAAATAAATTGGAAGCTTTTAGTTTTGCCATAGGGGATAGTCTTATTAAGATATACAGAGTCAGAAACAAGAAGAAGAAAGACAAGAAAAAAGGAAATGGTGGTGACGAAGAAAGGAAAGGTATTTTGGGTTTTAGGTTTAGACGATAATAAACGTCGTACTTTAACGAAAGTGGATGCTGCTACAGGTTTTGTTCTTTTTATTGGGGCTCAGTGAAGGAGGAAGTGGTGGGTAGATGTTTTCTTTCTTTTTTTTTTTTTTGAGGAAATAAGCTTTTGGGATCTCTTGGAAAATCACAGGCTTAGAGAAGGGTTGCTTCATGTTTTGTTTTTAGTGAATTACAACCCTTCCCTGTTCTGCAATCTGTACTGTAGCAGCATGTTCCTGAAATTTGATTTCCTACCTGTCCACCCAACATTTGCCAACGAGCAATAATAATGACAGATTTTACTTCTTGACGTCTCAATTCTCTCCTCTGTCAAGTAACAATAATACATTTACTTCCAGTTTCTGCACTGTGGTCCGTGTGCAATGAATGAATTTGTCTCACAGTTGGATTTTCTCGGAATTCTTCTGCTACATGGGACTCTGTCTGTACTTGGCTGCAACTGTTCTAATTTCTTTCTTGCTTTGACTACTGGTTCTTATCGAGGAACGAGCTGTGCGTGGTTCGAGGTGTCTTCTGGTTTATTATAACTGTTAAGTGGACTAATCTACATGAAAGATTAATTGAACTATTTAAAATTAAGAGTTAACGACTCCTCTGCATCCCTCTGGAAGGAGTTGTTACTAAAGTACTTCCTTTTCCACACCCGATGTCGGGCCGCTGGACGTTCAAGTTCCTTGGAAAAATCAATATCTCTTTTGGCTGTTAAACTGCTAAATTGTTTAGTACTGATAATGGTAGCTAGTGAGAGGAACGGAAGTGAATTTGACTAGTGGGAGTAGTGAATGAGACTGAGGCTTTGCGTAACAGAGAAGTAACCCTGCGATGGCCGCATTGAGTTGTTAAACTACTGGGCCTACACGTTTGCTTCTTTTTACGCGTTTCGCACAGTGAGCGCAGCACGAGCACGAGCACGATCATTTCTTCTCCTAGGTGATCTTTTGCTTGTCTCGCTTTATATTGCGGATCTGTTTTTGAATTTCGTCTGGGTTGTATGTGTCTATCAGTGATAGAGTCGGAGACGTTGCTTTCTGGCCTCTGCCTCTCAACAGCGCACGGCCAGTGGGCTGTGTGCTTTTCTTTTATAAACTTTTGGGCTGGATTTGACCAACACGCTTCGTTTGCCGGCAGAGGCTGGCTCAACCCTAGGCTGTGGCCGAGCACCTTTGTACCCTTCAACCACATGGCGCGCACTAAAGACTGGGAACTTCACGCGCATTGAATTCGTTGTGCACGTTGGTTGATGTGTCCTCTAGTGGGGTGTCGGACGTGTCCTGCATCTAGACCTGTCCACCGGTACCGGTAGTGGACCGGTTAACCTGCACCGCCATAGGTAATCGCTCCCTCGCTTAGTAGAGGCGGTAATGATGCTCATTTTTGCCAAATGGCGGTGGCGGTGAAACTGCCCACCCCACTGCCCCTTCTTTTTTTCCCCTCCCCCTCCTCCGTTCAGTGATGGCCGGGCCGCCTTTTTTTTTATAAGACGACGTCGTTTTGGTTTTAGCTAGTTACTTAGGGTTTTTTCTTTTCCCCCCTCCCACTTCGCGATTCCCTCCTCCTCCTACCTCCCCGACCCAGACCCTCCTCTAATTTCCTCCCCTCTCCGAGACGCTTCATCTTTCCGTCAGCCGCTGCCCCTCCTCTCTTCGTCGTAGGCCCACAGCTCTCCTTAGCCGCACCACCCTCTGCAACAAACGGCTACAATACTTCATCTCTCTCTTTCTCTCTAGTTTTGTTGCGATTTGCTTTTGGGTTTGTGGATCACTGTATTTAGTTGAGATTTGTGACGTTTTGGGTTTCTAGTTTGTGAATTTGTTACTTTGTGAATTATGAATTTGTTGTGATCTGTTGCGATTTGGATTGTGGATTTGTGTGATTAATAGATCTCCGGTGTAGGTAGCGGTAACCGCAACCGCCACCGTTAGGGGCCGGTTTCTTCCCTTAACATTGCCGGAGTGGTGTCCATTTTTGGACAACCGTCCATAACATGGGTGGTGGCGGTGGAGGGCATAAGTGTCACCGCCACCGGTTATGCACAACTCTAGCTACATGTTTTCGGGGATTGTGTCATACGTGTGTGTTGTTGACTTGTCCATACCTAAATCTCAGCTGCCTAAGTCGTGAGTCGTCGTGACTCTTTCCGCCACTTACCTATTTTCATTTCCTTTTCATCTCTTGTGCCAGCCATTCGTATCATCTCCTTATCAGAATATTACACTCCTTGTAAACCTTCCGCCCAGTGCTTCAGTCCAGGATTCGAATTACATCCATAAAAGTGAACACCTAATCAATCACTTGCTGACCGACGGCCAAAACTCTATCCTCATTTTTTTTTTATGTACTAAAAGATGTTACGTGGGACGTAATTTGGCCCAACAAAAGATTTGCGAATTGACGCATGAGGTTCTAGACATCTTATGTTTGAGACTCAACATTTTTATAAATTTATATCCCAATAAAATATTTTTAAAAAATTTGCTCTCCCCCAAATTCTCAATTAAATAATTACTTTTAACTCAAAATAAATATAAAAAATTCATTCAAATTATTTCTCTTCATTTTTTCATCAATTCCAAGTACTCATCCGCAGTTAGTAGCCCATGAGGGGTGGTGCAAGCAGTGTCTAGGATCTAGGGCTTACTCTTAACGACTTTGAATCACAATAACTCCATTATACTCTGATGATGTTACGTGGGACGTAATTTGGCCCAACAAAAGTTTTGCGAATTGACGCCTTGCCAACTTTAGTAATTGACGCATGAGGTTCTAGACATCTTATGTTTGATACCCAACATTTTTACCCTTCGAAATTTCTATCCCAAAAAAATAACTTTCCAAAATTTTCTGCTCCCAAATTCTCAATTAAATCATTATTTTTCACTTAAACATAAATATAAATAATTCATTCAAATCATTTCTTTTCACTTTTTCATCAATTACAAGTACTCATATACAAGTTAGTAGCAGATATTACCATGAGGGGGTGGTGCAAGCAGTGTCTAGGATCTAGGGCTTACTCTTAACGACTCCGAATCATAATAACTCCATTATATTCTGATGATTTTTGCACTATATGAAATTTTCAAATTTACGTAGTGGTAAGCTCAGACTTAACTTGCTTAGAAAGAAAAAAAATCTTAGACTTGAGTTTATGATTTTTTTCTGTAAAAAAAAAGGTACGAGCAGATACGTAGGACCAAGAAATAAGGGCAATGATGAGAGGGATTGACAGACTCGGAATGCCACTAAGGTTGCGAAACGTAATCTATACACACGTATTTGACCTGAATCAAACTCCCCCTTGCCCATTTCTTGGTACCGCTTGTCTAGTTTTCCTCGGTGCCACTTCAATGACTAGATAGTCTGTACCTTTGCATATGCCTGTGAAACATCAGGAAGCCTCGTTGTCGTGGGTCCAGAAACTGTGAGCGGTTTCTCCCTCTGTTCTATTTGTTTATAAATGTTCCTCTTCAACGGTTGCTCAACCAACCTACCCATATTTCAACCTACCCATATTTCCGAGTAATATGCAAGCTGATGCCTTGTGACGGTCCGACGGATACGTTAATGTTGACAGATACGTGGTGTGGACCTTCCAATAAACGCACCTTTAATTTCAATTTAATTGGTGTTAATATTACGTATGAGCCTCATATACTTGAGTGCTAAGCAACTATGCATGCGGAATGACGTATTTAATTTAATTCAATTCTCACCCCTAGTTTCTTTTAATAGCATTCAACTATGTGGTGTCAAGTGTGTGAGTAGTATCTTAAATTTTGTCTCTTATATTTAAATTTCTGCAGATGATTAGTTGTCGTTTAAAGAAAGCTATTATTAGCGTACTAGAGTGTTCCAAACGGACCACTTGTTGTATTGATGAACACTGATCAATAATGTCTTTTATAACGACAAAACTCTTAAACCAAACTTCTTTATTTAATTTCTAATTATTATTATTATTATTATTGACATGATGTATTTATCACTCTCTTAATTCTGCCCTAAATTATATAATTTAATTAGAAGAGAGGCAAACATAATAACATTTGTTTTGCCGTAAATTATATATAGATAATTTGAGTACATTTTTTAATTTTATTAAAATAAAAAGAGATGATTTTGAATTTTTGTGAATTTATTATTATTTTTACTAAAATTTTAAATGTGTTATATTTGTAAACAGAATTTTTGTTTTTGCAGACAAGTCGTTAGCCGGCCAGCCGGTCCTCAAACAGTCTCGTGACACTGCCGAAACGATAAGAGTGCTCCACTGACCACTGACTCCATCTATACCCCCTATAAGATACCGAGAAGTTAACAGTCAAGACTGGCCTTCCCTACTATACACACAAACGCTACTGGACAGTGGACTTTAAAAAGTCAATCGCTCCCGATTCGTCTTCAACGTCCGGATTTCGGGTACTTGTCATTTTAATTATTGTCTGAATAGAGTGCTTTGGCTGTCAATTCTCACTCCTGTTTGGTTACCGAGAAAATTGAGGACACTGAAGAAAAGTTCATTCATAGAACCAGCCAGGCGAATTACGCCTAATAAAGTTAGGAAAATTAGATTCTGTAATCGCTGTTCCTGAGCTTCGTAAGGAAGTGAAACATTAGGGATTTGTGTCGTTTCTGATTAATGTGTATGTATATGTTGCTCATTGTTAAGGTTAGTCATATTTTTCTTTGAGCTCAATTCATTGTGTACCTCTTTTAATTAACATTTAGGGTCCGAATAATACTACACTGTACGTCGATTTTGCGCCCACGGTCATTGCCTATGGCTGTAGACGAAGATAAGGAACAGGAATTTGCGCCAAAAAAGGAGAAGCCACCAACTGATGACGAGAAGAGGTACTGTTTTTTTTTTTTTTGCTTTTCGAATCATACTTTCTTATATATAGTACTTTTGAGAGAAATCTGAGCCGAAACTCCTTTTCGTGGTTCATTTTGTGATGAAAGGAAAAAGAAAATTGTACCTGGGAGTTTGATGAAAGCTCTGATGAGGCCTGGTGGGGGTGATTCGAAGCCTTCAGATGGGGATCAGGTTACTCTTTCGTCTTGTTATGATCTGGTTTGCTTGATTGTGTGATTTTATGTGTTGAATTTCGTAACTGGTATAACATGAAGGAATGAATCAAGTCAAGTATCCATACGCTCAATTAGGTATATGCGTGGTGCTAAATATTTCGATCTGTAATTCTACAACCACTTTTTCTCTTCTATGCTTAAAGTGATTTCGGTACAGTCTTTTGTATGGTTTCACAATTTTCTAATAATATTTGCTTACTTATCAAAAAAAGTAATTCTACAACCAATAGTGTAATTTTTGCAGTTGACTTACCATCTTATATACTGAATTGACTTGATGGCCATAAATGGGAAAATGGATTATTTAAGAAGTGGGGAGCTGAAATATGACATCTGAGAAGTTATGTTTTGTATTTTGCAGGTCATCTATCATTGCACGATTCGAACTTTGGATGGAGTTGTTGTCGAGTCTACTAGATCAGAATATGGAGGTGAGTGATCATATGCCTCTAAGCACATCTTTGGGTGATTGGAAAAGACGCTTCTGTTTCATTTCCTACGTTTCCATATTAAATGTCTCATATGTGACGCCTTTATGTCCAAGTTTCTTTCTTTCATTTCGTTAGGCTGCTGTTTGTTCCTACAATGTTGTGATCACAATGTCAATCATGTGTTGCACAATCACGTGACTTCTTTGTTCAATACTTTAAGGCTTTATGTATCAACAGCATTGTAAAATCACATTTGTAGTTTCAAATGTAGTGAAGTTATTTATTGAGTTATTATTTTTTATATAGCTGTAATGACCGTGCTGTTGTTTTGTAAGAGAATTATCACACAACCTCCCAAACATTATGTAAATTTCTTATTTGATTTCAACTTTCAAAAGACCGTTTGCTCTAGTCACCGGCTTGAATAAATTTGTATTATACCTGACAGGCAAAGGTACCCCAATAAGACATGTTTTGGGAAAGAGCAAGATGATATTGGGATTGCTGGAAGGTATTCCGACAATGGAGAAAGGTGAAGTGGCAATGGTAATGTTTTTTTGTAGTTTCTTGAACTCTAGTCAAAATATATGGCAAAAAATGGAGATAGAAAAACTTGATGTGTGCTATGCATATTCCAAGACAAACACTTGGTATCTGTTTTTTTAATCCTGCTAGTTTACTTTCGGTTCATATCCCACGGTAATTGTTTTGCGTCCTGGATAGGGACTTTCTAGAGTGGGCATCTTGAATTGCAAAACAAACAACTAGAAAAGAGAAAAATAAATTCATTGATGCTTTAGTTTTGATGGTATATTTTACTCACTACAAGATAATATGTTATTTCAGTTCAAGATGAAATCTCAATTGCACTATGGGGAGGATGATTGTCCAGTTTTAGCATCCACTGACTTCCCAAAGGATAATGAGCTTCATTTCGAGATTGAGATGACAGATTTCTTCAAAGCCAGGGTAGGCCTGTTAATTCCAGTCCTCTGACTTTATTCCCCGCATACAGTGATTTTTGTTACTTTATGGGTTATCCTTGAGTTCTGTTCATTGGAACTTGTTCGTGATCATGATTGTCAGTTGGTTAGTGATTGTTGTTCCAGACCTTTCAAATATATAAGCCTCCATATCTGAACTCCAACATTGGTGTTCCTCGTCAAATGTTTGATCTAGTTATGATTCTTTTAAATCTAAACAAGAAGTCAATAATTGCACCTGACTCGATCTAATTTTATCTCCCTTAATGTGCTGGTTTTTCAGGTTGTTAGTGATGATCTGGGAGTTGTAAAGAAGGTATTGGCAGCTCTATCCGTGTTGCATTATTAGCATTTTTCCAGGAACGTGTTATCTGTTTTAGGGTACTGTATTAAAAAAAATTGAGATACTTTCAGACAATAAAAAAGATTGGAAGTTGTAGGACTATTGATCTCTTTAGTTATTATTGTCCGCCATAAAATGGTTGAGACTCTATTCAAAATGGCTGTAACCTTTTGACTTTTGGGGCTGGTTTTTCTGTGAGACTCTTGTCCTAAATTGTTGCATTGGGTTTATTGTTCTTATATTGAGCTGAAAGGAGAAGCTCAAGGACATTCTCTCGTATCTTATATTTGTATCATGGATAATTAAAATTCAGAACGACCTTTTAAATTGTAGGATTGAGCAACTGTTAAAACTTTTCAATTAAATCCCATGTTTTCTAGTTGGTTTTTAAGTAAGCTGCATATTGTGATAATAACAATTTTTTCTGCTGTTGAAAAGAAAGAACAACTTAAAACAAAACATAAAAAATTGATGGCAGTCTCCCTCTCTCTCTCTCGTGAATTGGGTAAGCATGCGATGTCTACAGACTTAAGAGAGTCCTGTGTGAAACAGGTAATAAATGAAGGGCAGGGTTGGGAATCACCAAGAGAACCTTATGAAGTAAAAGTCTGGTAGGAGCTCCTCTTGTTCCTTTATTTATTTTCCTTCCTTCTTCTGTGTTTATATTATACAGAAAATTGGAATGCTTAAAGTTCTTAGTTGAGTTTGATTATTTGTAGGATTTCTGCAAGGGCTGGTAATGGGAATTTGATTCTCTCACATATGGAGGGAGAACCATATTTCTTTACTTTTGGAAAATCAGAGGTCTGTACCAAATTTGCTCTCATTTACTTTCACCGAACTTTTTGGTGTGCTTGGTTTTCTTGACGTATTAATGTGGACATTTGGAGTTCTATATTGGGTTTTATCCTTTGGCCCTAAATTTTAATTCATCATAGTTGCTAATTTGTAGCTATTAACTCCGAAAACTGCGGTTTCTTGTTAGCTGATTAGAGAAAAGTTGTTTCCAGTGAATATAGCTATAGACAGGGACAAAGCCAAGATTGAACCTTATGGGAGGCCAGTTAACACAAAAATAAATTCTGGGAGGGCCAAAATACAAAAATAATAATAATTATATTTTTTTTTGCTGAAAGGAAAAAGAATTTTCCTAATGATTTTTTGGGGGGCCAGGGAGCTCCTTCCCTGGCTATAGATAATATAAGTGTTTTCCTATTTGCTAACATATGCTCTTGATGGTCTTTAACTTGTTCCTGTAAATTAGGTACCTAAAGGTCTTGAGATGGGAATAGGAACCATGGCTCGGGCAGAGAAGGCGGTAATATATGTCACCAGCCAATACTTAACTCCATCTTCTTTGATCCCTGTGATCGAAGGGTTTGACGAAGTTTATTTTGAGGTGGAGCTTGTCCACTTCATTCAGGTCTGAAGTTCTTCCTCTTTGCAAAACCATTTGTTCATCTATCCGTATACCAGCTCTATGCACTTAAGAAGATGAGTTTTGCGTCTTTAATTTGAAATCTATTAATAGTGTGGTCTCTTGGCGATGATTAATTGTTATCAAGTGCTGAATTACATGTTTCAGCAGGAATGATTTTTGCCCATTTTCTTGAATCACAATTTGTTGAAGAACTTAATTGGGGTGAAATAGGTTTTTTAAAATTCCCCATTTATGTGAAACCTTAGGTTCTTCTTTCTATCTGAAGTCTTAAATTAAGACATTAATTATGTAGTAATTATTTTGTTGTTTTGGTTATCACATGGTTTGTAGTTTGATCTGGTATTGTTAAGTTCATTCCAAGATATCAGACAAGCATCCAGCTAAATTCGTACAGGAAAAAGTGAGTTTACTTTCTACCTATGTATTGGCAGGTGCGGGACATGCTTGGAGATGGACGCCTGATAAAGCGCCGGATTCGTGATGGGAAAGGTTGGGTTTCAGAAATTTACTTTTCCCCAAATGGGAATGGCAGTAGTTGGTAAATTAAACTAACAAATGCTATATGATCTTCACTACCTTCGCATATTTTAGGTTCCAACTACTGTTTTTCACCTTCTTCCACAGTTCCCCCTAACCTCTTGTTTCTTGTTTTGTTTTGAAGTTGTACTCTTCATTGCTCTAATACACGGCTCTTCTATTTATTTTTAATATGACCCAATCATTGACGCTTTCCTCAATTGTTTGGAAAAATTAGGTGAGTTTCCGATGGATTGCCCTCTTCATGACAGTCTCCTACGAGTCCATTACAAGGGCATGCTTCTTAATGAACCGAAGAGGATCTTCTATGATACAAGAGCTGATAACGATGGTCAGCCTTTGGAGTTCAGTTCTGGAGAAGGGCTTGTGAGTGTTAGAGAGAGTTCATGCTATGTTTGAACTTTTTTTATCCTTTAGTTGTGAATATTTTAGCATTGTACACCAGATTATCTTCTCAATTTCCCAACTACCAATGCCCGGTACACTGAATTTCAAATCGTGGTAGTAAACCCTTGCTTTTATAATGCAATTCACCAGATCACTTATCTAACTTTGTATGCTAGGTACCTGAGGGATTCGAGATGTCTGTTCGTTTGATGCTGCCTGGCGAGTTAGCTCTTGTCACTTGTCCACCTGATTATGCATATGACAAGTTCCCAAGGTTACCTTGAAAAATCTAGCTTTGCCTCTCTGATCGCTAGCTTGTTTTGCCACAACAATGCATATTGAGTTTTCTGGCAGTTGTAGTAATTGTTTTTAGGCTTAGGCTTAATTACTGATGTAGCCCTGTGATATTAACATTTAACTAATCAGTCATTGGGATACAACTTTGAAGGGGCTGGTCCATGTGGTCCATTTTTTAGACATATAGGTTCTTATGTCCATCAAAAAGTTAGCTCACTAAGGGTGCGTTTGCACCAAAAATTTCACAAAATATTTCACCAACTCACAATAAAATACTACAATATAATCTCTCTCTCCCATAAAAAAATATAAAAAATTACCTATCTCTTCACTTTTTCACTAAACCCAATACCAAAAATTTTTCAACACAAACATAACCTAAAGGGAATGAGATTCAAGGTAGACTATTCAACCCCGAAAATGAACTTCCGACTCAAACCCATATTAGTCTTGTGTTAGTCGGCTAATTTTTGGTGGACAAAAAACTCATATGTCTGAAAAATAGACAACAGAGACCGGCATGTTCAAAGTTGTACTCCAGAGATTTTAGTAGTAAGACTTAATTAATTTGTTAATCTTTGTGGTTTTAACTTATTCTCAATTTGGTCCTCAGTTTTAATTCTTCCTCTGCGAATATATGAAGTTAGCTACTTATCCCAAAAAGGTCATTCCATGCAAACATACACACAAGCCATGTAATAGGCTAGGAAAATCTAAATGTCGACTGATAATTGGCGGTGATGTATTTTCCGTTAGATACGTAGGCATATTCTGTTAGTTACAACACTGGGATTAGATGGAAAGACATTTTTTGAGACAAGTAGTTAATTCTATGGACTCGTAGGGAAAAAAAAAATTAAAATTGAGACACCAAATTGCAAAAAAGTTCAACTATGGGAATTGATGGACTAATTAGGCCTTGTTTTTATTATTAATACATCATGTCTTAATTTTCTTCTTCTTTCTTCAGATTATAACATGAGACTGAATTTGTTCCCCTAATATGATCAGGCCAGCTAATGTTCCTGAAGGTGCTTATGTTGAATGGGAAATTGAACTTCTTGGTTTTGAGACGCCAAAGGTGATATACTAATTGTTTTTCCCGTTTTAGTTTTTCTTTTTTCCATATAGTAGATCCAAACGCTGCCTGATGTGAGTGTGAAACCGAGTTTGAAAATCATAGCCTCTCTTCCAACACGTTTGTGGATGTGCTAGTGTTGACCATTAGCTCGGAGTTTACTTGGATATTGGAACCCGCTGAATGTGAGAATGGTCAGTTAGTGTTTTGGATGGCGGAAATATACTTTTTGTATCTGAATGATCGACATTGCAGGATTGGACAGGTTTGAACTTCAAAAGTATAATGCATGAAGCAGAGAAGATCAGACACACGGTATGTCATTAACATCTAATGTCACTGCATCTGGCCCATCTAGCAGCTATATGATGTTTTTAACACGTCATATCAAACTTTATTGTGTGAAATGGTTGCATAAATGTGGCATGTTAGTCTATCCGCATTTTTCCTTGTTATGGAGAGCATCTTCTTGTCGTTAGATCTGTGATGCTATCGTTCATTTCAGGGTAACAGGCTCTTCAAAGAGGGAAAATTTGAACTTGCTAAAGCAAAATATGACAAGGTAGTTTTGTCTACCCTTTTCTATTCGAGTATTTCAGATGGGGTGACCATTGTGATGCATGATTTTTGTAGGCATTCTCGCTCAAAAGGAAACTTGCATGTGATCCTAACAAATGTTTTGGGATTTACCACTTCAGTTATTGTAATTTTTGATAGTTTTAAATAGGTGGAGATAATTTGACTTATCTGTCGTAGAAGAGGTGATTCTTTCAGTCAGCTGTGTTGGATTCAACCGCCAGGAGATATTTACGCACTAGGGTCTTGAATATTCGTAACTGATGTTTGGTATAAAGGCTTGTTTGTCAGCCATCCGCCCTACTGGGCTTATGTTTACGCTTTTCGCTCATTAGGGCTTGTAATCATTTCAGTTCTGTCTGTTTGGATTTGTAAGCCGTTCGGCCTCCAAGCTCGTTGGCTCGTTGCCTCTACGGAGGGTTTGAGACGCCCCTTAGAGCATGTACCTGAGGTCTTTGAACCTCCTTGAGAAATGAGAAGAATTTTCATGATTAAAAGGAAAAAAAAAAAGAATCAAGTACTGGGTATTCTTCTTTGATATGTAATGACCTATTTGTTGCTCTACAGTTGCTTCGGGAATTTAATCATGTCAATCCACAAGATGATGACGAAGGAAAAGAGTTTGGAAATACTAGAGTAAGTGTTTTCTCTGTACTTTAATTCTTGCATAATTTCATGTTTGGCTATTTCAGCATTCCAATACTGAAGTTAGATGAGTGCGTAAGCTCGTAGTTGGGATTGATCTTCTCTTTTGAATGTTTCAAGAATCTGTTAAATCTGAATGTGGCTGCATGTCACCTGAAACTTGGAGAATGCGGCAAGTCCATTGAGATGTGCAACAAGGTATGTCTTGTGACTTCAAAATCTTGTCAGATTCAGCAAATAAAAACACATTTTGGCAATAAATCAGTGCTTAGCATCTACAATTGCAATTAAGCTGTCAGCCCATTTTAATTGAACTAATCAACTGAATGCTTATGTAAAATATGCATAACAACTTCCCTCTCCTAAAAAAAAACCCATTGACCTCACCGCTATGCCCTGTCGAAAGGAAAGCCTCATTCTGCCTCCCTTCATCACCCTATTGGGATGAACTGATGTACAATTTGCTAACACTGAGGTGTCTATCATTTGCTGGAAACACCAAATTATTGGCTTGCCTTGATTACCCTGTGATGTCAGCATTCACCATTAACATAATCAGATTTAGTTTGTAAACACTGTGTAGTGAGGTGTAATTGGTTAGGAAATTCTTCTGTCTGACTTTGAAAGAAGCCAGTGCTGCTCATGGGTATCAGATTATATATGTTTGACTGATTTTGAAATTGATCTCACTGGCCAAGGCGAATTTGTTTGAGTTTTGTTTTTATATCTATTCATCATGGAATTATGTAGGTTTTAGATGCAAACCCTGCACATGCGAAGGCTCTGTACCGACGTGGAGTGGCCTACATGGCAGCTGGAGACTTTGAGGAAGCAAGGGGTGATTTTCAAATGGTAATGCTTATGTTCAGACATCTCAGCGGTTGAGCATTACGTTCTTTATGCATTTTAAACTTGCTTGTGGATTGTTATTAGATGATAAAAGTCGACAAGTCATCTGAAGCTGATGCAACGGCTGCTCTACTAAAATTGCAGCAGAAGGAGCAGGTGGGGAGAACACCCTGAAAATTTCCATATATTATGTTACCTGGAGTTCAAATTCTTTTTACCATAATGTTGCTCAATGACTTGATATGCAGGAAGTTGAGAGGAAGGCTCGGAAACAATTTAAAGGACTATTTGACAAGAAGCCAGGGGAAATTGCTGATGCCGGAGATAAAGAAGATCCTAATACAGGTGAAAAGCAGAACGACCTCAGTAAGGAGGATTCAGATGGGGATAATTCAGAAGTATCACAAGAAGATGCAGCTGCAGCTGATGCACGTCAAATGGGTTGGTTCTCCCGCTTCTGGCCTACTAGTAGAAGAATATTTTCAGGTCTTGGGCTGCAAAGATGCAACATTTTATAGCATCCTGGGGCTAGACAATTTACTTGTTCACCCGCTTCACGCCAAGCTGTCTCGCAACAGTTACTGGTTCTCCCGCTTCATGCCGAGTTGTTTCTAGCCATTGGCTGCATTGTGCTTTACTTTGGTTGGCAGCCGGAGAAATTACACTAGATAATCAAGTGTAGGAAACAAATATAAACCGAGAAATATAAAATAGTAAAATACCAAAGGGGATATTTTTTTCTTCTGAAAAAAAATACCGAAGGGGATGATTACCTGTTTCTGCACCTTTGAGATTTACGTATTAAAATAAGAGTTGGTAGAGCGCGCGCAAGATCAAGTTAGACTCTTTGAATCTTTTTTTTTCTTAGCTATTCTTTTTGAGTCGGGTCAGAGATTTCCCTTATCTCTCACAGGTATCAGGTTTCTTGGGTTCCAAACACCTGAAAAATCGTCTGAAGTTATTTTCTAACGTTCATTCGATTTTGTTCACGGCTGTAAGCATTGAAGCAGCAAAGTTTATTTAACTAGGGGTGGGTTTGTTTTGTAAAATTTTAGGTATTGAGTTTAGTGAAAAAGTGAAGAGAGAGATAATTTTTTATATTTTTTGTAGTGGAAAGTTATGATTTGATGGGGGAGAGATTATATTGTAATAGTTTATTGTGTCAAAATTTTAGAGGGTGTAAAATTTTATGTTGCAAACACACCCTACTCAGACGAATCATGAGTTGCTTTGGGCACGCTGAGGTTGACTCTATAACTTCGAGTCAAGGCTAGGTTGTCGAACGCTTTTTAAATAAAAAAAGAAAACTAGAAACCTCTGATAGACTACTAGCTAGGCAGCTAAACCTTCGCAAACACTGCCTTCAAATTTATTTAACCAGGTATAATGTGGTGTTTGATTTTTAAATTTTTGGGGCTATAGGAGTCGGTGAATAAGTGAAGATCGTTTATAAAAGTTGATGAAAAAATGAATAGAGATAAAAGATTTGAATAAATATTATAATGAAAAGAATAATTTGATAGAGAGATAAATTGTTTTGTAATTTGTTTTTTATCAGACCCTAGAAGATTGTTTTCATAGACTCGACGTACCAAACGTGGGTAGGGAACAGTGGCGGAACCAGGAATGAAAACCAACCCGGGCGAACTTTTAAAGCAAAATGACTAAAAATTTTTTTTCATACGTAATGTAAAAAATTGTCTTAGAGTTACAATATCAAAACATTAAAAAACTAAAAACATTAAAAATATTGAATTACACATAACGTACTATGTACTACGACTGAGAGGGGGTAATTGGATTCTACGGTTGTGCATCTTCTGAAAACGTTGCAAAATGACTTCGTTCTCAATAGTTTCAAAAATTTCCCGCTCGATGTACACAACCATGCAATCATTCATCCAATCATCTCCCATCGTATTACGCAAATCAGTCTTGATAATTTTCATCGCAGAGAAGACTCTCTCAACAGTTGCAGTCGTAACCGGTCTGTTCACATATCTCAAAACCACTGTCATTTGCTCCTTCACTGAATTATCACGAGACTCATCAACCATAATAGAAAAAAAAACTATCCCCAATATCTTTACTAATGGCAAGTGTGGTCTCCGCTACACAAGCATTCACCAATTCCTTCTGAGTTTTTGGAGAAGTCATTTGATTGTTTACATGAGCATTACTATTAATTGTCTTAGCAACTTTTTCATCACGCTTACCATACCATTCCAAAAATTTGCCCAATCACGAATCCCTATTGGACAGCTAAGCTACAGAAAATAGTAAAAACGAGAAAGAAAGAAAGAAAAAAGTTCAAAACTTTACTCCCACACGCAATTGGGCCATTGACGTTCTTCCTAATTGCAACTTTCTAACTTCTAACATAGAAAGCCAAGACCACCTCAAAGAACCCACTTTCTCGGGCCGCCCAGTCCGCATTTCAAACTACCAGGCTATTAGGCAACCTATACGATATCCGGATATGAAATTTTTTTTTTCAGGGGCGGACCCCGGGCGGCCGCCCAGGTTCGCCCGGGCCTGGGTCCGCCCCTGGTAGGGAATCTACACTGCGATCAGGTTTAGGACAACAGGCTAGCTCTTAATTTTTTTTCTATGTATAGTTCTTTATATTCATAACCAGTAAAGCTTCTCTGTCATTTTTCCTTGCATCTTTTTGCGACTTAAAACTTCGTAGACTTGGGAGGACGGGTGCCCTGCCAGCCCTGCATGTTAAGGTTACCTTCTTTTCCTCCACTGACCTATCAAAACAGAATTAGGAAATAAGTTGTATAAAGAGAATGGGAGGGACGTCATGTTTTAGACAACCTCAGAGAAATTGAAATAAGATCAAACTTTCCTGGCACTGCAGGTGGAGGAAATGGTCTGTGTTGAGAGAGACGGCGACAAATAAACAATGGAATAATTCTTCTATCTAGATGCAAATAAATTAAGTGCAATTTCAACAATTATATGTACTGAAAATAATCTTAAGATAATCAATCACACCAAGTCAAAACAAAACAAACAATTTTACTTGAAAAACTTCAAGAAAAAACCACGGGACCTAGTCTAGTCAAAATCTCCACTATAAACTGAATAATGAGTACACAAAGTCTTCTCTAGTCACAACTAGAGGCTACAACTCATATCTCTTAAAGATGATATCAAGTTTGACAAATACAACGGAAAACCAAAGAGTAAATACCAACAATTCGAGGTTACTATTCACGAGTACGAATCCAAGTTTCTGAGCTTGAAATCTGATCTTTACCGTTCAGATTGTAGCTTCTTGTGTCGTGAACATCTCCTCTAAATTTCAGCTCAATCTGACCACAGACGAAGCAAGATCAAGCATTTGATGAAACTTGAGTGTAAAAGAGCGTGAAATAGAAAAACTCTCTCTTTTATTTCTCTCTTCTATCCGTACAACTTAAAACTTCACGTCAGTTATAAGTTAAAACCCTAATAGATTATGGGCATCAGTAAAAGACGACTTTCCTTCACATAGAAGGAATTAACCCAACAGTCTGAGCTGTAGATTTGGTCAATGCAAGAGCACGAGTCTTGATGAGAAAGAAGCCAACGGCATGGCCGGCTACTGCGGCTATGAAGATCCCCAGGTTGAAGGACATGACAGCGAGCATGACTAAGTAAGCGAATCCCATGCGAGGAGCATAGATGCTGGCCTGAGTCAGCCCGCCCAGAATGGGATTCGTGCCTGGCTTCACAGTCGACAAGGAGGACAAGACCTCGGTAGAGAGGGCTAGCACAAAGACACAGAAAAGAGCCAGAACGTACATGCCAAGGTTTTGGTTTGGCCACCCGGAGAACAGAACGATGGCATCTTTGCCCCAGTAGAAGCTCATGTGCATAATCATTTGGTTTTTGTTCATGCTAGCATTCGACATGAATTCGGAATGAGTCATGTTCATGTGACCACCGTGATCATCTTGAGGAGACGCCATATCTGATGGGGGAGCTGGCGGAGTTGAGAGAAAAAGTCAGGATTGTTTGGCTGTAGGCAATCTGGGGTTTTCTTGTTGAGTTATTATCGATCAACTTCAAGTATATAGAGGAGGTGGAACCAAATGACTGTAGAGATGATGACAGGGTGATCTGACAGAAAAGGCCACTTTTGTCAGCTTTAATTCTTTAAATTTTATATCTCCTAAGGATCGGATTTGTTCGCTTCTTCATCATTTGTTTACTGCTAGACTGCCTCTATTTTCTCCTGAAAAGTTATCGGGTGCGTCCAAATTGAGAAAGAAAGAATAGAAGAGAAAAGTGAAATTGACTAGCAGGGTCTCCAAGGGGTTTGGCTCTACGTACAGCTTTCATTATGAAATGGCTCTTTGGCTTTTCATGGCCATGGAAAATCAATTGAGCAAGTCTGAAAGATGGTATAAAATCTGATGTTGAATGACTTTCCTTCATCATGTACCTAATCCTTTTTCAGTCTCTCTCACATATATGATTTGACATACGATTTCAGATTCAGTAAAGCTAGAAAATGACTAAATTATTTTTTGGTTAGATTGCCATTAATGATAATAAAAAAACCCCGAGGCTTTTGAGGAGGCGGCGATCGGGCCATGCCTCTTGGCTTCATCCTCAGCTATTTCCTTTGTTCTGATCGCAACTAACATTTGAGAATTTATAATTTATTGACCCACAACTCTGATTTGAAATTGCTTTGTGGAAACTTTCAAAGAAACGTGCATAGGTTTAAACTTAGTAGAAAGTGCTTCCAGGTAAAATCGCTTATAAAAACTCGATTAAGTTGTAACAACTAACAAGTGGAGCAAAAGATTGACAGACAGTGCTCAAATGAAGATATAAAAAGAAAAAGAAACAAGTCGCAAATTTTATTTTCAGCTGCAATAATCCAGCTTTGTCTAAGCATCAATGCATTGTGCGGTCTATCAATTCAGCATTTCATGGGAGGAAGATCCGACCGAACCTCGGAACCCGGACCAGACCCACCGGGCTTCCTAAAAGTCCGACTAACATAAAGCAAGAACCCCACCGCTCGTCCACCAACAGCGGCGAGGAAAACGCCAACGTTGAACGACATCACCGCCAGCATAACCATGTAATCTAGCCCGGAGCGCAGCGAATACATTGCCATCTGCATCACACCCGCCACGACGTCGTTCGCCCCTGGATTTATAAGTTCGCAGTGGGAGAGCCACTCAGCGAGCACGGCGAGAGCAAATACGATGACCAAGGCCAGAGCGTACATGGTGGAGTTCGTTCCGGGCCAACCCGAGAACAGCACCTCGGTGTTATGGCCCCAGAAGAAAGTCATGTGCATCATCATTCTATGGCGCATGTTTTCACGGCCGGTGATATTGAAAGCTATGAAACCGTCCTGTGACGATGTTTCCATGATCACACAAATGAAACCAGCTAGCTGTGGCACGAGCGTTGGCTCGGAAAGGGAAGCAAAGAGGATTTAACTTTTAAGAGCCCACAAAGAGGGAACGGAATTTCCAAAGAAGTTCACACTCTTTCACTGGGAATTCAGGCCTTTATATAATTTCTTCGTGTTTCCGTGGTGGTGGTGCGAGACATTGGAAGTACTAATCAGATTCTTTATCACATCCGAGAGGAATGAGGCTTTGCAGAGACTGGTTAGATGAAGATTATAGCCTCGAGGAAACGGGGATAAATTAGGAGGATTATAATAAAGAGAGTTTAATAGAACTGGGATTAATATGTCTGCCCATGCATGGGGGGAGTGATGGGGCACAAGGAATTTATGCATAACCGTTTCTTAGCTAACTGGCCACTTCAACGGCCCACAAAAAAAAAAACAGATGTAAGTTTGGAATAGGATTGCATTTGTCTAGACGTCTAGAACTGTTAGAGGAAGCTAATGGGGTTTTAAATTTCGTCAGATTTTGAAGCAATGACACCCAATCTTTGAACAGTTCTAGACTTGGACCGACCTAGCTTGTTTAGAAAAGCAATAACTAGGACGTGGTTGGGACGGATTCTGTAAGTTCATAATGCACATCCACACACTTAGTAGAAGAGTGAAAGGGGTTAGAAACATGACCACCAATCCGATTATATATATACGGTGAAGGACGTGGTGAGTTTGGTTCCCTTAAGTTTAAGTTGATCCAATGTCTATGGGTTTCCAACGTCTAAAGCCCAAACCGAATGAATCCAATCAAATTGGATCGTCCAACCCAACCTTTCGATCCAGCATCAATGGTGTCGCCCCGACTGATGATCAATAATCTCCTAGGGTTGGTTCGGTTCGTGATTAATCTTTGATTCGAGAAGTAGAACCTATTTATTTAAGCAATAGATTTTGTTCATACAGTTTTGGAACTGACTGCGTAGCCACCCCACCTGGCGTGAAGTGGGTCTAGCTATAGGCTCCGCCCCATCCTGAAAGCTACGCTGTGATCAGGGCCATATCTAGCCGCCCCACTCCCACCCCAAGGGGGATTTTCCCCCTTTGCAGGGTGGCTGTGCCAAGTGAGGAGTTAGTTTTTCTTTTTGTGATTTTATGTCTTTTTTACTCGGTTTAAATTAATTTCAGTGTGTTGTGCTTTCAAATTGTTTCGAATTTTTTTTTTCAAATCTTTATCTTATTTTATTTTATACTTTTAAAATTTTATTTATTTATTTATGATCTGGTATAGAATGTATGATATGGTTAATTAGATATCATGTCGTGTTGATTCGTTAACTTTTGGACGGCAAAAAAGGATTTTATTTATTTATTATTATTTGACAAAATTTGATGACCGTCTATTATCATTTTTGAATGCAAGTAAAATAAAAAAATAAAATAAAAAAACAAAAAGGTCTTTAATCGTCGGAAAAATGTTAATACTATTAATTCTCTTTCAACAATTTTAAAGACAAAGTAAGAAATATTTTATTTCTAAGTCAAAATAAGAAATATTTATACTCAAATGACTCAAGCTAAAACGCACAAGTCAAACCAAAAATTTAGCATGCAAACACTAGAGCAGTAATGCAATCCCCGAAAAAAAAAGGCGACAAATGAATGTCCGATTGTGTTTAAGAAGTAAAATTTTAGAGTTGTTAAAATTTTAGGTATTGAGGTTGATAAAAAAAGTGAGGAGAGAGAGTGAAAAAATAAAAAAAGTGTATGAAAATTGATGAAAAAGTGAGAAGATAGTATTTTATAATGATGACAAAATTTTAGGTGACTAAAATTTTTTGTTAAGCAAACAGAAAAGAGAGAGTGGACAGGAAGAATCAAGACTACGGGCTCCGTGTGAACTATGAAGGACATACTAACTGCAAATTTGAAGCAACACAACACTTATTTTCTCCCTTCTTCTTCGGCCCAAGTATTCTTTTTCCCATGTATTCCTTGCTTTTTCTTTCGCTTTCTTTGGTGCTTTCTGGTCGGAATAAAACCCACAAGCAAAAGACAGAAGTAACTACCTAGTTTACCTGAAAAGGAACTATTCTAGCTATAGATCTGCAATTTGGCCAGGTATCTATCATCCCAAGGAAATGAATTCCAGACCCAGCAGTGTGATACTGTCGAAAGAGTACTCCATGATCGCTCAGATAAAGGGTTAATGACCAAAATAGTCCCTAGGTTTTATGTTCTTTATCGATTTGGTCCTTGAGTTTCTAATTTAGTCACATAAGTCCTTAGGTTATCCTCATTTATCAATTTGGTCCTTGAGTTTCCAATTTGGTCACATAAGTCCTTAGGTTATTCTCATTTATCGATTTGGTCTCTCGGTTTCCAACTTGGTCACATAAGTCCTTAGGTTATCCTCATTTATCAATTTGGTCCTTCCGTCCAATCCCTACTTTGACGTCTCATCAAAATGAGCCACTACCCCCAAATCAATCTGCAAACAGAGAGCAATAAATAGAAAATCCACGACACAATTCAAATCTCAAAGATCACCAACGGCTTCAGATTAGATATCTCTTCGCTCCGTGAAAAATAGACGACCAGCATAATTGATTTTTGGTAAAACATGGATCTGGGCTCCCTTCGTCGATCGAATGGGGGGTCTCCCCCATTCGATTTTTTTTCTTTTTTACTAATATTTCAGGTGGACGTGAGTTTTTTTAAAAAAATAAAAAAAAGTATACACGTGTCGCGATGTTATTGGTGGTGACGTGGCCCACCGTTAGCTGACTGTACACGTAGGAGACAAAATTGGATGGAAGGATCAAATCGATAGATGAGGATAACCTAAGGACTTATGTGACCAAATTAGAAACTCAGAGACTAAATTGATAAATGAGGATAACCTAAGGACTTATGTGACCAAATTGGAAACCCAAGGACCAAATTGATAAATGAGGATAACCTAAAGACTTATGTGACCAAATTGGAAATTCAAGGACCAAATCGATAAAGGGCATAAAACCCAGGGACTATTTTGGTCATTAACCCCTCAGATAAAAGATCAGATTTGTACAGTATTAATTATGAATAGATTCAACGATAACGTCTTGGGGGAAAATAAGCATAAAAAAGGAAGGAAAGAAAGAAAAATGCACAAGAAAATGATAATCAGCCGTTCTGCTTAATTTGGTTTGTATATTATACGTAGTCGTTTAGGACAACTGTTCTGAGAAAAAAAATCAGAAAAGGAAAAGGGGCTAATAAACAAAAATATGACTAAGTCCAATAAATAGGAAAAGGAAAATAATGTTTAAACGTTCATATTCTTGGACATCCCAAAGATGAGCTTACATTGATTCTGTACAGACTAACAATGACATACAAACATTTTTTGTCAGATCACATTCAACATATTTCAGATAAGTCAAGGGCAATAATGACAATGTTGAAACTCGAACTTAATACATATAAAAATTTAAGCAGTTACCTTGCCACTAAACCAAACCTCGAGGGTACAAAAAGAAATTTCGTAAATATATCTCAGCACATTTTGCCATGAATGGAAGCTTCGTGAGTTAGACATCATGGCTCGAATGTCTCCAATCAGCTTCTGATCAAAAGTAAGAAACACCAAACAGTAATTAATTAATAGAACAATATTGGACCACTGAAGCACACTCATGAAACGTAACTCGGCGAAGTACTTCATTAATCATATTTTAAGGAAAATGACAAAAAAAAAATACTTTGTAATGCAAAAAAATATCTTAGAGTTAAAATATCAAAAATTAAGAACTAAAAACACTAAACATATTAAAATATTTCAAGCAATACGTCTCGTTTTTTGATACACTATATTTCAACCATTCATTATTTTTGAATCATAACTCTCTAAAACTCCTAATTGTATTCTCATATTGCTTCTTAGAAAAATCATGGTCAAATGGTTGACAAAGACCTTTGAGCAAAAACTCTTTACGAACTCGATCTTTAATCTCAACATCATATTCTTCAATGAGTTTACGTAACCTCGGGTTAACAACAATATCATCCTCACTAAATTCAATACGAGGTCTTTTCGAACTAGTATTCGTTTCAGAAATAACAGTCATGTTAAGAGTAGTAGACAACACTACGGAATGTAAATCCTCGGATGATTAAGTTGTGTTTACGAATTGCAACCTCTCATCTTTTTTTTTATTCTAAATTTCATACTCTTCACTTTTTCCTTCTTTTCTGGGCTGTTCTTCTAACTGCTTCCTATCGTGGTCTTTCTGAGTAGTTTTCTTTCCATCATGTGTAACCGATCGTGGAGAGTTCGTCTTCGTGGGTTACTCTTGGGTTTGACGAATTCTATAGGCCTAGAATTCGGATTTCTTTCATTTGGGCCCTTTTGGGTCGGGCCGTATAAGTCCAATTCTTAATGGACAAATTAATTCAATTAAAGAAAGCTCCTGCCCATTTGCGAGTGACGTAGATATATATATATAACTTACTAGTTCAATTTTGCTCAAATAGTCCAAAGCTATTTTTTTTTCTAAGTGAGGTGGTCCGACTTACTGCATGTAGAAGTATTGGACAATATCTATGGTCATGACAATATTATTGATAAATGCGGCTATCAGGATCCTTTAATTTTGTTACACAAATTGAATGGTTCACTTGAAAAAGACCGATATAGTATGTGAACGCTATAACATTTAATTTTTGCCTGTATTAATTGCTTATCAATATGATCTATATAATATTAAATGCATTTTTTCTTTTTTCGAATTATGATAAATTAGAAAGAATCATGTTTGTACCACATAACAATGTTCTTTACAAAAAATGCTAAAAAAAATGAAGGCAGCTGGATTTATTTTAATTTTTTTTTTGTATTCACATAACAATGTTTTTTTTTGTAGTAATTTTTTTTTCATTAATCATATTTTCTCATATCTTCAATAAGCTTCTCCAGGTTGTTATAGGAATATCCACCTTGGCTAACGCACTTCTTAGCCAGTTCCGAAATCCTGTCCATTGATTTGATGAATTCCTCCCTTCTACCATCCATCAGTGTTCTTATCATCATCTCAACCGTCAATCTATCACACGTGTCCTTCATATCAAGGCCAATCCTCCACACCTCACCAACCCACCTACTAATGATCAAGTGGTCCCCAAATTGAGGCCAACAAATCATGGGGACCCCAGCGACAATGGCCTCTAGGGTAGAGTTCCAGCCACTGTGGGTGAAGAACCCACCCACAGCTTTATGGGCCAAGACTTCTTCTTGTGGAGCCCAATCCACCAAAAAGCCCCTTTCTTTTGTCCCCGCTTGAAGCTCTTCTGGGATCTCGTCCATTCCATCACCGGCGACGCTATCCTGCCGTATCACCCATAGAAATGGCTTCCCACTGTTGACCAGACCATGAAAGAGCTCCAATAATTGATCACGTCTTGTCTTCGCCAAACTCCCAAAACTTACATAAACAACGGATCTTAACGGTTGGGAATCCAGCCACTTCATGCAACTATGGTCCGGTTGCCATAGGTTACCGGACGACGATATAGAACGCAAAACATCGCGTCTAATACGGCATCGTAACACAGCAGTAAGAGGTCCAATGGTGTAAACATTGGAAAAGAGAGGGGCCATGTGAGAGAGGACCTGAGCTTCTATATCGTCGAAGGTGTTGATTATAAGTCCAGATGCTGCAAGCATACCCTCGGTGTCATCAATGAACAACTTAAAGGCTGGATCAGAGCGTGGCTGTCTGCAAAAGCTGGGAAGGTCTCGGCGTCGCAAAAGGCCCTCCATACCGGGCACGCCTGTAACAATCCGATCCATATCCTCCTCTGCTGCAACATCAGCAGAGACGAAGTTAATATCTCTTTGATCTCTCCTCAGTTTCCTGTTCAATTTCTATATTCCATGAATACTACGACAGGAATAGATGATGATCATATACGTGGACTACAAACTAGAATTATTGAATACATCATGATCTGCATTCAGGCAGAGTGTCTATTGGGTGACATATACAGGTAGTCACCTTGGATTGGAACCTGCCCTTCATCAATTAGCTTCGGAAGACAGCAATAAGACCACAAGAAGGCAGCACTGAAGGAACGAAATGCAAACATACGAATCCCGAGTTCCTTTGCAAAATCAATTGATAAAGACATAAACACGTCCAGTATTATACAAGTGACAGGAAGCTCAGACCTTTTGCTATAGTCAACAAGCAGCTCACAGAAAAGCGGCTTCATCACTTTCTCGATGGAGGAGAGTAACTGTGGGACGAATCTGATATTGTCGCGAGGGTGGTCGACGGGTAGGCCATCAGGGATAGACTCGAAATGTAGGGTTGGGAAGTCATTGGAGAGCACCTGTAGGTTGGTGAGGCGCTGGTGGTTGTGGTCAGAGTTGACGAAGGTTACATGCAGACCAGCTTCGCAAAGGAGCCCAGCTATACTCAGCAAAGGCTTGATATGACCTTGTGTAGGGAACGGCAAGATCAGTATATGAGGTTCTTGATCCATATTTTCTTTCATCAATAATGCGGCTCGTTAATCCGGTATTTCGTAATCGGACGAGCTCCAGTATCACAATCTTCTATATATTTTTCAGGTAATTGTTTGCTTGGCTGTTATACTTAATAGCAAATACCACCATTTCAGATCAGTTTATATAGAAGTATCTGAAGAACAGACTCGAAACTTCCGCGTCTCCACCAATCCGTAACCGGCCTGTTTTAGCTGTGCACCTGTGGTCAGAGTTTGAATCCATTGCATTTTTTTAGCTTTGTTTGAAATTACTTTCGATTTTCAACGGACGAGCATGTTTGGTAAAAAAAACAAAAAAAAAGCTTCTAATAAACGCACATAATTTGCATTAATGAAAGATAATGTTGGTCAACCGAAAATTTAGGGGAAAATATATTTTTCACTCACAAATTACCATAGGTTTTGCACTTTGCACCCTAAACTACCAATTTTGATATATTACATCATTTAACTACCAATTTTTGACATTTTGCATTTTTTTCAAATTTTGAGACTAAAATGACCATAATGCCCTTGACGCATTTTGTATATAGTAAAGATATTGTTGTCAATTATTAATTTCTCAAGGGTATTATTGTCAAATAGAGGATGCAAAGTGTTTAATATTAATAGTTTGAGGGTGTAATGTGTCAAAATTGGTAGTTTAGGGTTAAAATTGTCTAGCATTGGTCGTTTGAGGGTGCAATGTCTTAAAAATGGTAGTTTGAAATGGAATGTATCACTACTCCAGTAATTTGTGAGTAAAAAGTGTATTTTTCCCAAAAATTTTAGTCTTTGAGGCTGAAAATGACTTTCCTTTTGCACAAGACCAAAGTGATCATTTTCCATAGCTTGTTTCTCGCGCGTCCATTCTTACTTTTTTTTTTCTTCCATCCAAAATTTAAGTCAACCACACCTCTTTTCTAGCGGGACGTACCACCTTCAAACTCCCTTGCGGATTGAGAGCCCACAAGTACCTTCCGTTTGAAATATGTCAATCTATGTGGTAAATAATTACTAATTAAACCAAAAAATTTCAGGGTATCATTTCATATTGTCCTGATGCAAAATTTTATTATGTTGCTATTTTATTTAAAATATTATAGAAAACAAACATAAAGAGTCTTATTCTTAAATAAAAAATATTAAATACATATGTTAATAAAAGTATTTATTTGCAAACTTTCACAAAGACACACCGAAAGCACATTTAACAGGGTTTAGCTTCATATCATAACCATCTAGGGTGTCAAAGGTCTCAGCTAGATCTTTTAGATGTCCTACCATTTGCCTGTTTTTATTAGCATGTCATCTACATAAACCTTCATATTTATATCAATTTGATTTTTAAACATAGCATTCACCAACCTTTGATAGGTAGCACCAACATTTTTAAGACCAAATGACATGTCTAGATAACAATAGAGTCCCCTATCAGTTATAAAAGAGGTATTTTCTTGGTCTGTGAGGTACATCTTTATTTGGTTATAGCCTGAAAAGGCATCCAGGAAAGAAAGGAACTCATGCTCAGCCATTGAGTCAACTAGCATATCAATCATAGGAAATGGATAACTATCTTTCGGACAAACACACATTCACCATTGTCCATTAGAATTAGGGGCTATTACTACATTTGCTAATCAGTCAGGATATACTACTTCTCTTATAAATCCTACCTCCAATAATTTATCAACTTCTGCAGCTATCACTTTACTTCTTTCAGGTGCGCAGGCCTTTCGTCTCTGTCTGATCGACCTCCTGGATGGATCGACACTAAGCCTATGCATCGTGATTGAAGGATCCACCCCTTTCATATCTATATGGGTCAACGCAAAAGAACTTCATCTGCAATTGTAGTGATTCTTAGACTCCTCATCTAATAATGCGCCCACCTTCCCCACTTTATCGACCTCCAACTTCAGACTCTCCAAGGGTTCTGTCGTCTGGACTTGTGGTCTGAACCTTTTATCTACTATTAGAGCTTCTAAAGACTTCATCTGCGAAACCAGGCGAGTCATGTGAGATGACAAGTTTGAAGGACTATTTTCTACAGAAGGGGCCAACTGATGAAGTCATTTTCAACCGGTCTATCACAAAGATCCACTAGGCCAAAAGCCCGATAGAGCTAGACTCAACGTCCAGTACTTGAGACAGGTTGAAAGGTTCAAACTCTCATTTCTTTCTCCTGCAAGTAAAATAACACACTAGAAGTCAGAGTCTTCCCCGTAGAGGGATTTCTCTGATGCCTTTGTCAGTCATCATCGTCTAATATTTTATCTTTTCTTCTAGTTCCTTGTTATCAGTGAGAGGGTTTTGAGAGAGAGAATTGTGTGTATCTTTTTCCTCCCCCGTCTTCTTCTTCTTATACTCTCTTTCATTTTCTGGGTAGGGGGCTCCACTTGGGCTTCAGCCTTATTGTTTCCCTTGGTCGTATCACCTTTTCGATGTTTTCTGTCTCATTCAACAATTATTAAAGGCCCACATTGTCAGAATTGTTCTCCCCAGGAATTCAGGGGCGAAAGCAGGGGAGGGCGAAAGGTGGCGGCCGACACCCATTTCCAAAAAAAAAGTTACAAGTAGTATTTTTTAAAAAATAAAAATAAACAATGGTTTGGCCCGATACCCATAGGCCTAGGCCAACTTGGGGAGACCCTCATTAGGTCTTGGACGGCCTGGGCCCGATTCCCCTCAGGCCCAAGCCATTTTTTATTTTGCTCCCCACCGGCCGCCAGGTAAACTTTTATTTTACTAATTTAATCTCTCTCTTTCTCTCACATATCTTGATATCTTCTCTCTTCTCTCTTCTCTCTCTCTTAGTCTTAATCTCATTCACTGCAGCTTCCGCCCCTGCCTCCGCCGGCCGCCCACCACCACCGGTCCACCAGCTACTTCTCTCTCTCTCTCTCTCTCTTTCACAGAGTCACGGACATGTAATGCTCACTTCTCTATTTTTTCCCCAAATTTGATTATTTTGATATAATGATATTTGCATTGCTAATATTGGGGATTTTTTTTAGAATTGAGTTGATTTGAAATGATTGAATATTTGAATTTGTGGATTGATGTTATGCATCTTTGTTCTGTGAATTGTGTGATTTGTTAACCAATTAGGGAAAGAAAAAAAAGGGCTTCCCTGTGTAAGATAGCACACTACAGTTTTCATTCTGCTGTTAGATTGTAGTCTTTTTAGTTGTCATTTTTACTTGTAATTGAATTGTTACAGAGGTTGATTGTGACTAGTTGTTATTATAGCGAAATTTTTTAGTCTTTGTTTGTTGTGGGCATGTGGCTGCTTGCTTCATGAACTTGTAAATTCTTAATAGGATGAGAGATGATTTGATGAATGATTGTATAATGGTATACATCGATCATGAAATTTTTAAAACTATTGAGAACGAAATCTTTTTGCAACATTTTCACAAAATGCAGATGTGTATGATACAATTGTCACCTCTCAGTAGCAGTATATAGTACGATACATGTATTTTAATATTTTTAATGTTTTTCGTCTTTAATTTTGGTTCTTGTAATTCTAAGACACTTTTTGTATTATGAAGGAAATTTTTTTTTGGTTATTTCACCTTTAAAGTTTGATACCCTTGGATATTAATACTGGTTCCGCCACTGCCCAGGATGATCCGAATCGACTGTCTTTTATCTCTTTTTATCTATCGTTCAGCTCGTCTGTTAGTAACAGAGAATAATCATAATTTCTTACGTCAGTTTCTTTACTCGATAAAGTATGAATGTCAGTTTTCTTTATAGACCTCCAATCACGATGGATCACATATCATATCGAATAAGTTAATCCTTTTCCTACTATTTTTAGGCTTTAAATTATGAGCTTTTGTTATAGGAGAAATTTCTCCTCCATCAAGAGATAACGAAAGCCCACAGGTTTGGGGTATTCACGAGTCAGGCGTGGCCTATGGCCTCAAGGAAGATCACGTGTAACTCATAGGGACCTAACGGCCTCGAGGATCTAGTTCGAAATTATCACGTGCAAATCACGTGCAAATCTAGCTAGAACGGTTTCTTTAAATGAAGGAAGCCAATAAAGAAAGACATCTTTATAGAGTCACGAGGTGGATGGACATTAAGGACGGTTACCTAGAACCAGAAGGAATTAGAATTAAGATTCCCTCTAGAGTACCAATTAAAGAGTCCAAGAATTTGCCTACATTTGTGGTGTAATTAAGCGTATATGTTTTCTAAAAGTAGGCCATGGCTATGTACCATCCTTGGAGATTTTATTAAAGGAGATTGAAAGCAAAGAACTTAGGCGTGCCAACTAGAATATTGTGACTCTGTTCGCGTAATAAAATTTTAACTACCTAAAATTTTATCATTATTACAAAACACACTCTTTCTTCACTTTTTCATCAATTTACATACTTTTTTTCACTTTTTCACCAACATTTTTCACTTCATCTCTTCACTTTTTTTATCAACGCCTATACTTAAAATTTTAACCACTCTAAAATTTTACTTCTCAACCGCCTATAATATTTAGGAGTTTTAGTTTAAATTTAAATCCAGAAGAAAATGACATAATATGGGTATGTTTGAGGGTGAAAATTTTAGGTATTGGGGTTTGGAAAATATTGAAATGTTATGGGAGTTGGTGAAAAAGTGGAGAGAATATTTTTAATAAATATTATAATAATAAAAAATTATGTAGTGAATTTTTTAGTAGTAAACCTAAAATTTTGAGCCCAATTAATTGGGCTCAAACATGCCCTATATTATATTAGAAAGGAATTGGCTCTAATATCCCAATCACCTACATCCATGGCACATCCGAATCAAACGAGCCACGTCAGCTACGGCCATGCACCATCGTCGGTCCCCCATCAGCTTCGGGATTCGTACTATTCTTATCGAAGAAAAGAAGAAGTCGTTTGTGGGTCCCCCAATAGCGACCTCCCCCTACTAGACCTACTCCCTCGCTTTTACCCGTCTGATAAGAAAAAAAAGACGCTCTTGCGCTATCCCCCCCGCCCTCTCTCTCTCTCTCTCTCTCTCTTCACTAAGAGTGAGATTTCAACCGTCTCACAGAGCTCTGACAAACGTTACTGTTTCTATTCCGGATTTCAGAGAAAGAAAACGAGAACGTACGGAACGAATACAAAATTACAAATAAGAACTATTTTTCACGCGTCCATTGGTTTCTTTTGCGGTAATTCTTTTCTTTGCCTATAATCTACGTCCGTTCGAGAATTTTGTGTTACTGTGCCAGCATTAAGTCATTACGTTTCGGATCTTTATCAGGATCGGCGAGTTTTGAGAGCGTGTCACTCGTGTACCTGCATTTTCCTCCCATTATTGAGGTACGCCGTTCTAGTCTTGACTTCGAGGAACTTTTACGTGATCTTTTGGCTCGCACGTTTTGGTTTCCTTTGTGATCCATTTGGTTGCTGAGAAAAAACAGAGGAAAATGGAATCTTGAATTCTTTCTTTCTTGCGAAAAGTTTGGAAGAACTTACGCGCCGAAAATGCAGGGCTTCGTTACAGCTAGTGATACATTTTTCTTTCCTCAGCTTTATTAGCAACGAAACAGATCTTCTTCATTTATGTACATAAAAAGGTCGGATGTGGAGATAAATGCTATGTTTGGATCTGTGAGTTTCTTGATTTGCCTATCTTTACATGCACGAGCTTGGTTTAAAACCTTGAAGAATATATGGAAATGTGAATCCCTAAGGAGAATCGGAGTAATAGATATATGAAATTTATTTGTCTTGAGAGAAACAGACGGGTATTTGCTCATTATTTAACACATTTTTTTATTATTTCTTTTTAGCTGTCAAAGTGATATTCCAAGGGTTGGGAGCATTGCTGCAGGAAGATTTACTTTTTGTGATGTACGAAACAACTTTCTATATCTCACTGTGGAAAATTGGATAAGAAACAGAGGGTTATTTCAAATTCTTTAGTTTCGCTCTAAAGAAACAGGCTTTACTTGAAACTCAGTTCGAGAGGCAGGCTAGAAACACATTGATACCACTACCAGTCGTTTTCATATGCTAGGATGAGTCAAGTATTGTTACAAGTATCACTTCGGGGTGTTGTTAAGTTCTCTCTCCATACATATTTTTCTAATGCAGAAACCCTAAAATTTTAACAATCATCTGATTGACTGCAGATGATATTCTGAGTTGTCATGAATGCTCAAAATTAGAAGGCTTCCTAATTTAAGTGCAGTAAATGTCATGTTTTGCCTCTGGTTTCTCGTACAGTGGCTTCAGATTTTGAAGAATTCAATTAAGTATGGCGCAGAAATAGTTTCCTCTTTAAGAAGAACACTTGCTTATGGTTTCCCCTAATTATGATAATTTTTCTTCTTTTTTTTTGGTTAGCTTACGATAATATCATATCGCCTTCAACTTGTGATAATTTTTCTGGCTGTGGGATTTCTTATTTTAAAAGCCTGATGAAAGAAATGCCTTGGCCTTTTGACAGCTTCTGTTTTCCAACCACTCCTGTCCCTCTCACTCTCTTTCAAGTTTTGATTTGACATCTAACTGATTTGTATGCTCAGCATCAGAGGTCCAATCTCCTTTGCGATCTTTACATGAGGTAAGGGTGCAAGAGTGAGCAAGATTCTCTTCGGAACCCTGGGCAATGTGCCGCTGAAGCTGGATAAAATTTGATTCTATGCCGTCCAGAGTATCTCCAAATAATGAGTTCTTAAGACCTGCTGAAGAAATGGGAAACGGTTCAAAGCTGAAAACGAATTCAAAACAGGAATACGACTGCAAGATAGTGAAGCAGAGAGCTCTATCACCACAAGCAAATCCTCCAAAGATTAAAGAGAAGTTAAAAGTGAAGAATCCTGTTGGTTTACCCTTCAGTGATCTGCGTCGTGAACGAAGACTGGATGGAGATGATAAAAACTCGGTCCATGTGAAATCTTCAGGAAATCGTCACAGGGCATTTGTCAAGCCAAATACAGGTAAAGAAGACGAGCTTGTCAAGCACATGTCAAATTTGCCAGGTTATCTCCAGCGTACAGAGGGGAGAAAACCACCAAGAGAAAGCTTTTAATTTTGGGGTTTTAGATTGAACACGGCTAGAGAAATGGAAGAACAAGCAGAAGCGAATCCCAGCAAGAGGAAGCAGTAGTGCACTATGCAGTAGCTGCGATCTACCCTTGAAAGCAACTAATGACTCATCTACCTTTTCTGGTCCACTCCACAGCAAGGCATTTTCAGACTCTTTGCCTCGTTCTAGTCTCAACTTATCGCATAAAGATGGCCAGCCTCAAGGTGCCAAGCCGTCTGCCAAGAATGTCATACGATTCCAAGATTTTGAGGCTGCTCCCAAAGGCAACAAGGATGGGCAGAAAAAAGTACCATGGACTTATAAGTCTTTTGGCAGAAATAGCTCAGATATAACATCTGATAAAGGGAAGCGAAAAGATTTAGATAATAAGAGTACTTCAGAAATGGGAATTTTTTCTGTGAAGTCAAGAACTAACGGGGTCTCACTCTGTCAGAAGAACAATGTGAGTGCTTGGGATGCTGAAGCTATGAAGAGCATAAAGGAGTTAAGAGAATCAGATATCAAGATAAAAGATACAGATCAAAAAATAATCTCAGATATCGGAGCTACGCATATGGATTGGAGAAGCTCTGGAGTCTCACTTGATTCAAAGGAGAAGCTGAGTCCCAGTGGCGGAACCAGGACTCAACTTGAGCGGGGGCAAACTCTTAAGGCGAAATGATAAAAAAAAACTCTTATGTAATTCAAAAAGTGTCTTAGAGTTAAAATATCAAAAATTAAGAACTAAAAATATTAAAAAAAATTGAAATACACGTACAATATTATTTACTAAGATTGAGAGGTGACAATTAAATTAAGGAGTAATAACATCTCGAGGAAGAGGGAAAATTGCTTGTGACCAAACTGATTTCCTTTCAGTATTAATTTGCAGCTGTTTCTTTTTTTTTCTAAATAATTTGCAGTTGTTTCAGTTTCTTTATTTCAGTTTCTATAAGCTATGTGATCAAACATGTAGTCCCAGATCCCAATGTGTCATTTCACATCTGAAACTAAAACAAATTCTCCAAAATATAATAACAAAAGTTGTTCGAGCTGAGCCTGGTGACTTGGTACATTTCATCTCTACTCGACTGTCAAACATTTATAATCCATTTAGCATATTTTAATGTAATGAATATATTTAAGTGACAAATCAGTGGTTCAGATTTAAAAGAACGAAGAAATTCGCTGCACACGTCAAGAGTTATAAGAAATGGTCATCCTACTATACGTTAAAGAGTTACAAATCTCACTTCGAAACATAGATTAAACAAAATGAAAACAGTCTCCTGGATCACAAACCAACAAACGAAGCAACAGAAAAAAGAAAGAAACGTGTTAGTGCGAGATACATCAATGGGTGGGCCCAAGGGGGGGCGGGCCTGGCCTAACAGGAGCTTAAGTTTATTTATTAGCAAGCAAATCAGTTGTGTAAGTTGAAGCTCAGTAGCTAAGGAAAAAAAAAACAAGTTGAAGCTCAGTATATAATACACCTATATATATATATATAAACCAAGGGGGGCAGCCGCCCCGGCTTGACCCCCCTTGGGTCCGCCACTGCTGAGTCCGCGCAGCTGTGAAAATAGGAAGAGGGCAGAGGAATCTCCAAAATTCGATACTGATCTCCCTAATCGAGGTTGCCCTGGTGAGCATGACAACAATGTTCTCCTACTACCAAAAGAGTTACCCCAAAATGAATTTTCAGAAGTATTCCAATTTTCACAACCCAAAAACTCAAAGGAGAAGTCGTTTGAGGAACAGCAGAGTAGCTTTTCAGATAGATTTCCTGGTAAGGAGGTTCATTTTGCAGGACTCTGTTCTGAAATTCCACATTCATGCCGACGGCCTCCTAGAGTTGTGACCAAATCCATGTCTGGGATGATGCCACAGAGCCTGATCAATGGTCCGTCTAATGAGCCGTCATCTGTTGCATCTTACACATCCCAAGGCTTCAATAAGGCATCCGATACTCTGCCTAGAGGTATATACGCAGAAAGGAGAGACATAGACCTCAAGCTTACTAAAATTCAGATGTTTTTCACACTGCAAAACGATCGGAAACTGCTGTGCTGGCAGCTACAAAACCCAACCACCGGTTTAGTTTCAGCTTGGGTCGGCTGGGAAGAAGTTTCAGTTTCAAGGAGAGTTCGTCTGTACCACAGTTGAGCTCCTCGCATGTTAGTGTCATCTGGTCCGGTGAGATCTGAAGCTTCTGCTTGTTTGGATAATTCCAACCGAGACAAATCAGATGGTCATTGCAGAGCTAAATCCAGCCCTTTAAGAAGGTTACTTGATCCAATACTGATGTATAAGGCAGCAAATTCACAGCAGTCTGGTGGAGCCGGTCAGTCATTGAAAGGAAGTTTGGATTCCCTCAGCTCTAGGGCAACAAGTATCAGTCACTCACTTCAAAATGAGAAGCATAACGTATCAACTATCCAAGCCCTTTTGCAACTTACAGTAAAGAATGGGATCCCGCTGTTTAAGTTTGTGGTCGAGAATGACAGAGACGTTCTTGCAGCCGCCATGAAAAATTTAGCATCATCAGGGAAGGATGATTCAGGCCGAAATTACACGTTTTACTTCGTAAATGAAATTAAAAAGAAAAGTGGTGGCTGGATAAGTCAAGGAAGTAAAAGAGATAGCCGTGGCTATATCTATAATGTCGCTGGTCAGATGAAGGTTTCCAGCTCTTGCTTTTCTGATTCGAGTGGACAGAATTCCCACTGCCAGCATGTGTCTAGAGAATGTGTGTTGTTAGGTTTTGATCTCAGGCAGGCAGATCAGGAACCGCTGAAATCCACACCAAACAGGGAGCTTGCAGCTATTGTCGTCAAGATCCCTCGTGAGAACTTAAGCCAAGATGGAGTGGAGGTTGGTAAAGATTTGACGCAGAAGCTGTGCATAGAATGTTTGCCAGAAGACAGATTCTCTTGCAACTTCAAAGAAAATGAAGACTCAAATAGTATTACAGTTATTCTTCCAGGAGGTGTTCATGGCCCTCCAAAGAAAGGAAAGCCTTCACCATTGATTGATCGATGGAAATCTGGGGGATCATGTGACTGTGGAGGTTGGGATGTTGGCTGTAAGCTGTGTGTTCTTTCCAACAAGAACGGAAGCAGTAAGATTCATGGGACATCCAAAGATTGCCTTATGCCAGATGATATTGAGTTTTTTGTCCAGGTACTGCTTTTGTATTTTAGCCTCTGTTATCCCTAGTTGTTCAGATAACATATATTGTCAATTCCTATCTAAATATTATACTTATGTTCAGGGAGAACCTCAGCAGAGCAGGCCCTTCTTCAGCTTGACACAATTGAAGGATGGAGTCTACTCAATTGAGTTCAATTCGTCACTCTCTTCGTTACAATCATTCTTCATTTGTGTAGCTGTTTTAAGCTGTAAGAGACCAGTGGATCTCTCGGAGACAAGAAACATGTCTGAAGCAAAAGTTTTCGAGGAACTCATTTTGAACGGAAATGGTAGGACCCAGAAAAGAGCACCATCAAAATATACTCCAAGTCCACCTTCCTCCCCGGTTGGGAGGGTCTAATTCATGCAAGGAAGCCGTTGTCTAGCTGTCAATTGTCTTCGAAGAGCTAATTTGAGTGAACTCCTCAAAAACAGATGTCTGTAATTTGTGCAGTTTTTACTACTGCACCAACCTCGCCCTTGTACAAAAGATAATGTCCTCCAAAATGCAAGGACAAATTAAAAGAGAAACTCCAAAAATCCTGTCTGCTCAGGAAGAGGTAGAACTGAGTCTTGAAATCTGCAGCGAATACTAAAGGCAATGCCATACTTTTCTAGGGATGCTCAGGTCTGTATTAATGCTTTTTTGCGTTTTTTTTTTCTTTTGCCTTTTAATACATTGAGGTGAGAATTTGCACCCCGGAAACATAAAACCACCTGTAAAATGGGTCTTTTCTGCGCAATGTTGAGAATAAGAATATCAAATTGCTAAGCTCTCTGTTTTTTTGGCAGGGTGAAAGGCTCTATAAACTAATTGAAGCCAATCTAAGGCTGTAAGAGAAAATGTGGTGGTAGAGCAGCATTGCTTGACAAAATTTAGCCCATAGTTGTGAAATGAAATGAAAGACAAAATCATTCTTTTAAATCATCAAATATAAATTGAGATAGGTTTCACAAATCAATAGGTGAAGCATGGTGAATACAGATAAACCATTGACCATCAATCCTCTCAAACACATTTGTTGCAAACTGTACCCCCCATTTGCTACGTTCCGTCTTAACAAATTCTCTACATGTAACATATCCTACGTCTCCTTTAACATGAACCCTAACATCTTTCAGCTGAATCTCTAGTGGGAATTCATAGTCTGCCCATACGAACTCCCAGCTTTCCATAACATCATCGTAACCGGATATCCCACTGGCACCTGGGTGTACAATGCAGACCTCATCATGTTTAGCCCAAAGGGTTTGCATAATAGCTAAATCCCCAGTCCTGAAAGAGTCATAAAATTGAGCATTCGCTAGCAATACTGAAGTCTTGCTATCCTCGTGGAGATTTTTAAGGCTATCCCTAATTTTTGCTGCTTCAACATAGTTTTCCTCAGCAATGGCAATCTGTAGGTCCTGCTCTAAGGTTTGCTGATCCATTATAAGGCTTTCACCACCTAAGGGATCCTGTGAGTCCCCGCTTTTTACTCGACATGGTCGCAGTGAGAGCAAACTGGAGGCTTGTTGAAAGAAATCTATACTAAGCACACAGAATTAGAAGTGCTCAAAATTTGGGCCTAACAAAATAAATTTGGAATCCCACTTACAAGGAGAAAAAAATGCCCTGATCATCTCAAAATAATGATTAAGTGTGATTGAGACCTAACAAGGACACTTGTGATAACAAATAGAAGGGCAGAGCATTGGACTTACTGGATCTTCCAGTTCGCGAACTGATGCAACAATGACGAGGGAAATCGTGGATCCTACCCTGCCGCCCAAAGGTTTTATTTAAAACTAAATCATGTTGCTTCAGGGAAGCCGTCCAAAGATGATGAAGTGTTGCCAAACTATTGACAAATGAGCATGGCAAGCTGCAAACTTCCTTGATAGTAGAAACATTTCCCTGAAGAAGCAGAGGATAGGGTAAATGCATAAAATTACAAGTGAACCAACCCCTAAAGGGACTGTCAACAGTGTCAATCGAGAGAGAGAAGCTTTGGACTCGATTGCTTACACATTGTCTTATGCAAGTTTAACTACCCGATTCTAACATCAACCCAGATGAACATAGATTTGCAGCATAATACCAGGACGCAGAATAATGTCAACGGCCATTCAATTTCCAGTACCACTATCAAGTTGTTTAGTTATGCCACAATGAGGTACTCAAACCAGTCTTCGGAAATGGCTTATTTCTTAAGCACTTCTTCAAGTTTAAGCTTATTCCACCCTTTCTCCCCTTTCATTGTTCCCAAAATAAGATGTTCATAAGTACTGCTTGACAAAAACTGAAAATTCGGGTTCTTTATAGAACAAAGGTCTAACTATAAACGATCACAGAATATATGCTTCAGAGTTTATTACGGATGATCAATATCTACGGTAACGCCAAATGTACCCCAACCGAAAGCTAAAAGCGGGGAAAAAAAAAAGAAACGAATTTTCAAGCGAGGTAAAATATTAGTGGGGAGAAGCATAACTCACATTATAGCAGAAGCTAGAGCCGTAAAGCGCCATGGTTAAGGAGGTTAATTAGAAATTAGCCACGAGTTATGTAGAGGAACTGGGTTTAGGGTTTTGACATCCCCAAAATTTGAAGCTTTTCTGATACAGATGGCTGCAATTATCCTCCGAGTGATAACGAGCGAAAACTTCATCTGGGTATCGGAATGGGAGCTAAGGCCCTTTGACTCTTCGAGGAAAAAGGAATATCGGCTGAGCAAAAATGGGCCAGGCTGGATGAATGGACCAAATATTAGAGCCCAATTGAAGCTAACTATGCTTATGCTAATGCTATGCAGTTATGGTGAGAACTTAGCAGAAGAGTACTTAGGTTATGTTTGTGTTGTAAAATTTTTGGTATTGAGTTTAATGTTGATATTGGGTTTAGTGAAAAAGTGAAGAGAGAGGTAATTTTTTATATTTTTTGATGGGAGAAAGAAAGATTATATTGTAGTATTTTATTAGGAGTTGGTGAAATATTTTGTAAAATATTTTATGCAAACGTACCCTTAGTTCACTAGTTCAGTCACCTAAGAGTGATGCACCTCATAACCAATCAAGTTCTGATAGGTGACTGCGAAGAAAAATAAATTTTTTTTTTTATAGGTGACTGTACTTGAAGCTAAGAAATGATCGTATTGATAAAATTAAAAAGTTTAGGGACTGTTGGTGACTAAATTGAAAATTTAAAGACTATTTTTAAAAATTGAGGACTATTTTTAAAATAATGTAAAAATCTAGGACTAAAAAGGTTTTTAATCTTAAATATTTTACTAATGCTTTGCATTTTTCACCAGAAATTTGCTATTTTCCTCTTAGATAGTCATGTTAAGTGACATATAAAAATAATAAGAACTCTATACTATTAACTTTTTTTTGTTGAAAACTATACCATTAACTTAATATAATGATTTATAGGGAATAAGTCCGAAACATCACCTATATGGTTAGGTAGAATAGACTCGACTAGGGACTTTGAATCCCAATGATTGGGGATGTGAGTGATTCTATTAAGCAGTTGTTTTCAAAAACTTCAAACGATTGTTCTCCACTGGATTGGGCCAACCAAAATTGCATCAAATTTTCGAGGTTCCTCATCTAGACTTTGAATGGAACAATGCACAATTCTTATATGAATACGCAAAAAGCATGTCGTTTTCTTCTGGATGGAGAGGTGAATGTCTCTAAAAACAAGGACCCCCGTCTTCGAAGAAGCTTCCTATACGGGTACAATTTCCCTACTTCAGCTTAATTAGCAACTCCAAAACATCATAAGCTTCTGTTGTGTTTATTCCTTTTTTTTGGTTTTCTTTTAAACATTCTAGGATTAGAGAGCACCTTTTGGAGGAGGAATAATATCACGATATCCGTCATTTCCATTTGAGGGCACTCTCCCAATACAACTCTACTACCTCAAGAGGTAGTCTCCTAACAGGACTGCGATGCCGGTATAGGTATAAAAATTCATGTATTCTTCTCGTTAAACCCAAGCTTATTTATGTCTTCAGAATACTCGTCTTCTCTCTCAAACACTAACTTGGTTGTCGAAGTCTCCGGATCCGATGTCATCTCCCTCGGTGATTCTTACAGGTTTACTTGGCTTCCGAGTACTGTGGTGATTCTTGAGATCATCAGGCTTCCGAACATTGTGGTGATTCTTGACATCATCACTTGTCACAACGCACCCGCCACAAAAAAATGTCTTCCTACGCTGGCAAATCAAATCCGTGGCTCCACCACCAAAAGATGTTTGAGTTGGGTCGTAAACATCAAATTCATGCCCATCCCCCCCCCCCCCCCCCCCCTTCGTTTCTTTTTGACCATTCTATTTCTTAATAGCAGCTTTCGGGAAGAGTTCAATAAGGATGGGGGTCCTTTGAAAGTCAATCCCTTACTCGGTCAAATCTGGTGGAGTTGCCAATTGCCATTGCCTTTCCCATATCATTGAGGGCTTGACGCGGGTTTTATTTGGTCAGGCTTTCCAGGCATCCGTGTTCGACGTCTCAAGGCTCAATCACAACAAATAGAAGTCCAAAACCATATTCTTTTCCGGGGTAGTATTACAGCTGGCTTCTTAATTAATTATATATTAAAATTAATCTCATTTTCTAAGTTTTATAATGGCGATTTGCTTTCTTTATATTTTCAACATCATCCATCTTTATCTTCCATTTCATTTGGCCGTTAAATTACATGTAAAATGATTTAAATGACTAAAATAAAATTATATCAAAATTATCTAAATGACTCCAAATTTGTTTCAGAGGGACCACTATATCAAATCATCCTTTTGAAAAGCTTCAAAAGTCAAATTTTTTGATAATTTGGGCGAACACGAAGAGAAATGGAGGATCGAATTCCATTATAATTTGGACACAACCCAATTTGTTAACCATCTATCCAATTGGTACAAAAATTATTGATTTAGAAGAAGAAAAAAAAGGTACAATAATTGTGGAGGCTGCATACCTCCGTACTCCCCCTTATTCCAAGACATGATTGTGCAACAAATTGTTTAAATTTCTCAAAGCCGACGTGTGCCCATATGTCGCCTGCTGAATTTTCTTCTCTTTTTTCAAGTTCCTATTGAAAGATGCATTGCAAGCTGCCGGAGAAATTACTGAGGACCAAATAATACCCCCCAAATTTGAATTCGTCAAGCAGCACGCGGAAGAAGAGCAGGGAATCTCTACAGTCAGTGTCAGTTGGGGACCCTTTGTAATCTTACGCCTATTTTGGAAATAAAATTGATGGGTTAGATGTTTGATTCGTCTTGGCTTTGGTGTCTGAGGGTTAAAATTTTGAGGCGTAGGTAAAAAAATGAAAAAGGATGATTTGAATGATTTTTTTTATATTTATTTGTAATGAAAAGGAATAATTTGATGATGAGAGAAAAAAATTTATTGTAATTATTTTATTATGACCAAAATTTTGACACCTAAACACCAGAAACGTTGATACTATGGATCTCAACCAATAATAACAATAATTTTAAGAATTGAAGGAATATTAATAAGATAAGAATTGTTTAAGCGAATTTTCTTATGGGAGTGATTTCGCATCCTTTATCAAGAAAATTAGGATCTCAATCACTCTTGATGACGAACAGACGAAGGGCGTGATTAATCCAAGCGTGCAGAGGAATGAGTCATAAAATTTTGATCCAAATATTTATATATTTTATTTGCTTTTCCTTATTTATGAGTAAAGTAAAGATTTTGATTTACGGTACGGCACAGTTATGAATTGCTTGCAAGGGACGACAAGTCTTTTTTTTTTTCTACGCAAGACGACAAGTCGTAATCGCGTAGAAGAAGCCGCCTCGGGCCCGGCCGCTCTATTACGTGCTGCCAAACTGTAACAAACTGTGTACCCCGTGGTCAACCGACCTCTCAATGTCTCAGGAAAGCCCACCGTAAGAAGGAGGGTCCGTCCCGTCGGCTATCAGGACCTTTGAGCGTTGATTCCAATAATATTGGTCCAGATTGCTACGCCCCTTGTCACGTACATCTGCCTAATCTAAAAATTAGTAGACTTTTGACCTCCTTCCCTTGTATTCAGAATCTCTAAAGCTCAGAACGTTTGTTTCATATTTCAAAACGTTTCCTCTTATTTTTTTTATTAATTTCAATATATTTTCACCAACCTCAATGATTTTTTACAAATTCTAACAATTTTTAAGACACTTTTCACCAATCCCAATACAATCTACACTACTTTCAAAAAAACACAAACATAAAAACATATCTCAAAATATAAATCAAACATAGCCTTTTCAGAACCTCCTTCCCTTGTCGAAGAACCTTAAAATTTTTCTTCATATCATGTCAAATAAAAAATAAATTTTTGACATGAAATTATGATTTTACAGAGAAAATTTGTCATTGCCAACAAAGTTATAGGGATATAATTGTCATTTCACGTGTCAAAAAATCATTTTTCATTCAAATTGATATAATATTTTAACGAAAAGTGTAAAATATATAGAATCAATAGACGGATGTAATGTGATAAAAATAATAATTTAAAATTCAAAATATATTACATCAGAAAAGGCAACGGAAAACATTGAAAAATTCAAAGCGTCCATAGTCAAATTAAATTGTTCTCAATCACATTTGTCTAAAATATAATTAACCTTATGGATTAAAGAATGCAGATATTAGAACTTGAGTAGCTACCATATCTGATAAACATGTTACACGTCAGAAGATTTAGCCTTCCTTTGTTAAGGAATGTTCGTACAACTTACATGTGGCATACTTCCGAACCATATTTTGATAAGGTAAGAAACCCGTCGTCTTACTTCACCCCAGGTCCCCAGCTGCCTAATAGTGTCTAATTTTTTCTTCCCCCAAAATTTCATCAAGGAAGTTATTGACCAGTGTGTTTCATATGGCCTACTTTTGCAGCGGCTTTGTCATAACAAATGATTGACAAAGTTGTACTCGGCTGTCATAAGTTCATAACATTAATGGGAGCCTCTGCTGTCTGTCTTCCCCTTGTCCTGGAACGATTCCATCAACTACCTAAGAGAATATTCCTCCCCAACCGACATGGTGTTTAAGGAAACATCAACATAAATTGTGATCGAATAGGAAGTGATGGCGTAGAAAAAAAAAGAAAAAAAAGAAAAAGTGATAAATACTGTATTAACAAAGGTTATAAAAAAAAAATTCGATGATTTATATTTCAACAATTATAGGTAAGATTTAAAAAGTTATATTTAATGTTGTCCTCATATAAATTTCGGAGTAAAATATAACATAAATAATAACTAATTGAGTAAAAGCAAGAAGAAAATATAAAAACAAAAAGAGAATTAACAAAATATATATTTGAAAGAGAGATATTCTATACAAACATGTTGTGAGATTAAGGTAGTGTTTGTTTGTGGAAATATTGAATTTTGAAAATTTTGGGTATTGGGGTTCGTAAAAAAATATAGTATTTTATGGAAAAGTGAGGAGAGAGAATATTTAATTAAATAGTATAATATTATTTTATATTTTAATGAGGAGAGAGATTATTTTATAATTGTTTGAAAATTTTGAAAGGTGAAAATAATAGAAAACATAAGCCCCTAAAATTTTTTATAATTCATAAAGACAAATATATATGGATCTCATTAAAGAATACATATTATGTTTAAAGTGTTACACAGATACTATTAAATAATATTAAATTTATTTATTTATCTTCAAATAATTAATAAAATTTAAATAAAAAATTAGAAAACATTTTCAAACATGAAACTGAATGCAAGTGAGATTTTATCCCCATCAATCAAAACGGCTTTGCATAGACAATGGTGTCCGCGTGGAAAGAACAATGGGGTCCACGTGGACAGGCGATCTGTTCGTGCATGTAATCGTGGAAGTTAGAGATTTATCTGTATTATAAAAAGAAAAAAAAGAGGAAAGACTTTTCAAATTTGAACACCGGACGAGGGAGTCGGCCAGTCGCCACGACACTCGTAATTTTTAGCAAAAATTGAGGACAGTATCGTCAATTGACTAGCAGTTTACATTTTCCTCATATTTTATTGCCGCTTTTGCACAAACCTCGATCTAATGAAATAATTGAAATTAAATTAAAAAATAAATGTAACCGTGGCTTCCACGTCACCGCTATGGGCGGTTTTTCAAAAACGAGAATCATTCTCGTCATCGTAAGGGGAACAATCGTCACTCTCACAAAAATCAAAACGAACAGCACAAATCTCAAGATTTCAACCAAGATCAACTCGTAGATTCCAAACCAAGCCAAATTGCAGATTCCAGGTCAAATCAAACCAAATCAAAGCGCAATTCCAAATTGCAAGAAATTAGAAATTTTTTTCCAAAAATACAACAAAATGATCAATACTATATTATCAAATCGCAATGAAAGGAGGGAGAGAGAGAGTTGCATATTGTTGTAGGCTTCGCTGAGCGACTGAGAGAAGAATAAATGATGAAGAGAGAGATGGAGAGTGAGAAAAGAAGAAATGAAGGGAAGGGGTTAGGGACCTAGGGTTAAGAAAGAAAAATTGAAACGACGTCGTTTCTCATTAATAAGAAATGACGTCATTTCATATATATGTAAAAAAACGGTGAAAGCGGTGAAACCGTCCACGCTGGGAGATTTCAGTGCTACCTGCAAAATCTTTTTTATTTGGAGATTTTGCTAACCGGAACCGATACACGATACACGATGTCGATATCAGCAGCAGTACCGATAAACCCGACCCACCGCGATACCCGTGCTAAGCCCTAAGCCTGCCCCCATCACACAACAAACCGTAAATAAAATATTTACCCTCTTGGAGAGTAAAAAATAATAATAACGGTAATAAAATCCATGGAAACATAAAAATATTAAACTGTTTTTCGGAGGTCCTCTCTCTCACTCACTCTGACAGCAATAGCACAGAGGCGGGCTGGCGTTGAGCATTCTACCAAATTTTTTTCTTCTTCTTCGTCGTTATAAAGGGCCCTCTTTTTCGCCTTCATAACTGTCTCTCCGTGTTCAACTCGCGTGCATAGCAGACGGACAAAGCGAGAATCAGAGAGAGAGAGAGAGAGAAAATCAGAGGCCCTTTTTGCGATTTATTTCAACCGAACGAACGTGTTGTTGCACTATCCCACACCACTTTGAAGTCCGAAGCCCCCTTCCCCTTGCCTCTAAATCTCTGAGCTTCTCGATCTTCTTATTTTTTCCCTAATCGGATCCCAATCTCCAGAATCGCGCTGCGATCCGTTTAAGTGTCACCGAATCGCACCGTTTTGGACGTCGATTCTTGTAGATTTTGATTTTCCTCGAAAGTTAACGTTGCTGGATTTGACGAGACTGTGTTGAGGTTTTCTCGGTGATGAATGATGTTGACCTCATTGGGGTCGCTTTGAAGTAATATGGATGTGGTTGTTACACGCAAAAAAGATGAAGATTTTCGTTGGTCGCGAGGCTTCCAAGGTTGGTTATCCTCTCTTATTCCCTACTAATGTTCGGAAAATTATTCAGTTTCGTGATTTTTATTGATAGTTCGTTTACGTTCGTGGATGTGAAGCTATGGAAAAGAGTGTGCGCAGAGACAACGACAGAGATCAACCTTCTTGCAGAGAATTGGAAATACCTTCTAGCCGGTCTCATTTTGCAGGTTCGCTATTTTAATTGATAGATGGGTAATCAGACTTTTAGTCTAGCAGAAATCTATTTCTATCTTCTCAACCATTTTGGAGAATGGTTGGTATTTTTCTTCAAATGCTTGCTTCGTTGGTTTTTGGGAGTGGAGTACTGGAGTTTAAGGTTGCAGTTGTGTTTATTTCTTTTTTGGTCTTTCAGTGTTGCGAGGATCACCTCCCCCCCCCCCCCCCCCTTTCTTCTCTGAAAGGGGAGTGTATGAACCGGTAAAAGGTTATTTTCATGGTATGCGACGTTTTCGCGTAACTTAAAAGAAATGATCTACGCTTTTAGTGCAAGAGAAAGTACCTATCTGGTCACCAAGGTGGTCTTGGATTTGATAAATTGTTTTTCAATTGTTTTATTCTTTTGGCTGTGATTAGTTGATCTCACTTGATTTATGATCCATCCAGACCCAAAAGATCCCGTTTAAGTATTTTCATGTTGCCTTTTACTTTACATGGAGTCTTTGTAAGAAATACTTGAATACGGTGGTTTTGTTACCATGTTTCCTTTGTAATAGCTAAAGTTGAGGGTTCGAGAAACCTAAGTCCTTCTCTTTTCACCTCATCATGATATCACAATATCACATTGCGTTTATGAATGTCATTCTATGTACAAATTTTAAATTTGCCCTTTTGGTCTATTCTTTCTCATGATTCTGTATTTTGGTTATCTGCTGTCTTCTTTTCTTATGTATATTTAATGGGCTAACGTATATACTTCTTTCTACAGTATGTACATGGTCTGGCAGCCCGAGGTGTCCATTATTTACATCGGCCTGGGCCACTCCTTCAGGATGTTGGGTTCTTTTTTCTTCCGGTTTGTATCTGTGTATTTTTTTTGCTTTTGTTTTTGTTTTCTTTTTGTAATAGATTGCTGAGTCTGGAATTTTTTTCTTATATTTCATTTGTATGTGAATATAGGAGCTTGGGCTAGACAAAGCTTACATCAGTGAGACTCTGTTCACCTTCATTTTCCTCTCTTTTTTCTTGGTGAGGTTCTGCCTCTGCTTTTCTGTTTTCTATTTAGCTTCTATTTATTTTGATAGTCGCATTTTTCACCATCATGTTTTCCTGTTCAAGGAGCAGGAGATTTGAATAGATTAGAACATTCGATGTTATTAACCTTCTCTAGCAATTCTGATCAAATGCTTATAAGCAATTGATTCACTTGCTCCGGGCTGCTTATAACTGGACTGGTTAATTCATTTCCTGATTGTGCTATCCATTTGTTGTGTCTATTCCTTTCTGAGTTTCGATTTTGCATTATCAGTTTTACAGAGAAAAGCTTATTTGCCTTCTCCTAATAATGCCCATCTTCTGTTGCAGTGGACTTTCCATCCATTCGTCCTGAAGACAAAAAGGATCTACACGGTTCTAGTGTGGTGCAGAGTTCTAGCATTTTTAGTTGTACGTGGCAATTAAATTGCTTGCTTTTTTTTTTCTAAGCAGATTGCTTACTTCTTTTGGTGTTGCCCATGCATTGAGTCCCTTTTGGCTTGAACTGTTACAGAATCATGGATAAACATATGAGAGATAGTAACTTTGGAGAGTAAGCGTTGATGGAAATCTTAGAATTCGTAGTTACATGACAATAAGGGAAAATGCTGAGAAATTTTTACATCTATGATCATTTCACTGACTCTTGAGCTTGCTGTTAAATTTTTGGAAGCAGACTACAGAGTTTAATCCATGCAATATTCCTTGTAGCACTGGTTCAGTGATTCCGGTATAACCTTTGTACTGTTCTCACTATTTCTAATGAGATTGGCTTACTTATCAAAAAAAAAACATTCCTTGTAGCACTTATATCAGAATTTGGGTTCAGTTGCTTCCACTCCTCATGTTCAATTTTCACCTATGAAATAGCATTGAGGCCGCGATTAATGTAAATTCTAAACTTGCATAATTGAGATGCCGGAACCATTTGAAAATATATATGAAGGACTTGTTCATAATTTCCATGTTACGCAATCTGTTATTAGTGTGAATTTTAGTGGGCTGCGTCCTATCACCCTAATGTGGCTGTTTGGTAAGAGAGGTTCTGAGAGGTCCTGATTTTGGAGACCATACCATTAACTTATTGATCCTTTTGATTGATCCATAACCCTCCCCTATTCTGTTATTAGTTCAATGAGGTACTTTTTTCCCATGAAACTAGCTTTAGTAACTTTTTTATAGTTGATATAGTTGCATTTTAACAAAATTGAAGCATGCATCTGTCAATGTTAAAACGTATGCTTGATAAGCTAACTGATAATTCAACAGGAAGTGGGATGAACTTAACCTTAATTTATTATTTGAGGTTTCCCTTTGTTTTTCCTATTTTTTCCCCCTTAATGATTGGTTGCGGTGGTGATGTTCAAATTTTGGGGTATATTGATGCTGTTGGGAAGATGTCATTGTTTGTGGAAGTGATGTGAAAAGTTTTCTTATAGTTGGTTTCTATGTATCTACTTGCTGCAGGCTTCCCAAATTCTTCGGATCATCACATTTTATTCTACCCAGCTGCCTGGTCCAAACTACCATTGTCGTGAGGTAGAAAGTCTTTGGCATGAGTTTATGACTTTGTTATCTACCCACTGTTGGTGGATGGTTAATGTTATAGGTTTGTATAATCTTTTTTCCTGCTAGTATTAAATAATCCCCTGCTATGCTGTGAAGGGTTCAAAACTTGCCAGGCTGCCTCCTCCTGATAATGTCTTTGAAGTCTTGTTGATTAATTGTGAGTAACTCTTGTGGTGCTGAAGTGTTTTGGCTTATTTCACTGTTCATACTTGTGCTCATTTGGTTTATTGTATATGCAGTTCCTCGGGGCATAGTGTTGGGTTGTGGTGATTTGATCTTTTCATCACACATGATTTTCACTCTAGTCTTTGTGCTTACATACCAGAAATATGGCACGCTAAGGTAATCATGGATTGGAAAATTTTCTGAACCTAGGTTGACTTGTGAGCTAGCTGATTGTCTGTTGGTAGAGATTGACTGCTGTTATAAGTTTTGGTCAGACTTGTTTTCAATCTGACTTCACCATGCTAACTGATCAAACACTATTCTTACTAGATGGTTATGACTGATCTTAGAGTGTTATGATGTGTTGTTGCAGGTGGATAAAACTGTTTTCTTGGTTGCTTGCCGTGATCCAGAGTTTCTTGATCGTAGCATCTCGCAAGCATTACACGGTTGATGTTGTCGTTGCATGGTATGGTCTAAGTTCGCTCCTTTGAAACTCTTATAGCTTCTGAATATATAATTTCCATACAATTCATAACTAGTCCACTAAATGGTTCCTCCGCAGGTATACTGTTAATTTGCTGGTGTTCTTTCTAGACAAGAAATTGCCAGGTTAGCATGTTTGACTCAGTTATTGCTATATTATTTGGTTGTGAATATTTGAGCTACTGCATTAACTTGTATTGTTAATTCAGAAATGCCTGATCGTTCTCAATGGATACCCTTGACCATGAAAGACAAGGATAGCAGGACCAAAGAAGAAAATCACAAGCTCTTGAATGGGAACTCAGGAGACCCTGCAGATCGGGTATAGGACTCTTATTAGTTTTATTGTTCTTGGGATTGCAACATTTGGCTTAAGCTGTGACCTAAATGAGCATTGTGTTGTTCCCAGAGGCAGAGAACTCAAGTCAATGGCAAGATTTCGGAAGATGGAAACACAGGACATCTTGACACTGCAATGAATGTTGTATAGATGGTGCATGCTGATCCTACCGAACAATAGGAGCTACTACAAGAACAGCTGTTTAGATTGTCACACTCCTTAAAAGAGTTAAGTTGGTTGTATGGTGAGCTGTTATTCTCATGTTACTGGTAATCTAATATCCATTCCTGTGGAAGTGGAATTTGGCTTCTGCTTTGTGCTCCTTTTGTCCTGGTTCAACATAATTTAATGTTGGCCTCGGCACCTTTCAATTTTCCATGTTCCTATTAGTCAGTTTACAATTCTACCATGAAATTATTCTCCTCTTTTTTCTCCTAGTGGATTATCGGTCCCAATGGGTGTTTTTCCTTTGGATCGACTTGTAGTCTGTGATGGGAAAGACATCCTTGTCTCCATTATTGTAAAATTATTTGGTTGATCGCCTTGCCAAGAGGTTGGACCCTCAAGTCTTTCTGCTCAGAAGAGATGGGCACCACTATGTTACAGTGGCAAGTGTGTTTATATATAACTACGCAAAAAAGGTAGACCGATTTAGCTGTTGGAGGGTGGTTTTTGGTCATGGGAGGAGCCGTGGTTCTATGCAGGTTGAAAACCCAAAAGAAATGCGATTCTTGCAAAATGTGTAGGTGGTGGTTCAGTGACATGAGGGTGCACATGACGGTTTGTGTTTTTTAGATGGCTATGACCTGTCCGGGGTTTGATTTGTATAATATACAGAAACTCCTTTTTGGATCGGCGAATAGCTCCAGTATCCATTTAATCTGGACAGCAGAGCATCTTGCCTCACATGCCTATTCTTTTCACCATATTGACGAAGACCATACCTCAACCACTTCATTGACGTAGTCTATAAAGTACTCGGCTGTTCCGGCAATATTTTGCACATGGAGACCACGTTTCAATGTTCCATGATGTACAAGTTTGAGATTGAATATGACATTTTGAATCTTGATTTGGTTTCCGTCTGGCAGGAGTTTGAATAATCCCCATTTGCTAGTCAAAACCCTTAGTTTGGGGTGTGCTACTTTTATTATGAACTCTAGGCCCCCAAAAGGATATGCCATCATCGCACATGAAAGACGGGTTGGGCCCTGAAAATCAGAATCCTTTCGCGGTTTGCTACGAATAGGACAACTTTTCAATCATAAGATCATAAACATTGTCTTTGCTAGGGCTGCACAAAATCGGACCGGATTTGTGGTCCGGTCCGGTCTTAATTGTGTAAATCCGGTTCGGTCTAGATCTTTTGAAAAACCGATCTGGATCGGATCAGACCGAATTTATTTTTTAAAAAAACCTAACTAATAGTCGAATTGTTTAATGTGTCTTTCCCCTTCCCTTTTAAAATCCCCTTCCTGCCTTCCAAATAAATTTTAGGAATACTCGCTCTGCACAAATTTTATTTTTTCTCCGCATTAATTTTTGGTTAAATTTTAGAAATACTCGCACTAAATATAGAAAAAGGCCTCTCGCTCGTCTTGCGCGCGACGCTGGCAAGGTGCCTTGCGCGCGCATATACTGTTCTGATAAATGGCCTTTGTAACAAAGGACATCTAGACAATGCACGCAAGATATTGGAAGAGATGCATAGGAACAGATTGACTCCTAAGGCTCTTATTTATAATACCTTGATTGCTGGACACTTCAAGGAGGGGAATCTGCAGGAAGCTTTTAGACTACACGATGAGATGCTTGACAGAGGAGTTGTTCCTGATCAGACCACTTACTATATTCTTGTAAATGGAAAGGCCAAGGGGGTAAATACTCATCCTGGAGCATCATGAGTGCAAATAACTGGTTGATGGGTTTTTGTTTCAAGTTTGTTACCAGCTTCTGCCTCATCCTTCAAAGAAGAAATACATCATGACCTGCAATTTTTATCGACCTTAAGTCAAGAAAATTTTAGGAGATCAAAGAGAGCCAGAGCTAATGTAATCATGCATGAATGATAAGTAAGATATATATTTTTCTCCTAAACACCTATTTTATATATCAATATATTTCAAATTGGTATGGAGATCTTATACTAATTACTATAGCTATAGTCTCTCTGCAATTGGATAAAATACAAGAATAACATCTATTTTGATTATATATTCATTTGGTAAGTAATAAGTAAATATATATTTATTAAAATTAGAAAAATAATTTTTTAACAAAATTTATTAATACTAACATAGTAACATTAATGATTTGAACATAAATGATTAGAAATGAAACTTTATTTAAATGACCATAAAATGATTATAAATGAAACGTTATTTGAATGAATTCACAATTTTTTTTTTTTTTAAGATTTGAGTTGGAAAAAAAATAGACCGGTCCGGTCCTCCATAATATTCTGAATAGGAATAGAATGCACAGCCAGAAATCCGGTCGGTCTTGCCACCCTAGTTTTTGCGAGAGAGGTATTTGACAATTTGTTTCTCAGTACCACATGAGTTGTTTACACCATCGTATTCTGAATAGGAATAGAATGCCCGATGAATTTATCGAAAGAAATTCCACTAGCGGAAAAAGACAGTTCCAGTCGGGTACAAGAACCCCAGACAAGTGAGAAGGTAGTTTACAGCATTATTGGACAGGATATTAGTGAACGAGGATATGTTCTATCTTTGATCAATTCTTTACTGTGATGTTTGTTCAAATTTCAAGGAAATGGGTTGTATCACAGCTAGATCTGCTTTGTTCATGTGGGGCTCTGTCTCCCCACTTCATGATGCACGTTCTTGTTGACACTCGACAGCATTGAGGTCCCATTTTCGGCCGCCTTATGCGAGGCTAAAAGTTACTGATGCCCCCCACATACGGCCATGGCCTCAAAAGCTATCGTCGCGCAATTTAAGCTGGAAAAGACTAAAAGTTGGTCAATAAAGAGGAGCAAGATGAGGGGGAGAGAGCATTGTTGTGTCCGATAAGTGAGTGATGCAAGATAATCATTCGAGGCATGTCCAAGTAAACCACCACTTTTCTCTCTTTCACATGCTCTGTCTTTTCCCCTGTACTGGGGGTCCTCTTGAACCCCATATGGGTGGTACTCATAATACTACACCACCTGTCATACATATAGAATGCCTAAATTTACATAAATACTTTTCTTACAATTTTTAATTGTCGTTGACGGCGTGTCAGATCTATGCATCTTTCGAGCAATGCTCGTGCTCTGTTCTGGTCCCAAATTTTCCAAAAAGCCATACCCATGAAGGACTAAGCTCGACAGGAACATGAACTTGTACAGGTTTCTTTACTCCGAGGTCTCAAGAAGTTTGTCCAGGGCGTGTTCTTTCCTGGTACCTCACACTTCAATATTTTTGGCAATGGATTTAAGGGTTTTTTTTCTCTCTCAGCTCTCAAAATATGGGGGAACACAAGAGGATCAGATTGGATATTTTTCTCTGTCAGAATCTCAATGAGGACAATGATGGAATAGAAATGCTCTCAATGATGTCGGTGACCGTCATGTCTGCAAGATTGTTTGCAATGTGCATAAGTAAAAGCTTTTTGTTTTCATTCATAATGGATTTGCAACAAGTCCTCAAGTTAGCTAGTTTAATGGTTAAAAGAACAGATTTTTACTTGGACGAACCGTATCCAATGGTAGATGTAGGTTTGAATTCTATTGATTTCGAGCAAGTCCTTCACTTAACTTGCAGGCGTTATGAAGCCAATGCATGCAACACCACGCAAGGGAAGACTTGGCCTTCCCTAGTGGGTAGTCCACGGTGTTGTAAGGCCAAATTAGATATGCATGACTTCTTTATCACGTAGCATGCGATTTTCGTCAACTGCTCTTAGGATATTGCCATTTGCCAGCTTCAATAAGTTAATGTTATGCACGGTTTTGGGCATGCATGATTTTGCTTTGCATTTGTGGTAATTCAAATTACTACTAATCTTTCATTTGGTGTAATTTGGAAATTGGAATAGAGTCAATAGACCAATATGTCACTAACGAAAGTTATAAAAGTTGCATTAAGAGCCCAAAATTCGATTTTATAAGAAAGGTTTGAGGAGATTGCTCTTAAGAAAAACTCCCAAGCCCCGGTAAAGTCTTTTTTTTTCCTCAGAACTTTCGGAGCCGGGTCCCTTCTCGCTCCTTAGCAAGAGGCTTACATGGGGGAACATCTAAAAATTCACATTATTTTTTTAACCACTGAAATGATGATTTTGCCCTCACCAATATTTTATTATTCAAAAAACCACTTCCTATTAGAATTGATAAAAAAATTTGGAAAAAGTACTGAAACAGTCCATGTGGTTTCACGTTTTGATAAAATAGTCCTTGTGGTTTCAAGTTGAACGCGTTAGTCTCTGTGGTCAGCAAGTTGTTGCAATGCAGTCCCTCCGTCAACCCACTTAACGGTCAAAAGCTTCCGGGATAACCTTTTTGTTACATGATGCATACCTCAGGGACCAATTTATCAAAAGGTGATACCACAGGGACCTATATATTAGTCCCTGTGGTATCACCTTTTGATAAATTGGTCCCTGAGGTATGCATCATGTAACAAAAAGGTCATTCCGGTAGCTTTGACCGTTAAGTGGGTTGACAGAAATCTAACGAGAATACCTTTTTGTTACATGATGCTTACCCCATGGAGTAATGTGTTCAAGTTGAAACCACATGGACCAATTTGTCAAAACGTGAAACCACAAGGACTGTTTATGTACTTTACCCAAAAAAATTTAAATGAATATTTCCGAGTGTCTGAAATCAATAATTAGTGGTTATAATGTGTTAAACTTACTCAGTTGCAAATGTTTTTTTAGAGACATTTATTAGGGCTACAAGTCGGATTTTCGGTCCTACTAAAATAGAGGATTGGACCGGACCACTTATAAGTGGTCCGGTCGAGTCCTGTCCAACCAAATGCGGTCCGGACCGGTTTCAATTTTTTAAAATTTGTAGGTTAATTTCGAAAGAAGGAGGACATATAAAAATGTAGAGTTTTAATTTAGATTAAAATTAAAATTTTTAAGTTTGTAATTTGTATTAAAAAATATAAAAATATTTTTTATTTATATTAATAAATGCGGTCTGGTATGGACCGCATTTAAAAAAAAAAAAAATCGGACCGCAACCGTAACATTTATATTACTTTGATACTCTTCGTTTGAGATAAGGGTTATTTGACTGATGGAAAATACTAAAACTCTGAAATATAAAAACTTGGTCAATCCAAATTAACCCAGTTCTTGTAGCATAATCCTTCAAATCAGGTGGGCCTTTTCTCAGCGACTTGGTCCAATTTTAGCAAAGAAGATTGATTTTCCAAGTAAATAGAATATAGTGGAAAAGGAAAAGTCGTCGTCGAAGATCTTAGCCAAAATAAAAAAATAATAATAAAACAGCATTCTTCATTAGAAAAATACTAACCCCGAAAAAACAAAGATCTCTTGATAAGGAGAAGGTAGCGTGACATGGATTAAAGAAAAAGTGCAGTCTTAATCCAACGGCACCTGAACTAACTGGGCTCTGCATCATCATCTCCTAAACTCAATTGTTTTGACCCCAAAAGGATGACGACTCTTAATACCAACCTACTAATCCTCCTACCCACCACTAATCCACAAAATTTTCGTTGTTTTTTTTCTAGTATAACCTGGGTAGCCGTTGATACGCACGAAATACCTTGGGCTACAGTCTGACAGAATTGCCACGTGTCTCATCTTCTTTCTATCAAGAACACAGTTCTCTCCAACGTTCCAAAGAAGGAAAATATGTTAAAATTTAGAAAATTCAGTATAACTGGTATAAATACTGTTTGCTAGAGAGAGGAATGATGAGAATTCACAAAGAAAAAGCAGAAAGCAGTAGACAAGGTCCTTTACAACGACGCACACACATGAAACGTGATAGACTTTTTATTTGAAAAGAATCAAACTTGAATGGTTAATCCCCATTATTACCGCTGCTTCTGGTAGAGATTTATAGAGAGAGAGAGAAAGAGAGAAGAACGAGGAATTCCTGAATCACCGTCCTCTCTCCGTGTCAGTATTGGAGCTCCTTCGACGAAGCTTTGACCCGTACGTTTCGGACCAATGAACACCGTCTGATACCTCACACCCATTTCGTTCTTCACCGTTCGATCTTTCCCCTGCCAAATGGGAGCTCGTTGTTCCAAGTTCTCTCTCTGCTGGTTCCAGTCCCACCTTAAACCCTCCGTTCTCGAGTCCTCTGATCCTGGTATGATAGAAACATTCTTTCCTCTGACTTATGAAAAACTTAAAAAAAGAAGGCTATTTTTCTTCTCGAAAGATGAAACTCAGGTGGCTCCGTTCTTGTTGCAGAAAATGGGTGCAAAAGTGAGCGAAATTCCTCGCCGACTTTCAGCGAGTTCAGTCTCGAGCAACTCAAGGCTGCCACGTGCGGGTTCTCCTCCGATAGCATTGTCTCGGAGCATGGTGTTAAAGCTCCCAACGTTGTTTACAAAGGACAGCTCGATAACGGCAGTTGGATCGCCGTTAAGCGCTTCAACAAGTTGGCCTGGCCGGATTCTCGTCAATTCCTCGTTCGTTAGCTCGCTCCAAGTCTTTGTTATGTCTTTTCAACGAAATTAAAACTGTCTTTTGTAATATAGTTGAATTGAGGGCAATGAATGTGGCTCAGGAGGAAGCGAGATCGGTGGGGACTCTGAGGAGTGAGCGATTGGCGAATCTGATTGGATGTTGCTGCGAAGGGGAGGAGCGGTTGCTTGTAGCGGAGTTCATGCCCAATGAAACGCTGGCGAAGCATCTCTTTCACTGTGAGTGTTTAGTAAGAAGCTAAAGTAATCAGTCTGGTTTTAGCAAAAAAAACTTAGTAATTAGCAAGAGGGTCTTTTGTACAACTTCATAAATTGAATGTTTTAGCATTGATAAGCCGATTCGAACTTGAAATCTTAGCCGTATTCTACTTCAACAAGAAAACAATAGTTGCGATTTTTTTTTTGTAAGTCAATAGTTGCGAATTTAAGAGTACAGAGGATCCCGTTCCTTGGACCTTGATAGCTATAAAAGTAAGGGCACTGTTTGGCTAATTACGGTAGCTTAGTGCTTAAAGCGGTCCTGTCTGCTTTGGGTTACGGATCTTGTGTTTGAATTGGTCTAGGGGAGGCCCAGCCCATGAGATGGGCAATGAGGTTGAGGGTGGCGCTTTATTTGTCACAAGCGCTGGAATATTGCAGCAGCAAAGGACGGGCATTGTATCATGATCTCAATGCGTACAGGGTCTTGTTTGATCGGGTTAGTGGTTTTCGATCTTAGGATTTTCAACCCATGTTATTGTTGGGTTTCCTAATTTTGGGTCGTTTAATAAACAGGATGGCAATCCAAGGCTTTCTTGCTTTGGCCTTATGAAGAATAGCAGAGACGGCAAGAGTTACAGTACGAACTTGGCTTTCACCCCTCCAGAGTACTTAAGGACTGGTATGTATACTTTGCAAAGAATGGTCTGTTTCACATTAGGAACACATCTGATATACTGTGAAGGAACTAGGAGCCATTAGCCATATTTCGGGTAACTGCAATATGGTTGATTTACTAATTCTGGCCATTTTTTTTAATTTCAATTTCTTTTTTCTGTTTTTATGGACTATATTGAATAGAAGATGATATTTTTTTTAATATACAATTTGGTACTTGAATAGATAGCATGCAATATTTTTAAAGGGTTAACTTCTCTCTCCCTCTCTCTCCTCAATCTAAACTGTCAAACATGAAGCTTCAATAATTGTTGCTGTTACCACACAACTAAATTCTTATTCATTATGATATGAGTGGTGGCACGCAAAAGAGTTACCAACATACAAAAGGAAAAGCTAATCCAGGAGTTCCTGCATAATATGGTGTGGAACAAGTGTAAGAAATCATTGTACGTATACCTACATATCTGCCATATTATTCTCTCTGTTTGCAGGTAGAGTGACTCCAGAAAGTGTAGTTTACAGCTTTGGGACCATGCTGCTGGATCTTCTGAGCGGCAAACATATTCCACCTAGTCATGTAGGTTCTCATCAAAGGCATATACATCAATCCTCAATTATTTTCTTGCTTGCTTCGTAGAGAGCTTTAACTCAGCTTGCAATGGCATAACTAGGGTTTGAAAGTAATTTGATTTAAGTGCACAAGTTGATGATTGTGGTAGGGATTAAAATTGATAAAGTTTTAAAATATGAGGTTGGCACAATCTGCGTTTGCTCACAGGCACTTGATCTGATCCGTGGCAAGAATTTTCTAATGCTTATGGATTCTGCTCTGGAGGGTCATTTCTCTAATGATGATGGAACTGAGTTGGTGCGGTTAGCTTCCCGTTGTTTGCAGTATGAAGCTCGTGAGAGGCCAAATGCGAAGTCCCTTGTCTCTGCTCTTATGTCACTTCAGAAAGAAACAGAGGTATACACCATGTTCGACAAACTTCTTTACACATGTATATTATCTTCTAGATTTTTCTTGATTGATAAGTCAGTCATACTTACAATGTTATTACTCAAGTAAGGTGGTTCATTGTCTTGAGGCTGGCCTTCTTTCTTTGCAACTTTGTATTTCTCATATCTTGAGCTGAGATTCTTCCATTATACTTACTATCGTCAATGTGGTCTAATATCCTAGATAATTACAATATTACTATGTTCTTGATCGTGGATTTACCCTTGCCCCTTTTTATGAAAAAGAAACTGTTTATTTAAAAATACTAAAGGTAGATTAGCCATGTGCCTAAGAAGTATACAAGAGAAAAACACCAATGGCAAAAGCAGAAGTTTACCAAAGACTTTACTGGTTCGTTTCTATTTGCCTATCATTCCATGAAGAGAGAAGAATATGGTTGTTAAAACTGTCCTGGGAAAACTAATTTCTCATGTAGTGCTATTCTAGCAGGTTCCATCATATGTTTTGATGGGGATCCCTCATGAAACTGCATCCACTAAGCAGCAATTGACATTGACAGCTTTTGGTGATGCCTGCTTGAGAATGGATCTTACTGCCATACATGAAATATTGGAGAAGCTGGGATACAAGGATGATGAGGGGATTGCAAATGAGGTTTGCCACTGCCTCTCCAACGCTCAATGTTTTTGTTTAAATGTTAAAATATCTGAATAACAACTCCTGTAACTGGAACAGTATCAGTAGAATTTTCTATTCAAATGGAACTGCACTTCCCTTCCAACACCCCCCCCCTTCCTCCTCCTCCTCTCTCCCTGCTCTCCAAGTCCCCAAGCAACAAATATTTTTTTTTACAAAATCACGTTTTGCTTGCTTGGTTCAACACTTAAGCATTGATTCTGCTCGAGTGCTTTTCAAGCTGCAGCTTTCTTTTCAAATGTGGACCAGTCAAATGCAAGACACGTTGAATTGTAAGAAGCATGGAGATACAGCTTTTCGAGCTAAGGACTTTGCTACTGCCATTGATCGCTATACAAAAGTAAGTCCCCTGACCTCTAGAAATCATTTTGGGCTAGTGAATTGAGGGCATATAACGCATCTGCCATACCATCAAGTAGTAATTTTTTTTTGGGTAAATGGTCAGTTCAAGTAGTTAAATCTCATAATAAAAAATAGTACAGCAAAGAAGATGTGCTTTATGTTGTCTGTTTCCGTGGAAGCTAGACTGAGTAGAAGTTTGCAAGAATAAATTGGTCTCATTTGTGCATGATACAAATAACATAGTGAACAGTTGTGCATAAGATTTGAGTACCATACATTGATGAGTGATAGTGACAGTAACATAGTGATGTACATTGTCCCATAGGAGTTATCTGGCAGATAGCATGTGAGCTGGGCATGGCTTTGGCATTCTACAAGTCTTGCTATTTCGTGCAAAAGGTTTTAAGATATTCATTATTTTCTGTAGTTCATAGATGGCGGGACCATGGTGTCACCAACCGTGTATGCTAGGCGCTGTTTGTCTTATTTGATGAGTGAGATGCCGCATGAAGGTCTGGGGGATGCTATGCAAGCTCAGGTGGTATCTCCTGAGTGGCCTACTGCTTTGTATCTTCAAGCAACTTGCCTCTTCAAGCTTGGGATGGATAATGATGCGCAAGAGACACTCAAAGATGGTACAAACTTGGAAGCCAAAAGGAATAAAAATTAATCGTGTATAGATTTTTTGTAAAAGAATTTTATTTTAGTGGGGTTTTTTTTTTTTGCTATATAGTTGTGCTTAGTCTTCTGTATCTATTCTTCATTTGCTATCTTTCGGCATTTTAAGCTTATTTCTGCATTGAGGGATTCTTGTTGGTTGAATTATTATGTTTCTGTTAATCGGTAATACTGGCATGCGTCTTGTCTGTGCAAATTTTATTTGCAGCACAAATCACATCTCTCTATGTTCCCCCGCTCCCCGCTCCCAGCCAATGATCGTATTGGGGACCTCTGTCGTTTGGGGGATGCGTATACTCCACCTGCTTTTCCTGTACTGGAAATGACTACTCGTGTTCTGTCCATTTGTCTAAAGCGAGGTGCCATTCTCGGCCCCACTAAACGACCTTATTTATACATATTGTCACTTTAACAGCTCCCATACTAGCAGGCTTTTTAAGCCTGTGTAAACGGCTTTGAAGTCTTCAATTTTCAGCACCAAGTGAGCATGCCGTTTTGAGTCATACGGCATACGAAGGGTAATTTAACGTGCGAGTCCGAGTTGGATCTTAATTTTTCCCATGGATTCTGAACGTTCTTTAGGTTCGTCCAGTAACTATTAATGGAATGAGGAGGTAGGATTTTTTAACTGAAAACAATAAAAGGCTGGACTCCGAGTAGTGTCCTTTTCGAGATACTTTGCTTGTAATGAGGGACCATGTTCTGGCCGATAAAGGAGCTGTCGGTAATGGCCGGTTCTGTTGCCTAAATTCCAAGATTGGAATCTTCTTCCTGTTTAAGGACTGTCCGGATAGAGAATTATGAAACATGAGGATCGGGTTTGTTCATGCCAACTCCGAGACACGTATTTGCTGCCAAGGACAGGGAGGGAGAGTAGTTGAGCTGCTCTCTGTAGACGGCGCTTTCTGAAAGAGATTTGTGCAGTTAGTATGGTTCTCTACCTATGCTATTTCATCTTTCCGTCCTCTAGTTTGTATAACTTTAACCGCCCCAAGGATGTTAGCCGAGTGGTTGGGACCTCCCATTCATGAGCTCGGAACTGTGAGGCCAGACCACTCTAAGAGATATACTCGGGCAAGTTTCCGCCAGCAAGATAGCTCCTTGATGGCTTAAACTCTTTTTTTTTTTACTGTTGCAAACCCCAGAACCCATAGTTGAATGAGAAACGAGGCATTTGGGAATTTATTTGTTTTTTCTTGTCAAGAGGAATCCAGCGCTTCATCGGCACAAGACCCCCTCCCAGCTCAAGGAAGAAGTTATTACTTGATTAATTCTCTCTCTCTCTCTCGGTGTGTGCGTCTGTCTTTGCGCAAAGATTCTATGCATTTCTAACATTAAATAACAAAAAGAGGTATATTCAACGTAGCAAGTTAGCACCACGCGAGAAATGAGTACCGGAATTATAGAAATATAATTACATATAACCTGCTAGCACCATTCCAGAAAAACCACATACAATAATTTTAAAACTTGGAAAACAAAATCCTGATAAATTTGATGTAATGTCTGAAGATTGTGCAAACATGGGAAGAACGAACTCTTTACAAGTATGGAGGAGCAGATTGAGTTGTATTTTAATCCTATAAACGTTGGGAGGCTTGAAGATTGAAATTCTCCCCTTACCATCATCACAGCAACAATTTTAGCAGGTCCTTTTACAGAACAGGTTTCTTTCACTATTTCTAAACTCTCTCCCCAGTGATTCTTTTACTGAAATTGTATTATGATCGCACATTAAAATGAAAGCGCCATGATAAGACAAATGCAAATACCATGCATGCAAGCAAGAAATTAAGGAATCGGTGGCCATGCCAGAAGCTTTGTCTCTCCTACATGCACCGGTGCCACCGTAGCTGCTGCTGTGGCATTGTTGCCGTCATTTGAATTCTCTGTTGACTCAACATCATCCGATCCAAAGACATTCCGTGCAACAGCATGACATATCTCACAGGTCCTAGAACAAAACCAAGCAAACTGAAATAATATATGATAGACAAACAATGAAAGTTTAAGATGAGGTAATGAAAACTTCCACCAAGTAAAGGAAAAGAAATGTAGCGAGTACTAAAAATTGAATCATACTCAAAATGATGTCTAAATGTGGTAAACTGGAAAGAAAATGATTTTAATTATGCCTGTGCAAGGTTTTTAAACTAGTGTTTGAACTGAAAATTGTTTTGCAAATTCATTTACTGTATGATGTATTTGCTTACTGAGTATTCGACTCATTTTTTTGTTTTATATTTTAAATGTCTAGATTTGTAGGAAGACTGAGTCTACGGGCTATGACAATTAGATGATGAAATAAACCTAGAGGGCTTTAGAATAAGTGTATTGGTGCACCAAAGTGTCCTTTTGGGATGATATAACTCCTAAGTTTTATTTTCGAAGTTCTTTTAAACTACCATGAAGTTGAGATTGTTTAAGCTTTAAATTCCGCAATATTTTCTGATTTTGAGATTCTATTATTTTATTTTTTTTATGTACTTGTGGTGACATTCCTAACCATATCCGGGAATGGGGTTTTACACTAGAGTAACCAGAGGAATAAGGATCGACATTATTCATTTTATTGCTGAGAATAATGATGGACAGCTTCTCCTATAGGTTGCAAAGCAATATTCAGAAAGGCTATAATGAAGTAGTGGCAAATAAAAAGGAAGAAGGCAGAGGAAAATTGAATGGATGTGGATTTTACAATGGCCAAAACAACCTCATGTTTGGACAGTGTGTTAACCTACAAACAAGAAATGCTTGTAATAGTTTTAGTTCCTAAAATCAGAATTGAACAAACAAAGGACTTTCTTTTCCTGTTGGTTTACATAGAGGTTGGTAGAAAGTAAGGGATGAAACAAATATCTCCAACTATGTCACAAGCCAATCACATATGGGCATAAAAGCTCGAGTGTAATGTTTTAAGCGATTAGATGTACAGTGCAGTTGTCTGGAAACCCTTTTAAAAAAAGGATCTAATAAGTTATTTGCAACTACACGAAGCAACCACTTAAAGGCCAAGAAAGACAGGTTAGTTCAGTTTAATTCTCTATGGTCTTAGCCTAAAACATACCTCTGTAAGGAAAAATTGGAGTTGGATTATTGGATCATATAAACAAAAGTGATATGCATAAATTCAATGCCATCTCACTGAAACAGAATTCTTACTGAAAGGGTTAGCCATTCCACAGTTCTAATCAATGAAATGTTTTAATATTGGCTGTTGGAAATGAGATTCACCATAGTTTTGAGTAACAGTATCACAAATGGTCTTGTTGGCAAGTGACAGCAGTCACAGCACTAGAGACACCTATGACACATGGTGATAGCAATGCACAAAAGCTTTCAAGAATCTAAACCAATTTCAAGTCCAGTGTGGAAATAATTCTTTATCCTGGGATACTCAAACTTGTGAATAAATATAAATTCCAGCATCCTAAGACACTCGAACTTGCTATTATAGAATTGCCAACAGCTACAATGGAAGAATATGATAATTTGAAACAGCACATAACCGATTAGAAAACATAAAGTGCTACATCAGCAAACAATAATCTTCCAGCACAACAAACCAATTCATCAACAGGTGGTCAAATCTCCACTTTCATAAAGATTGAAGGGCCAGAAGGAAGCTCTAGGGAGATTCCTAAACTTTGAAAAAGGAGTGAAAATTAGGGAATCGTCGGTGTACTTGGTCATATCACCCCGACTTTGAGTGCTTTTACTCTCTCACCAATTCCGTCATCCTCTTAAAAAAGATGGTTTTTTTTTTCAACTTTTTGGGAGCAAACTTCTTGTGGCCACATGCTCTAAGCTACTCGGTCATCAATTAGACTTTACATCTAAGAATTTATTTAAAATATACAAAACCAAATTTCTCAAGATGATTTGTACAATTATTATTCATTTTCTCTTATGGTGGGTAATTATGAATATCCTTCCTTCAAGAAGAAGAAATCTCACTCAAGAAAGGGGCTCAAAGTGTAAACAATTAAGACCAGGCAAATATGATCATAATTTTCAATCAGATGAATGAAACTAGGACACATCATGTACGTATATTAGCTCTCGGATACAAACTTCCCTAACCCCCCCACCCAACACACACAAACAAAAAGAAATCCATATTTAACCCAAAGTCATGTCTTCTATGTTTTTTTGGGGGGTGATTAACAGAAAATCAAGTCATCAATATCAAAAGTCGAAGAAAAGAAAGAATATTACTCACTTATTTCCCTTAATCTTGAACCAGGCCTCAGCACAGTTCTTGTGGGCTGCACCCAATTCATTCTTACAGGAACAACCCAACTCTATAGGAATCCCAGATTCATGGCTATTACTCTCCAAACCCAGATGACAAATCCTGCAATCTCTCTCGGCTTTAGCTAAATGCACATTGATTTCGGGGACACCAGGCTCAGTCTCCAGCTCCACCGAACATTCCGAGGCCGACGACAAGGAGTTTCTCCGAGAATTGGAGCCGTTACCAATCTCAGCATCGTACACACAAGCGAAGCGGTATTCGTCGTAGGACCCACCATTCGTGGAATAGAACTGGGAATAGCACGAGCCCTCGTCGGCGTCCGTGAAGCAAACGCTACAGTCGGCGCTGACGTCACTTCCGGTGACGGAGCGGCGGTGACCCCCTTGCTCCAAATCGATGTGGTGGGACATTTCTACATTTGACATTCCGAAGACACGTAGAAGCGGAAACGGCTACAGTCGCGGAAACAAAACAAACGAAGCGTCGAATGGCTCAACAAGCTCGGAGCTTTGGGGTCTGCACCAGTTTGTTTGAGTTTATGAGACAAAATCTGAGACATTTAAAGAAGAGGGTATTGGATTAGGTGACCCATTTTTAACTCCACTTAACCTTTGTCGCAAAAGACAAACTGCACGGAATTTTGAATTCAATAAAGAGCTCTACAGAATTTCAGGCTAATACTGAAAACAATGCAGAGAAAGAACAGAGAAGGATTAGGGACTTCTAAGGTGGGAAAGAATGGTCTCTTAGAGAGAGACTTCTCCAGAAGGAGAAGTCTTGGAGAAGTCTTGGACTGATGCACTGCAAACAAGGAACAGAAACGTGCAGTGGGGTGCTCTGACGAGAGTTTGCAGCAGATTTCACTTATAAAGAAGTGGAACTAAAAACAAAAAACAAAAAAAAAACAAAAAGTTCATGCAAAATTTGTTCCATAGAATTCAACGTAATACATGTTTGTTTACCCAAAATTTCGATGATTATCATTTTTAACAAAATAAATATATTTTAAAATTTTTAATTTTTATACATATATTTTTAATTTTTCACAAACTCTAATATATTTCAATATTTAAAATAATTTTAAAACAATTTCAATAAACAAACAACACCATAAGTCAGTATGTCAAAAAAAAAAATTCAAAATTCTGAAAGATCGTTTTGGAGTTCAACGGGGGGTTTGTGAAATTTGAAAGTTATTTGGAAGAAGATTAAGATGGTATTTGTTTTAGGAAATTTTGAGGTCGTAGAAATATTGAGTTTTGAAGTTTGTAAAAAAGTATAGATATTTTATAGAAAAATGAAGAGAAAAAATTTAATTAAATATTATAATATTATTTTATAATTTAACGAGAATAGATAGATTATTGTATAATTATTTAGAAATTTTGAGGATAAAAATTTTTACCCGTAAATTTTATTAAGTTCCGTAAAAAAAGTATAGATAAGATGAGAATTGATGACTTTTTTTAATAAATTGTATTAGAGTTTGAATTGATTATTTTTTTTTGTATTTGATGGGAGAGTGAATTTCGTTGGGTATATGAAAAAGTTTTTAAAATTTTATTTTTTAAAAAATGTATTGAATATTGAAAATATTTTTTACTCCATGAAAAAAGAGTTTTGAGATTTAAAAAAAAAAACATTTTCAAAACCAGTTACGTATATTTTTCTCAGTTTTCACTTTTCGGTTAGACTAGAGAACTTATCCGTTACTTTTTGACGAAAAGACTGCTTGGTCTCTGTAAAACGACAAAGCTATACCAACGTCGAATCCGGTTAAAGATGAGGGGCAAACACGTCCATGTCTTGCCTCCCTTAAAGTACACTGACATGTCGTCGTTAATTATAACTTGTTGCTTTCAGTAAACAGATACTTTAAATTAATAAGCTAAGAGCTAAACAAGCCTATTTTTCAGTACCTCATAAACTTCCCTGCGATTCAACAATCACTATTTTTTTCCCTTAGAAAAAAAAATCAGGATTTTGGAAAGGAACAGATCTGAGCCGTTGAGAACCATGGCATAATTTGTACGTATGATGAGAAAAAAATCTTTAAAACAAAAAACAAAAAATATTTCCAAGAAAATAGGCAAACGCGTCGTTTTAACCATAAAAAATGAGATAAATGTAAAATTGGTTCTTGTACAATACGCAAAAATCGATTTAATCTCTGTGATATGAAAAGTATCGATTTAGTCCCTGTAATTTCAGAAAGTGATAAAATTAGTTCTTGATGGAGGACGAATAACAAACAAAAATAGAATCACATGGACTAAATCGATATTTTTCATATCACATGGACTAAATCGATTTTTACGTATAGCACAAGAACTGATTTTATATTTATCTCTAAAAAAATTAACAGTCTAAAATGGTAGGTATCAGATAGGGCATAGGCATAGGGTAGTGACAGTACATCAGGTTTTCTGTACACGCGAAGCACACAAGAAATTTCTCTGTTGACTAGTGGTGGACCACCACTGAGAAGGTTGTTGTGTGTGTTACTTCTTACTTCTTCATTTGCATGAAGAAGACAAAAGGTCGGATAGGGAAAAAAACAAAAGAAAAAAGAAGAAAATTCCAAATCTCACTTACCGACAATGGCCTCCATTTTTTTTATAATTTTATTTATAGTAAAGAAAGAAAGCTTCTCCTAACTTTTTTTTTATTCTCCCTTTCTCTTTTGCGTGATTAAATCAGTATTCAGAAATTACTTCAAAGTTACATCTACCAATCTAATAATTGGGTCAAGAAACCGAAATCCTTGCCAAAAGATTTAGGGAATACTTGAGTTCCGTGGATTCTTCTCAGAATTTGCTTGTGATCTTAAGGCCAAATCTGTCTGAATGCGATATTAAAGTCTTGTGTTTAAATAAGATTAATAAGGTTTGGAGTTTAATCCATTCGTATCAGAGTTCCGATCCTTCTAGGGGTTAAGACTAAGGGCATGTTCGTTTATACTAAATTTTTAAGATTTACATCCTACTTTTATATTTACAATCCAAACATTACAAAAAATACTTATTCCAATACAATATTTTATTATCTTTTTATAAACATTAATTTTTTTTAATAATTTTTGCATACATGCCAATACAACTTTAACGTCACTTATATATTCATAATTTTATTAAAATTCTACAATTTTCTTCCGGTGAATTTGGCTTTGCCATTGGACGGGGTAAGCTCTTTAAGATTTGAAGCGGCTACATGTAAAAGAGGTCAAAGTAAACGTAGGAGATGCTTGGCTATCTCCTAGCAATCCTATCTAAATTTTCTCTTTTTCTTCTTTTTTTTTTTTTTTTCCTCTCCAGTTGGTCAGTTGGAATCCATTTGAAACCCTTTTGCTTTTCTCTATTCCCGCTGGCACCAGAATACAAGCTGAGAACAATAAGAAATAATAATAAACCGTTTTGATTAGCTTTCACACGTCAAATGGGGAACCAATGCACTTTCTCCTCGGGAATTCGTAGAGGAGTTGGTCATCTTGATTCGTCAGTACACGTTGTGGTGTGGCGGGTTTAACGCGGAAGCTAGTAAGCTGAATTTTCCATCTGGGTTTCCCCAACGGTTCCTCCCTCTCTCCTTTTCGATTTTTTTTTTGAGTAGTTTGCCAACAACTAAAGGAAAAGGTCAGTTTATGCCTTATGGATTCAGTTGAAACTTTCAGTACATTTTCTATGAAGTGATCAGGGGCCTAGTTGTGTTTGTTCACCCAACACTAAACTGAATAATCTGGAACTTAACTTAGAAATTGAATGGGAGAGCAGACAACCAAACAAATAAAACATTATAAAAAAAACACTTAAATTTCTTCGAATGTAGGAGTTCGACAAACACAGTCTGCAAGGTAGAATCATTCTTGGTTTGGCTATTCTTTTAAGTGGGCAGGACCTACTAGCAGCCCCCACGCCAAACGTCATGGTAATCCAAGATTTGCCGACTATTTGGATCAAGTGAGGAACTTAAATCCTTTGTAAACTTGGGTATACTCGCAAAGACCCAGGATTCGGTTCTTGACACGGCTGCCTTCACATCTTAAGAGCTTACCCCGTACAATGGCAAAGCCAAATTGCCTATAAAACACCACGCTCCGACTCTAGCTAATACCCATAACGATAGGAGCATTTCCAAAGGTTCTCCGCTCTTTTGCTAAGTGATTGTGCAAAGGAGGGGATGAGAATCACCTAAATGTTCCGACTCTAAAAGCTCTTAACCACTTTAAAATACCGTGAGAATCCTGACAACCCATTTTGATGAATCAAAATAGTTAGAGAATAAAATTTAAATAATAAAATATACTTCTTTCTATCGGCTTAAGTATTTGGAATAAGTGAACGATATTAGTATCAAAGCCAAAGTCCTAACTTGACTTAGACTTCACATTTTATCCAATTTTTCATTAATATTATAAGTGTTGAGCCTGTTCTAGCTCACACGTGAGGGAAAATGTTAGAGAATATAATTTAAATAATAAAAATCAGCCTCCTGAGAGTATTAGAGATTGATGTAAGATGCTAGTTCCTTGCCATATAATCCTATTCTTGAGTCATGTAAGAAACAGACTAACGCTGCTGCTCTCGATGCTTAGCAGTCAGAGATTCTGTTAAAAATGGCTCGAAATAGGCAAATAAAGGCCATAGAATGCGCCAATCAAAGGATGATATTGTCCAGATGTAAATGCTAAAAGAAACTCCAATAGACCAAAAATTGTTTTTTTTTTTTGCAGAGATGGATTTTCAGTTGCCCTTGTATGAAAAAAAAGTTGCTGCAAGTTCTCTTTAGTTAAGTACATACTGCATCACCCTAGTAATGCACTGAAAGATTGCAATACCTTCACATTCCAATTATCTAGTGTATTGAAATAACAGGCCTCATTTATAGGTAAAACTTATGACACCCTCATCTCCCTTTGCATCGACTCAGGAATCCATAAAGAAAAGTTTCGTCCAGTGGACAGGATGAAGTTTGCCTCCTGTAGCCAGCCTGAGAAGCTAACCACAATCCGCGCATCAGCTACTTGGAAGAACCATACGAGCATTAATGTGATCTTGACCCAAGCTAAGCTGGAATACCTCTTATTTATTTCTTCTCTTTTCTATAATCCATGGATTAGAAAGGTGCTTACAGTAGTCTTCTGGTGGGACCCCCCCCACCTTCTCTCTCTTCTTCTGAGCCTTCTGGCAGGAAAGTTAAATGGCTGATCACGAACGCAACACAATTTCAAAGAATGACTGCTTATAGAGTCCAAAATTTTTCTTCAAGAGACTCCCGTCTGTAACCTTGCAAATTGTAAGAATATGATTTATTACCAGTCTAGGTTGACAGAACATTCTTCTTCATGTCCATTAACCTGTTGTTTGCATCATCAAAATAAAAGGAGTTATTCACTCTACTCTCTTCAACACGCCCCATTGGCACTTGAGATCCATGAGTCATTGTTCTTCCAGCTGCATTACCCATCGCTCTGACACTGCTATGATCCAACCCACTTTTAAGCCAAGCGAGGTTACTTATATCTGTGGCTATTGCAGCCAATTCAAAACTTGGAAAGGACGCAGACTCCGTAAATTCAACAAATTCTGGCCCCAATAAAGAACTTTGAGGATTGCTGTCACTTTGAGTCTCACAGCAGCCATATCCACAATTATGAGGCACCAACCGCTCATTGTTGACTCCTTCAAAAAATTTGCAAAAATCAGCATCTGGCTTTGATGCTTGAATCAGAGGTCCTTGCATTGGAACTACTGTCCTTGAGAAAGATGATGCAGGATCTAAGCTATCTGAAGAGTTATACACATTAAAAGCACTAACACATGCCACAGGTCGGAACAGAGTTGGCTGGTCTTTGGCTTCACGAGTAAAATGACCCTCTATGGGTGCCTTTAGTTCATTCTGGTCATCTGTATTCTCTACTGAGCTGATATCTTTTCCTTCAAAGGATTTGAATGAATTGACATCCCCACAAGATAGCGTTTCTTCAGATGATGCCTTCGTTTTGTCTAAACTAACATCCTCAATCATACTTGCACATTCTATCTTTATCTTGTCAGGCTCCATGCAACGGCGCCTTAGGGTTGAATTCCAGTGATTCTTGATGGCATTGTCTGTTCTACCCGGTAAAAGCCTTGCGATTGCTGCCCATTTGTTACCATGAATTGCATGTGCTGCAACAATGATCCGATCCTCCTCATCTGAAACAACTTTAGTTTTGTCAACCTTTTTTTTCCTAAAGAACAATATCGATGTAAATCCAACATTTATTTAACTACATACTGATAGTGTTGCATGTATACATACTCATGACATGACAGACTAGGCAAGTAATTACATCATAAGTTGCAAGCCTGTCTACACAAGACAGCAGGTAAAAATGTCATGGGGTTTCATTGCCATTTACAGCTCACACATGAATATAAACATGAAAATGTGACCTCTCCATCACCTTCTCTTAACTGACTTTTTATCAGAACAGGAAGTAGTTACTATATTACCAAATTGCCACGCATATTGCAAACTTTGGGCCAACCTCTGTGGATATCATAAGGTTTCCAACAGCAAACATGTCAAATATGGTATCTACACAGAGAATCCACTGTAGTCATTTTTAGATTGAAATTATAGCCACAAATTGAATCATAAGAAATTGAAAAATGCACTCAATATAAGTAGGGTGATAAGAACACATTATCAAATACAGAATGCAGCACACATCATGCAACTATTCAACAACTTTGAGCAGGAAGACGGGGACTGATTCAACATGTGGCTAAGTCTAGCCTTGGCTCCAACAGTTGACAAAAGTTTGAAATCCAGAATCATAAAGGTGCACTATCATGACATACTCCCAAAACCTCCCGAAGAATCACCAAAGCATATATTTCTGGCCATTCTTAACTTTCAAGATTTTTGACGATGCAGACTACAGTCCCACCCAATTAGAATATAGAGACAAACGGCCTCATGTAATATCGCTTCGTGAGGCATATATCATCATAGATGTATATTTTTCCGACATCAAAATTCTGATCCGCTATGTGCTAATTCACGCAGGATAATCATCATAGAATCTTGTCTCGTGTATATTATTAATTGTTACATTTCTTATTCCTTTTGAAAAATCCGGTAAAGACTAACACCTTTTCACTGTTACCTATAGATGGATGTGTGCTTTCCCCTGTAATTTCAAAATTTGAGCAGGAAGACGGGGACTGATTCAACATGTGGCTAAGTCTAGCCTTGGCTCCAACAGTTGACAAAAGTTTGAAATCCAGAATCATAAAGGTGCACTATCATGACATACTCCCAAAACCTCCCGAAGAATCACCAAAGCATATATTTCTGGCCATTCTTAACTTTCAAGATTTTTGACGATGCAGACTACAGTCCCACCCAATTAGAATATAGAGACAAACGGCCTCATGTAATATCGCTTCGTGAGGCATATATCATCATAGATGTATATTTTTCCGACATCAAAATTCTGATCCGCTATGTGCTAATTCACGCAGGATAATCATCATAGAATCTTGTCTCGTGTATATTATTAATTGTTACATTTCTTATTCCTTTTGAAAAATCCGGTAAAGACTAACACCTTTTCACTGTTACCTATAGATGGATGTGTGCTTTCCCCTGTAATTTCAAAATTTGAGCAGGAAGACGGGGACTGATTCAACATGTGGCTAAGTCTAGCCTTGGCTCCAACAGTTGACAAAAGTTTGAAATCCAGAATCATAAAGGTGCACTATCATGACATACTCCCAAAACCTCCCGAAGAATCACCAAAGCATATATTTCTGGCCATTCTTAACTTTCAAGATTTTTGACGATGCAGACTACAGTCCCACCCAATTAGAATATAGAGACAAACGGCCTCATGTAATATCGCTTCGTGAGGCATATATCATCATAGATGTATATTTTTCCGACATCAAAATTCTGATCCGCTATGTGCTAATTCACGCAGGATAATCATCATAGAATCTTGTCTCGTGTATATTATTAATTGTTACATTTCTTATTCCTTTTGAAAAATCCGGTAAAGACTAACACCTTTTCACTGTTACCTATAGATGGATGTGTGCTTTCCCCTGTAATTTCAAAATTTGAACTACCACCCAATTAATATTCTCTAAGAGAAACCTCATCCTTGTAGTGAGATTTTCGGGGCTGTGAGGTTCAAATTAAGCTCAAACACCCATTTGGTTGCCTAAATAGATTGCTTTTTAAGCTAGGCATAACCCAAATTCTGCAGAGCAAGTGAATTTCATATTAGTAACCCATTTGGTGTCTAACGCTCAAAACAAGCACATTTCATATTAGTAACAAAAAAGCAACCACATTTCAAAATTTAATCAAAGCAAGAAACTGAAAGTGAAGAAGATAAGACAATATAGGAGAGGTTTACATCAAGAACCGAGGACTATACCAGTAAAAGGCTTGCGCTTCACGGCCGGGTCGAGCTGATTACACCACCTTAGCCGACAAGACTTGCCGGATCGCCCGGCGATTCCTCGGGCGATCAGGCTCCAGTTCCTCGCCCCAAACTTGCTCACTAGCCGACTGAGTATTTCGTCCTCCTCGGGGGACCAAGGTCCTTTAACCCTATCTCTACCCCCTCGGCCGCTGCTTCCGCCTCCGTCTCCGGCCACAACGACCACCTCATCCCCACTCGCACCTTCTCCGCCTCCGTCCACGGCTTCCGCACCGTCGACGACTGTTGTGTCCTCCACTTCCATCTTCTCCCTCTCTCTCTCTCTCTCTCTCTATACAGTGCGTATTCTCCGCAGTACCACCTACCGGAATTAACTGCTAGTGTGTTCCAAGAAAAGACAGCTAAATAGATTTTTATAGGGCCAGTGTTTCGGGATTTCCCTGTTCTCTGTTTTACTTTAACGTAATTTGGTTTCCCAAATGACGAACGCATCCTGCGCCCAATTATTCACTTCCCCCTTAATATTCCTATTTGAAGTTGTTAATTTCGTTGGGAACAATGTAAAAGACTAAAATGTACACCACAAGATCATCCTCTCAGAAAATAAGATTACCGTGCACATAGATTTTGGAATCCAATCTTTATTTGATGAGATATAAATGAAATTAAAATTTGGTTGTGATTGGAAAATTTAAATAAAGGTAAATTAATTTCAAGTATCTTTAATTTTAGACAAATCTATATATTTGTCTCTGTTATATTTCATTAAGATTTACAACGAATTTGTCTCGTATGTTTATAAACTATCACTAAGTCTGGTTTGAACTGATAAGAGATGTCACTAAGAACCGCTTTAGTTTTTTTTTGTTTTTAAAAATTTTTGGTATTTTTTTTTTGGATTTTTTTTCTGGTTCTTCTCGTAAAGAATCTGATGGTTCAGGATCTCTGAATGTATATGATCAACTTTTAAAATGAATCATAGCCTTCGGATTCTTTTAACGAGAATAACTCAGGAATAACACTAAATATATATATATAATAAATAACAACCGTTTTAGTTGCCAAGACGCTTTCTTTACTAAATTGACTGTACAGTAACAGTATACGCAGCGCGCGTGAAGCTGAACCTTCTGGAGTGGCGGGAAAACCATCCAGAGGTCACCGTTCTGTTAGACTGTTTCTGGGCCCCTTTTAAGGCCCTTTCTATTTCCAAGCCATTTTGAGGCTATTTCTTCCATATTAAATATCACTAGTTTAGGCCCAAAACAAAATGGCCACTAGCTCCAGCCCTGCAACTCATTAGAAAAAACCTAAGATGCGAAGCCTTGTACACTCTAAACTTGGGCCGAAAAGTTTACAGCCCAACTCAACCTTTTGACTATACCAGTCTAGGCCCAGATGTAATGAGCAAATTAATTTCCCTGCACATACCTAAACCTATATTGGAGTTGGTTCCTCGAGAATATTTATGGTGTAGGGTTCTTGAATTTTTTCGGTTTGGTAGTAAATCTTAATCTGTAAGTTCAACATGAGCATCACATTAATGTCACAAATTGAGATAATCTTCTTAGATGTTAACAGTTTCTTTTTAATAACTTAATATGAATAATATTCACCTTAAAGTGTAGTTTATATTTCATGCACTCTTTTAATCTTAATAACTTTTCAAAATAAATTGAGATCCTCTCTAATTTGTTGTCCAAATTGAATGATCAAATTTAAAGAAAAATAGACATATCGAGCGAACTTCTTGTATTAATTAAAAGACAATGTGAACCCTATAACATTTAATGTTTGCTGGGTCTAATCTTTCTTCGAATTTAACCATTTAACCATCTAATTAATGTAGCAAGAATAAAGTTTTAATGGACTATCTATCTCCAAAGGAAATTTCACTGCTCTTTCTGTTTTGGTGTCCATTTTCAAGTTGAAAGAGAACAAAGAGAAACACGGTAGAAACTTCTGATTGACGGTGATCATTAAGAAAATGAGTCTCGCATGACGTAAATATAAGCCATATTTTAGGGAACTCATGACAATATTCATGGTTTCACACACAAAGGGCCTTTTGTATGTTCGGTCAATTAATTTAGCATGAGATTAAGACCAATAATTAGTAGCGGTTCTCTTGTGGAAAAATGATCCCTTAAGACTGATTCCCCTCATCTATGGCGACTTGATTTTTTCAAGTCTTCAGCGTGTATGTATATATGGATTTTCAAAGAACTAGTCCTCTATATTAACCCCATTTTGTACGTTTCTTCACAATCAACAGACAATATTCCACCGAACCATGTCACCCACGCAAAGTTAATTACATAACGTCGAAAGTGACAAAAACAGGAATCACATAAACTAAACTTTCTCTTGATCAACTGCTGCTGGCAGCCTGTCGCGATATTGCCAAGATCGATCTTTAATGAATAAGATTTCCTTAATGGATAAGATTAATTTCCTTAAACAATATTGACAAGATCGATCATTCCTAAGGACTAATCTATGATATTCTAGGCGTCAGATGTGAAAAGGGTGATAAACCAGTAGACATTGCGCAGGAACTATATATCGAAATAAAATTGATAAATTTGGAAGGATACGACGGGAGTGGTTCACCAATTCCGAACGAAATTTCTAATTCGTGTGCTGCAGTACTGGTACAAACACAAAATCATAGTACGGATGCCCACAGTATATATGAACTATAACCTACTTTTAAAAGTTACGTCTTCTTCTTTTGTGTGTATAATGTTGGAATTATCTGAGGAAGCAGCTGTTTTCCAAACACTACGTACCATGTCTAGCGGAAGCCCCTTTTGTTTGGGAAATGATTCCCTCCAAAGAGAGAATTACCTAATAGATCCTAACAAACCATTGGATGAGTGACACACATTAATGAATCTATTCAATGGTCTATATCGCATCCAGAATTTTTATTTTTTTATTTTGTATTTTTTTTACATTTTAATATAGACCATTGGATAAATTTATTAATGTGTTGTCATCCATCCAATGACCTATTATGACCCATTAGGTGATCCCTATTAGGAGGGAATCCGAGTCCCTTTTGTTTTTCAGAAACAGCTAGCACGAAATTGTAATAGACGAAGAGACCTTTGACTATACTAACACTTCAAAAAAAAACAAACCCCCCCCCCCCCCCGATGAACATCAAAGTTCATCCTTGTCTTAAATTGATAATTTTATTGTAGTACTGCAATTGTTTCAACAATTTGAACTTCATTAATCTTCAATCACTCATGACTATTTATGCATGATGGAAAATACAAATTATATATATATATATATATATATATATATATACAGGGGCGGAAGCAGGGGGTGCGAAGGATGTCGCCGACACCCATTGCTCCCAAAAAAAAATTACATGTATTTTTTGGTAATCAAGTGATTTCTAACATAGATATGAACAAAATGACACGAGGAGTACCCCAAACACAGGTATCAGACCTTTACATGTAGTTTTCGTTATTATAATTCTAAGACACTTTTTGCATTATGAAGAAAACATTTTTTTGGTTATTTCGCCTTTAAAATTTGACACCCTTAAATATTAATCCTGGTTCGGCCACTATATATATAAAGGAAAACTGTAAAATTCTGAGAAAAATCCAAAGTTTTTCTAATCCTGAAATAGTGGGTTATATCCGTTGGGCCAAAGTTTCATGAATTCATTGACATTATAAGTTTGGTTTTCATATGTAATGTGCAGTAGAGCCTATAGGATTGTAGCCGGATATAACCCTTTCAGCTTGTCTTAAATTGATTATTTTATCACCAACGAAGCTTCTTACTCATATAATACCATAACATATACATAGATTTCAACTCGTCTTTATAGCGATCGCGAAAGCAAGTGATCATCGATGACCGGCTCTCATCCATATCGCAGTGCCGCGGAAAAAGATTTCAATCAATGGCTACCTAATGCACAACGATCAGGACAACTCCAAAACGTTTCTTCTCAGATGAGGAACAGCAGGAAATGCTTTATAGACGAAGATCCAAGGGAATTTAAAAAACACAAAAAATAGAGATTTGTTTGGATCGAGTTGAATATTGGACAAAGATAACGAACTTGATCGAGCACGACGCAACTATATATAATTTGTCAAAACATTTAATGTTCTAGAAGTGCGCCTTTGTATATATATACACACACTATTTTTGTTTATCCTAATTAATTATTCTTTTGTTTAAATATTGATTAAAGCTGGCAGATTTCCTTTTGTGATTGGGGCGCATTGTGATCAGAGATATTGCCAGCTCCACTTCTTCGTACATATTTGAGGTCGACTCAATATTCAAATGGAGAATTGTATCTCTTTGAGTATGAAGACATGACTTGAAATATTGTGGAGGTAAAGTTTGGATACTAATTAAACGATCGATTATACCCAGCTTGAGTCTAAGTACTCCATTGTTAACCATTCATTAGTGACTTTGGAATTAATTGGTGCTAATTAACATTAATGGATTAATATGGACTTTAAATATTGAACTTGGTTACCGATTTTAGCTTCAAAAGAAGCTCGAGCGGCGCGATTGCCATTAATGTTTATCATCTATTTCGTCAAACATATATGTTCTATTAATTAATCACAATAAAGGCCATTTGAACCAATCAAAATTCGAAACAGTCTGCACGAAGACAGACACGGTTCTGCAATAAACTATGTAATACTTTTGATACTTTACAAAATATATACCAGTAACCAAATTCCCAGGGGACGCCAATTCAACTACGTACTGCTCTTGAAATGGTGAAAAGGTAAAAATTACACCCACAGTCTTGATCATGAGGAGCAAAATTAGACATTAAGCACCAAAAGGGTTTGATCAGGTCATTGGCAGGACTATCTATTCAAACGACCCGCTTGCTTAAACACCCAGGATTCTGACTTTTGTATAGGTTTCTTTATGGATGTAATTTGGATGGCCAACTTAACCAGTTTGCTGAATAAAGAAGTTTCCGATACGGCAATGAAATCTCACTAATTCGGGAGCCTATCAAAACCAAGGCGGATTCTAGCTAGCTAAATTTCCACGCAATCGTAAAAAGTTCTAAGGCCTAGTCTTTATATATAGCACCCAATTAACCCTTGCTTTGAGATATCACAAAACCCACACACACATTGAAAGCCCTCAGAAGAACCAGAAGTACTTTATTCTGCTATAAATAGAAACTCCTCTTCTTTTGGCTCTTCATCCCTTGATATCCTTTCTCTCCTACGACATGGCACGTTTCGAGTTCATCCTAGCATGTGCTTTTACTCTTCTAGCGTCGTCAATGGCATCCGCTGCAATAGTGGAACACTCATTCCATGTAAATATTAGCTTTGCTCCCGTTTCTTGCTTTTTATTAGTTTCCTTCATTGCATAGATTTATGAGGTAGTAGGACTAAGTTGCTGAGTGCAGTGGTAAACTCCTGCGTTCGAAAATCTCGGCAAATGAAGGCCCCCTCCATTACCCTCCTAGATTAATGACACAACACCCAAACAGAGAGCATGCAGGATGAGGATTGGAAGCCATGAAGAAAATAGCTAGCAACTTTAAAACACAGATTTACCCCTCCCCCCCTTCCTCCTTAAATATACTTGTCCTCCACCACCCATTAGCGAGGCTCAGTGGCACACATTGCCACAACATAGTCTAGAGTTTGAGTCCTCGTACCCGACAAAGTTTACATCTAGTAGTCTTAGCTTCTTGCCTCTAAAAGAGTAGCTATGTTGCTTTTAACTTCTCCAGCTAGCGTTTCTTTCTATTGGAAATGTCGCTTCTGCTTGGTACTGTTTCTATTCAGGGAGTTATTGAATATATGAAACTTTACTAATTCGAATTCCATATATCATAACATTTCCTATTCTCTTTATTTCAGGTGCAAAACCTCACCGTCCAGCGTCTGGGTAATGAGCAAGTTATAACTGCCGTGAATGAAAGCCTACCTGGCCCTACAATACGTGTTCGAGAGGGTGATATCCTTGTCGTCCACGTATTCAATAAGTCACCCTATAACATAACTATTCACTGGTAAATCTCTAAAAAGCACCTATATGACCAATATTGCAAATGCATACATGATTTTGCCTCTAGAATTTGTTTGACTTTGACAATAGAACACGAAAAAAAAAAAAAGCCCGAATCCCAAATCTTCCATTATGCTGGCTGATACTTTACTGCATGTACTTGGTCAATTACTTTAGATTGTGATCTCTGGTTTACTTCAAACGAAGCTCTCAGTTTCTTTTACCCGGAAAAATAAAACATAAAAAAGAGAATGAAAGATAAGAAACATAAGTTTCTTTTATCATCAGATAAGTGAATATACGTGTATATATTATATCCATATATCTTGGGAATGAAAGATCTACTCCATAAAGATTTTCTCCAACCTCGTTTAAAGCAAAATTTACCTAATTGAATGAATGGTCAAATTTTTATAATATCACCATGTACTTGTGTTAATTATTATCACCATCTGGATTAACCTTTCTTGTGTTTATTATATTATTGATGAAATTGTGCTTCCAGGCATGGTATATTTCAATTGCTGAGCGGTTGGGCTGACGGGCCTGAGTATATAACTCAATGTCCTATACTTCCGGGAAATAGCTACACATACAAATTTAAGATCACTGGACAGGAGGGGACCCTTTGGTGGCATGCTCACGCTTCGTGGCTCCGTGCAACAGTCTATGGTGCACTCATCATCCACCCCAAAGCGGGCCGATCATACCCATTCGCTAAACCCCACAAGGAAGTTCCCATCCTATTAGGTATTCATGAAATCATTCTTTGGCAGCTCCCAATCTCAGATATAAGTGATGGCATTGAAATCTCTTAATGAATGGTAAATTAGTAATTATGTTGGATCACTAATTGTAAGAACTCAAAAGAGTAGTCAAACTTCCATGCTTGCAGGAGAGTGGTGGAACGCGAGTGTCGTTGATGTTGAGAACCAGGGGCTCGCTACAGGTGCTGCTCCTGCAGAATCCAATGCTTATACCATCAATGGAATGCCTGGCGATCTTTATCAATGCTCTCAAAATCGTAAGTACCAAGTTCTATCATACCATGCGTCCCACGATAATTGTTGAATTCATTTTCCGTTTTTAATTTCTTAGGGATTGTCTTCTACCGTTCATGGTTTATTTTGCTACTTTAAACAGAAACATACGAGATTAAGGTGGTCCGAGGAATGACCTACATGCTACGTATTATCAATGCTGCACTCAATAACCAGCTCTTCTTCAAAATAGCCAATCACAAGATGACTGTTGTCGCCATAGATGCCTCTTACACCAGACCATATGTCACCGATGTAATTGTAGTCGCCCCAGGCCAGACCACCGATGTCCTTCTCTTTGCAAATCAGCCTGTTGGGTCTTACTACATGGCCGCACGTCCGTACGCAAGTGCTCGAGGTGTCCAGTTCGATAACACAACCACTAGGGGGATAGTCGTCTACGAGGGCTCGACTTCGGCTTCTCCCTTAATGCCCGTCCTGCCGGCTTACAACGACACACCGACAGCTCACAAGTTCTACACAAACCTTACTGGCCTTGCAGGAGGGCCTCATTGGGTGCCCGTGCCACTCCAAGTAGATGAGCATATGTTTGTGACCTTCGGGATTAATCTGGCACCGTGTGGAGGGAACGCTCCATGTGGGGGTCCCCTTGGGCAGCGACTCTCTGCGAGCATGAACAACGTGTCGTTTGTGATCCCAAGTAATAGCCAATTGTCTATGCTGCAAGCATTCTTTTCTGATGTGAGCGGAGTCTACACCACAGATTTCCCTAGCGAGCCTAGGCTGAAGTTTGACTACACCAACCCTAACATCAGCTCTGACCAATCGCTGATATTCGCACCAAAAGCAACCAAAGTTAAGAAGTTGAAGTACAACTCGACGGTGGAGATCGTTTTGCAGAACACAGCGTTCGTGGGGATTGAGAACCACCCCATACACATCCATGGATTCAATTTCTACGTGTTGGCTCAAGGGTTTGGGAACTATGACGCCATTAATGACCCAAAGAAGTTCAATCTCGATAACCCGCAAGTCCGTAACACCATCGGTGTTCCAGTTGGAGGATGGGCTGTCATTCGATTTCAAGCAAATAATCCAGGTTTGTGTTCTTAATTAGCTCTTCATAATTTTAATTGAAATGGGAGTTGAATATAATATACGAACTCATGTACAAGTTCAGAGACTTTTTTCCGAAGTGACAGTTCAACGCGGTTTTGAAAATGCTGGTGGCTGTTTTTGTTCATTGTGACAACATATGGACTTGGCTGATAATTCTGAATACTATACCTACAGGTATATGGCTGGCACATTGCCACCTGGACGTGCACTTGCCGTGGGGACTGGCCATGGCATTCGAGGTTGAGAATGGACCAACTCCCTCGTCTACTCTACCTCCACCGCCAGCGGATTTACCACAATGCTAGAAGCTTATCTCTTCGCTGCCACATGGGTTTCAGCTGGATGTAACACTATTTTTCTGTTCCTAATATTTCATTTTTTGTAATTTGGCTTCAGCCCTTTCGATTTAGTTGATTGGAAAAAAGAAAAGTAGCAATAAACGTAGCGATCGTGGATTGATTCTTTTCAACATTAATTAGTTAATCTTAATTTAAGTTCTTGGAGTGAAATGACGATATATCGATATTGCTTCTTCTCAATATTATCGTGGATTGATTCTTTTTAACTTTATTTAATCTTAATTAGGCTTGTTATGCTTGAACAATCAGTACACATTGCCAATCATAAAATTATCTGAATCGTTATTGTATTAATATATAGGCCAAATTTTTTACCAACCATGCATATTCAGAGTAGCCTCCTTCAAGAGTTCAACTTCGACCCATTAAGCCTTCGACAAGCTGGCTTCCAATTAAATTCTACAATGTTTATAATATGCAATTTTTAATTATAAAATTTGCATTTTGACCCACCTCACCGAGTTGCCTCAATGGTAAGAGCTATCTCGAGATTGTATGAATTAGGCACACAAGTACTCCCGAGTTAATTTTCTTACCGAAATCAAACCGGAGCCGACTTAAGTAGAGGGTCGATTGTGAGGGCAATGAATTTTACAATGGCCCTTTCGGAATTTGCCTGTACGTTATGCGGGTCCACTCCGTAGAGACCTGCCATGCAGGTTTCATTACTATTTTTTTTCACATTTTACACCACATATTTACTATTATATTTTATTATAGAATGCAAATTGAAAATTTATTGGTTTGGGACCACATTGCAAATGATATGGTTGTTTGAGGAGTGTAAAGTACAACTTCTCCCTCTTTCGATGCACTTTTTGGCGGTCATTATAGTTGTTTGCATGAAACTAGAGATGATCAGTTTCATGTATTTATTTTTTTATGCTCGCCACGAATGCATGTTTAGAAGAAATTGAATGATATTGTTTGGGTTGACTTTAAAAAGCACCAATGGATTGGATAGTCAGATATTATATCCCACATTACGTACTGGCCTGAATGGAGAAGATATATAAGAGCCATGATCACTGTGCTCAAATGGTGCTTCAAATAGTTTGCCGAATTAATCCTTGTATTGTAAGCCAATTTAATTAGAATATCCCAGCACAAAAGAAGAACACAAAAATATATATTCAATTCTATGAGATCTGGAATCGTCTTTCTTTATGACGATCCTCGTGTCTGCTCGATCTGAAACAGGAAGCGAAGGGTACTATATAAATCATATATGCACCGGATCTAATTCCCAGTACTATAATTTATAAACTGATATTAATTGACTAGAGGTTCTTACTATTAATATTCCTACTTTAATCTGTCAGCGAACTCGCCCTACACTAATGGAGAGGACGTAGATCGAGATATTTGACCAGAAGCAAGAAGCCCCTAATTAATTTGCCTCAACAACAAGACAATCTGCTACCTAGCTAGATAAGCTTCAGAATTCAGTTGGACGAATAGTACTTAACAAGGGTTCCAGCTACTAATTGCCCATTCAGAAGCGGATTATTATTTGTGGACGCGCGTTGAGATCGATCAGATGAGCTCCATGCTTTATGTCTAATATCAAAAAACACGGGACTCTCCCTTTTCCTTCCCTCTTCATCCCTAATTAGCTAATACGTAGACTCGCTCTCAGAATGAATGCACGCTTTCAGGTTTTGCTAGCATGCGCTTTAGCTCTTCTAGCTTCTTCAACAACCTCAGCGGCTGTAGTCGAACATACTTTCCACGTAAGTAGCTAGCTTATGATCGGTTGGATCTTGTTTTTTCTCCTCTAGATCTGACTCCTCTGACTTGTCTTTTTTCCTTGCAGTACTCTAGCTTAGCTTGAATATTATAGTTTGCTTTAAGGGGCCAGGCTGCTAAAAAGGTCCAAGTCATGTTCTGTTAGAATTGTGGTGAGTTTAATGATGAGCTGAATTAGAAAACAGCACGCATGTATGGGCATGTGATCTTGCCAGTTACCGGGCAAGCTTGCATTGAAGACAATCAATGATTCGCAATGATCCATGGAGTGTACAATCCTCTAGACCTTTTTGAGACAATAGGAAAATGGGGCGCCTCTTCCCCTCTCAGTTTCGAATTGCTTCACCAATCAACCTACTTAGTTACTGGGGATTGGCAATTACCTCATATATATGCTTGCTGCTTGCATCTGAGATATTGCCATGTAGAAGGCATATATATATGTGGATTTCAAATCGTGCAATTTATTCTATAACCATATATTCTCTGTTTATTGTTCTCCTTACAGGTGCAAAACCTATCTCTACAGCTGCTGTGCTATAGGCAAGTGGTAACTGCAGTGAATGGAGGACTGCCTGGCCCAGAAATACACGTTCGAGAAGGCGATAACCTGATTGTCCACGTATTCAATAGTTCTCCCTACAATATTTCTATTCACTGGTAAATCTCTTTTAAGTACTATATATGCACTACTTATTCTGGATTTTGGTCAAAGAGGCCTTTCAGATTTCAGTTTCTCAGAACAATATATAGGAATTCAAATCTGTCCTTTTTTTTCGAAGATATATATAACGTCCAGCACTTAGCACTATGATAAATATATGCTAAATTATAATTCGATGGAAAATCTCATCGAAAAAGCATACTTTTTTACTAATAAAGTAACAAGCTCTTCATTCCTAATTCACGTATCATCGATTGATCAGGGACTTGATGTTTGTGCAGGCCAGCATGGAGTGTTTCAGCTATTAAGCGGGTGGGCAGACGGGCCTGTCTATGTTACCCAATGTTCCATTCGTCCTGGATCCAGTTATTCCCACAGATTTAAAATCACCGGACAGGAGGGGACTCTCTGGTGGCATGCCCACGCATCGACGCTTCGTGCAACGGTATATGGGGTGCTCATCATCTATCCAAGACTTGGTTCCTCTTATCCGTTTCCATATCCTCAGCGAGATGTTACAATTTTATTAGGTTTGACTCCTTAGATTCTTTGCATTTGAGGAGCTAGTGGAATTTTAGTATGTAACAAATTATTTAAAATTCACTACAACAAATTTGATCTTTAGTGGCGAAATTATCAGTGGCGAAACTAATTTCGTCGCTAAAAATACATTTTCAGCGACGAAATTAGGAGTTCGTCGCTAAAGAGTAATTCATCTCGTTCGAACCAGTTAAATGTCGTTCGAACGAGTCACTACAACAATTTTGATTTTCAGCGACGAATTTTTCCGCGGCGAAACTAATTTTGTCGCTAATAATACATCTTTAGCGACGAAATTATCGGTTCATCGCTAAATATAACCTTCAGCGACGAATCTCAATTTCGTCGCTAAAAAGATATTTTTAGGGACGAATTTTTTAGCGACGAAAATATAGGTTTGTCGCTAAAAAGTGAAAATATTGTGTTTTTAGCGACGAAAATAACTTTCGTTGTTAAAAGTATCTTCTTCGACGATTTCGTTTCGTCGCTAAAAGTACTTTTAGCGACGAAAATATAGGTTCGTCGCTAAAAGTGATTCTGCGATGATTTTGGTTCGTGGCTGAACGTACTTTAGTGACAAAAATTACCAAATCGCCAATAAAAAGATCTTCAATAGAATAAGTTTGTCGTTATTTTTTTATTATAAATTAATCATATTAATATGCTTATCCTAAGCTATATAATGTTACTAATTATAATATTCCTTATAATATATTATTTTGTGTAGTAATATATATTTGAAAATTTTTATTTTGAAAGACCCACTTAATAAAATATGAAATTAGAGGGAGTGTTATAGAAATTGAAGTTATTGTATGATATAACTTGATGACTTAATTAGTTGTTGTTGTAAATTTTGTTATATATTATATAATATAGATGTATGCATGTTAAATACATTGTAACATAATATTTGATATATTAGAATATGTTTAACTGGCATATATCACTCCACTGTATTTTAAGTTATTGATGCATAATATAATATGTCATTCAAGTATGATATTATTATAGCATGATATGTTGTATTATATTATAGCATATTGAAGTTATTAAAGTATAATATAGTATGTCACTCAAGGTATAGTCGTATATGGTAGTCCATCATATTGAAATTATTCAGGTATATTAATATGTCACTCAAGTATAATATTGTTATAACATGATATATCATATTATATTATGATGTCAAAATTCATATTGTTATTTTAGTCTTGGTTTGATAACAATGCATACGTTATGTATGATCAAAATAGTTCATTAGTGCATAATAAGAGTCTTAGTAGTTTAGTTAGTTAATAAGTTCTTAATCAGGGAGAGTGATGTGGATTTGCTAGTTCAATATAAACATTAGCATATATAATTCTCGCATCAATTTATCTCTCACATGATCAATGTCGTCTCACTTTATAAACAAATCTTAAGGTATATTATATATACACATATATATATAAAGTCAATGTATTTAGTAGATCGATATTGAGAAATAGCTTATTTAGTATATTTTTATTATCAGCTATTTAGTATATTATATATATATATATATATAAATAAAGACTTAATTTATTTATTATATCATTAATTAGATAAATACAATTGTCATATAATTTAGAGGTAAAGTCATAATTAACCCCTTATGTTTCGATAAAAATCAAATAGATACCCTTAATTTTAAATCCCAAAATTTGAGACTCATAACTTTCAAAACCTAGTAATCTTCGTCCTCATTCCAAATTAGGTGTTAAGTCCAACGAAGGGCATTTTAGTAATTTTATCTTGGAGGGGGCATTTTGGTCATTTTCATATTTTTTTCCGTCTGATTTAACGCTTGATTTAGACGGAAGTGAAGATTGATAGATTTTAAAAGTTATGGGTCTCAAATTGTGAGATTGTAAATTAAGTGTAGTTATTTGATTTTTGCCCAAACATAGGGCTAACTATGACTTTACTCCTATAATTTATATATTTGTCTAATATACATGTATAAAATTTATTTAATATACGTGTGCTTTAATGTACTGATGTTTTTAAAAATTTGTCAAAAAAAACAAATAATTAAGTTTATAATATATTACCAGCGGAATTGTCCGCGGCAACACAGCGTGTCCAAATTTTCCAAAAATTTTAGAACACCCGCGCACCACTTCAGTCTTAACTCTCCACTGTCTCTCTCGAGACTCTTCATCTCTCAGCTCTATCTCGATCATTCTCTCTCTCAACACGGGCTCTCTCCTCTTCGCACCTTCGTCTTCCTCGTTTTATCCTCCCCAAACCTGCTCTGTAAGACTCTCTCCCTCTCTCTCCCTCCCTCTTTTGTGGCCACTGACCTTTATTGTCAAATTGGCTCAGGTTAACCCCTCCGCTCTCAGGTTCCCAATTTCTAGGGTTTTGATCCCCCCTCCCCCCTTCTCCGTCAGTCATCTCCCCCCTCCCAAATTGCAAAAACCAGCGAGTTCAACAAAAGTGGGTCATCTTCCACCGCGATGAGAAGGCCAAGAAGCAAGAAGAGTCATCTTCCAGTACGAGACCTGGGGGCATGCCTGGTGGCTTTCCAGGAGGTATGCCTAGAGGTTTCCCTGGCGGAATTCCAGGAGGGGTGCCTGAAAATGTTGATTTTGGCAAAATATTGAATGTAAGTTTGACGGACTCTGTAAATCAAATAATTTTTCTTCGTTCTTTTTTTTCCCTCCTTTGGATAGGACCCTGAACTGATGGCAGCATTTGGGGATCCAGAAGTCATGGCTGCTCTGCAAGGTGGTACTTTTTCTGTTCTTGTGTTCTCTGATTTTGGTTATAATTATTTCAAGTTTTCCTACTTAGGTATTTTCCTCATCTTTCATGTTATTTTTATCTTGGATTGAATAGATCCTAGTGTTAAGACAAAGTAGTTGGACTAAATAGATTTAAATCGTAGTCTAGAGGTACAATGCGACTAAGGGCCGTTGTGGGGATATAATAGTTGGAAGTATTGATTCAAAATTCTCTGCGGAAATCTATCATGGGTGGGCCTTTTTTATTTCAAGGTTTTTGCGGAGTTTCTCAGGAGGACTAGTTGGTATTTGAAGTAAAATAGCAGTAGCTGTATCCAAGTTTGATGGTGGAGGTTTTTAGTACAATTCATGTTGTTTACAATCCATTTTGACCCTTGAAAGTATTTTGAAGCCGAGTTTTGATGAAATGTGCGAACCAGAATTGCATCATCTAAAATTTTGGGAAGATGGATATGGTCCAAGTTGATATTTATAAAGATAAAACTCGTAGAATCTGTATCAATTGTAGTGGCCATTCGTCAAAAAATGGAGAAACATTCTTCAAGTTAAAGTTTGATCGTTTCAGGCTATGCAAATTGTGTAATATTTTTGGATGATGTCAAAATGGATCTTAAATTGAATCTGCATATCATTTGCTGAATTGAGTGCCTATCATTTGCTGGGACCTTTGCCAATGCTTGTCTCAATCATTGATATTAGATAGAAATTTCCGTCAGAATGATTTTTACCTTCCTGCGTGTTGTTTACAGTTTTACCTTGTCTGATGTCATGTCCCGTTCTTGGCTGATGAATTTGGAGTAATGAAGAACCCTGCTAATTCGCTAAGCATCAAGGAAACCCCAAGGTGGTCCTATAATTGCAAAGATGATGAGCAAATTCGGAGGGCCGAAGTAAACTGGTTTAATATTTGCATTTTGCTTGTGGAAAAGCTTCTCATTGCAGCTATTGCCGATGCCGATGCTGATGAGGTCTGGTTTCTACTAGTTTTCTATTACAAATAACTGCAACATTATGTTGTGACTCTACAAGAGCTGAGTATATACTTATGGATTCAGGGAAAGTAGAAAGAGGTATCTAATGGAAACCAGTGTAACATCCAATGACTGGTCAATTACAATACAAGTTAGTTTCTGTTTCAAACCCAATCCCATGCTATTCTTGTTCATCATTTACAGCATTGCAGAGTGCTTTGCCTTTCTTATTTGCACGAAGTGGTATAATCCAGCGATCCATAGGTGGTCTAACATTAGAGAATCCGGTTCATCTTCAATGAATAATAGATTTCTTGATTGGAATAGAGGCTTAGTGGTTTCTTCTGATGAAGATGGGCCACCGGTGTGGAATGTGCAACCTGCAAGACGTTGGTGGACATGTTATGAAAGTTCCAATTATTGTTTTCCAGATCCTTCTTTTTATGCGCTTAGAGGTATGATAGGTGTTGAGTTCCTATTTGTGGATCTTTTCTAAGTTTTTAAAGTTGTCCTCATTATGTTGCTGTTTCATTTTCAGGGAACCCCATATGGTGCTAGACATCTCATTCCCAGTTCTATTTTATCCTCTTTTTTTCCTGCAAGGAGCTGGGATCATATGTGCTGCCTATAGATTGGTGGAGAAAATTGTCCTCTTAGTGCACACTGGAGTGGGCTCTGTAACATACTCTGCTCTAGTGTCAAAAGCTTGTGACTTTTTTGGGTTTTTGCAGCATGGATCATGGTTTACATAATTACATTCAATAGATTAACAAATCTATTATACTCTACTCTATAGGCATCTTCCTTCCTACCATTTTGTAGTGCACGTGATTTACTCAAGTTTCCTGCAATTAGCATATAGAGATTAACAAATCCAAGTTCACGTAAAATATTTGTCCTCTCATTTTTCAGGTTTTACAATACAGCTCGCTACTATCAAGCATATTATGCTCATAAAACAGTGAGTTATTTTCCTTTATTTATTTTTTGTACCCATATGTTCCGGAGGATCCTTTTAGAAGATACTTGTAGAATCTTCTATCTTACCATTAATCCCATGATGATTTGTATCCCTTTTAAGTTTTGCTTTATTGTGTCCCTATGCAGATTCTGAAGGTGAAGATGAGCATGAAGACTAACGTCGACTGCTCCTAATGCAGCCCCTCTTTGTTTTAATTTTGTTAGTGGTTTTGGACTGACATAGGCTTTTGTACATTCTTTATGTTTTGGACTTGTGTAGAATATTGATACTTTTTTCTACCTTTTGGATTGGTGTAAAACTTGCTATTTTGCATTGGACTTGTGTATTTGAGAATGTTGTGTAAATTGTGCTATAATTTGGATATTTGTAAATATGAATCAAGTTAAAAATGTGTTTGAACAAGATGTCAAAAACTTTGGTTCGAACGACAAATCTGGTTCGAACAAGGATATGTCAAAAAATTTGGTTTGAACGCCAAATCTGGTTCGAACAAGGATATGTAAAAAAATTTGGTTCGAACGCCAAATCTGGTTCGAACAAGCATGTCAAAAAATTTGGTTCGAATGAAAAATATGGTTCGAACAAGAGATCAAAAAAATCTGGTTCGAACAGAAAATCGTGTTCAAACGAGATTTTAGGAACGAAACTTTTCGTCGTTAAAAAATTATACTCGACGCCTTTTAGCGACGAAAACGATGTTTTAGTGGCGAAAATCTTACTCATCAGCGGCGAAATTTTTTCGTCGCTAAAAGTCAAATTTTCAGCGACGAAATGGATTTCGTCGCTGAAGATGACTTTTTTGCGTCGACATGCAAATTTCGTCGCTGATGACTTTCAGCGACGGGCTTTCAGCGACGAATTGGTGACGAAAATATTTCGTCGCTGATAACTTTTAGCGACGAAATGTCTATCTTCAGCGACGAAATTTTTCGCCACTGAAGGTAAAAATTGTTGTAGTGATTCTATTTAAATGATTAGAAAAAAGACTTTTATTGGTGCTCTTTTATAACGTATATGGGTACATGAATTACTAGGTCCTATTCGGAACTTGATTAGTAACTAATCATTAATAAAATGCATGTAATTGCAGAAGAGTGGTGGAACGCTAATGTCGTGGATGTTGAGAACGAGGCCTTAGCCACCGGAGGCGTGTCCAACATTTCCGATGCTTACACAATCAATGGAATGCCTGGTGATCTCTACCCATGCTCTCACACCTCGAGTACGTAATTCATCCACCGCAATTCAAGATCATTTTCTCAACGACATGTCGTGTGAAGTTTTCCCATAAATTAATTGACTAGATCAAGCTAAAAAGGGAATGATGTATACTCTTTTTGCTTTTTATCAGGCACATATAAGCTCACGGTGGTTCAAGGGAAGACGTACATGTTGCGCATAATCAATGCTGCACTCAATAACCAGTTGTTCTTCGCAATCGCCAATCATACCATGACAGTGATTGCCGTCGACGCCTCATACACCAATCCTTATGTCACAAACGTGGTTGTCGTCGCACCGGGTCAAACCACCGACGTTCTTCTCAAAACAGACCAGCCTTTGGGATCTTATTACATGGCCGCCAGACCATATGTTAGCGTTCAGGGCATACCACTACCAGTCAATGCCACAACTACCAGAGGCGTCATCCAATATTTGGGGGCAACATCAACTAATGTCCAAATGCCGATACTACCGGATCTCCATGACACACCGACAGCCCACAAGTTCTACAGAAATCTTACAAGCCTCACAAGCTGGCGCCAGTGGGTTCCGGTGCCGATGGACGTGGATGAGCGCATGTTTGTGACCTTTGTATTAAACCTTGCACCCTGCCAGAAAATTGGCAAATGCATGGGTATATTTGGGCAACAAATGTCTGCGAGCATGAACCAGGAGTCATTTCAACTTCCAACTTCGTCGTCGATTTTGCAAGCTTTCTATAATAAAAAGAGTGAGATCTACACGTCTGATTTTCCCAACAATCCTTCCGTGAAGTTTGACTATATTAATCCTCTCATCAGCTTCAATTTATCACTGTTATTTGCCCAAAAATCAACTAAAGTTAAGAAATTGAAGTTCAATTCAACGGTGGAGATCGTCCTACAGAACGCACCCTCCATAGTTGTGGAGAACCATCCTATCCACATTCACGGTTTCAACTTCCATGTGTTGGCCGAAGGTTTTAAAAATTACGACCCCATAAACGATCCCAAGTCATTCAATCTCGTCAATCCACAAATCTGTAATACTATATTGCTGTGCCTGTTGGAGGTTGGGCTGTAATCAGATTCACAGCAAATAATCCAAGTATGTTTTCGTACTATATTTGTGCGTATTATACATATTTTATTGATATGCTCGACGGATCTAGAATTCATGATTTTATCCTTCATCTTTTTCTAACACTTCCAATAGTTCTCATAAACTCTGGGGGGGACAGGTGTCCCACCAGAGACCTGCACGGATCAAGTAAGTTATCATCCAAACCACCCAGGCGATCGATCGACCACCTTAGATATAAACTAAATGCTTGTGTATTAGTGTTATAAATCAAAGGTTTCCTTTTATAACTTTAACCATCTAAATCAAGCTGGTACTGATCAGTGTCGCATTGTCAATGTTTTCTTACACTAAACCACGCAGGTATCTGGTTTGCGCATTGTCATCTCAAGTCTCACTTACCGTGGGGCTTGGCCATGGCGTTTGAAGTTGAGAATGGACCCACTCCCGATTCTGTGCTTCCTCCACCGCCAATTGATCTCCCCCAATGTTAAAAAATTCATCCTGCTGTCATTGTTGTTGCCTTCGTTGACTGGATCTCAGCAGCAGGATTAATGAAGAAGTCTTCTTCTAATAAAATTAGGGTTTCTACTAATTACAATCAAGTCCATCAATATATTGTAATTGACCTCTGAAATTTGAGATTATTCCAAATATGCCCATTTACATACAATTAATTCATTCCACCAAACTATATTTCATATGAGATATTAGACTGGATTAATTATTTGGTTATCGAGGGCACATAATTCTAACAATTTCTCACTTACCCTCAGAACCAAATATCACTGTCACGTCCCTATTTCATGTAAACTTGTATTTCTTAGTTCACAACTCAGTTGGACCACAAATTTTTTAAAAAAAAATATATATAATATACTTTTATTTATTCATAAAATAGTTTTTGTAAAACACACCGGCCAAATTTCTTTTGGTCCAACTTTTATATGAACACTAACTGAATATTTTGTCTCTCCAATAGACTGGTGGATTCCTTGTTGAGCATTAATATAACTCAATCATCATGCACACAACCCAACATTTTCGTATATAGTCCTGAATGGACATCACCAGTTAACAATGTCAAAGTATGTGTGCATAATACTTGAATAAATACAAACCTCTCAGGTTTAAGAAAAATACCGAATTGTGATAGAACAACCTTTAACTTGACAGTGATAATTCCATAAGGCGTTCTTAATCGGATCATGTTCAGTGTATGTACTTGTTACATAACACTCACTTGTTTGCTTGAGGTCATACCTCAATGATGGAATCAATAATTCTCCGCACAACAAGTGTAGACTTTATGGTACAAAAGTCTAGAACAATTTCAGGCTTAAAGGCTTTGTAAATGGTACATAAAGGCTTTGTAAATGAATCAATTAAATGAAGGAAAAAACAAAACGTCAAACTCAATCATACATATAATTTAAACTCATATCCTTAATATGTTTCTTAAACACTTTCTGACATAAAGGTTTTGTAAATGGATCAGTTAAATTATCAGCTGATACAACCTTCACCATTGTGACATCACCTCTAGATATGATATCACGTATTAGGTGAAAACGACGTTCTATGTGCTTTGTCCTTTGATAAGACCTTAGTTCCACTGCCTGTGCAATTGCACCATTGTTATCGCAGTATAAGGGAATAAGCGCCTCAATCGAAGGGACAACTCCAAGTTCTTGAATGAACTTGCGAATCCACACAACTTCCTTTGCAGCAACATATTATGCCTCAATTGTAGAATCAACAGTAGTATTTGCTTGAAACTTCCCCAACTAAATGCTCATTTGCCAAGAAGGAACACAAATCCTAATGTTGATCTTCTATCATCAATGTCTGATTGAAAATCTGAATCTGTATATCACTGAACAGTCATATCCTCACTGTCATACACTAAGAAATAGTATTTTGTCTTTCTCAAATACCTGAAGATATGTTTCACTGCTGACCAATGTTTTGGACCTGGATTGGATTGATATGTACTCACAATGCTAACTACATGATTGATATCAGGTGTAGTACAAAGCATAGCATACATGAGACTCTTTACAGCCGAAGCATAATGACAGTTACTCATCTTCTCTATTTCTTCAGGTGTTTTTGGACACATCTGTTTAGAGAGATGAATTTTATGTCTAAAGGGTAGAAACTCATTCTTAGAATTTATCATGTTAAATCTAACCAATATCCTGTCAATATAATTGACCTGTGAGAGATCTAATAATCTCTTCTTTCGATCTCTAAACACTTTGATCCTGAGTATGTAGGATGTTTCCCCGAGGTCTTTTATTGAAAATTGGTTGACAACCACATTTTCACATATCACAAAGCCCTTACATTATTCTCAATGAGTAGTATGCCATCCACATAAATAACCAAAAAAGTGATAGCACTCTCAATAACCTTCTTGTAGACTCAAGGTTCATCCATGTTTTGTGAGAAACCAAACATTTTGATTGACTCATCAAAACAAATGTTCTAACAACGTGATGCTTGTTTTAGGTCCTAAATAGATTTCTCTAATTTGCACACTTTTGATTCATTTTCCCGAGATATGAAACCTTCTTACTGGTCCATATAAATTTCTTCATGAATGTGCCCATTCAAGAATGTGGTTTTTACATTCATCTATCATATCTCATAATCATAGTATGCTGCAATTTCCAATAGAATTCTTATGGACTTTAGCATAACTACTGGTGAAAATTTTTCCTCATAATCAATACCAACCTTTTGAGTATACCCTTTTCGCGACCAGCCTAGCTTTAAAGGTCTCTACCTTTTTTGTTGGTCCAATTTTCCTTTTGCAGACTCATTTGCAACCTATAGTATTAATGTTTTTCTGGTTTGTCTACCAAGGCCCCTACCTTGTTGGAATACATGGAGTTCATCTCTGATTCAATGGCCGCATGCCAATGCTTAGCATCTTTGTCTTTCGCAACCTCTTTATAATTATAAGGATCAATCTCCAGTCTCTCAGATTTCATTTGATCTAATTGAATTTTAATGAAGGTCTTATAATCCTTTTACTACGACGAGGCTCCTGTGTCTCAACAGGTTCTGTTTGATCAGTGAGAATAATCACTTGATCCTCATTGTTCTCATTTTGCTCAGTCATTGTACTATCTTTTTGCTCGTCAAGAGTAGCTCTACTGTCAGTTTCATTCAAACTATAATATTTTTCAAGAAAAGTAGCATTCCTGATAACAAACACTGTGTTAGATGATCATATATAATACCTATTTTGGATTTTTGAGTATATTTAAATGTCTTTAAATGACATGCATGCAGACATGTACAATACCAATATTTAATAAGTTGGGTAGGCCTGCGAAATTTTTGAAGCATTCACTTTCAGCTGATCTACCACAAGCTGGAAGCTTTAGGTTTGGCCATGGCTTTTCAATCTGTCTTCGTTATCAAAATTTCGGTTCGTTAACCTGATATATAGGCTGATGAAAGTATAAACTTCGAGTTAAGGTCAAGTATAATAGTTGACAGGGTCAGATATTGGACAACCATAGCTAGACGTGATTTGGGTTACACATTGTAGCCCATATTCAGGCCCATTATTTTAGTTCTGGCCCTTTTACAAACATGCAGTGGGCCAATTTCAAGAGTTCACCTAGTATGGTCAGCACCAATCGTGTTCGGGCAACGAAGCTTACACTCATTCACATTGGTTCATCCTGCTATGCCCTGGGCCTTTTGCTCTTCTAACGTCAAAGGTGGCGGCCTTTTGTCAAGGCCCAGGAATCCGCTGGACATCTCAGCGGCGGGATTGGATACCCGCATCCGATCGAAGTTCCATTTTAGTGCCCCCTAACATAAAGGAGAGTTGTTTCTAGGTGGGTCACTTCGCGCAAGACATTACTTAGGACCAACGGGTCACACGACAGGTGCACGATCGAATTTTCAGCCCACTAGCCTCCAATGAAAGTTGTCTTTCATACGTGCGTTTTTGGGTTGCACCGACAAGGTAATCGCATTTTTGAGCAAGCAAACAACATTACGCCCCTTTCCGGCTGACCGGGCCCAACTTTGACAGTGTCTGCCGTAACCTATATCGTAAGTGCTTATCGTGATGGCAGTGTGACTTGGAGTCTTCGAGATGGCGATTCCACCGATGGACAAACCTAAATATGTATTGAGAATTTGCTCAAAGGTGTCCCTTTTCTTATTTTGTCCCTTTTTCTTTATCACTTTGAATGATGGTTTCTAAGTCTTTTTTATGAAGAGTCGGAATTATAACGCTACTAAGTTAGGTTGTGTTTGAGTGTAAAAATTTTGGAGAAGTTAAAATTTTAGGGTATTGAATTTGGTGAAAAAACGAAGAGAGATATGTTTTTTTAATATTTATTATAGTAAAAAGTAATGATGTGATAGAGAGAGATTATATTGAGTTAAAATTTTAGAAAGTGTAAAATTTTAGTAAACAAACATAGTAGTCATTAACTTACTGTTACACGAGCAATCGGTGCCCGTACTAACATAAATAAGAAAAGATTAATGGTCAACTCATGAGAAAGATTGTCCCAAATGGATTCAACTTTTTTTAATTCAAATTTTGCGATGTAGAGAAGGTGAAGTATCTTCGACATGTTAAACAGCAACAAAAACAGGAAAATAAATATAAAAAGTCAAAAAAATTGACCAAGATGCAGTATATTATTTCGATTAAAAACACTGCAAGAAATTACGGTTTAGGTGACAAAATTTTGGGTGTCAAACCAAATTTTATATTTTATATTAATATTTTGGATTATTTTTTATATTTTATATTAATTATGTCTTTTCCAGTAAATTAAGTTTATTACATTTTAAACGGATAATTAGTGATTAAATTGATATTTAAATAAGTAGTTAAAATTAAATTGATGATTGGTTATAATTGATATTTAATATAAAAATATGATTATTTATTTTTTTATGTATTTAAAATAAAGAAATTAAGTTAAATATTTGTGCCAAAATATATTTAGTTGAATGAAATAAATTAAATTATTTACTTTAATTAATCCATTTAAATAAATTAGGTTATGTGAAATAAACTAAATTGTGTCAATTTAATTGTGAAATAAATATGTTATCCGTTCGGACTCTCTACATGAGCGTTCGGACTCGTGCATCGCTATCGAAAGTAAGTGACGCATGCGTTGGAACGGTTTTTTATGCAGTTTGGACGTTCACTTAACCGTCGCATGGCGTACACGTGTTTTCGTTATACGAAAGTTGAAAACGGCTGTATCCGTCCGCACATGTTCCAGACGCCCGGACTTGATTCGCCGTATATTCAACCAAACGTGCGCTTCTACGTCGCGTCAATTCATTGCAACGTCCGGAATAAACGTTCGAACACATTAATACAACGTCCGGACGTATTAATTGTGTCGAACGGTTTTAAACGGTTTAAAGTTTGGCATCAATACGGAGTACGTTGATTGGGTCACATGTGCAAAATTCCGTCCGGACGGCAAGAAAAGGGTCCAGACGCACTCGACGTATTTTGAAAAAGACGAACAGTTCGTCATTTTTACGAACACCGTTTGTTTTCCCTCGAAAAAACTCTCAAAATTCAAGTTTTTTCTTCACAAATCTCGACGTAATATCAATCTCTCGTATATCTAATCACATCCAGGTATGTTTTTCTTATTTTTAACAAGATTTTAGTGGTAAAAACTTCTTTTTATATAGTTTTTTGTATATAATTTCAATTCTATTTTTTGTATAGTAGATTGTGTTTTTTGATTGATTTTTACGTATAAATTGATAATGTTAAGTGTTAGGTTTGTTTTAAGTATATTAGTTTGTATTTTGGTGTAATTTTTGGGCGAGTGGGGGAGGTGGAGGGATGCTGTCATGACTGAGTTAACTCGGTCATCGTTGACACAGCGTTTGGACACATTATGTGGGCATCCAGACTTTTGTTTGGGAGTTCAGACTCTTGTCATAGTGTTTTGGTGGTATAAATTGTCGTTTTGATTATGTCTGGATGCTTTAATGTTAAATTGGAATAGTTTTATTATCGTCTTAAGGTTGGGATATCCGGACTGTCTTTCAACGCAGTCCAGACGCTTTGATGTTAAATTTAAATAGTTTTTTTATCTTCTTAGGGTTGGGGACGGGTATCCAAAACTGATACGTTGAAGTTTTGTCATTGTCCGGACGCTTATATTACACGTCCGGATGTATATATTTAGGTTCGGACGGTTGTTCTCACTGTGCAAACGTTATTTTGTGCAAATTCATTAAAAAATGAGTAAGCGAGCACGTACCAGCGGCCAGACTGATGAGGAGCAATCTTCCACTCGAGCTTTGACAGTGGAGCAGCATACAACTATCATTATGTCGCGCTCGATTATTGTCGAGCGGGACATCAAATTGACCGACTTTAACGACCTCACATTTGAGAGTCGGACGCTTCCGGAAGTGGTGGAGGGGTTAGGTTGGCTTCCATTGATCCACAGGACCGGCTATGCGTCGAAAAATATGGTGCGGGAGTTTTATTGCTCTATATTACGGGCGAGGGACCTCAAGGAGCCTAGTATGGAGGTCAATGTCCGTAATGTTCCGATCATATTTTCGCCGGACGAGCTAGCGAATTTCTTGGGCTACGAGAGAGATTTGGCAGCGTTCCCAAACCTGTCAATGAGCGTGGAGGGCCGACCTACTAAGGTCGAGGTATTCCGGACCATGCTGGGGGATGATACAGCGATCTTGGACGGAGCCTATATGGTACACGGGCAGCTGCTTCCTTTTTGGCGGATCATGCATCTGATCCTATGCTCCTCCATCGACCCGAAGAAGCACACCACAGAGCTGGCCTATAGCCGGGCCGAGTTCCTGTACCTGGTAGCTGTACGGGGGCTATCTGTTGATATAGCATCGTACATCTACCAGTCCATTCGTGCAGAGGCCTTGAAGATTGATGCTACGACTTCATTGCCGCACGAGATTCTTCTGACTCAGTTCCTACACACCATGCTGGTACCCCAGGGTGGTGACGAGCCGAAGGCGCTTCCATTGGGGGGTGATCAATAAGACCACGCTCTCCAAATCGATGGCCCAGACACGCCGAGCACTGGAAGCCACTCGGTTTGCTAGAGGAAGACGACAGGAGCAGCCCGCGGAGGCAATGGAGAGGGAGGATCCTGGGCAAATCTCGATCCATGGACTTGGGCCACAGCGACCGAGTTGGATGGACGATATGATGACTGAGTTGTCTCAGCGGATGCAGTCGGTCTTGCAGCGCACCCATTGCATGGCCAGTGATATCATTCGTCGTTTGACGACTTTGGAGCAGAAGGTTGCCGACATGGACACTGGGTGGAAGAAGGAGGTCGCTGTGCTTAGGGAGAGTTTGAGGGGCGTGGCAACCGGTGCGGAGCTCTTTCCTCTAACGGAATGGGTCGTGCTGATAGAGGAGCACCTTCGTCACGTCCGTCATGTCCTAAAACTGACGGATGATGATGATGATGATGATGATTCGTAGTCTTCCTTATTTACTTTTATTATTACGTTTGTTTTTTATTATGTTTTGAGGACATTTAATTTTATATTATGTTTTGTGGACATGTATAAATTTTATTTGATGTTTTTCTTCATATTATGTTTTATGTCATTTTAGTTATGTTATTTTTTATTTATTAGAAATTAATATAATATGTTAACTAACTTTGGTTATTTAATATTTGTTAATAAAGTTAATTAAAAATGAATAAAATAAATACATATTGTCGAAAAACGTTCGGACCTGAATTTCTCCGTCCGGACTAATTAATGTAAAATCGAACGGTGTCGTATTATATAAAACAAACCGTCCGAACACAGTTTTAGACGGTCAGGACTGCTGAAATTCAAAATAGCGTCCGGACCCGTTTTAATACCGTTCGGACGTTATTGTTTATTATCAGACGCTTTGGTATTGGTATTGCCTAAACAGTCTCGGGTAATGTAAGGTAATGTTCGGACTGTATGTGACTGTCCGAAGGTATATGTTATTGAGCATACGCTGCCGTTTGAGAATTACTAAAATGGTGTGTTGAACTGTAAGATGGAGTTCGGACGGGTAAATAGTAGTTCGGACGTATTTGAAAATTTTAGCGGCATGTGTTCCCTCGAAAACTTATACACGTATGCGTCCAAACGTTATTTTATCGGTCCGAACAGTATTCAAACGTATGAAAGTTACAGATTTGCAGACAGTGGAGGAAAAACGGAGAAAAAAAGCAAAGGAGAGATTTGGGCACGAGGAGAAACGGAGAGCTGATTTTGGGCATTCAATCTCATTGAAGAGGGTGTGAAAACAACATATCTTTGAGAATTTGAAGTTGGATTGCATTTGAGGTTTGTGGTTTTTAAATTAAATTGTTTTAGGATGAAAAACTTTTATTTTAATATATGAAGCATGTGTTTTTCGAAATTTTAGGTTCTAAAATGGAAGTAATGGAGTTTGTGGTTGGTTGTGATGTGTTTATATTGAAGTGTTTGTGATTTTGGTTGATTTTGACATGGTTTTTGGACTGAAAATTGCGTCTGTGCGTCGAAGAAATTTCTTGTTCGACAATCGCAGTCCGGACGGTTTATTTACCGTCCGGACTCCATTTGGTTGTTCGGACGCTTTGAGAAATGCGTCCAAACGTATTTGTGTATGGTTCAGACCGTTATGTAATGTCCAAACGGTATTTGTTGTAGTGGCATGCATTCATTTAGTAGCCATAGACCCCGTTTAAGAATTACACGAAGTTCGGATAACGAACTGGATGTAATTCTTGAATTGTCCACGTTATGGACAGTTTGATATGAAGTTGAGCGGCCACTGGAAGATTGTTCAAAAGATTATCCATAGAAACACGTATGATATTCCACCTATTGAAGAGGAAGCTAGTAAAGATGGAGAAGGACCGTCGAACCGTGAAGCATACCAAGAGAATGAGTCTATTGAGTTTTTTGTGGACTTTAGCTCATTTGACATGATCCTGTTGACTAGAAATGACGTCGAGGCTTATCTGTCGGTAACCGATGAGAGTGGTCCACAACAACGTGAAGTAGAAGGAAGCGATGAATCCTCGGAATCGTTTGGTGAAGATTGTAGGAATCGTTTATCGTTTCAAATAAATTTGCCATCATATTTTTGCATTTTTATTTTTTATTCATTTTGAGTAACATAATTCATTGTGTTTTTTTCTCTAATATTGTTTTATTTGTTACAGGTCGACGTCATGCCAGCGGGAGGGAAACGTCTGTTGTGCGATTTATCAGTTCGAGCTGAGAGTAGTCCGAATACACTAGCAGTGTCGGGTCCTTCGCTTAGGGATAGGAATGAATTACCATCCCCTACCACGGTCAGTCCAGTAGGCACCCAGAGTAGTTGTGCATGTAAGTATCTTACCCCCTCAATCTTATTAAATATTATGACTTTTAAATCTCTATGCTTAATTGAATTTTAAATTTATTGCTCTTCATTTGTAGCGACGTCCGGAATTAGACACGTTCGGGGTAGTACGCGCGGGATTGCCTTACTCAAGGCTCACACCGGAGGAAAGTTGACCGTACATATCCCTGATGGACGTACTGGGGGTGATGACAAGGCGTCCTCAATGCTCTCGAGCCATATTGGTGCGCTCGTTCGACATCATGTCCCATTTGAGAAGAGTATGTGGAATGAGGTCCTTGACGAGGTTAAATCGTATGTGATGAACCGAGTTTTGGTAAGTATTATTTAATAAATTTTAATTGTTGAAACTTTTTTCCGTTTCTAACTGTTATATATGTTAAGGATGACTTCCAACTAGATTACGACCGAGCCGAGGATCGCATCACTGTGACGTCAACGATGAACACAATGTACAGGACGCAAAAAAATAGAATGTTCCAGCATTACTCGGTGTTCAATTCCAAAGAAGAGGCGTTGGAGCACCCGTATCCCGATATGAACAAGGAAGAATGGACTCGTGTTTGTGATTTATTCGCGAGCGAGGAATTTCAAGTAAAACATTTTCTTTCCGATCTGAACGTTTATTTTAGCCATATGTTTAATTGTGTTACCAATTGTAAATGTACAATGCAGAGGAGGAGTGCAATCAACAAGGAGAATAGAGCTAAGCTGAAGATTGTACACACATCAGGAGCGAGGTCTTTCCAACGCGCTAGAGTGTTGTTAGTAAGTAATAAATTTACATTTTTATTATTTATTATTTAAATAAATGACTTAGATATTTTTATATGCGTGTTCTATATTTCTTTTGGTATACAAAAAATCCAGAATCTGATAAAATTAGTCCTTCGTTGCTTTATAAAAAGACGCATACTACTAAGGATGACATGTGGACTTCAGAACATACACGAGAAAATTTTGTAAGTTGTAAAGTTAGTTTTAATTATGCATTCATATGCGTTTATGTTTCATATGTACTATTTTTATCTACTTTTCTATTTTTTTAGGAAAAAATAGAGGCCTTACAGTTGCAGCACGAGTCAGAGGGAAAGTTATACACCGAAGTGGAGATCTTCACTGAGGTGTTGGGGACGAAAGCGGGTTACGTGCGAGGTTTAGGCCGTTCAGTACGGTTTATTGGATCATCTTCATCAGCATCGTCTGTTGATTTTTCCCAGAGATTGGAGGAGGCCAGATTACAGATTGAGGAGATGAGGGCTAGACAGTTGGAATATGAAGCGTTTCTGGTTAAGCGGTCAGATATGGAGCAGACGATGCGAGAGCATCTCCAGATGATGGAGGAGCAGCAACTGAAGAAAGACGAAGAGCTGAAGAAGATGATGGCGGAGCAGCAACGAAAAAAAGACGAAGTGCACCAGAAGATGATGCAGGAGCAGCAAAAGAACCTAGTGGAACAACAAGAACGGAGGATGCAACTAATGAGACAAATGCAATCTCGTTCGACACACAAACGAAAATTTGGGTAAATTTATATATTTTTACTATTTTATTTACTTTTAATAACGATTGCATATTTGTAGATATTTTTTTATATTATGAGTAGTAAATATCTTCATATTTATATTATTTCATAAATTTTAATTAAATTAATTCAAATATATAGAAAACCGTTTGCACGGGTGTTACATGTCGTTCGAACGAATATTTTTTGTTGTAGCGTGTGCACGCATAACCATACGTCCGAACACTTTGCTTTAAATTCTATAGTCCAAACGTTCGAACGTGTGCAACGTACAACGAGTCCGAACTGTATACGTAAAGGTTCGAACCGCGTTTTCAAATGACAAAATAAATTTCGTCATAATGAAACTACGGTGCGGACGTCTTCATGAATACGTCCGGACATATTCATATAAGCGTTCGGACGTTAGTTTCGTCGCATTGGATTAATCGTTCACATGAGCTGTGCGAACGTTCAGAGAGAACGTTCGCACAGCTCATGTGAAGGGATGGACTGTACTGGGCATGATGATTTTGAATTTCGTCAGTATTGCACCAAAACGTTCGGACGGTATTATAAACCGTCCGAACGGGTTTTAGTGACAGAACACGAAAAATCGTCACCCAAAACATTCGCTGACAGGCTTTAGGTGAAAAACAGGGTGACAACCCTGTTTTGTCACCCAAAACCTTAGGTGACGAAATTTGTACTTTGGGTGACAATTTTTTTTGTCACCCAAAGTATTTTTTCTTGTAGTGAAAGGATAATTATTCTCAAAGACTCAACCCTAAAGAATGAACCCTCGATCTCTCTCTCTCTAATGTACTAATTATTATTCTTCATTCAATCACACTAACATCGAAGGGAAACATGCATAACGCGATTACAGGGGAGCCGGAGCTGGAGCTGGAGAGCTGGAGATGGATATGTGACGGGTGCTGATTGTGGACCACCAGAAACGGGACCAGGGGCAACAGTACCAGAGCTCATAAGCTCGCTCATGACACGGTGAGGATTGGTGAGTTGTCTCTCACAGAGATCCGGCAAATATACTCCTGCGTATGACAAAACAGAGGATAAATATACGTAAATGCATTTAATTTGAGAAATATAATAAATTACTAAAGTGAGCTGGTATCATGAAGCTTTCATATGTACTATGTAGAACGAAAAAGCGAAAGACTATCGAGAACAGATTGAGTTGCAAGAAAAGTAGGGATATTCGTGACATTGTTTTGTCACTTTATTCTCATCTTTTACTCATGATTTGAAGTAAGAATCTATTATGGTGGCAACCTACACAACAATCAAACAATTTCAGAGTACTCCGAGGTGTATATATGAGCCTTAATTCCCATTTTCGTTTTATTTTTATTTTTAGTAGGCAAAGCCTTCCAATTATCAACTATTAATTAATATATATCAAATGGTAAGCCTAAGGGTCTCTCAATAGATCAAATGGTAAGCCTTGGAGAAATGATGTCCTGCTGTATTTAGGACGTATGTTGTTCTGAGTAAGAAATTATATATAGAGGGTAAAGGAGAATAAATTAGGGGTTATTTAAAGGATTGCCTAATAGGCTTCGAAAATTTAATTCCACTAAATGAGAAGTTTGGAAATATTCTTACCCTCCCCAGCAGCCAAATTGGAATAAAGGTCAACAATGTTTGGGCACTCCTGGTAACAAGGCGGGGCGCAAAGTTTGGCAGTGAATTGTGGCTCAAGAAGGGCATCGGACGAAATTCCAACCGTTTTCCTATCAACTCCGCACGCTCGAACGCACTGGTCGGTCTCTATGTATTCGGACATCCCCTCGACAACCACTTCTGATGTCCTGCACTGGTACTCCACGCTTCCATCACCAGCCACGGACGTCTCCAGCAAACACCTCTTACCCGAGGACGCTATTGAAAAAGCGCATATGCTCTTTGGCAAATCCTGACATACAAGCTCAGCTGAACACAAAGGAACGGACAGAAATTAATTGATACCCAAAACGTACAATATTATAACCTCCAAGCATACATCACGAGTCCGGAAAAAGGGTGTTGAAATGATCGTACGTACCTATTGCTGCATGGAGGAAGAGAGAAGAGAGGAAGATCAGAACCAAAGGTAATTTGAACGAGAAAGCCATTGTTTGAAACCGTGTTTGAATTGCTCTGTGCTCTGATCGAGGGAGATTGTTGAGACTTTGAGAACTGACAAACCAAATGTCAAATTGGTGTGTTTCTTGTGAGAGGGAGTGAATGGAGGAGGCTAGATATATATAGGTGAAAAGCACGGACAACGCAACCAAAGCGGTATTCGATTTGCCCTATACGTCTCCATTATATTGTTGTATATGCCTGTTGTGATCTCCGACAAAATCAACGCAACGACAACGCGTCTCTAAATTTGGAGACGCGTTTGGTAGGTAATTTTAATAGGCACCTCTTGGCTTCTTCAACTTTTTGCCCCTTTTCTTATTTGGTTTCACATTTGCATACCGTTAAACTTTCTTAATCATTTCCCTTTCACTGGAAGTAAGAATGAGAGGTACTTCTTGTCTGATTCGTCCTTTGCTGTCGACGCCTCGTATGAAGCCATTGTTATTTGTCCATTAGGCTATTGCATGCCTCGACGTTTTGGCCATTGCCAAGAGGCCCCGTACATCTGAAAAGGGGGGAAATTAACTGCATGCAAACTGTAGTAAATACTCCAGATCATCATTAAAAGAGTTATTTGTTCATTTCCCTTTCATTGAAGGCTAAAGAAAAATTTGGCAGTCTAATAAAGATTACCAAAACATTAAGTGCCTTATTTGGTTTGTATCATTAAAACCTTCCAATCCAACTATATGTTTCACAAAATTTGACGTCTTTTTTGAAGTGGCATGGCCTAAAGACGTTTTTTTTTCAGATTGGCCGGATTTACAGCGTACGTACGTACTATAAAAGGAAATATTTTCTTTACCAAAAACAGAATTGCTTTAGTTATCTAAAATATCGTAACAAATAGCCGACATATATAGATTCTTAAATATACTAATACATGCATTTAGGGAATCTCTATATATATATCCCACAGCTTGGAGCTAATTAACTAAGTACCAATATGCATGCGGCCGCATTTCTTTGTAATAAAAACCCTAGATTTGACATGGATTTTTCTACCCCAAATGGGCGGATCCAAGGGGTGCGGGTGAGGGCGGCCGCCCCCACTAGATCCAAAAATCTTTTACAAATTTTTTTTGGTTATTAGAAAGCAGGTCTGCCCACACTAGCCCAGCCGCCCAGGCCTGCTTATAAGGCCAGTGGGGGCGGGACGGGGCCAACGAGGGCGCACCCACTGGCCAGTCCCATGTGGCATGCTTCCTTAATTTTTTTTAAATCAAAGGGTGAAACGACACTGTTTCACCCTCTGATTTTTTTAAAAAAATTGCACGCCTCTCTCTCTCTCTCTCACTCTCACTCTCTGCGAACTCTCCGACTCTCCCTTAGCCCAACAACCCTCACGCCTCTCTCTCACTCACTGTTGTCATTGCTGCCCAGGCTTGTTTGTTTGTTTGGATGCTGACCTTTTGATGGGTATTAAGAATTGTCTTCCTCATATGTTGATGGACATTTTAAATTGTTTTGTTTTGTTATTTTCTTTTTAGATAATGGTGCAGTTTTTTATAATAAAAAAAGTCACGAAGCATGGCGTCGTCTAATACTCCTAATGTGGCTACTACTTCTAATGAAGATTCTAGTTCGAAAAGACTTCGTCCTTTGTTGAGTTCGGATGATATTATTTCTGACCTAGGGTTGCGTAAATCTATTAACTCGTATGATGCTATGAAGATGGTTGAGAGTGGTAAGAATATTGTATTTTCATTGGTTTATCGTCTTATTGAGTTAGCATTGGTCTTACCGGTTGCGACTGCAATCGTTGAGAGAGTGTTTTCTGCAATGAAGATTATTAAGACTGATTTGCGGAATAGAATGAGAGATGAATGGATGAATGATAGCATGATAGTATATGTTGAAATAGAAGAAAGAACAGAGAGAATGAAGAATACTTTGTATATTCAAAGGTGTGTTTAAACAGTACAATGACCCGTCCTGTTATTGGAGGAGGGAGAGATCTATACAAGGTAAGCGGAATCAACAGAATAATTATAAATCACAATCAGAATATCTTCCTGATTCAAGAAGATCACAGAAGATATATTTCTATGATCTTCCGAAATCAGGAAGAGATGGACAATATTCTAACACCCCCTCAAACTCAAGGTGGGAGCGAAGATGCTAACTTGAGTTTGCCAAATAGATCTTGATGACGTCCAGGAGGATGAGCCTTGGTAAAGATATCAGCGAGCTGATCTGCAGAAGGAACATGATGCAATTGAAGAGTGTCTTTCTTGATATGGTGACGAATGAAGTGACAGTCGATTTCAATATGTTTTGTGCGTTCATGAAAAACAACATTGTGAGCAATCTGAATGGTACTTGTCACAATGGAGAGGAGAACTACCAGAAAAAGGAACCCCCATATCGTGCAATAACCACCGAAGCCACAAGAGTTCAGAGGTAGTATCAGCCAAAGCACGATATTCAGCTTCCGTACTGGAACGAGAGACAACATTTTGTTTCTTACTTTTCCACGAGATAAGAGATGTGTCGAGTAAGAAACAATATCCGGTGTTAGAGCGACGATCAGTGGGATCTCCTGCCCAATCAGCATCAAAGTACGCCTGAAGAGTCAACGAGGAGTGAGTAGAAAAATGAAGCCCATGGAACAAAGTTCCCTTTACATATCGAAGAATGCGGAGAACAGCGGCATAGTGAGTAGAGCGAGGGGAATGCATAAACTGGCTGACCAAGGTGACGACATAGGAAATGTCAGGACGAGTCACCGTGAGGTAGATGGGACTACCAACCAATTGTCGATAAAGTGTGGCATCGTCTAAGAGGGCACCCTCGCTGCGAAGAAGTTTGGCATTCGTCTCCAGAAGACTATCAAGAGTCTTACTATCAGTCAATCTGACACGAGACAAGAGCTCAAATGCATACTTAGCTTGAGAAATATAATATCCATCTGAACAAGAGGACACCTCAAGACCCAAGAAATAACTCAGAGAACCCAAATATTTCATCTCAAACTGCTGACTAAGGAACTGCTGAAGTGCCTGAATGCCAGAAAGATCGTCGCCTGTAATAACCATGTCATCAACATAAAGTAAAAGGAGAACAATATCAGTCTTAGACCGACGAATAAACAAGGCAGAATCATATACACTGGGAGTGAAACCCTGCTGAGCCATAACGGAACTGAACTTGGAAAACCAAGTACGAGGAGACTGCTTGAGACAGTAAAGAGCCTTGCGAAGGCGGCAAACCTTCTGTGCTGGGTGCTCAAAACCGTGAGGAGGTTTGAGATAGACTTCTTCTTCCAGATCCCCATTAAGGAATGCATTCTTCACATCCATTTGAAATAGGCATCATTGGCGAATGGTTGCAACTGCAAGTAAAGATCTAAACGAAGTAAGACGAGCAACAGGGGCAAAAGTCTCCTCATAATCAATACCGTATTCCTGAGTAAATCCACGTGCCACAAGACGAGCTTTGTATCGTTCAACCGATCCATCAGCTCGTGTCTTAATCTTGTACACCCACTTGCATCCTATTGCAGACTTACCAGGAGGCAAATCGATCAAGTCTCATGTACGAGTGTTATGAAGAGCCTGAAGTTCGTCAGACATAGCTTTTGCCAAAGAGGGTCAGAACAAGCTTCGCGATAACTGCGAGGCTCATGAAGAGTGGCAAGAGCAGGAAAAACAATGAAAATCATTAAGATGAGACGGAAAGGTTCTTACTCGAGTAGAGCGACGAACATCTGGAGTGGAGGTGGAAGCATGAGTGATGACTAGATCAGGTGACGGTCCAGACTCAGAAGGCACTGGCGTGAGATGATCATTTAAGGAGCTTTCATCACCTGCATCAGAATCTAAAGAAATATCTAGACTGGAGTCAGAAAAAGCAAACGAGAGAGATTAAGTACTATCTGGGAATGGAGACATACTGGTGAAGAACTTGTGCTCCCAAAACTGAACATGACGGGAAACACGAAGACGTTTGGTTATAGGATCATAACAACGATAACTTTTTTGTTCAATCCCGTAACCAAGAAAACAACAGAGACGAGAACGAGGTTCAAGTTTGGTACGCTCATGGGAAAGCAGTAATACAAAACAGGCACAACCAAAAACTTTCAAGAGAGAATAATTTGGTACCTTGCCATGCAGGAGCTCATAAGGAGTCTGTTTGGAAGTGGTAGGAGAAGGAACACGATTAATGGTATGAACCGCTGTAAGAGCAGCTTCTCCCCAGAACGATTCAGGGAGAGTGGCAGAGATGAGAAGAGATCTTACAGTGTTGAGAATATGAAGATGCTTACGTTCAGCACGTTCGTTCTACTGGGAAGTATAAGGACAAGATCGATGAGACAAAGTGTCATCCTCTTTGAGAGTGTTAAGAAAAGAGACAGATGTATACTCCATGGCATTATCGGAATGGAAAATTTTAATGGTGCGGTCAAACTGAGTTTTGATCATCTGTTTAAAGTCACGAAAAACACGTAATAACTCAGATCGATCATGTAAAAGAAAAATCCATGTGTACCGAGAGTAATCATTAATAAATATAACAAAGTAACGAAACCCCCCTGACTAGGAACAGGGGCAGGACCGCAAACATCAGAATGAACAAGATCAAAGGGGGTAGAGGATAAAGATTCACTATTATTAAAGGATAAAACCTTTTGTTTTCCCATCTGACAAGAAACACAATCAAAAGAGTCAAAATCGACTCGTCCTAAGTGACCACTAGATGCGAGAGACTGAACGCGAGGTAAAGAGGCATGACCGAGGCTAGAGTGCCAAAGACTGGAAGAGACAGAGGCTGCAAGAGAAGGGACAAAACACGGACGAGGAACATGCAGAAACGAAAGCTCAAAAAACGACTAACTTTATGGCCTGTCCCAACTAGCTGACCCGTCTTCTGATCCTGTACATCACACCCTTTGTTAGAAAATGTTAGGATAAGATCATGCTCAACAAGTTGACGAACAGAAAGGAGATTGAGAGACAATTTGGGAACGTGATATGTATATGGAAAATGTAGATGTAGAAATAGAGCCAACATGACTAACGAACATATGAGAGCCATATAGGAGAAGTCTTAGCTTTCTGAGCATCTCTAGCATCCTTAGCCTTTTTCTTTGTACACTCAGAAATTCGGTGACCGACCTCCTTACAATAGTGACATTTACCAAAGAAACGTTGCGGCTGAGCAGCAGCTGCGATGGAATCTGAGGATGCCATGGCCATGACCCGATTAGAAGTTGGCATCTGACGAGTGTGCTGTCGTGTCTCCTGGGAAATGAGCTTAGTAAGAGCAACATTAAGTGTAGGCAATGGAGAGCGATGAAGCAAGGATGCTCTAGTATTCTCAAAATCATTCCGAATACGCATCATAAAATGAATAAACTGACGACGATCCCAATATTCAGAAAAGAGCTCAGTAGACTTAGCATCGGGAAAAAAAGATCAGCTTGAGAGAGTTGATCCCAGATACTACTCACCTGAGAGTGAAAATCAGCAGTAGATTGGCCAGGCTGTTGATGCATTTGATACAACTGAGATTCCAGCTGAAACTCGAGAGCGGCATCACTAGAGCAGTTGTATCAGTTGGCCAAAAATTCCCAAGCAAGGTGGCCATAATCGACGACCAATGAGAAAGACCGACATCTGCTGAGCCCAAGCATTATAGTTGGAGCCATCCAAAAAAATGTCGATAGGTCGAGTGATACTAACGTCATTAGTGGCAGCCAAAAAAGATGCTAATCGAAGTAGATCAAACGGAGGGCACGGTTGAGATCAGCGCGAAAAACTGTGGGGGTCCGGCGACGACCGGAGGTGGCGGCGGACGCCTGTCGGAAGTGGTCGACGGCGGAGTACGACGGTGTACAGCGGTGGCGTGCGGCGGTGTACGGCTGCCACTGTCGGTGAACAGGTGGCAGAAGATGCGGAGCCGGGCCGGGTCGGAATTGGGCTTCACTGAGCATGTCGGGCTGGACGAAAACAGGCCGACGGGAACAAGACTGGGTTGGGCCGGAGATAGAAGTGGGCTGCTACTGGACTGGACCGGAAGAGATGGTGGGCCGGACCGGAGAGGGCGCGTGCTGCCAGACGCAGGGCGTGTGGGAGCGCGTGAAGAAAAGTAGGGATGGCGCGTGTCGGCACGTGCGAAGAAGGCCAGAGCGGCAAAAACAACCGGCGTCGCGTGAAGGCGCGTGTAACCTCAGAACAGGGTGTTCTTTCCATCAAACAAGATTATGAGACCCTGAGAATCGGTTTAAGGTATTGAAATACCAAAAATTGAGAAACAGAGGTCCGAATTTTGGGGAAAGAATAACAAAACTGAAGTACTCACAAGAAGAAAGCCAGAGAAATCGATTTAAGGTATTAACATACCAGAAATTGATTAAGAAGACTCTGATATCATGTTGAAATAGAAGAAAGAACAGAGAGAATGAAGAATACTTCGTATATTCAGAGGTGTGTTTAAACAGTACAATGACCCGTCCTCTTATAGGAGGAGGGAGAGATCTATAAAAGGTAAGCGGAATCAACATAATAATTACAAATCACAATCAGAATATCTTCCTGATTCAAGAAGATCACAGAAGATATATTTTCATTATCTTCCGAAATCAGGAAGATATGGACAATATTCTAACACATTGTGAGAGAAATTTTTGACACTATCGAGAATAAAATCATTTTACAACGTTTTTAGAAGATGAAAGTCCGTAGGATCCAATTACCATAACTCAGTATTATAAGCAAATAGTTCAGTAAGTGTATTTCATTATTTTTAATGTTTTTAGTTCTTAATTTGCGATATTGTAATTTTAAGACATTTTTTACATTATGTGAATTTTGTAATTTTGACTTAAAAATTCGACCTCACTCATTTTATATCCTAGATACGCCACTTACCCCAAGCAAAGAAGAAATTAAGCAGGCCGGCTAGAAGCCAATTAACAGAAGACTAAGAGAATATTATAAAAGGAATAAATTTAAATTCTTGGAGACCCACAAACTACGAGGGTTAGTTTCCTAGTTCACATCGCTAGGTAGGCAGCTTAACATAAAAGTCAAGGTCATGTGAAGATTTGCTGAGCCTAGAGAGACGCCGGCATGCTTTAGAGGAAGAAAGTGGAAACTTCCATACAGTCGTTCCGTAGACTTGGGAGTCTCTCCCACGCAAAAAAGACCAAGTCCTTAGTCGCATGAAATCAAAACCCCTCTTCTTCTTCTTTTTTTTCTTTTTTTTCTTTCATTTGCAAATTAAAACCCTCGTATAAATTATAGAAAAAAATCACTTATATTGACCGAATATGGCCATCGTGTCAGCGTGAGATGATTGACTTCGTCCTAATTTTATTATCAATCAATTAGGAAGACTTTCGAAAGTAATTAATATTCCACAATACAAAAGAAAAAATTGACACATTGCATTCCTATTTTCAAAAATATATTGGATTGAAAGAATAATATATCTAATTCTAGCCCGATTGAGAGTGCTCACCGAATTACTTTTCAAAAAACAAATCTTATATTTGGTATAATTTTTTGTAAGTTTGGTTCACAATTCAATTCGTTATGTCTACAATTCAATTCAATTGGTTTGATCTATAGAACTACATTTATGGTGGGAAGACCCAACTGTGCAAATGTAAGGATGAGATTACAAGGGAGACTTTATTTATAAGTATCTTATTACAATAGCTTACATTGCTTTAGCAATGTGGGACTCTAATACTTTTAAAAGTTAAATACATTTTTACCTCAAACTACTAATTTTGTTACATTTCGTCCCTCAGCTACTAAATGTTTACATTTTGCACACCACTGTTACTTTAGACATGAATTGCTATTTTGGTTTAATGAATTAATGATTTTATTCTCATCATTTTTTTTATTATGTATGGGGTAAAGTTGTTATTTCACAAAGCTAAAAAACAACAATTTTCATTCAAAATAATTATGGTGGAGGGTGGAAAGTGTAACTAGATGGTAGTTAAGGAACGAAATGTAAAGAAATCAATAGCTTGGGGTACAAAGTATCAAAACTCAAATAGTCAGGGAGTGAAAAATATGTTTTTCTACTTTTAAGTATTATTGATCTTCAGCTTGATCATTAGAACTTGTTTGTGTTTAATTGGTTGTTTATTTGGATGAACTGGATATCAATATTACTTTTTGAACTAGGAGGTTTTAAACTCAATACAGTACAACCGAACCTATAGGGGGTGAATATGTGCTTTTAGATTCTTTTTTCGATCTTTCACTTTGTTGCACAATTTACAAGAATATCAGCATGTTCAAGAACCTATAAAATTTTATCAAGATTTATATGTATATGCAGAATCAAGTAAATCTTTGAAGCAATTAATCTTTTAATCAAGGCTTCAAGATATTCAAGAAAACTGTCTTTTAACTTCAGAAAATAATTGACAGATTGATATTCAATCTAAAATCAATACATTAACAATGTAAATCAACAACAATCACAACACACTTGACACACTGATTGGTATCGAAGAGAAACCCTTTGAAGACACGCTTCAAAAGGAAAAGCTCTACGGGCCTTGTGGCTGGGAAAAGTATTCACTAGAATGAGAACTCGAAATTACAAAGTGATCCGTTAACAGTACACAAAACCCTTGCTACTCTAACACATCGAATTTCTTACCCACATCTTGAATCTGGTTCAGCAAACCTTGCTGGTACCGAAACCCGATCTCATCCATTCTTCATCTATAGCACTTCACTGTTGATCTTGAACACAGTCTTCCCAGTGAACCTCACTTCTACTGCCACCAGATCAATGACACTCAAACCTTATTAGTCGGTGTGTAAAACCGAAAACCCTGTCCAAATTTTGGACCGAAATTCGGTAGGAACAGATTTTTGGTTGGCATAAAATGATGGACCGGACTGGACCGGACCATTTATAAGTGGTCCATACCGGTTTCATTTTATTTTTTCATTTAGTTTTTTTTTCATTTTTAGCTCACAATTCACATCCTAAGATTTAAAAAAATAGGTATAAATGTCTCAAAAAATAGAGCACTATAAGTCAAAATATAAATGACTCAAACATGCACAAACAAATACATAAATAAACTAAAAAGCTTGCAAATGTCCCAAATGAGTCTATTCCTCAAGTCTTGCTGGTGGTTGATGTCCCAAGTTCACTTGTTGTTGTGTTATTGCTTCCCATTTTTGCAAATTTAGATGTCAATAAATGTTAAAAACAAATAAATATAAGTAAAGCATAGAGAAAATAAAAAGATAATTAAAATTACAAACACATTTTATTTACCGGAATTCATGTCATAACTCTCGATACAATCCAAAGTTTCTTTAATGTTAATTGGTTCCTTTTCATCCACAGTCGTGGAGCTAATGAACTCCGAAACGGATCAAATACATGTCCCTCGTACTAAAAGCGGACTCTGAAGACACAATGGAGATAGGGATAGCCAATACATCTCGTGCAATCCTAGCAATGACGGGATATCGTAAATCATTATCCTTCCACCATGTCAATATGTCAAAATTCTTGTCTGGAGTAACAAGTGGATCAACCAAATACCGATTAATTTCTAAGTTTGCATTGTGACTTGATGAATATGTTCCAAACGACACAGTCGTGGTCCAACAATCCTCAAATAAAGTTAGCTTGTTGCCAGAATCCACAACCAATGGATGAGGAGGAGGAGGTATACTACTGGTAGATGAATGCACCTGAGCTTGAGGTAACCCCAATGCATATTCATCAAATAATGCACGAAACAAATCACTTATACTAGTCACCAACTTCTCTTCCTCTATTCCACCATACATCAACTTCATCATTTGTCTCATTACTTATAACTTAGAATGTGGATCAATCACATTTGCAATAAATATCAACAAATTTAACCTGTCATTACTCCCCAATATTTTTGGTACTTAACCATCATAATATTAACTATGTCTTTCAATCTTGTGTCCGTACTTTGTGAATAACAACACAAATGGGAATGCACCCCATAGAGTCCATGGAAGTATGAATTCGAAGTAACATACAAAGAACCATAAAATTGCACCGTAGCATCATAAAAAGAGTTCAAGAAACTTGCAAAATACCCTTATTTCTATCCAGTCCTCTCTTGTTGGAGGTTCGAAGTTCCTCTTATCACACTCACCTTCAGTAAAATGTGGAAGATAATCAACATCATCACTCTCCATTCTATCAAAAGCAAACTCATACTTCTCAGCAACATCCAACAACAAATCAGTAGAGTTTCAACGAGTCGAGACATCAAGGCACAATCTCTTGGAAAATTCGATCAACTCCTTCTCAACACATTGATTAAACTTGATAAGTCTTGAAGGAGAAGACTGCACATACCTAATTGCATCTCACAAAAAACAAGTAAACAACAGTAAGAAATAACGAATTTCTAATAAACGAATTATGCATAGTACTAAGAAATGAAAAAAATACATACTTAATTGCATCACGAACCCTTGTAATCATCATTTATCTTCAACCCATCACCAACCACAAGATTCATAATATGCGTCGCACATCTCATGTGAATGTAAAGACCATTCAATATATTACTTCGTAGATGCATCTTCAAGTAACCAATAGATGTATCATTTGAAGAAGCGTTACTTCGTTGATGGTCATAATCTTGTCAATGCCTCAATCATGTAAACACTCCTCCACTTGCACCCCAATTGTATCTCCTTTTGTGTTTATCAAGCAAACGGAAGCTTATCACTCTTTTCTGCAATTTCCATTCATTGTCAATCTAATGGGCAGTGACAACCATATAGCTCAAATTCTGAATCGAAGTCCAAGCATCAGTGATGAGACAAACTCTACTGTCACAAGCCCTAATCATACACTTCAACCATGCTTTTGATCCTTAGAAATGTCAATACAAGTCCTAACTATAGCTCAATCCGAACATTCTGGAGCAGATAATGATTTCTAATTTTCTATAGTTATGTCCAAGGGAGTAAGCTATCTTCTAATAGGATTTAGGCTGTTCACAAGGGACAGACAATTTGATCAGTAAGATTTGGGCACCAAAGGGGCATTGCGATTGTAAAGAAAATTCTATTGGGCCTTGATAGAGACCCTAAGCCCATACCCAACCCAACCTTCCCAACTTGCAGCTCCACTTGTTATTTGTAATCCCTCGTCCTTCTGGAAATCATTGATCACAGACAAAAGAAAGCTGTACGGATGCTGAAGCAAGGATAAGTGGGACCCGACGTATCAGAAATGGTTACCAACCTCACAATCCCTCCCTCGCTGCGCAACACAATCCCAGTAGTCCCTTCTACGAAGAGGGAAAAAATCAAGAAGAAGGTGAAGAAGGTGGAGAGAATCAAGAAAAGCAAAAAGCCATGGTTTCAGTAGCAGCAGCCACAACAAGAACACCATCCCATCTCCTATTCTCAAGTTCTCGTTCCATCTCTCATATCTCCCCTTTCCAACTCCGCGTCTTTGACTCCAAGACAACTGTTGTTCCATCTCCCTACAACAATAACAGTAAGAGCAAGAAACATGTGGCTGCGGGGTTTCGATGCATGGCTGTGGGCGCAGCAGAGGCGGAGACAAAGAAAAGAAGTGTGTTTGAGATTCAGACGCTGACGAACTGGTTGTTGAAGCAAGAACAAACAGGTGTGATTGATGCTGAGCTAACTATCGTACTGTCGAGCATTTCCATGGCGTGCAAGCAGATTGCTTCTTTGGTGCAGAGAGCCAGTATTTCCAACTTGACTGGAGTACAGGGTGCTGTCAACATTCAAGGGGAGGACCAGAAAAAACTGGACGTCGTCTCAAATGAGGTTTGTAGGCCCCATTGTTTGCAGTAATTAACTACGTATAAAGGGAAAACGATCTTCAATAATATAGCCCATATGCTGTAAGGACTAAGTTCCTCCATATCTCGTAAGGACTATATTCTCTAAATTTTTAAATTGTCCAAACAATTTAGACCATGTAATTTGGTCTGCGAAATTACAACTAATCGTCATCCATGTTTTAAGACCTCCAATCCTGAGACATTTCCTCTCTTTCCTGATTGAATGGGACATATCTGTAAACATTAATGTCACAACGTTGTTAGTTTTACTTCACACAAACATGATTTAAAAGTAATTAACACGAAACATTGTCTTATACTTAAAACAACTACCAACAAGGTTTGAAGTTCATTGAGCCTTGGTTAACAGAAGCAGGAATGGCTTTGGACCTGAAAAAATAACAACTGAAAAAATAACAAAACAGTTTCAGTTGCCGGGACTTGAACCCGGGTCTCTCGGGTGAGAGCCGAGTATCCTGACCAACTAGACTACAACGGATTGGTGTAAGCCAAACGCGCTTTATAGTTTTTAGTTGTAGAATATTATGTAGCCACTATTCACCTAGAACATTGAATTTTCTTGTATCAATCACAGGTTTTCTCCAGTTGCCTGAGATCAAGCGGACGGACGGGGATCATAGCGTCAGAGGAAGAGGATGTGCCCGTAGCAGTGGAAGAGAGTTATTCCGGCAACTACATTGTCGTATTTGATCCTCTTGATGGTTCATCCAACATTGACGCAGCAGTGTCCACCGGCTCTATCTTTGGTATATACAGCCCAAATGATGAGTGCTTAGCAGACATTGGTGACGATCCCACCGTAAGTCCACCTCCCCCTGATTGAATCCCAAACGTACATTGTGATTATAATCATTAGTACTTTGGTATGATGGTCTCAATCATTTGAACATGGATTTGGCAGCTTGACAGCGCGGAACAGAAGTGCGTTGTGAGCGTCTGCCAACCAGGAAGCAACCTTCTTGCTGCTGGCTATTGCATGTATTCAAGCTCCATAATCTTTGTGCTCACAATTGGTAATGGCGTATTTGCATTCACTTTGGACCCAATGTACGGGGAATTCGTGTTAACTCAAGAGAATATCCAGATACCCAAAGCAGGTAAAATCTATTCATTCAATGAAGGAAACTACCAGCTTTGGGATGACAAGTTGAAGAAGTACATTGATGATCTCAAAGACCCAGGTCCCAGTGGAAAGCCGTACTCTGCTCGGTACATTGGTAGCTTGGTCGGTGACTTCCACCGGACGATGCTGTATGGTGGAATTTATGGGTACCCTAGAGACAAGAAGAGCAAGAACGGGAAGCTGAGACTTCTGTATGAATGTGCACCAATGAGCTTTATCGTGGAACAAGCTGGAGGGAAAGGGTCAGATGGCCATCAGAGAATACTTGACATAACACCACTCGAGGTGAGTATGATTATAACTATTTTTCTTTTATGAGCTTCTGCATTTCCCTTGTCAAATTTTAAAAACTAGGATTGTGGTTTTGATCGCCTCTGTTTTTTGGACAGATCCATCAACGTGTTCCGCTATATATTGGAAGCGTGGAGGAAGTGGACAAAGTGGAGAAGTATTTAGCTTGATTAAGATGTGATAGAGGAGTGTAATTTTGTTTGTAAAGACGATCTTTCATGCAAGATATACTCTAGGTTGGAATAAAGAAAGAAAGCAGAAATATGTTATTGTTCTCTGCATGTGTCAAATTCTTTTCCTGGGAAATTTACTGAGGGTCTTGCATGCACAGAGGATTCAAGCAAAACCTTAAGCAAATATTACACCAAATTTTCTCACAAAATTTGGCAATGATAGGGCGCCTAATGGATTGCATAGGACTTTCTGCAATACGGTCCACTTGAGTTTTGATGCAGACTGGCGATGGACTGAACCAATAGAGAGACAGAGACGACTATTGTCGTTAGGACCATCGGCCGGAGAAGCACTGCTAGCCTTGAAAAAAGAAGCCCTGCAATCTCTAGCTGGGAACTTAAACAAGCATTGCATATTTAAGCTATTAGTTACGAACTAAGATCCCGGGGGAACAGGTGAAACAGTAATAAATCCGAACACAAAGGCAAACCATTTAGAGCAAATTTCGACAGTTGGGTTACTAATACGGCAATTAAATTTAACAAGAGACATCCTTGCTTAACCCATAATCGGATCATTCTATATATGATTTTAGGTTAATTACACTTCACATATATGAAAATTTTCAACTTAGTATGCTTTTTTAAAAATACGTTTTGCACCCCCTAATTGTCATAGTTTTTGTAATTTATACCACAAAGTATTAAACTTAACGGATTGCACCCCACACTAGGGCTGTACAATGCCACCGGGAAATTCCGGTGGCACCGGCACCGGCACCGGGTTTCCGATTTTTGGTCTAACCGGTGCCGTTGTAGGTTTGGTTTTTTGAAAAAACCGGCGGTTCCCGGTTTAACCGGCACCGGGTTTCCCGGTGTAGGTTAAACCGGGATTTTTTTTTTAGTTTTTTTATTTTAATTTCTACTCAATAGTTTAAATTTAGTTTTACCTCAAGAAATAATATTCTAGAAGCATGACAAGGTTCACTCAATAGTTTAGTTTCACTTGAATATTTGAGATTTGTTGTTAGTTTTGTCTAATCAAATGCTTACATTCGAGTTACCAAGAAGCTTGCTAGGTAAATGAACTAGTTATTTAGAATTTTGGTAGAAAAATTACAAATTTATTGTATTTAAAAGGGTATATATGAAGGCATTGGAATCATAATTAAAGAGTTTAATGTCAAACTTTGGTAAGTACATCGCATATTACAAGTCAAGAGGTTGAGATTCTACCACAAAAAATTTTAAATCAATGTATTAGTTTAAAAGTTTTTATGAAATATTAACAAATTGTCTAAATTTTAAAATTGACAAATCACTATTAAATTTATACCATGCTTACAAAATCAGTCATTCAATTACATTTTAGTTCAAATTTCTAATACATTTTAGTTCAAAAATTCATATAGAGTCATCACGTTTGACAAGCGCTCGAGCGCCCTTTGAAAAAATTCAGACAGAGTCATCACGTTTGACTAACGTTAGACAAACGCCTTAAAAATTGTCGAATTTTTTTATTTTCCTTGTGAAATCAAGGGAAACTCTATTAGGTTTTGAACATGTTTTAAATTTGTTATTGATTTGTTAATTAGAGGGAAAACACATATTCTCCCATCTAAGTGTTGTTAGGGTCTAAACTGGATTTTTCAAAAGATAATAGTTTCTATTTACAGTGACGTCTCTATTACTTTGGACTTTAAATTCTCATCTTATCTTTTAAGATGATCTTTAATTTTATTGATTTTGGAATTTGGATTTCATTAGTTTAGATTTTATTGATATATGATTAATAGACCAAAAGAAAAAAGAAAAAATACATTGGGCCAAGTACGTAAAATGCTAAAAAAAATGGCTCAATATTAATGTAGGATAACCGGAAACCGCCACCGCTAAACCGCTACCGCTAAGAGCCGGTTTTTGCCCTTAACGGTGTAAGTGTAGGTGGTAATTTTTTCAAAACCGGCCTACCCGGTGTAGGTGCCGGTTTTGGCCAAAACCGGCACCTACACCGGGGTTGTACAGCCCTACCCCACACTACCAATGCGTTTAGACTTTGCACTCCATGTTATGATCCCGTCGTTAAAATAAATAAAAATTGAGTCACTGATCATTATCATAATCTTAATGGTAAGATTGTAATATAGGGTTTAAAGTACATACGTTAATAGTTTAGAGTGCAACATATGGAGTTTAGTAGTTTGGGTGCACATTGCAAAAAATGTAGTAGTTAAAAAGTACAAAGTATAATTGTTTCAAAATTATAATTCACAGGTTAACTCAAAACTATAAAATTCACAAGAAATCTAATATACATTTTTTTAGTAACAAGAGAAATTATACCACAAAGATTTCCTTAGAGTTAGCCAATCCAATTAGAACACCACAGAGTTTTAGACAATTGATTTGCTCAGATTTCCTTACTAGCTACTTTTCTTTCAACAGAAGAATTCCAGCAAAACAAAGATCTTATTGCTTATATATACACTTCAGTGGCCAAACAGAGAAGAAATGTGCTGCTAAAATGTGCTGCTAAATTTCTAGAATGGTATCCCAAAAAGAACTAATATTTTTTTAGTCCAAGCACAAATTAGTTTTTACTTTAGATTCTCAAATTATCTTTTAAAATGTCCTATAATTTTATTAATTTTGAATTTCATCCGTTTAGATTTTATTGATAGAAGCTCAATAGACCAAGTGCATAAAAAATTTCATTGAACCAAGTGCATAAAAAATTCAAAAAATAATTAAATATAAATATCGATAACAGAAAATCGTCACTGTTAAAACTGCTATAGTTAAGGCCAGTTACCGTAATTAACAGTGATGGTGACTATAGATAATATTTAATGGTGTGTTTGAGTGACAAAATTATATGGTGATTAAAATTTTGGATATAGAAATCGATGAAAAAGTGAAGAGAGAGTGAAAAAATTGGTTAAAAAGTTTATGAGAGTTACTAAAAAAAGTGAAAAGAGAAATTTTTGTAATGATGATAAAATTTTGGGATAAGTACACTTTGCCCCCTTGTCTTTGAGGTCATTTACACTTTGCACCCCAATGTTTTATTTTTGATACATTGGACCCATTATCTTCCACATTTTTGCAATCTGGACCCCGTACCCAATTTGCCGTCCAAATCGACGGATTTCGTCAACACATAAAGCGGTCGACCGGCTCGTCATGCCTCTCACGTTACCTTAATTTGTAGCGGTCGATCGGTTCACGTATTGACGAAATCCGTCAATTTAGACGGCCAAATCGGGTACGGGTCCAGATTACAAAAATGTGGAAGATAATGGGTCCAATGTATCAAAAATAAAACATCGGGGTGCAAAGTGTAAATGACCCCAATAACAATGGGGCAAAGTGTATTTATCCCTAAAATTTTAGAGAGCCAAAATTTTGATTACTGAAACTTTAGAAATCTGCTCATCCGGTGAGTATTATTACATAGACATCGCTACCGGTTTGAGCAGCTGTACTCCGGATAATAACGTTACCCCCTTTTGAGAAAGTTTTTTTTTTCCTTTAGATCATCATAACATGCCTTGTTTTTTCCTTTAATTGGATAAGAATAATAAGATCGTCACAGTCCGATGGAACATCACGCACATCCACTACCAGACCAATTTACTCCATCCTCGCTAACCACAATCACACATTTGTCGCACAGGCAAGATAAGCAGGGCCCTGTAACCCGAAGAAGCAGAGAGAGAATGGTTCATACAACTGTAGCTTCGGCTTCCCAAGTCCTCTTCTCCACCTCCACCTCTCTTTCTTCTTCTAAGTTTCTTCCTTCTCCTTTTTATCTCCGCTGCCACCGGGTACAGACAGTCACAAGCAATGTCACTTCCAGTATCCTATGCAAAGCGGCTCTGGGATCCACGGTGACTCCCTCAGAGACCAAAAGCCAAAAGAAGAAAGAGTTCCACGTCGAGAGCCTAACGACATGGCTGTTAAAGCAAGAACAAGCTGGCAACATCGACGCGGAACTCACAGTTGTTCTGTCTAGCATCTCTTTGGCTTGCAAACAGATTGCTTCCCTGTTTCAGAGGTCAAGCATCATCAATCTTACAGGGGCCTATGGCACCATCAATATCCAAGGCGAAGATCAGAAGAAACTTGACGTTATCTCCAATGAGGTCGTTTCACTTTGACGTTTAATCACTTCTCCGTATGAAGTTTATGCTTTATATCTCCCAAGTACTCAACAATACTAGTGGTATACGGCACAGATAAAAGTGCCCGAGTCTTCCCTAAGCTTAAGTTAATCGATCTAAGCTCAAAATTTTTATTAAACTCGTATAATAGGTGGGCAGGATTAAGGATTTGAAACCATTCAAATGAAAGTTTAGCTTCACTGTGTATTACTTACAATGACATCTTCAGTTGTTCGATGAAAATAGGCAGTAAATCATGGGTGCTTAATTTTGCAGCTGTTCTGCAGCTGCCTAAGGTCTAGCGGCCGCACAGGGATTATAGCATCAGGAAGAAGATGTACCTGTTGCAGTGGAGGAAACGTACTCAGGGCACTACATTGTCGTCTTCGACCCAATTGACGGATCTGCCAACATTGACACTGCCCTAACAACTGGATCCATCTTTGGCATATATGGGCCTGACAGGCAATGCCTCATTGACATTGACGATGACTCTACGGTAATCCTCTCATAGCCTTTCCTTGAGCAAAACCGACAAAGCTGCTGACTCTTAAAAAGTTATCTCCCCGTTATCCCCCTCACTGTCCGTAGTCCCCCCCCCCCCCCTTCCTCTTCCCGCCCTCTCTGTAGTCTCGCACATCTCTTCCAAGTCCAAACCTGGTGGTGACAACTGACGATGTCCCAAAATACAGAGAAAGGCACTTGGCCTAGCTCCCAAGTCCCATCACAACATTTTTGCAAGGCGGGTAAATTGTTTGACCCTACACCCATATAACGGAAAACAGCAGCATTTTCAAGCACAACCAGATTTTATGGTAAAAATTCTGTCTCAATGTCCAACTGGGGTTGCAGTTCTCTATGAAACCTTGTCAAATGCCTTGGGCCAACATTCAATAAGGGAAAACAGTACTTTTATTGCAATGCTTCCATTCCTATTCTCCTCTTGCCTAATTATTCAACTCTGCAACAACACTGTCGATCAAGCAAAACAGACATGCATCGTCAATGTATGCCAGCCGGGTAGCAACCTACTGGCCGCTGGCTATTGCCTGTATTCAAGCTCAGTTATCTTTACACTCTCAATAGGGAAAGGGGTGTTTGCATTTTCCTTGGACCCCTCGTATGGGGAATTCGTTTTAACTCATGCAAATATAAAGATACCAAAATCAGGAAAAATCTATTCATTCAATGAAGGAAATTATGACCTATGGGATGAAAAACTGAAGAAGTACCTCACTCACCTGAGGCAGCCAGGCCCCAATGGCAAGCCCTATTCTGCCCGCTACATAGGATGCCTCGTTGGGGAAATTCATAGAATGTTGCTATATGGTGGTATCTATGGGAACCCAAAGAACACGAACAGCAAAAAAGGAAACCTGAGGCTCTTGTATGAGTGCGCACCAATGAGCTATCTAATAAAGCAAGCTGGGGGGTTAGCAACGAATGGTCATCAGAGAATCCTTGACATCAAGCCAGTGGAGGTAATTGTATCTACACAAGCTTTACCTGTCATTTGCCAATAACTTTTTGCAAAATCCGACATATCATCTATACAACTGATTTGTATAACAAACTTAAGCAGGACCTCTGAAATTTGAGAATCGGATGTGCTACAACAGAGAAGACACCGCAAATATGAAGAGTCTCTTTGAACAAAAGTCATGTCTTGCTATCAAGCAAACTTTACACAAGTAGTTTCATTAAAACTAACAGCAGCTGACGTCTAGTTTTCTTTTGTGTAGCAGATTCACCAGCGTACACCAATTTTCATTGGAAGTCCAGACGAAGTGGAGAAACTACAAACCTACTTGGCTTGATTCTAGACGTCTTATTTGTGTTCTCGTTATTTCACTGAATATATCTTTGAGCATCTCAACACATTTCAACAGAGGAAAGGGGAAATATAGAGCAATTTGATTAAGAATCCTATCAAGGAATTCAATTCCATTTAAATTTGTTAACATCAACCTCCATAAAAACAACAAAACATCACTTCTTTAGTTTCCAGACATTCAACTAAAGATAGAACGTCAACCAGAAACTTACATGTAATCCGAGGGAAAGAATTAATACTCTAACGCTGTACAAAAAACAAAGTGGACTTCTGCTGATGGTTGTCAGGAAATTGAAGTAGTTAAGCATCTTTTCCAATAAATACACGTACTTTGTTAGCCTAAGAGTCGTTCCTTCAGCAAGTCAATTTCTTGCAAAGCAGTTATTCTGATCCAAAGGATTCTGACAAATTTTTGCTGCAATTTAAAGAACACGTCAACAACTCTAGGCCTTCAAAGAAAATGAGAGCAAACATTGGAAAAAGAAGAATGAAATAAGGAACTTACCAGGACTTAAAATTCTTATGCATTGTGTTAAGGACTTCACTGCAGTCACAGACTCTGGGCCTGCAGCAGCAATTAATTGACCCAAACATATTAACATCGTACGTCTCTCATTACAACTGTAGTGATGTAGAAGATAACTATACTAACCATTCATATTCATGGCTTTCTCGGATAGGACTTCTGTCAGAGTTGTTGAATATTCCGATATAACTGGATTAGCCCCCACATTTCCGTCCACTGACTCGGGAGATGATGATCTTCAAACCAGATGTAGAAAAGAATGTCAGATAACAAGTTGCATGGGCACTGGCTAAATGATTCGAGGGAGCAAACTCAAATGAGAAATACGATGACTGGAAGATAAACAATACCCAGAAATACTATCGACAGAGCCACCCAAGGTTGGACTGCAAGTATACGCAATGCCTTCACAGTCAAGATCGAGATCACCTAACATCTCACTGAAGGAGAAATCTCCAAGTGCATCTAAGTTTGGCAAATCCATATCAAAAATGTCCAATGCCTTATCAGACTCAAATGTGGAGACTTCATCAACAATTGGTTTGTCTGTGTTTGTTGCCATAATAGAACCATCAAAATCTAACCTCCCTTTTACATGCTCCCTCATATTCTGCCTCTTCAAGTTTGTCTTGATTGGAGATGGGGAGGAAATACAATGGCTTCTCTCCATGGTGTACATCATTTGTTTGTTTGGGCTCACTGTAACTCTCTTGGACGAGATTACAGTGCAACGAATCGGGGCAAAATCCCGATGACTATTGCTGTCAATGCAATTTGCGGTGGTAGATATCTCCGGAAGAGATGTGGATGTATCACTTTGAGAGGAGGTTGCTCTCGCTGGTGTCTTAGGGCAAGATGAATTGATTGGGATAGGGAGCAAAGGCTGGGTGAACAGACATTTAGCAACACTGGATCCTTGAACCAATGGCCCACCAGGAAGACAGTAGTCAGGTGATGAGTGAATTCCACGAGACGGCTGATCAGTTTCCTGACAGTCAACTGCATTATCTGATCGTGGTAATGGACCCGCACCTGCAAGAATAATAGATGTCAAAAACGTTAGGAGGCCCCAAACGAAGAAGCACAATGGTCATAATTAAGAAGCATAAGCTCGAATAGGATTACCTCCACTTTGTAACTTCCTGTTGGGTAAATTACTACGAGGTCTCTTTGGAGCTTGAGGCGCATCAGGAGGAGCTTTAACGTCCTTTCTTTTTCTGGCAGATGGATCTGTGATTGGGGAGGATAAATTTCCAGGCTTCATGATGGTGTTGGAAGGCATGGACAATGGCTTGACCATTGGTGTGTTGTGCACAGGCAAACCTAAATTTTGGGCACCAACACATAAGTATCAAATCATAGCCAACCTTCAGGGAGCTATCCATAGATTGGCTTCATGTTTTATATCACGATATATATTCTATAGGAAGAACATACAAACTAAATGAATTTCTACAATCCAAGAGAATTACTACAATCTGAATCAATGACTCCTAGGGTAATTGGTAATCAATAGCAGTATATAAGAGTCGACGTAACGAACATTACAAAATAAGTAGTGGGACTAACTTCGTATAAGCTAAGCCTCGATGAATTTCAGGAATTACTTTCTACCAATCATTTGTAAATGACCAAATCTCGACATAGATCTATATTCCAACTAATTCCATTAGCTCTAGATACCCGATAGAGCCACGCTGAGGTTTTTTTATTAACATTTGCAAACACAAGGAATCCACAGCGGGAAGGAGTAGAAACCATTTGCGCTTTGGGATTGTTTGTACCTGCAGGATAACTATTAGGTAGGACTGGTTTTGAGACCGCCCCAACAGTTGATCTCGTAGCGTCAGCAGAAAAATTTGGTGGCCAAGGCAGGCCCCCGCTGGCGTTGTAAGCGTTCATGACAGCCTGCATACCCTGCAAGAGAGTCTGGACCCGGGATTTCTCTTGCTCCAATCGAAGCCTTTCTTGATCCACCATGACCTTCTGCTCCTTCAAACAGATATACTCGTTCAACATTGCCTCCAAACTCAACAAGCTCTTTGGTGCCTGCCAAAATCAAGAAACCCAATAATTCTCATATTAGTACATCGGAATGAATAAACCCCACTTGGTAGATTTTTTTTAAACCCAACCCGTTTTGCAAAAATTTAAAACACAGAAAGGGTACCTCTCGAATGGGAGATTTGGAGATGAGAGAAGAAGCTTCAGTTCTGAAAACGGAGCGAGTTTCAGAAAAGTTGTTGTCGGAGAGATAACGGTCAACGATGAACGCGACTTGAACAGGGGTTACCTTCCCCTTTCCCAACTTCTCTGGCTTTCTCGTTTTGGATCTATTACCCATTTCTTCCGAAAACAAAGATGAGAGAATTAGAGGTTCAGATCGGATAGAAGACGTGGAGGTTGTTGACAGAGAGAGAGAGAGAGTAATGAAGGGACAAGGGAGTGAAAAACGCGGGAGTCTTTCGAAATATTTGGAGGAAAATTCGTGAGAGTCGAGAGAGAGAGAGGGGGAACAGATTTGGCGGTAATTTGGGTTTTATACTTTATAGGTTGGGCTCTCCCTCCCTTTAGGAAGTGTGGCTATCTTTGTTTAATCTTCTTGAAAGTTTTTTATTTCAAAAATATTTTCTAATCTAAACATTTTTTTCACTAAAAAATATTTCAATCTTAATTAATTTTTTATTTAATTATTAAAAATCTGAGGTCGCACAGTATAGGTTTACAACACAATTGAGATCAAGGAAACAAAAAAATTGATAATGTTGTAAATATTTAGATAAATATAAGTTTTATTAGGATTTGTATAAATTTGGTGATAATTTTTAAATATATTTTATTAAAAATTAATGTTTCTTAGAGTGTGTAAAAAAGCCCAAAAATAGGAGATTTAATGAAGTTTTTTTAATAAAAATGACAAATTAATATTTTTCATCTCAGACTATTATCAGATTTCAAATATCATCACAAACTTTAACCTGTTCCAATTCACTTCCTAACTATAATTATCGATTAAATTTTCATTCCAATCCACTAGAAGATGATGTGACATTCTTCATACAAAAAAAATATAAATTTTCCCACGTCAATTCTAAATGAATTATCTTTTTTTCATAATAAATAAAAAAGTAGCTAACTAAAAGGTTGAGAATGAATATTGCAACAATTTGAATCGGAAAATTGATGTTTAATATTTTTCTAATCTTTGTCAGCTACGAAGCTTAGTCATTTACGTGGGTTAGCTGTGTAGTTAGTTTGAGACTTCTATTTAGTTGTTGCTTCCTTGTGTAGCTCTTTGAAAGTTTGAATTCTTAAGGTTTTAGCCAAGACCTATAGAATGTAAAAGAAAGGAGGCTGTCAGGGCTGCTCAACTCCGGTGTAGGTGTCGGTTTTGGCCAAAATCGGCACCTACAAAAATCAGCCCTTAGTGGTGGCGGTTTCTGGTTATCCTACATTCATATTAGGCTAATTTTTTTAGCATTTTACGCATTTGGCCCAATGTATTTTTTTTTTTAGTCCATTAATCACATATCAATAATGTTGGAGGATTTGGTTTTGTTTGAAGTTATGAATCTGTTTGCAATTGGAGAATGGGTAGTGGACTTGATTGATTATTTGATTAGATATTTGGTTTTGAAATTGTTAATGAGTATATATTTTAATGCAATTTGAATAATTTGTGTATAAGTATATATTTTCACTAGTTTGAAAGAAAAGGCAAGGTTATGTTTATAGGCTTTACTCTATTTTATTGCTATTCAAGCAACGATGTGGATGAGTGTTTGGAAAAAGTGAAAGGTTACAATCAAAGTTACACTTGTAGCAACAACTCATAGAGAAAAAGATTTTGTTTAGATTATTAATTCTAAAGTTTATTAGATTATATTTATCTTTTAATATGTCCCTTAATTTTTCTTGATTTTTTAATTCGATCAAAATATTTATTAATTTGATAAAAAAAAGTTCAAAACAAAACTAAAAAAAGTTTGCAGTAAAAAAATGGCCATGGAACACTAAAAAAGCATTGGGCCAAAAGAGCCCATTAATGATGATGACCTTAACCCAGGCCCAGTGGTCATCAGGTCCATGCCCAATAGGTCGAGTACAACAACCTCCACTTATCTGCTCGACCAAACCAAAATGAAATTACCAAAAATCCAACTCTGCTAGAAGTAGTTGAAGAAGAAGATGATGAAGCAAGGACTTCTTCTATGGAGGAGTCCTTGCCAGCACTCTCTCTCCTTTCCCTCCCGTCCATTTCCATATCCTATGACCAAACGCCCTCTCATATCGATCTCTGCCAACACCGAGCAGCTCACAGCCAGGGAGAGAAGGCGGCTCAGGAACAAAAGTAGAGAGAGCAACGCCACCACCAACTGGAGAGAACAAGTGGAGGAGAGGCTTATCAAGAAGCCCAAGAAGAGGTACGCCTCGTGGACCGAGGAACTTAATCTCGATACCCTTGCTAAGTTGGGTCCACAATGGTGGGTCGTTCGGGTCGCCCGAGTCAGGGCCGAGGAAACTGCCGAAATCCTAGCTCGCTTGCTGGCTAGGAATTTCCCCGACATTGATTTCAAGGTAACTTGACGTTCATTCCCTTGAATTCCGCGTACCAGTTACTGAGTTTCTATACTGCATTTCTTCTCATTTGTGACTTCTTAGTCCTTATTGCACTGCTTGTGTTTTTATCTAGACCTAATTGGACTGTGTTGGATTTACCTTTGAATGAAAGATTGAATGACCTAAATTGGTACTGCATAGCGTTCGTGAATATGGAAAGTGAGCCGGAGTTCGTCCATAATTCATAGTCTGCATTTTGTTATGATGCTACTTGTAGTGCTCGATAGGCTTCTTTAGAGACCTTGATAAATTTTGGCTACTGATATAGCATTCTGTAATACTATTACCAATTTAACATGGTGGAAGATCAACAGAATACTCCTTGATTAGCTTCTTCTTCACTAACCTTACGAAAAAAGCACAGACTTGGGCTTCGACATTTCAACTATTGGCATTTTGCACTATTTCACGCTAAATGCTATTGCTACTTTATTTGTTTGGTACTATGCTGTGGAAGTTTGGCAGTAGAAAGAGAGTGAACCATGGATGATTTGAAATTGAAACTTAATAGTTTTTACTGCCCTGTCGTGTCTATTTTCAGGTCTATTCTCCAGCCGTCCACGTGAAAAGAATATTGAAGAATGGTTCCCTCTCGGTTAAACCAAAGCCTCTATTTCCTGGGTGTGTTTTTCTAAGATGTGTTTTGAATAAAGAGATTCATGACTCTATATTGGAGTGCGATGGAGTGGGAGGCTTTATCGGTTCCAAAGTGGGAAACACGTGAGTAATAGATTTTGTTCTTGTTGTGCTTGAAATAATGGTCTCGACAATTTGTTTGCAATTTCAAATGAAAAAATTATGTGCTTCAAGATTCATATTGCCTCATTTGGGAAGTATAAGGGACGGGAACTGGCCACAATTGCAAATGCAAAAAATTATGTGCTTCCAGATTCATAATGCCACATTTAGGAAGTGTATTGAATGGGAACACTCCTGTGAAAGGAATCTTGACATCAAAGTGAAGAACAACATCGGATTGATCTCTAGCATAAAGAGGGAACTCCAAAACACCAAGGAAGATTTGCCAACCATCCCATGTAATTATGTAAAACCCTCTGTAGGTCTCATTCAGGGAGCCAGGTTTCATGTCATGGTGGGAAATATGATAAGATCTGAATCCACATTAAGAATGTTGACTTTACCTAAAAGAATTTCTTGTCACTATATAAATAGGATGGGGGCTTCTACTCTAGCGAAAGGGGAGAACATGTAATTTTTTTGGATCAAGTTTTCTGGTTTGCTGGTCTTTGTGATTCCTCAAACAGCCACAATCTCATGTCTGTTGGTTGCAAACATTAAAACCATCCTAGAGGAATACTCTCTTGGGATACTACCACCATTGTGCACTTTCCAGTCTGTCTAACTAAAATGCTGTTATTTCCACGCAGGAAAAGGCAGATTAACAAACCTAGACCAGTATCTGTTGTGGACATGGAAGCGATCTTTAGGCAGGCAAAAGAGGAACAGGAGAAAACTGACCAAGCTTTTGAAGAAAACCTAAAGTCGGGGATGCTCAGTGTTGACTCTCATTTAGATCCCAGTGATGGCACAAAATCTGTTATGGATTCCAAACCAAAAAAGAGAACTAGAAAAGCATCTGATCCGCTAACAAATGGGTCATCTACAGCAAAGGATTATAAGCTCTTTGTCCCTGGCTCACCCGTTCGGGTTGTGTCAGGGACTTTTGCAGAATTTGTTGGCAGCCTTAAGAAGTTGAATCGGAAATCTGGAAAGGTATGCTATTCTTTCTCACTGATCGTTTGACTTAAAGACATGAATGTGAGATAATATGCCTCCATACTATTTGAAAGAGCCTTAAGGATCCAATTGACACTTGATGTGATACTTCTTGCGGCAACAATAGTCTTTCATTTTCTACTGTGCTACTTCGGAATTGAGAGATGATTTTTTGTAGAAAAATTTTCTTTATGCAGGCGACAGTGGGATTCACTCTATTTGGGAAGGAAAGCTTAGTAGATCTAGATGTCAGTGATATTGTTGCAGAGACCAACTGATGCAAATAATGTCTTTACCTCTTGTGATCATCATTAAAGGGTAAGTTTATCAACCTTGTGATATATCTCCTTCCATTGCAAGAGACTTTACTGTCTGGCAAATCCGGTGCCCTGTCCCTATGTGAGAGTTGCACATCCTTGTTTACATGTGAGGCACCCAATATGAACTGAGTCATCATTCACATATGGGTTTTTGTTATAACAACATCTTTGAGTTGCTTAGATTCTTGGTTCTCAGGTTGCTGACACCAACATGCTTCATTAGGTGGGGATAAAACAACAAAAAGTGATGAATAATTGTGAAGGTATCACCAATCAAATCAGAATCATCTTAGACATTGCAGCTGAAGGAATTATCTAGAATTATTTGGGTAAGGCAGCTGCAAAATGTTTTGTTGCTTGGAGTCGAGAAAGACCCAAAATGTGTTTCAGAGAAGAATGCTTCCATAACATGTTAAATATCCCAGAATCGAGTGCACCTAGAATCTCTTACAACTGTGGAATATGAGATGTCACCTACTACTAGATATTGGAGGCCATGGGGCCCATGTCTGATTAGATTGGTGCTGCAGATGGTCGCGTCCTTTGTTCTAGTTCTGTTTCTCTAACTTCTATTAGAAGTTTTCCTTGCATGCATTCCTTCCCATCTCCAGAAGACCCCTTGAGTTGTTTCTGGACAAAATGTGGGTTGAACGCTACGTACACATTGCTAGTGTGTGCACATGCACGCAAAGAGTTTCCTTTGCTTGCTGACAGTAACCGCTATTTGGTTCTGGCCGGGAGAATTTTTGCACTCGGAAAATTAACAGCGACCAAAATTACTGTTTTAGGCGCATCCTCGTGCTGTTTACACAAGACGAATTCAATCGACTCTGCTGTTCATGCTTCAATGTTTTTACATGCTTAATTGGACAAACTGCTTGGGACCCCATGGGGGGTTTGCTAACATGCTTCCCTGAATCCCTGATGATAAACTTTATGGCCCCAAGCAATAAATTCGCCAGCGCATTTATTAAAGGTTGTCTCTGATGAAGAACAGACGAATTCTATTGTCTTTCGCCCTGCAAAGCTAGCGACAGCTCCTCTCTTATCTTCTGAAAAGATAAATGGAGGGCAATTCATAAAGAAAGGCTGCCAAAACACACTGTGGATAAGCGATCTGTCTCTCTTGCCTAACTCTTTATACATCTATATAGGCCAGTTTAAAGCAGAGTGATCGGTGGAGACGGCACATGATTGCAATCAGAGACACTTGTGCTAAACTTTTATAGTGGGTAGCAGACTAAGCAATGTGTGCACATGCTTCCTCCTCTTTCGGTATTATATTTTGCACCTTATCACTAACTTTTTAATTTGCACCCCCAAACAATCGAGCTTAACAAATTCCATCACAAACAACTAATAGGGTTATACTTTTGCATCCTAAGTCAAGATCTCACTGTCGAAGTCATTAAAATAATCGTGTGTAGTACAATCTTAATAGGTAAATTATAGTATATGGTGCAAAGTGTAGCTCTCTCATTGCCACTCGTTTGGTAATTTGTTCTCCAAACAACTAAATTTAACACATTGTATCTCAGACAATCAATAGAGTTATTCTTTACATCTTAAATTAAGATCTCACCGTTGAAATATATAAAATAATTAGATGTGGTACAATCTTAATTATAACATACGACGTAATGTGTAACTTTTAGGGTAGGTTTGTTTTGGAAAATTTTAGTGTTGTTAAAATTTTAGATATTGGTTTTAGTGAAAAAGTGAAGAGAAAGGTAATTTTTTATATTTTTGTAGTGAAAAGTAATGATTTGATGGGGAAGAGAGATTATATTGTAATATTTTATTGTGTTAAAATTTTAGAAGGTGTAAAATTTTACAACACAAACACAGCCTAAGTGAAATGTATCAAGTTTGATAATTTGAGGTCCAAATTATAAAATAATTGATTATTAAAAAAATGCAAACTGTAATTTTCTCTCTTTTTTTTTTGGTATGTCTTCCTCCATTTTCTATAAAGTTGGTTCCAAGATTTTTTAGCACCTCCCCATGTGCTGAAGTGGGGATGTAGGGTTCACTTTGTTCCACATTTCTTCTGGGTTTTTTTTAACAGGGTGGCGTGGGGTTTCAGAAAGCAAGTCACGTTCTTCTTTAAAAGCCTGATTATTACAGCTCAAAAGGTCAGTGGTCCTACTTCAGGTTTGATGCTCAAAAAAAAAACCTTTGATTAATCTAACTACCCAAATATTACTTACTCTTTTTTTTTTTTTGTTAACAAAGGAAATTTGTGAACCCAGCGGTCCTTATCCGAGCAAGTTCGATATCAGATTTGGAGACATTTGATTGAATAAAACGCATTTTAATAATTACACATGAGAAAGAAAAAAAAAATAATAATGACGTAAGCGGAAATCGAAGCCCAAGGAGTCGGACGGATCGGAAATGGACGACAAGGGTATCACGAATCCTACCACATGAAAATTATTATATTATTTAATGTAACCCAAGACGGGCTGGGCCGAAATTAAAACATGGGCCCTACTTCGTGATTTGCATTGAAGTAGTGAAGTAGCCGCAGACAGGCCTTGGAAATTTTGGAATTATGATATTCCAAATATATTTGTTTCAAGTAGCATTTTGGAACATCAGATTTTAAATGCTCCCTCCTAATGGTCACGGACTTTCCTCCCATTCTCATCTAAAAGACAATAATAACCCTTAGCATGAATTTATTACTTTTTCATATAGAAAAACAAACGCAAAATGGTCCCTTCTGGTTGCCTCCACAATCTGTTATATGTGGGTAATTTTCAGTCTCAAACCTTCAATCTTAACATGTCCTAATAAGTATTCTGATATTGTTAACACATTAGCGGATTTTATTAATAACAATATCAGACAGTGTATGACTTGACAGCCACAAATAGTACCAAGTCATAAGAGATTTGACCATCCCTTCTCAACACTATTGTTTAATGTAATATGAGTCATTGATGAAATTTATTAATGGGTTGACAATATCAAAACTCTTATTAGAATTGAAGCTTTATGACCAAAAAAATTCAGTGTGAATTAAGAGATCGAGGATAAATTTAGTCTCATTCAAAATGAGAAGGGATAAATGCAAGATCATTCTCTGTGCTATGCGCAAAAATCGTTTTAGTCCCTGTGATATGAAAAGCATCAATTTAGTCCCTGTGATTCTATTTTCGTTTGTTATTGGTCCTCCATCAGGGACTGATTTTATCACTTTCTGAAATCACAAGGACTAAATTTATGTTTTTCATATCATAGGGACTAAATCGATTTTTGCATATAGCACAGGGACCAATTTTACATTTATCTCAAATGAGAAAGATAACATCTTTTTGAGTATTATACTTGCCATCAATAGTAATAATATTAAATTCGATAATTATCATGTTTATCTCTTTTTTAAATTGGATTAGCATATCCGAGTAGTAAATTATAGCATATCAAAATTTAGATTAAAAAAAGAAGAAGAAGAGAAACATAATGAAACAAGGAATATGCCAACGAAGAAGAAGGTTTGCTAAACGGAGCAGTTGAAGCAGTGAACAGCCGAGTATTGTATTACATCAACGAGACCTGTCCAGTTGGCTTACCCAAGACAACAAAAGCATGCGCACAATAGTTTTTAACTGAAAAGGGCTCACTAAAGTAGGCGCAAGCAGCAGAGCACCGTCTACGACTACGGGGTGATGGTCAATTGGTCATGGGGCGTCTCAACGCTGGCTGCGCATCTTTAGACATTGGTCCCCCCACTCGCCCTTGGGGTTGGGGAATACCTCTTGAGTCTTGGCTACACCTTTTTCCGTAAACAAAAAAATTTCAAAGCAAAAAATGGCGAGTGCGACTCGACATGTGAGGGCCATAGCTCTCAAAACTCGTGGCCAATGTTGTACAGCTGTCCTTTTGGAGACATTTCTCAAGGAACGGGAAGAAAGCGCGTGCATGCACGAGGGCGCACTTATTTCAAGTTGTCTTTTATTTTTAAGGATAAGGAACCCACTTTCGGTAACTGTTGCATTAACTTTAACGAAATTGGTGAACCACCACACCAGTTTTATTAATTTGCGTTTAGACCATCTTTAGTTTCGGTTTGTCCCCCTCTTTTTCAAGTAACTAAGGAATATATGCACTGAATCCGTACATTATAATTTTTTTATCCAATCTTTACATTTTTTTTCTTAACTATAACATCAATTAATAATAAACGTCATTATTTATTTAATAAATATAAAAATAACAAAATATCAAGTGTTTAACTTCGAAGTTCTTTTTTGTTGGTGACGAGGGAAATTTGAGCACTTATTTAGGTGCACTGTATTTAAATTGATCTGGTCCGAAATCCGTACAAATTAAATTCAACGTCATGATAAATTTTGATAAAATTGATTAATCTCATTTAAATTGCGAATTTTTTGCGCAAATGGTAATTCAAATCCGTGAGTGTATGTCTAACTCACTCTCTTAAAAGGCATCCCACTACTAGTTGAGCTACTCGAGTGGTTTAAACTTAACTTCGAAGTTAAGTTGCCAAAAATCATTCAGAAATCTTGTACATTTTATTTTTTATCTCCCATTAGTCGGAATCAGTACAAGAATGCAAAGGATCGTATCATGAAAACTTTGTTTTATATTCTATATTTTTGTCATGTATCATTATATACTATTAATATTTGAGTTGAGGGACTTTAAACCCATGTTTTAAGGAGATCCCATGAGTTGGACCTTTTGGTTAAGGTTCACGGGTCGTTTTATCAAGAATTAATCATAAAGATCCATTACCAAAAAGCATTATTTCTTACGCCTTGATACCAATAATGGATCTTTAAAATAATGGGGAGAGAAATGTAAATACATTCAGAGTAGAGCTCACACTTGCGAATTCAACAAAGTACGAGTGCATAATCACAAAATTTCCATTGTCATACTCCCTCGGTCAGCAACCACTCAGAGAAAGCGAGTCAGAGTTTTGTAGAAACGAGTAAACGTATTTAATTTTCACAACCTCCTAGCCAACTCCCTCCATTATTCTTTACTTTCTTCCTCTCCTTTCCACGCCTCAAACCCTAGAAAAATTCACCTCAGATGCAAATGGGTTCACCTCGCATACCCTAGAAACCCAGGACTCCACGCAAAACCAAGATTCCGCAAAGTCCCATTCACCCATGGCCGCATTTTCCATTTCCAGGCACCTCACTGCCTTAACTCTCTTGATTTTCTTCTTCAAATCCTTAGCTGCAGAACCCGATTCTTCCTTCTCATTCACACAGTTCGATAACGGTTCCAAATTTGAGTCCAAGATTGCTCTGTACGGGGATGCAAAGGTTGTTAATGGCGGGTATGGGGTTCAACTCACTGCTGGGCGAGTCATGTACAAGAACCCCATTAAACTTGTCGAAGGTATGCCGAGAAAGTTGGTTTCTTTTTCTACATACTTCTCGTTCTCGATGACTACGGACAATGGTGATGGTCTAGCTTTCCTTATGATTCCAAGTGGTCTCAATGTTAGCGAGTTTGGTAATAGTTCATTTGGGACTTCTTTAGGAACTGGGAAAAGTAAGTTTAAGGTTGTTGCTGCTAAGTTTAACACAATAAGGGATGGTAATGATGGTGTGGTGAAGAATCATGTACGTATTGGCGTTGGTAGTGTTGTATCAGCGGAATTGAGCAATGTGTCAGCTTATAATTTGGCTCCAAGTAGTTGGAAAATCCATGCTTGGATAGATTACGAAGCGGGTTCGAGGCGATTTGAGGTTAGGTTGAATCAAGATGATAGTTCGAGGCCCGTTAGTCCGATGCTCACATACCCAATTGATTTGTCCAAAGTGTGGGAGGATGAGGAAGTTTTTGTGGTTTTTAGCTCGTCGACTGGAAATTCTTCCAGGACATGTTTCCTGCATTCGTGGAGTTTTAAACTTAGGCATTTTCCTAATTGGATGCATTCCGAGCCATTGGATCCTAAGGCATTTGCTAAAAGCACCAAAACGTCGGCAGTTCAGAAAAGAAGTGATTGTCTCTACCGAGTGCTTGCTGCTATGATTTTCGGTGCCGCCTGTGGAGCATTGTCGGCATTCACTGTATTGTATTTGTGGACAATCTTTGGCAATAGGCGTCCAGTGGTGCCGGAGGAGTTTGCTATGCAGCCCACTGATTATGAGTACGAGAAAGTCAAAGTAGTTGTAGATAAAGCCATCGAAGATGTCAAGAAGTAGGTGTTTGAGGTGTTCTGTTGGATGCTGTGCTGTAAATCAGTGTCTTTTGTACTTTGATCTTCACGTTCTATTTGTATTGTTGTAATTCAGTGTTCAATTGTCAAAATGTAGTTTCTGTTACATATTGTCCCATCTACGGAGCACTGAGGGAACTTTAGACTGAAACAATGAAATATTGTAGGTTTTAACCCCTTTTGTCAGCATATCCCCTTTGTACTAAGCAGTTTTCATTAAGAGCTATTTTGCTAGCTTGATTTTTATAGCTGGAATGATTAGAGTGATCAGTGGCAACTAGATTTATCCTTGAAACCTATTCTCTCTGCTTCACGGCGCGAACATCCGCTGCAGCCGTCCAACCTTTTGCTTATTAATCCTGCTGGTGAAGCAATATCATTTCTTTAGGCGCGGTGTTTTGTTTGCAAGCCTTTGAAATATGTGCAAAATACTACATTGAGATCTTAAACATTTGAACCAAGTAGTTTTCAGTAGTTTGCATCTTTCTGCCTATTTGGCATAGCTTTGAGAGTTAAGTGGCAACAAACAGGCGCTAGCTGTGTAAAATTAGTATTCTACTTAGTCCTCCAGGAAGCAGAACTTCATGGTGCATCGCATTGCAAAAAATGTTTGGGCCTATGACGACCTGTATGAACCTCCATTATGTATTCAGGATGTACTCTGCTAATTCCTACAATTCAATGGCTAAGAGAGAAAGAAAAGTCTAGCTGTGACATCCATTTCCTAGTACCTGTGGTTTCCCATCAATGACGACATAAAAGAACTGCAAAAGCGACTGCCGTGTGGTTTTTTCTTCTGCTACGAATGTCTAAACATCAAATTGTGAAGCCAGTGCTACGAATGTCTCCAGTCTTTGCAATGAAGATTTTGATAAATGGACTGTGCTAAAGTTTTGCCTCGGCTACGGCAACGCATTTTTACAGAGAAGAAATTGCGTCTTAATTGTTCGCATCAAGTGATGCAAAATTCCCTATTGGCTGCAGCAATGAATGAACTTGACTTGGCTGCTGAAGACCTTGGCTTATAAGGAATCCAGAAGTCCTTGAGCTATATTGAAGCTTGGTTAAGCCAAGATTTTAGTCTACTAGTTGATAGCTTCCGACTAACAGGATGCAATAAGGAGCCACATAAGTTAAAACCTTGACGACATTGGTTATCTAATAAACTGAACTAAGAACTGGTGGAGAGATTTGCAGTCAACGACTCAACCTGCAATCAAAGAACAGCCTTACTTTGACAGAAATCTGTAAAAATTAAATGGTAGTGACGGAATACACATGAACTATTAGATGTCAGAGTTCTTGCAATTTAATCCCATGCCAACTGAGCAAGCACATAGGCCGAATTAAAGAGAACACGACGAACCGCCGAAGTATGCTAACTTAAACGCAGGGCAAATAATCACCGAAAAAGCAGATTTAATAAAAATATAGGTCGCTCACTTAAAATGTTTTACAAATACTACATTAAGGTACTTGTTTCCACAACCTTCTTCCTCGTTCCCTTCTCCACCAGCACACAAGAAACAAACAACAGAAACAATTTTAAGATTGACAGTAATGAAGGGCCTACAGCTACCCGGAATAGTCCACGCCCTTTACCAGAGACTGGCAACCGGAAGTTGCGGCATTCTGCAAACATAACTAATATGATCAGATCTCATTAGCCTCTTCTTCCTCATATTCCTCCTCGTACTCATCCTCATCGGCGGTGGCATCTTGGTACTGCTGATACTCTGAAACAAGATCATTCATGTTGCTCTCGGCCTCGGTAAACTCCATCTCGTCCATACCTTCTCCTGTGTACCAATGCAAGAAGGCCTTTCTCCTGAACATGGCCGTGAATTGCTCACTCACACGGCGGAACATTTCCTGGATAGAAGTGGAGTTCCCAATGAAAGTTGATGCCATTTTCAACCCTGTTGGTGGAATATCACATACTGTGGATTTGACATTGTGCGGAATCCATTCCACGAAGTATGATGAGTTCTTGTTCTGAACATTGATCATTTGCTCATCGACTTCCTTGGTGCTCATTTTGCCCCGAAACATAGCAGAGGCCGTGAGATACCGACCGTGTCGTGGGTCAGCTGCGCACATCATGTTCTTTGCATCCCACATTTGCTGGGTGAGTTCTGGTACAGTCAGGGCTCTGTACTGTTGTGAACCTCGGGATGTCAAAGGAGCGAAACCCACCATGAAAAAGTGAAGCCTTGGGAAGGGGATCAGATTAACAGCAAGCTTTCTAAGGTCGGAGTTAAGCTGGCCAGGGAATCTCAAACAGCAGGTGACCCCAGACATGGTTGCAGAAATCAAATGGTTCAGATCTCCAACTACACCAACAAAAGGAAGAATCAGTAAACGAAATAAAGAGGCCACACACAAAAACCTCCCATGCGGGAAAAGCCGATTATCTTACAGCTTGGGGTAGTGAGCTTGAGAGTGCGGAAGCAAATGTCGTACAGAGCTTCGTTATCAAGAACCATGCACTCATCAGCATTTTCAACGAGCTGGTGGACAGACAAGGTGGCGTTGTAAGGCTCAACCACTGTGTCAGAGACCTTTGGGGAGGGAAAGACGGAGAAAGTGAGCATCATTCGGTCTGGGTATTCCTCTCTGATCTTCGAAATCAAAAGGGTACCCATTCCAGATCCAGTTCCCCCTCCTAGAGAATGGCAGACCTGAAATCCTGCAAGACCAAAACCCTAGCTAGGGTTAGCACAAATAGCTTGTGAGAGAGAGAGACAGAGACAGAGACATTTGAAAGAACAAACCTTGCAAACAATCACAGTTCTCTGCCTCTTTACGAACCACATCGAGCACGGAATCAACGAGCTCTGCGCCTTCGGTATAATGACCTTTAGCCCAGTTGTTTCCAGCGCCAGATTGGCCGAAAACGAAATTGTCCGGCCTGAAAATCTGGCCGTAGGGTCCGGTCCTGAGGCTGTCCATAGTACCGGGCTCCAGATCCACGAGGACAGCGCGAGGCACATACCTCCCACAGCTTGCCTCGTTGTAGTACACATTAATCCTCTCGAGCTGTATATCAGTCTCGCCCTGGTATCTCCCCGTTGCATCAATGCCGTGCTCCGCGCACACCACTTCCCAGAACTTGGCTCCGATCTGGTTTCCACATTGACCAGCTTGGAGGTGAAGGATCTCACGCATTTTCGCTGAAAGTTTAGAAAACAGATAAAAACCAGAGAGCACTTCTGGTGAAAATGAGAGAGAGAGAGAGAGGCAGAGAGAGAAAAGAAATAGAGAAATGGGTGGATGGAAATGTGGGGACGGGGTAGCTTTCTTTATAGAAAGTCGTAAACTTTTAACGGTTCAATTTAGCCTCTTATGTGTTTTGAATGAGAAGCGGGAGGGGGTTATTTCGTTTGTTTTGAATTTAGTGAAAATGAGTTGTGAATCCAAAAGTAACGTTCAGATTGACCTGGACCGCATCTACAATTTTTGAAATGCCTTGAAATTTAGGAAACAGCCAGCGGGCACCGACGAAGCTGTCATTAATGGATTTTATATATATATATATTTGGGAAAGAGACAGATTGAGCCTCTCAATAGAGAGCTGGCATAACCAGTCTGGACTTTTCTATTATATTTTAAATTCAAAAATAAAATATGTTTCCTCTTTAGTTTAATGGCACCGCAAAACCAGGAGATCTGATCTGGCCCCATCGTCCTTATTGATCAGGTTGTCTGGGTATCCAAATGAATCGTGACCTTGATCTTATCCTGCGCAAACTGCCGGCTTAAACTCTTAAGGGCTTGTTTGGGATCCTTTTTAACGCAAGCTTTAAGTCTTCCTCGTTTGGATGTATATTATTAACTCAGGTTTTAAAGCAAGTTTCTGCAATAATTAGAAACATGTCTCGAAGTCAAATGTTATTATTTCTCCAACTGACATTACATTTCACCATATTATTAGATCCTACTTTTTAAATAATGTTCAATTAAAGTTAAGTCATGTTCGTTTCCCTACAAACGTTAGAATTTGAATTCTCATTTCGGTCATGTTCGTCGAACATAACTGGATCTAAGGATTCAGCCTAAAAATTCTAATTTTACCTTGAATAAATTGATGTTAAATGACCAGATATCCTCCAATAAAACGTGAAGAGCTTAAAAATATAAGGGTAAAATAGAATTATAAAAAACATGTAGTGTAAATATTTAGTGCATTAAAATAAAAAGAAGAAGAAATAACGAAATAGTCCGAATGTTATGAGATTGAAAGTTAGTTGATGGTTAATTTGGCCATTTCACCCCGCCTGATCTGACCAACGGAGACTTTCGTCTCTCCATTGATCTTCCCCTCCTCCCCTGTTGACGTGAAACGAGCAGGCCTCTGGTGGGACCAAAACAACTCACGGGGTACCAACCTCTTGCATACTTGTGACAAAGGGTTGATCGTAGGGTCCTACCGTGGGCTTCCATGTTGGAAATTCGCTTTTAAAAGAAAGTCTCTTCCATTATTTAAACAAAGCGCTTGATTACAGAAAAGAGGAGACATGTAACAGTACAATATACCGGAAAAACTGGTGCTTCAAAGGCATAAAAACTGGTACAGACGTTGTCATGGCCTCACCAAAGCAAAGGCCAGGTTAGGAAATATTAAGTGGCGTGGAGCTGATCTGTATGAGGAGATTGAGTTGTTTAAACTCAATGACTTTGACTGTGCCAAATGAAGCGGGCTGGCAGTTTGGGGCTTCAATTCATTATGAGCTTTTATCTTATATTTCCTTGTCTTTAAGCTTAGTTATATTTCTGTTGCAGCCTACCTGTTTGGGTATAGAGTAGGGGCTCTACGAGCCCATTCAGCTTTAGTATACATCTGTTCGTGAGTGCAAGGGAAAAAAAAAAAAAAGGCAAAAATCTGCAAAGTTGAGACGCAAAGGAGAGTGGCTCTCTCTCGAATAGAGTCAGTATCGTTTTCTAGCATTTTTTCGTTCATCCAAACATTTCTACCGATCATCCATTCCTACAATTTTACATTCATATCCTAGCTTTCAAGGGGGTACATAACAGACGTTGAGCTCTATGTAAAAGCTCAGGTTATGCCCCATGAGAGAGTGCCGTATAAACAACAGAATATGAAACCAGACACGTAAGTAATGCAATTTCATCATTCAAATCCTTTGGAGTGAAGCACAGCAACTCAGCAGCAATGTCCTTTGCAGCAAGCTCTCTATGAAATTCTCCTTCGAACTTTAGGACAACCCTAAGTACCAAATCTGTGACAAGTGTCTGTGGATATCAAGGGTTTCTCGAGAAGATTAGGGAACAGCAGAAGAATAAAAGCAAGACTCTAGACTCCTCTCCGCAACCACATTTACATTACCGAACCTCAAGCAAGGAAGATTTAAAGTAGAAGATAAACAACAAAATGGCAAGGATCAGTCTACTTCTCATTATGAAAACATAACAGCACCAGAAAACAGCAAAAAGCCACCAACTCAATTAGCATACATGGTTAGATGTGCCAATGAGCTATGGCTCAAGTGGCACCTCCTCCGTATAGGAGGGTCCTGATCCGGGGTTCGAATACCCCCACCCCCTTCCCCTGGCAGGCTATGGCCTGCATTGCCTAAAAAAAATACATGGTTAGATGTGTCAGTAATCTTATTCTATGACTAAGGAAAAGCTTGAATAAACTGTTCCAATTGATATAGTGTGCAGTTATGACATTTTGACACTCACTAAGCCTTTCCAACTCTATCATCAAAATAAACCACGGAATTTGTAGGTAAGAGGAAAAGAGCAATGAAAAATGATGACTTTTTATAACTTCTTGGATCTCAGCACACTATGATTATCTTCAATTCCATTAGGAATTTACAGATAGATAACGCAGTTTTTAGAAAACATCATCGATCCAATTGAGAAACAGGAATGAATTTACAAAACTTGATAGCAGACAAATTCAACAAAACTGTCAAAAAAAATGATGGCATGTAAGAGAGAGACATGAATGAATTTACAAGGACCCATCCCACTCTTTCAATACAGAACCATTGGTTGCATTAAAAGCAATAGTTCTTCAGATGATTAGGAGTCACACAAGCCTACTAAAGTTTTTTTGATAAGTACACAAGCCTACTAAAGTCAGTTGCAAACGAGTAAATAATCTAGAGAATAAGAGAAACGGAGGCATGAAACACAACCAGATTGAAGTTCTACAGAATGTATTTTTCTTATACAGGTAAGTTTCTCCATTTCTCCGCCCAGGAAAAATATATTGATACAGATTAAGCATTTATATTCACTGCTGATTTAAGAACAGTAACACCAAATCTGAAAAACCTGACGTTAATTTCATAAAAAGTAACTGAAACGAGGGACTAGTCAACAAGTTCTGAGCACCTTCCTTTTTTTTTTTGTGAAAAGTTCTGAATACACCTCAGTAAAATGATCCGAACCCTTCCCCCGGGCAGATTAGACACAATGAAAAAAATGACATTGAATCACTGGAATGCCACCCCCTAGATCCATGTCTTAGAAATAATGCAGCAAACTAACATATATTAGTAATTTATTTGAAAGTTTCAAAAACTTTACAAATACGATGCATTAAAGTGTGTAAACAAATTGTGATTAACTAAGGTTGTGTTTGTGTTGTAAAATTTTAGTGTTGTTAAAATTTTAGGTATTGGGTTTAGTGAAAAAGTGAAGAGAGAGGTAATTTTTTATATTTTTTGTAGTAAATAGTAATGATTTGATGGGGAGAGAGAGATTATATTGTAATATTTAATTGTGTTAAAATTTTAGAGGGGGTAAAATTTTGGTACACAAACGCACCCTAAGGGTGAGTTTGTTTTGTAAAATTTTAGTGTTGTTAGAATTTTAGTTATTGGGTTTAGTGAAAAAGTAAAGAAATAGGTAATTTTTTATATTTTTGTAGTGAAAATTAATGATTTGATAGGGGGAGAGAGATTATATTATAATATTTTATTATATTAAAATTTTAAGAAGGGTAAAATTTTACAATGCAAACACAGACTTAGACATGGATCTCAGAAATGTGAGGGCATTACAGGCAGCAAAAACATATAGTTGTAGGTTTAAGCTGCAAAGCGGGTCCCAACAATTGTTCTAGCACGTCTATAATAGGCAACCGGCAAATTAATAATTGCACAGAAGCCTCAGTAATAGTGCAATACAAATTAGACTAACTTGACATTTTAGTTTAGTCAATTTTTCACCGCATACTACTTTGTAATGTTTTCCATTTCAATTAAATAACGAAGAAATATACAAGCTTTTTCACCAGTTATCTCTGCAATCAAACCTTAGATGAAGTATTCATGGCTTCACCACAATCAAATCACCAATAATTTAGACAAAAAGGAGCTCGAAAATATTACTTTAGATGTGGGAAACAAAAGAATTTAGAGCACGCTTTCAAGTTGTTTCATTGATCCATTAAAGAGTTGCATAATATGCAGAGTACATAAAAACTTATATGAAACAGAAAGCAATACGTAATTCAAGAATAAAAGGAGTTCCTCTTTCTTTGTTCTTTAGATTTTGGACAGAAGAGCATCTCAGAGAGCTGTCCCCATTAGCTTCTTCACTAGCAATCAACGTGCAAGGATAACAAAGGAATGAACTCATCACCGATGCTCAGAAACCATAGACCCTATGCGAAAAACCAACAAGTACAGATTACTACTCATACGCGCAAACAAAAACCTTTAAAAACGAAAGACAAAAATCGCATAACATAACTCAATATTTCCTTCAACCTAGGACAGATATAACTTCAAAAGAGGTTCAGACAAAGCATATAAAGAGACACAAAGGGTATGTTCTGAGTCTTTCAGCTTAGCACAGGAAGAGGAGTCTTGGGGTCTGACATTGCCTAAAGCGTGTTAATGGTGAATACACTGTAATTTCTCTCGTTCATAAATAGTATTGAAAAAAACTATCAGAGCCATCGTATAGACTTACAAATCGCACATAAAGCTGATTCCTTGCACAGATTGAACCGATAGAACAGCCGTTTTTTTAAACCACATAGCTTTAGAACACAAAAAAAAAAACTAGTTCTTTAGCTATAAACTAAACCAAACACTACAGAGAAATTGCGATTGCATCCCCATGTTCTCCTTACTCTCTTCTTCAGCGCGCCTCGTACTGAACAATGCGACGGGTGCGCTTCTTGTACAAGATACGGTAACCGCATTCTCGGCATTGTATCACATCACCTGGCTTCAAAGTATTTTCCATCCCACAGTCTCCACAGATGTAGCTGACTGGTTCTGGTTGAGGATCCATCTAGCTGAAGACCCGAAGTTATTCCAAGGGGAAAAGACTCTAGGGCAGAAAAAAGGAGGATTGGAATCGCTAGAGATTCTCTAGCCGACTTCAAAGACAGCAGCGAAGAGCAAGAGGGATAGGGGGACTGAAATTAATAGGGGCTTGATCGGGCTAAACCCTAGGGCGTGTTTGGAAAATATGTTAAATGGAACCTGTTGTGGGCTAAGGGTATCCAAACCCACTATGAGTCATTGATATTGTGTTTGAGTGTTAAAATTTTGAATAGGTTACGAATTTAGGGTATTGAATTTGGTGAAAAAGTGAAGAAAGAAATATTTTTAATATTTATTATAGTGAAAAGTAATGATGTAATGAAGAAAGATATTAAATTGTAATTTTTTATTGTGTTAAAATTTTAAGAAGTGTAAAATTTTTGTAATCAAACGTAGCTTCAGTTAGCCTGAGCCTACAAGTCATTTTCTCCATAGAAACTATGCTTACAAGTAGTTTATTTTTGGAAAATATGTTAAATGGAACCTGTTGTGGGCTAAGGGTATCCAAACCCACTATGAGTCATTGATATTGTGTTTGAGTGTTAAAATTTTGAATAGGACTACGAATTTAGGGTATTGAATTTGGTGAAAAAGTGAAGAAATAAATATTTTTAATATTTATTATAGTGAAAAGTAATGATGTAATGAAAAAAGATATTAAATTGTAATTTTTTATTGTGTTAAAATTTTAAGAAGTGTAAAAATTTTGTAATCAAACGTAGCTTCAGTTAGCCTGAACCTACAAGTCATTTTCTCCATAGAAACTATGCTTACAAGTAGTTTATTTTTGTTAAAACAATACAATTTTAGGTATAGAAGTTGATAAAAAGATGATAAAAAAGTTTGTCCGCGGTGGTGAAACAATAAAAAAGTTTAGGAGAGAGGCACTTTAGGTCGGAAAAAATAAAGATTCAGAAGTTTTAAAATGAAAGTCATTTTTCAGTAATGTGAATTGTGAAGCTCTATTTTACTGCTAGCCGAATTAATTTTAATTTACTATATTTTACCGACTCCAAACACTGCAGACTACAAGCAAAAAAGTCAAAACAAACAGAGCATACTTTTCTCTTTGTTTAGCCCATGTTTGGATGCACCACCTATATATATATATATATATATATATATAAATGGGGCTGTTTGAGGGTGGAAATTTTGGATACTGAGATTTGGTAAATATTATAAAGTAAAGATATGTTATGAGAGTTAATGAAAAAGTGAAGAGTGAGAAGATTTTTAATAAATATTATAATAATAATAAAATTATGTGATGAATTTTTTATTATTAAACCTAAATTTTTGGGTCTAAATTATTGGAGCTCAAACAAGACTATATATGCAGCCTGCAGGCTGTTATGTTCAAATGAAATGTCTGTTGTGTTACGTGTATTTTGAATAACTGTTGTTTATTCTCCATGTTCTCGTAGGTCTCCTCTGCTATAGTTTTTTTTTAATGAACCACTAATTTTATATATTCAAAGCACAAAGGAAATTACATAAAAATGATCCAAAGGGCCAGTAGCGAGTTTAGGGGGCCGAAGCTTTAAATGAAGGACACAAGGTCCTCGATCGTGGCTGGCACAAGGGTCCTGGGAAACACGTGAAAACCCATAAAAAATGAGCCCGAAAACCCATTGAAAGAAAAAAAATCACCGCACAAGGCACTGGCAAGTTGGCAACTACCACTAAAGGAGGGACAACATCATCGTTGGTCCTGCTCCCTGAGAGCACCGAACATGCAAATTCAGCTGTAATTACAAGTAACATAGAACACACATAGAAAAACATTAGCATGCCTTAAACAGAGAGGCAAGCCCAAACGGGCAAAAGCGTAATATAGTCAACGCTGGCCAGAACTTGGCCGGAGATGGCGATGGTGGCAGTCAGAGGAGATCCACAGCCTAGAGGAGAGGGCATGAACCACATAGGTCATTCATGGGAAGAAGAGCAGGTTTTGAGCGGCGGACGTGTGGCCAAGAGCTTCAGCGCGTCAGATTCAAGCGCAACACGTGGGCGCGTGTGGCTACACGTTCCATCGTTGACGAGCCGGAGAAACTTCGTTGCGCAGATCTGGGTCGTCTGAGAACACCTATGGGGTGCGTGCTCGACGAATCAAGGCAAAAAAACACTTGTTGTCGTGCGAAAGCCACCTACAAAAAATCAAAACACTAACCAACACAAACAGCCAAACAACCCAGGTAGGAGGAGGAACGGGGAGAGGGAAGAGGGGGGAGGGAAAAAGAAAAAAAAATGGGGGGGAGGAGGAGGGTGGAGCTCTAGGGCGCACTGGTATGGGGGAAGCAGAGAGAGTTTAGAATTTAGAGAGAAGGTATAATCCTCGACTAGCTGCTCTTGAAAGCAAATTCTATTTTTTTCCGAAGGTATAATAGTGTGATTTGATTATCACAAGCAAACCTCTCGGTATATAATAGTGTTATTTTGTCCGAAGGTGGGTATATAATAGTGTTAATTTTTTTCTCGTAGGTTGTGTTTGAGTGTTAAAATTTTAAGGTATAAGAGTTGATGAAAAAATGAACATAGTTTATGAGAATTTGTGAAAGGTGAAGATATTTTATAGAAGTTGATAAAAAAGTGAAGTGAAAATTTTTGAATAAATATTATAGTGAAAAAAATGTTTTGAAGGAATGAGATTATTTTGTAATTTCTTAGAATGAGTTCTGTCAAAATTTTGGCACTCTTGCCGACAATCTGATAGGCTTTTCACTTCTATTGATTGTCCTTCGCATTTTTCTTTTTTCTGCCAAAACATATATAACAATTTAGTATTTTTATGAAGTTTTTACCTATTTTCCTTTTCCTAAACATGGGCCTGGGATCTTGGAGGCATAGGCAATTGCCTGCCCTGTTCTATTTCCTATGGTCTTCTGGGATTGTGGAAGCCTTCCACGACAGCACAAAAATAATGCCCGAAAAGTTGTGCTTTTCAAAATTTAGAAGTAGTTTTTCGGAAGATAAGTGTTTAAAGAGAGCCTTATGGAAAACTTTTCACATCCATAATCAAATGTGTATTGACATTTTTTTAGGAGAAACATTATAGTAGGGCTATATCTATTGTAAAAATCATATTGAATCTCATAACTATTAATTTGCCTAATTATACCCTATAAGTTTTAAATGGCATTAATTCTCTTCTTCATTTGGTTTGCCTGTTAAACCACACAAAAAATAATTGAAATGTTCATCTAACACAAAATTACGAAAAAAATATTATAAGTTTTTTGTAAATAAATATAAATGTTATATAAAAAAATATAAAAAAATTCTGAATTGGATAGTTAAATTAAAAAAAGAGAAAAAATATGCAATAATAGCAAAACACCATTTGAGACTTTATATCAGCAATACTGTAAATGTTATAAGACTCAAATATTATATCTCTTTATTAGAATTTTAATCAATTTAAATTGGGCATAAAATTAGAGATGGTCTCGATTATTCGGCTCTCTTAACGGGCTGTGACATTTACACGACAACATAAGATCCAAAGATCTTTTACCGGAATTTTCTTAAACCCCGTACCACATTCGAGGTCGTGGACAAATAGAGTCCACAAATTGCACCCCTGCTTCTGGCCACCCGTTTATTATCAAAAAGATTTCCGAAGAAACTTATTTCCCAAGCAAGATCCAAGACGCCAAAAGTATATCAACTTGAAAGTTCGCTTGCCTCTTCCCTAAACTTATATCGACACCTTTAGTATCAATTCCCCCGTACAAGCAAATCGTTGTCTCAATTTCAAACTGCAAGTTGTTTAAGATGGGTATGATTTTGGGAAAGATCAGCGTCGAAACCCCCAAGTACGAAGTGATTCAGTCCTCGGCCGAATATGAAATCCGGAAATACGCACCGTCAGTGGTAGCTGAGGTCACGTACGAGCCATCACAGTTCAAGGGCAACAGAGATGGCGGCTTTACCGTGTTGGCCAACTACATTGGCGCCTTAGGCAACCCACAAAACACCAAGCCCGAAAAGATTGCGATGACCGCTCCAGTAATAACGAAGACCCCAGAGAAGATTGCTATGACAGCTCCGGTTGTGACGAAGGCTGGTGGGGAAGAGGAGGAGGGAAAGAAGATGGTGACTATGCAGTTTTTGTTGCCGGCTAAGTATCGGAAGGCAGAGGAGGCGCCGAGGCCAGTGGATGACAGGGTGGTGATAAGAGAGGAGGGGGAGAGGAAATATGGGGTGGTGAAGTTTGGGGGAATGGCAACGGAGGAGGTGGTGAAGGAAAAGGTGGACAACCTGAAGAAGACGTTGGAAAGAGATGGGTATAAGGTGACTGGGGAGTTCCTGTTGGCAAGGTATAACCCACCTTGGACTTTGCCTCCGCTCAGGACCAACGAGGTTATGATCCCAGTTGAGTGATGTTCTAAGCCTCTGCTTGCGAGGGAGGAACTGTTTAGACTTTCGGTGGGTTTTGGAATGTAAATTGCAGGTGGTCATGAGCAAATAAAACAAGTCTGTTGTGTATTTTGAATAACAATTGCGTTGTCTACTCTCTGTCTCCTCTACTATAGCTGCTCTTGAAAGCTGATTCTATTTTTCCGAAGCTGGGTGTATGGTGTTTATCACGAGCAGGCTCCCGATACTACACCAAGCAGACGATCTGAAAGGCTTTTCAGTTCTATTGATTGTCCTTTTTGAACCTCCATTGTACTCAAATTATAAAGCAGTCCTCAACATAGTTAATTCATTAACCTATTAGCCCCCCAAAAGTCCCATGAAGAGTTGGCAGTAGACATCGTTAAAATAATCGAAAGGAAAGAATAAAACTCTTCATTGAGAATGGACTTTGAAACGGCTGTCTCTATCTAATCCCAGTATTTTGAAGACAACACCACTAGAGTGGTCAATAATTCACAATGTCTATAGACATATATTTCACGCATGATGAATCTTATCAACTTATCCACTGAAGAACTTTACCACAATAGTGATGATATTCAAAATTAAGAGGGGTAGTCTCAAGAACTGGCATGCATGTACTAGCCCTATGATCTGCCCTTTAAGCGAATTTCTTCCACCTCCTGAAAGTTCTGCCAAGGTCCATCCCCTTGGAGCAAGGAACCGATCCTCGTTCAGTATCGCCAATGAATTTGCAAAAAGCAGCAAGGCTTCAAGTAAAGTCCAGAAACCCATTTTCTGCACAGCGAAGGATTTCAATATTTCAGTTTCTGCTTAGAAACACTAATAGGCAATATCCAAGCGAGGAATTGGTGGATACTTTTTTTGTTTTCCTATTCAGCATGACCTGTGGAACTTTTCATTCATATGTAACAGATACAAAATAGAATTTCCCTCTGTTGAATAAGTAAGTGTGAGAGGGTAAGAAGGTTGATTCCCACATTCCAAAGATGTCACAGTGGTTAATATATCACAATTAAGCCCAAACCTATAGGCTAAATTTTAGTTTGCGTGATGTCCCTATGTGTTATATTATGAACCCACTAGAAGTCTCACATGTGTTTATCTCCCCAACACCCTCCAACTGGCCCACACAAAATAATTGACCTAGGAATCTGACTTGATCACTAGTACATATGGCTATTTCTAATCCTATTATGGAGGAAGAAAAAAAAAACCCAATCTCACAAGGTGGACTAACTAAGTTGCCACCTACGAGCTAATTAAAGTTCAGTTACATTTGATTAGTAAGGCATCATATTTGGACACAATAGACTCTAACCCGTGGTAAAGATTCAAGATGGAGCTGGCGCAAGGCTTACTTTATTAACTTGCCTAGCAACTGTAACCGGGGGGGGGGGGGGGGGGGCTGCACATGCTTGTCAAATTAACCACCCGATATTGCAAGCTCACCAATGATGACTGGATTGTCACCTGGCAGCAGAGTCAGGTAAATTTATAGTTTGCACCAATGCAAAATAACCTGTGGATCAATAACCAACTCAGGGAGCTACTCCACCTCACTAGCTTGCTCTTACTAGTCCTCTATCTATATCTTTGTGCTTTCCAAAGGTAGGGATTAGGTACCTGTGGTATAGTTGGTAATCTATATGGAACATCATCCCAAATTAGCTTTTCAAAGCTACCTCAGTCACCTAGTGGTAAGCAAGATAAAAAATCCTGTGAAGGCATAAACTCTAGTCCTTCCTAAATATAGAGCAAACCATTATTTTACATATGTTCTAGAAAATTCTGTAAACTTACATACATCCTGAATGAATACCTCTCTTTTCAAAATCTGCAGCTATCAACCATTAGACTACCACAAATCAGTTTGCTTCTTACTTTTTCACTCCAAAGAAGTAGGATAAAGTTTTTCAAACAGAGTTATGCACTACCAAATGACATGCTAATTTCACACACGAACACATTGTGGCCTCAATATCGTACCAATACAAAACTAATATCACCTATTACACACTCACTGTCAAGGCCATGAATTTAGCTCTTGAAGCCCAGAGCATACATCATTTAAGCACAGTGATGCTCTGAACCACAAGTTAACTAGATATGATGAGCACTGTGGAATAAACCTCCAGCCCTTAGCCCTGAACTCCGCCAGATTGAAGAAAATACAGCAAAATATGTTGAGGCACTTTTGATACAACATGATGGCCACCAAGTCATACTTCAGGCAAGAATTAAAGTAATTTTATGTTCCCTAAAGGTTGGGGATAATACCAACAACACTAACTGCTACCGGCTCGTAAGAACCATACATTAAGATCTCTGAAATAAGATTCTATTACAGCCTCAACACTCATCTAAATTATATATTTGGGCTCCATAAACAATCTCCATGATTCAATTCGTCAGAAACCAACTAATTCTACCTTGTCGGACCTCAATTTACCACTCAATAGAAGCCAGAAAGCAGCATAACACAACGACCCCAGATACGTAGGGGAACTTCATCAAACAAACAATTGGTGCTTTTTTATACAGCAAATATGATGAATCTTCAGTTAATAAGACGAACGAATCAAACAAAACCGAATCAGAATAAGTCCTGTACTGTGGTTTTGGCTCGGTACTATTTGAGAAAAATAAGTTAATTTACAGAGCAAAAAGTAAAAAAAGAAATCTCACCAGTAACAAGAACTAACCAGAGGACGGATATTCAACTCAGAGGACAACAACGGTCCCCGGCGAAGGCGCTGGAACTTCACCGCTTCTGTTGATTTCTACAAGGACCTGCGAGGAATAACTTAATAAGGATGTAAGAAAGACCTGGGACAGGGCAAATCGCTTACTTGCGTTTATTGGAGGTCCATAGTTTCGATTGGTCCACGTCATCCTCACAGGCACTTTTCTTTACATCCAACGGTCTGGAATACCTCGCTGATGCAACCGGTAGATGGGATCCGTTGGATGAGCTCTGTTGCTGCTAGTTTAAACCCTGAGTGCCCGACCCGACGGCCCCAACTGCAAATCACGACCCGGTAGAAGTTTCCCCAGACGAAGATAGCTTAGACCTTAGAGGTGCAACGTAGATAAACCCTCTTCAGCATTCAGTCGAATATGGTGTCGTTTCAGCTACTTTCACCTTCTATTTCACTTCCCCTACTTCCGGACTATCACCTAGCACTTCTAAATCGCAGAATTTCGACGGGTGATAAAGCTTCGGAACCTCTCAAATTTGACACATTCACATTAGTTTCTAAAACGAAGCTTAGAGTAGCTAGAGCTTCCATTAACGGGGACACCAATGGAGCTCTTGAGCCGCCGAAACCTACTCGGAGAGGCAGAAAGAAGGGAATCACTTCTTCGTCAGTCACTTCTAGCCCGAAGAAAACAAAGCGTTCCAGAAAAATCCAAGTCGAGAATGGCACGGTTGAAGACAGCGAAGCAAAGAAAACAGAGCTAGATCTAGAATTAGACGATTATGATGATGGGATGGATTTTCGGTACGATAACCCACCCCTGATCTGCTGCTTCGGTGCCGCACAGAAAGAGTTTGTGCCCACAGTCCGGGTGTCCGACAACCAAATGCACCCGGACATCTACTCGCAATGGAAAATGCTCCAGTGGAACCCGCCAGAGTTCGTGAGAGCTCCAGGAGGGCCTCCTTCCAATGTGGCGATATCGCACGTCAGGCTAGGCGGGCGAGCCGCGTTCATGGGGAAGGTTGGAAAGGATAAGTTTGGGGACGAGTTGGTGTTGAAGATGAACATGGAGAAGGTGCAGACGCGGGCTGTGAAGTTCGATACTGGTGCTAAGACAGCGTGCACGTACGTCAAGATTAAGTTTGAGGATGGGAGGATGAAGACCGAGACGGTGAAAGAGGCTGCTGAGGATTCACTTCTTATCTCTGAGTTGAACCCTGCTGTTCTCAAAGAGGTAAGGAAGATAAAAATATTGCGAAATTGGGTGGGTTTAGGGAGGTTTAACAATTACTAGTGGCTTATAGACATTTTCCGAGCATTTATGTAGAAATTTATGTTACATTAACTTAGGTCGTCAACTTAGCGAGCAATAGGCGAAGCTTACAACTGCGATTCCAATCTAGGCCTAGATATAACATCTACCAAAATCTTATGCTTATAGCTTTAAGACCCAACTATGGATTATCAATCAGTTTGTTCATCGCAGTACAATATTTTTTATCACGTGTGGAACTCCAATAAATTGTTTTTGAAAATTAGTGACATAGAGCTAGATAGAATATCATGCTATGCCTAGACTTCAGATGTTATTTATCCAGGTTACTGCCTACTGGTGCCACTTCTATTGTGGACGAGTGGAATGAGCAAGTTGTGCTCGTTTGCTGAATGTACCCCATTTTCTTATCTGTTGCAGGCTAGAATCTTTCATTTCAATTCAGAAATTTTAACATCCCCTACCATGCAATCAACCCTTTTTAGAGCAATTGCATGGTCTAAAAAGTTTGGAGGACACATATTTTTCGACTTGAATTTGCCCTTGCCTCTGTGGAGATCCCGTGATGAGACGAGGGAAATAATCAAGAAGGCCTGGAGCGAATCGAACATCATTGAAATTTCAAGGGAGGAGCTGGAATTCCTTCTAGATGAAGATTATTATGAGAGGAAAAGAAACTGCAAGCCCCAATACTATGCTGAAAATTTTGAGCAAACCAAGAACCGGCGAGATTATTATCATTATACCCGTGAGGAAATCTCTCCTCTGTGGCATGATGGTCTTAGATTATTGTTCGTTACCGATGGAACTCTTCGAATTCATTACTATGCCCCTTCATTTGACGGTGTGGTGATTGGAACAGAAGATGTGGTCATCACACCATTTACATGTGATAGGACTGGTTCAGGCGATGCCGTTGTGGCCGGGATTATGAGAAAGTTGACCACGTACCCTGATATGTTTGAAAATCAAGATGTTTTGGAGAGGCAGCTTCGTTTTGCTATTGCGGCAGGAATCATATCGCAATGGACCATTGGTGCAGTGAGAGGTTTTCCTACTGAAAGTGCAACACAAAATTTGAAAGAACAGGTTTATGTACCTTCAATGTGGTAGTCCAGATCAGGATGATGTGTCTTTGACATGGTAGAGCAGATCCTGATACATGATGATTCCCAGTTGACAAAGGGTTTATTGACTGCTATTTGGAGCTTTGAGAACTTTGTCTGTGTTAAAGGTGAGAGAGAAGATCCGGAAATGATTGCAGGAAGCATTAGTTGGATTTTGAATCATCTTGAATTCGGGTATGTAGTGCACTAGATTTTTTGCGTTTTGTCTGAGATTAACACTACCTCTTCTAATGGAAGCTGAGGATTTTGTAGTTTGTAATCACCATCTCTCTCTCTCTCTCTCGGGTTTCTTTGAGTTGAGCTTTCAATGGCTATTTCTTCAGGATAATCCTCTGTAGTTTTTTTTTTTTTTTTTTCATGCAGCAGAATCATTTTGGAGATTATTCTCAAGTTACAGGTAACCTCCATTGTATCATAAACAAGCATACGAAGAGAACACAAAATCTGAAAAGCTATCTGGTAGTAACATGGGGAAATCCATTTCTGTTGTGAATTGTATCGAATATTTCCATCGTTCAAGCCAGTTACATGCTACATTCGACAAGTCATGTTGATGACCGATCGATCAACGAAAGAATAATGAATTAAAGAAATTCTATAACTCCCACATACTAACCTGCTTTGCCTCTTAGTATTTATACACCGACCGCCACTTCCCTAAATTGCGAGCAAGGCTTTTTCTTTGCTGGTATCCAAAACTTTGACCAATATTTTTAAACCCAATGAGAAACTCCAAAATCTTGTAGCCCCTGTTGGCAGCTACTGTTTCCATGCCGCACGAAGCACTCATCAGCCTGCCTTCTAGCAAATGGTGTCGTATTTTCAACGAATGAGCCACATAATCTCCTTGCGCCAAAACCCTATCTTTCTACTGCAGCCTTACGATGTCTCTGGTCAAGTTTCAGTCTAGTAAGTTGCTCCTGCGTCTTGTTGCAGACACAACCAGGAAAAGGATTTGCATAAAAGTTCTCCTCCAGCCTTGGTGTTTCTCCTGCCTTTCTAATATATGGAGCTCCAAGTCTGTCGGAATGCAAATTCTTGACCTCCGAAGAAAATGCTTCCCAAGAAATTGCTCCCTTATCCATCTGATCTATCAGCTGGACAAAATTTAACCTGAAACAGCAGAAGTTTTATCTATGAGAAGACTACGAGGATAATGTAATAACCAGAAACACCCTTGATATAAATATATACGAACCTGTCAGGGTTAATAGTCTTTCGAAATCCTTCAAACTGCCTATGTCCCTGCACCGCCTTGGCCATATTTCCGTCGTATGTATATACAAAGACATCACTTTCAAGTGCCACAATATAATCCAAGGCAGCCAGGCGATTTTGATATGGTTCGAAGGGCGTTAACTCTTTTTCTGTTGCAAGAGTGGAATGAGAGAAGACATTTGGGTACTCGGAGCGGAAGGCTGCCATGCTATTGCTGCCATATATCTCTCCTGCAACTATGTAAATAGTTGTAGTGGAAGGGTAACCCATGGCCTTAAGGAAAAGGGCTGCTTCTCTAGGGGACATCGGGCATCCCCCTTGGAGTCGCCTTTCACTGCTATCTATCTCTTTCTCCTTCCAGTGCTTGACATTGTACCTCATAATCCTAAGTTCCTCTGCCTCTTCCGCAGTGAGGTTGTGGCTGCAGCCAGTGAACGCAAGCATGTCTTTCTCATACCTGCAGTCAAGATCAATCCGGTCATTTGGCAAATTTGAAGCTGCATTTAGAAAGAACTAATAGATGTCATACATGATGATACCTTAGATGCAGAGCGATAAATGGCTCACTATTGTTCCTTAATCTATCAACCAAAACTCGTCCAAGATTTTCAATCTCCTTCGTATAACGGAGTGCCTTATAATTGGCTTGGCACCTTAGCTTCTGGATGGAGGAAGCAAGACCATTATTGGCCAGTCGAGAATCCGAGTGGGTGAACCGTATCACCTTATGTTTCTTTAATAACGGAAGCATCTCGCTCCTGTAGTAACTAGCCTGTAAATGAAGCATCTGAGATACAACTCCGGTAATAGAAAACTGCATTTAAAAGGTGTATTTTTAACTGCATATTGTAACCAGACCTTAGACCAGGAAACAGGGGCTTTGGGAAGGGGCTTAACTTCTGCATACTTGGCAGGCAAGTGCTCTACTATCGCAATGTCGTCTTTTAAAACTTCTATGAAGTGCCTCCAGTCAAAGATATCTTTAAAACCACTGCAGAGGTATTAGAATATCTAGTCAATAACATTAATAAAAGCACGAAAAATACCACGATTTATCAGACAAAAAGATGGTTAACTTATAATGATACCTCGGATCTGTCCAAAATGACTCATGATCAAGAGAAGGAAGAACTAGAGTGGCATTCATTATCTTTGCGATAGCAACCATATCACATATCTGATGCCAATCAAAAAAGTTAGCTAAAGACACGCACAAAAATCAGGAGATTGAGAACAACATGATCTTTATCAAATACGACAAAGCTTGATGGTAACTCTTACCCCTGTTCTCATTTGATTTAATCCACCATTTGCATGAACAAGAATATATCCATTCGTTTTTGAGCCCGTCCCTTAGTGAAGTTTTGAATTGGTACAAATCAGAAATCCGAAAAAGCAAAAAAATAATGATAAAGTACATGCGAGTTTGCCAAATTCTGGGGATAGAACAGTTAAGACATACTTATTCGGTTTTTGGGTCGAGCAATGCATTGAGAAATACTGTCACTATTTGGTTTCATCCATATTTCTGGAGTCTGCAAAATAAGGGAAACCCCAAATAAATTCATGAGAACCAATCAGAAACCATAGGTAAAATAGGGCAGCAACCCCCCTGTAAAATACTGTAAATTGAGCCCAGGGAAGGTTTAATCTAGTGCCAAATGTCCCGCATTAAGTTAAGGCCACAAGGTCCACAGAATCATCAAATGAAAGCAGTCAAGGCGGCGACGGAAATGTTGGTCATAGCCGACCCCACGAAAATTCAAAGCAATATTTAGAAAACTAGTTTCCACCCAGCCACTACATCTTGCGAGTCAAAGCAACAACTGGACAAATAAGACCGTTCCAAACCCATCTGAAGAAGAACTGTTTCTTTAATTACCACCCAAAAAACTGAAACTGGAAATGCTAGAAGAACATGCACAGGATCAGAATTTAGAACGCGGTTTTGAAATAAATCACTCAATTCTTTATGCGTTTGGTCTGAGAAATTACTACCAAATATTGAAGCTTCGGTTTCCTCATTAATTGGAGGCCCCCCAAAAAGAAAAAGAAAAAGAAAAAGTAGAGTGGATATTAATTTTACTTACGGACACCTTCTCGAGAACCCGCTTGGGCATGGATGTATGGATCTCCGGGAGAGCGCGCTGAGCCATTGCCCAATCCTCTTTGAACGTTTGTATGATCAAGAGCCCGCTGTCTTTCCCCTTCCCGGTCACCTCCACGTGACCGTTCAGGAACGAGACCTTCACGAACACCGACATAACCGCCATCAACGTCAACAGCCCGAATATCTTCCGGACCACGTTCCTTCCCGATATCAGCGACTGGGTCATCACGGCCGACCAAAGGAATCCGTTTTCAATCTTAAGCAGCCACGTGTCGGGAACGCAGAAGAACGCCCGGGAGCGAACCAGCAGGAACCTTATGACGGGGTGGTGGAAATAATGGTGGTGGTGAACGTGTGAAGCGCAGGAAGAGAAGTTGAAGGAGTCGTCTTCTTCTTGGTCCGAAAAGTCGGACGAGTTAGAGGATCTCTCGGCGTCCACCAGGTCCGCCACGCGTCGCCTCGTCGCGGTGGGCCCCGCTGGTCGTGGACTACCGGTGCAAGAGTTGCTGGGGCCGACACCGGATGACATGGCCGGACCAGTGGCAACAGAGAAACGAAAAACGTCCAATCTAAAAGAGAAAAGGGAAAGAAACTCGAAACTCGAAGAGAGAAAAGGAAAATGAAAATGAAAAGGTTTTTCCGGTTTGCGAGGGGTGGAGAGAGAGAGAGAGAGAAGGAACCGCCGGTTTGGGCTTCGCTTTTAGTTTCAGAGTTCCGTATTCGAAGGGGAGTAGAGGTGTAAATTATTTCTGTTTTTTCCGAAGTGTTTATCTATAGATCTCTCTCCTCTCTCTAGAAGTCTAAAAAAACCTCGTGGAGAGAATGCGTGGTTATCTCGTTCATGTTTGGTTTGTCGGGACAAAGGACTTTTTATTCAAATTCCGCAATGACGTAACTACCCTTCTAAGTTTGTTTATTTAGGGTGGGTTTGTGTGGTAAAATTTTTGGTATTGGGTTTAGTGTTGATATTGGGTTTAGTGAAAAAGTGAAGAGAGATGTAATATTTTATAGTTTTTGTAATTTGTTATATTTTTTGATGGAAGAGAGAGAGATTATATTGAAGTATTTTATTAGGAGAGAGATAAAATTTTAGTGATTAATCTCCCATGGAGTCCATTCTGCTCATAAATTTCGATAGAGTGAAATTTATATCTAATCTGAAGTTTCAATGAGTTAAACCTAAACCTTTCTTGAAATATAGACGGAAATATATATTTTTTTAAAAAAGCATCGTTATTTTCTAACTTTACTATATAAATTAGGATATATATATATTACCAAAGTTAGTTATATATATATATATATATATATATATATTACCAAAGTTAGTTTACAGTGCATTAATTAATGAAACTTCAAAGAAATAGCTCAGCTGGTGAGCTTTTGGGTTAGCTCCCTAATAGTCACTAGTTGAGACTCCTCAAGGCCATTGAATTATTATATTAATTTTTGAAGAAATATGTCGTCTTCTTCTTCTTCTTCTTTTGTTTTTTTGGCGAAAATAAGGTCTTGAACACGTAAGTAGTGGCAAGAACAATTTACCTAAAACCATCCATTGAACCTGCTGTACAAATTATATCTGGTTATAATTTTATGTTTATCAGAACAAGTGGGATGCATGCACCCAATGCCACGGTGCCAATACCTCGGCGGGTAAGTTGAATTAAGCCAGCTACTTACTGTTTTCCAGTTTCTGGTTGGGCAAACAAGCAGCAGAAAAGATAGACCGATGGGCAATGACAGTTCCAGTAGGCAGTAACTGGATGCGTGAAGTTGGTTTCCAATGGAATTAGCATTAATATTAATGGGCTATGAAATATTCGGTCCGACCAGATCGTTTAGGCTCGGATCTATTAGCATGTGGGTCAGTCTCGACTATCCGACCTCGCATAGAAGTCTGGCATCCGATCTCACATATGAGTCTGACCACCCAATGACTCCTCATGGCAACTCGAATGGTCGACGTCACTCTTCTAATACAACTTTACAACCTGATTCCTCCAGAATGAACTCTGCTAATGAAACTCTACTACCTTAAAAAGTAGTCTCCTAACATGACTACGACGCCAATTCAGGTATAAAAGCTCAGGTATTCTTATTAGACCCACGTTCAATTCTGTCTTTAGAATACTCGTCTTCTCTCTCAAACACTAACTTGATCGTCGGAGTCCCCGGACCCGAGGCCACCCTCCTCGATGATTTTGTAAATTCACTTGACTTCCAAGCATTGTGCTAATTCTTGACATCATCAAATATTATCCAGTTCCATGATATTCCAACTAATTGGAAATGATTAGAGACCTATCAAAGGAAAATGACAGGAGATAGAATATCAATAATTTCTGCAGATAATCTGTACTATGAGCAGCGGGCAGGCGCCGGCGGCCGGGTTGGCACCTACACCAGATGGTCATCTGATCTTTATAATTCGTTTAGCCATTTTCTGATATTAGAGTACTTATGCACGTAGCTGGATATATATATATATATATATTTCTGATCATGACTTCTCACTCCGTCTACTTCCTACAGAATCTGATCACTAAGAGCTCAAAGCTCGCAACTATGGCAGCCCTTTGGTAATTCATTTCATTGGTATTTCTGTTTATGGGGGCAGAAGCTAGCGGTAATGCATGTTATCCAGATTAGAGTGATAATGCCTTAAGAACGCAAGACGACTATGAGTCTATGAGGTCTGAGGTCCTTCTCCCATTATAATTATCTAGACTTGGGATCCTGCCTAACGCGATCAATAATCAAGAAGCGTCATTATGAAAGGCACTAAATTGTTCGGTCGACCGTGCCTTCAACGCCTCTTAAGTGCTTTTTTCCCTGTGAACGTACGGAGTTGAAAATGGTTTTTAAGCTGATTGCTTTGGACGTTTAATGGGCCCTGAAAGCTGCATTTAATTTGCCGTTTCAATTGCGTAATTCTTTCTTTCCCATTAATTAATATATACTAATTTGTAATCTAGAGAAGCTATTAACTCATGACATTGGAAATACAGAAAGAAAAAAAGAATAAGAATTAGATCGATATCATGAACTACTTGAACATTTATATTAAAGAAATGAATTGAATTAAGATTTTCTCTAATTTAGACTTCGATTGGGGTTACAATGTCAATAATGCAATTTAAAAAGATAGACAAATTAAGGGATAAATACAAAATTTGTCTTTGTGCTATACGCGAAAACCGATTTAATCCCTGATATGAAAAACATAAATTTAGTTTCTGTGATTCTATTTTCGTTTGTCATTGGTCATCCATCAGAGACTGATTTTATCACTTTTCTGAAATCACATGGACTAAATTTATATTTTTCATATCACGGAGACTAAATCGATTTTGCGTATAGCACAGAGACTGATTTTACATTTATCACATAAAATAAATTAAATATTGTTGGACAGATGACCAAATTAAGAGAATATATTAATATGAAAGATTTAAGATAACTTAATTTATCTTGTTGACTTTTAACTACGTGCTAAAATGTCTAAAACTGGAACATGCATGGCTGATAATGTTGTGAGCCAAATTGATAGTTTGGCCTCGTAGTTATCCTTACATGCTTTGATTTCTCTCTCTCTCTAGATTATCTTGTGCTTCTTCTTTTTCTTGCTTTTTTTAGTCAAATTGAAGAGGGGGTATAATATCTTTGAACAAGTCACACAATATGATGCTCAACTATTTTTCCTTTCCATTTCCCAAATAAGCTATGCTTATGAATCCCACACGTAACCATGAAAAATGCAGCAAAATAGATTTTAATAGTTAATTAGCGAAGAGATTTTAAATTAAACGCTAGCTACTTTAATAGTAAACATAAAGGAAATATTTGTCCCATTTGGGATAATGCTTTTTGTAGTACGATCACGTCATGGAAAATCGGTCTCCTAAAGAATTAGGCACGCAAAAATAATTAGTTTAAGCAAATTAATGTCATCATAGTATCTTGTCAGTTGTCACTGTCATTTTATTCTTTTAGAACCAATAAAGAAAAGAAAAAAAAAACCAGCTCGCTAATGGCGGCTCTGAGTTGAATCCGTCCTTACTAAAATGGATCGATGATTTTTTCACATTTAGTGTTTGGCCCGACCACCGTGTTAGTAAAACCCAAGTGGAGACTCACCCAAGTGGAGACTCACCAGTCGCCAGTGCCACCACGACAATAGGATTGTATTAGTAAAACATTATGCTTTAGGGGGGTAAATTTGGTTTTTTTACATGCACAGAACTTTTTGGCGTCAATTCACGTACCTAACCCACATCCTCGTTCTAAGTCGGTACACTGGGAACGTTCCTCGATCCTCGTGCTCTGAGAATCCCATGCTGTCCGCTTTGTCATTCACTTCTTTGGTTTCACACTCTTGACTGCCAATCGGCCTTTTTTTGCAAGATGTAAACGACACGTGGCGCCACTCTCGTAACCCCACATGGTCCTATTTTACGTCTCCTGACGTACGACCTGCTGTCGGCGGGTGATTATTTTGTTCTCTCTCTCCTACTTAAAGCACGATCTTGTCCCGAACCGGGTAATGTTCGTTTTAATACTTTTTTCAGGATTCTAACTATATTCACAAATCTACCACCGAACATGTTTAGAATTCAAACACAAATATCAATACATTTTACACAATCTCCAACAATTTTTTAATTTTTTATTCAACATAAATTTTCTCTCTCTATACTTTTTCACATAACTCTAATACTTTTTTATTAAACAATTACATCAAATCATTTCTCTTTCCACTTTACACAAACACCAATAAAACACTATTCAACATAAAAATTCACAACTTTTCTAAAATCCTACATTTTTACTCAACACGAACATAACCCTGTTCTTCTTTTAAAAAATGGTAAGATAGGGGTTTAATAATAAAAAATTTATTAAATAATTTTTTATTATTATAATATTTATTAAAAATCTTTCTCCTACACTTTTTCATCTATCATAATATATATTTACTTTATAATATTTCTCAAATCTTAATATCTAAAATTTCTACTCTCAAACATTCCTTAGAGTATAACGATAAATATTTATGTAAAATAGTGTTTTATAGATGTTTTTATGTAACTTTTTAATAAAAAATATTGAAATCTGGTAAAAAAAAAATATATAGAAAAAATTTGTTATAATTATTTTTTAAAAATGTATTGAAGTTTATGTAAAAAGTTGATTTTGTAGATTGTGTTAAATGTATGGTGTTTGTGCTTGAATTTTTAAGATTTTCAATGATAATTTTGTGAATGGATTTAAATCCTAAAAAAAATTTAAAAACGAATATGCCCGTTTCTGGTGGGGGATGTCCTATATATATGTAGCTTCCATTAATAATTTTTCGTGGTAACATTACAAAGAGCCCTTTTTTTTTGTTTTTTCTATTTTATTTTGAAGACTTAAAACAATAATGCCTCCTGGTTAAATATATTTTGCACTTTACAACTTTGAGGTATTGACACTTTGCACATTTTATCTATTATTTTTATCACATTACACCCATCAATTATTGATTTCAGATACTTTGTACCCTCCCTTAAAATTATCGGTTAAGTTAGACGAAAAATAATTTTTTATCGTGTGAAATGACAATTTTGTCCCCATATTATTTTTTTTGGAAAATTTTAACAGATGATGTAAAGTGTCTGAAATCAATAGTTGGGAGTGCAATGCGACAAAAATAATATATCGAAATGTAAAATATCAATATCCCTAAAATTGAAGAGTGCAAAGTGTATTTAACCCATGATATAAACACTTCACATGTAAAAATCTAATTATTATTTTTTTTGATTAAAAAACGAAAGGGAGAATCTTGATCTTTGACCCACATAGTTCCAATTTTTTCCTCGTACAAAAACAACTATATAGTTTTAGGGTTGCAGTAGCAGTAGGTAGGTTTATTACATATATATATATATATATATATAGGAATCTTAGCTATCGAGTTGGGACAAATTAATTTATGGAGCTCCACTAACGAGATCTAATTCTCTCGGTCATGACACATCGACGCTTCAAAAGCAAGCACGTTGGTTGAACCTTTCAAAGTCCTTTCCGTGGCTTGAAGTTGTTCCCACATGGTCCGCAGAGAAATAATTGGAGAATATTCACGCGTATAGAAAGTGGGACAGACAGCTCATTTCCAACGCCGTGTGTGCAGCAAAGGCTAAATAAAACGACAATTAATTAGCCCCCCAGCAGATTGTGTTCACAATTAATCACACCGCGATTGAGTTGGACGCTTCAGGGCAGCCTAGTTGGAAATTCTCTCTTAAGATTATGATACGTGTGAACGTATCAAAATAGGGAAGAAGACAAAGATTACTAAGCGATTGTGTTTCCTCTTGTCATAGACCCAGAAAGGCGTACGGTAATGTGGACTGTAGTGGGTATTATTATGTTCATCTAATAATCTGAAAAGCAAATTATAATGTTAGCTATTGTACGTTTCTTATTGGCATTATGTTAAAAACGCTTAATTAGGACAAGAATAATGGTTGTTAAAGAAACAAATGATTTCGAGGAATCAATCTTGGTCCATGCTGCATTATATAATTAGTCAATTATGGGTATGTTTGTTTACCGAAATTTTGAGGAATATTCTTAAAATTTTGAGAATCTTTTGAACGTTGAAGTTTATTGGGGTTTGTGAAAAGTTTGAAGTGTATGTGTAAAAGTTGAAAATTTTGAATTATGTTTGTTTTGTTGGAAATTTTGGGCCCCAAAATTTTGGACAAACAAACATATGTCGTGTTAAGAAATTATTCTTAATCATTATTTATCTGAGTTACAATGAGGAATAATTATTTTCTGTTTATTTTGTACATGATTGAGTACCTTATTTTGATTGATTAATTACCTTTAATTATTAAAACTGGTATCTTTAAAGAACGTCCCTGGTCAATTGGTGGCATACAAAGCTACCATTATCATTAATTAATAAAACTAACTCTTCTTGCTGCATGAGAGTAAATACAAAGTTGGCCAATATAATTTGCACCGTTTTAAAATTTTAAAACTCATCAAATTAATCACTTCAGTTTAAAATTCATCAAAACTTTAGTCTCTCTGCAGCCCTTCAAATATGAAGAATTTAAAATTTAAGGGGACTAATTTGATGGGTTGTAAAGTTTATAGACGAATTTGATTTTAGTGCAAATCATAGGACAATTTTGTATTTATCCTTTAAAATTACTCCAAGTGGCCTCATTTTTTTTTTTAAATTGGAAGATACTAATTAAATATTTTTCAGCTGTTTTAAAAATTAAATCACTTTACTCTTATTTTTTTTTTCAATTATATATATACCTCGATTCCTAAATTTTGTGCAATAATACTTTCTTTCGTGCTAGGGGATGTTCGGTTAGTAAAAAATTGTAAAATTTTTAAAATTTTGATAGAATTTTGAATATTTATGTATATTAAAGTTTTGCACATTTTTGTGTAAAAGTTGGTGAATATTTTTAAAAACATTTAATTTTTATTAAGAGTTTGTAAAAAGATGTAAATAGATGATTTGATGTAATTTTTTAATAAAAATAATTGAAGGTAGGTGAAAAAGTATGAAGAGAAAATATTTGTTATAATTTTATTGGAAAATGTATTGAAATTTGTGTGAAAAGTTGTTAAAAATTGTGTAAAAGGTATTGATGTTAGTGTAGAAATTTTTAATATTTGAGATGTTATTTTTATAAATTTTATTGAATCCTATTATATCCTTCTAAAATACTTTTACAAATCAACATGTAATAGATTAAATCAGTAATTGCAACCTCTACTTTTAGCCGACAATTTTTTTTAAAGGTTTTCCGACATAGACAACAGTTCAGTGGAAATTGAACAAAAAACTCCCCCTAGGTGGTCTTGGTCCAGCTGGAAATGCTTACTCTTGTAGTCATCGGTTTACTGTTTTCTGATGGTCTGGAAACCGTGTATTTTCTCCACCTTTATTTTTTTTCTTCATTGATTTATTTTATTATTTGTAATAAGACTGTCTATTGGCCGGTTCGTTCTGGTCCGGCAGGTTAAACCGGACATTTGTGAAGTGAGCATACTAATAGAACCGGTCCGGTCCGGTCCTCGGTTTCACTGATCCGGATTGGCCGGTTTGGACCATGTCATTTTGGGCATTTTTTGGGTTGAGTCTCTTAAATTTTTTTTCTTCTTTTTTAAGGCCTTTTTTGGGTTTTTTTTTGAGTTTTTTTTACCTGTTTGAAGTTGTATATTCCGGTCCGGTTTCAGTTTTCCATATGGGTAACCCGAAACCGGACCAGAGTACACCGGTCTCGGTCTGAGTTGGCCAAAAGCGATCCAATTTCGGTCCGAATTGGTTAAAACCGGATCGGTTCGGCCGATTTTTGGACAGTCCTAATTTATAATATGGCTTCCGCCACGCGTTGTGCATGCGCATTATTACATAATTTTATTTCTTAAAACATTTTCCAATAATTATTTAATTTTTGGCGTGTGTACATATATCTGAAAATTTCAATTTCATAAAATGGGTTTGGGAGGTTTAAGCCGACAGAGCCTGTCTAGATAAACACCCAACGTCCTGATCTGACTGCTACTAACGAGTCAACAAAAAGAAAACCACGGCACCGCCAAGGAGGTCGGTTCTCTGTGGCCTGTTTGTTGGGAGCGAAATTTTGCTTTATTTCTTTTTATATATAAAATATTTATTTACAGATATAATTAAATTTTGCAAAATATTTTGTTAGAAAAAAAGAACGAGCTCGAAAGGACGGACCTCTTCTTACACATAAATAATCTATTTCCTTTTAAGTCCTTTCTTCTACGTACGTTATTTAAGTCCTTCGTTCTATCTACGTTACTAAAGGAAGATGTTCAGCTAACTTGTATTTTGAAATTTTTATGTGATATTAATTTGAGATCGAGGTATAATTGGGCTTTATACCGAACTACATGTTATTTTCTAATTTACACCTCAAATTATCGATAATTTTACACTTTGTATCATAGTTTAAGATATTACCGTTAAAATCAATAAAAATGAAACACATTATACAATTTTAACTAATCAGAATTGCTATGTTAAAATTAATAAAAAAAAAATAAAAAAAAATAATCTTTCTTTCCCCATCAAATCATGATACATCCTTAATAGTCAAATTGTATCCTGACTATTGTTATTTTGAAGTATAATGAGTCAAGTTTTTTTAATTTGAAGTACAAATTGCAAAACTAATAGTAATTAGAGATCGCAAAACCTAATTTGCCCTTATCCGGTGGTGGTTATTCTCGGCAAAATTGAAGAGAGTTTTGCTGAAGATCTGGGAGATGTTCGGTTTATAACAAAAGTCAGGATTTGAAACGAACTTCATTATGGTTCGGCAAAAACCGAAGAAAAATGAGAATTCCAATGCAACAACGCCTGCAGCTCCCTGCCCCTACTCTTTTCGGCTGTCCCCTGCAGCTCCCCCTGCATTCCAGCTTTCGATACAACTTTTTTGTCCTTTTTTTTAAACCTTTAAATATTCAACTTTTGACCATTCCAGCCTCTTTCGTTGAACAGATTTGTGTTTTTTGTTTGTTTTTTTAATTTTTAAATATTCAAATTTTAATAAAAAAATAATAAATTCAATATTTTTTTTACACATCGTCAATCTCTACACAAATACTAATACAACTTTAAAATCACCTAAAAATTCACAAAACTCTTCAAACCGAACATAACCCTGGATGATTAAGAGCTTACGTGAAGCATTATTATTGCCACTTCCTTTCCCAAAAAAAAAATAATATAAAAACATTATTTTAGCCAATGAGGTGCTAGCTACTCTTGTCTAGCCTGAGTTTCCAGGCATGATTTGCGCCTGTAAAATATGAAAACTGCACTCCTTATGGCTTATTCGGATTAGAATTCCTAAAACGACAGTACATCACTAGCATGGACAATGGCCCAAACAAGATTTCCAGTTGTGATCACAGATATGGAAGATGGCCCACGAAGAAAGCCCTTTACTTTCTGGCTACATTAACACCACCTAAAATTTTTCGTTCTCTTATAGATTGCTCTCTACAGGTCGAGACCCAAGGAATAATTCTGGGAGCGTTGACCATGCCACTTCAATTTGGCCAACAAAGAGAAAAGCAAGAGATCTTTTTCACTATTCCTGTCCAATTCAAAGAGGCAGGATCATGGAATAAGGAATAAATTTACACAGAATTTGAACTTTCATTCTCTTTAAACAGCGTTCAACTCTTGGTCAAAAAGAAACATATGGACAAAGCCCAACATATTAAAAACCTCATTGAATGGTGTAGCAGAAGCTGCAAGTGCAGAAGCCCGATGATAACTTATTGATCCGAAAAGCAAACAAAGAAAACAGAAATATGGGTAGGCATCAAGAAACAAGTACTATAGTCGGCAGGCTCCTGAGGATAAGAGTTCTTCGCCTAATCAAAGCTTCAACCACTCCAAGCAAGGACATAACCCCCAGCAAAACCGAGAAGGATAGTAGTCCTTCAAGTAGACCTCCCTGCTATAACCAATAATATAGAAACTGAAGGATCTAGCACGGTGAGACATGGTGACACGTGTAACTGGCACCACGGAGATGGTATGCCTCTCACAGATGACCCTACAAGAGGGAGGGACAGGAGCTCTTTCAGCGATAACTTCGGAAGAAAACTTGTTCAGGAAGAAAGAGTCAGCAAAGAAGGCTGGAGTGCATTGATGTGCCTGAGTATTACACAACTGGACACCTTTGGCTCTGTGGAAGACCTCATCAGGAACTGACGCTGCTCCACTTGTTGCACTAACTTTTCGAGTTGAAAGCGTCTTCCTGTAACAACATTAATTAAAAAGACTCTGCAGTGGGTTATGTATCCTTTTTAAGCTAATAGAGATGAAGTCTATCACTAAATTATTGACTACATAAATTGGTTTCCTTCACAAAATCTCCCATCTGGGAAAACCAAGCAGGCAGTGACGGATGTTTAAACATGAGTAATGATCCTTATCAACCAAGACAGTTTGGTAATTAATGATTTCATGACGTATAAATGGCCTACAAAAAATCATAGCTGTAATAGGAGATTATATCCCATAAATATCTGGCAACTTTGCCCCTATATACCGTGGAGGCAGCTTGTACGTTAGCCCCTCTGGCTTACCTTTCAGACACCATTCAGTCCAAAAGTACCTATCTAAAGTGACATTCAATGGTATAAAAATCCTTCTACTCAATAACATGAACAATGGATCACTTAATCTTTCCTGCCAGCCAGACATGCCCTTGAGAGGTGACCAAAGTCCCTATTTGTTTGATGATCAAATTCAAATCACTTAGCAGACAGGGAAACCATCAAGGTGGTTCCACATATCAAAGAATGTCTTAACCAAGAAAAAACATAAAGGGTATAGACAACTTGTTCTAATAGATCTGCGTCTTAATATGCACTACCATGATCAACTCAAATGCACAGAAAGTTTTGAACCTCATTCATTAAGCAATGCAGGTTGATTATCCTGTCCAAAAGGCACAGCATATTATACACATCACAACTGCATACATACCATCTAACAATGGCAACCTTGCGTGACAGAAGAGAACCACTTCCACGACATTTTTCACATTTTATAAGCCCACGAGATGCACAGGTTGCACAAGGAATGTTTCCGCTGCCGTTACATTTGGCACATCTGCAAAGACAGCATTTTCCTCTGTTAATGGACCATGCAATTCACACCACTGCAAGAAAATAGCTATACAGTTGCAACAAGTGAAGCTAACATGAAATGCACATGGAGCTCAACCGTCAAAACTGTTCATGCTAAATATCCTCTTGTACTACTTAGGCAGAAGTGAGGTTCCCAATAGAAGATATCTAAAGCACAGACATGAAAGTTTGACTGCAGGATAATCATGTCAGAGCGTGAACCCAGCTGTGATTGCATTCCCATAGAGATAGAAGTATTAACCAGTAAAAACTCACATTGCGTCTGATCCATCTCTGCGGGCAATCAAACCTCTTCCGTAACAAGTAGGGCATTGGGTCATCTGATTCTCCCCAGGTTCTTGATCTGCATTGCATTTAGGACAGACATTATCTCCCCGTCCGGCACATCCTGCAAGTCTCAGCCAACCATGCCAATTTAATATTCTTGTACATTTAAATTTTAAATACTTTGCTAACCCCATATAATTTATAATTTCAGAAGGTTACCTGGGCATTTTTCAATGGTTTCAGAATGAGGGATTTTTTCCTGTGACTCTTTAGAAGGGATAAATAGGACCGGGAACTCAGACCTTAAGTCCAATTCCCAGATTCCAAGTTCATGTCCACTATCCCTTCCATCAATATTCCCACCAAGATATGGCTCTGTTTCTCTTATTGTTTCCCTTTCCTCTATAAAAGTATCTAGAGTTCCTACATAAACATTGCAGTCTTCCACCGCATGAATCTTCCATGTCCGAGCTGGCCGACTTCCCCAACAGCAACGATGACCGACATGATCTATGAGCAATTCACGTATCTCTACTTCATCCAATAATTGACTGCATATGGATAATTGCATTAAAAAAAAATTTGCTCTGATGTGCCAATTTTCTACTTCTTAAAAGTTCATCAAGAAAAGATAGATACAAATAGCCAAAAAAAAAAACTTCAGTGAAAAAAATGCCTTAAATGAACATTTCCAGAGCTGACTGTGATTCCTGAATGAGCTAAGACCTATCTCTGGTATAAAACACCAATTATAACCATGGAAGATCTCCACGTGCAATCTTCCAAAATTATCTCCATGTGACAAGAATCAGCATGCTTTTGGGCAGTAGTGGGTGAAACAAAGTGTTTTTTTGACTATGGCATCATGGGTGGTGTAAAAGATCCAATTTACTTGCTCACATTCTCTGCTTTTGCATGCATGATAATCAACGTGCAAGTTATCGTGAACAAATGGCAGAAGGAAGATAAAATCCTCCTTTTTCAAGCAAATTTCTTCAAAATAAATAAATGATAACTAAAGTTTTTTCTGACATGATGTTTCCACTCTTACAGAAGAATGTTGTTAATATGTCAACAAAATCTCTGGCTTTAGTCTAGAATTGCACTTCCCCTGAAAATCCCTAAACTGTGAGACTTCAATAGTAGAGATAGTTTCTATTTCGTGTTTATGCATTCGAAAATCCACATCACTATTATATTCCAATCGTGAAACCCTCACAAAAGAATTGGATGATTGCTAAAGCCCTCAACATAGCTGGTAAAGATTGATACCATGCCAGCATTGCAGGAGCATTGTATCAGTTTTAAGATTGATAGACCGATACTGTAGCTCGATGACCTTATAAACTATAGGATTAGTTTCATTGAAATCCAGCTTTTAAGACTAGGTCTACAATAAGAAATATACCTCCGGAAGGTGGTTCCACCATAATCTCCTCCATATCCACCTTGATAAGCAATAACTTGCTCTGAAAAAAGTGCCTCATAAGTAATAATTTAATAGTCAAAACAACGAAGACTTAATGGGAGAGAACAAAAAACTACTCGGTGTTAAAGTGAACTGTAACTCAGTATCAGTCTCCTTTGCTTCATGAGACAATAGTGCATCATTTATGTGACTTCATCTTCTTGAAGTGAAATGGATAAAAAAAAAAGAAATAGTTTCAAACACAAAATTAAATTTGAAGGCATGTCAATGTGGAATTTTTTGCATCTTGCTTTCTTAAAAACCAAAGATTAGACATCTAAATTTCTCTTATTTTCCTACATTTCTGCGAAACTAAACGAGAACACACACGAATAGTCGACATAGAAAACAGAACAAGGGATTGATAAAACACCAGCTAAATTCTAAATCCGTGATACCATTTTCTAAGGCTCAAACTACCTCAGACCCATCAATTAAAACCGAAAACCCACGTCATGACGTCAAGATGAGCAAGGTGGGAAACATAGGTGTACCATTAGGATCGGGCTCCGGCGAACTAACCAAAGCGCCATGGAGTGAAGGCGGGTAGCGGTCGGAAAACGAAGAGGCCGATCGAATCTCTTCGACGCTGACTTCAGTGCCGCCGCCGGCCAACGAAGCGGTAGGAATCACAGACCCCGTTCGACCCACGTACTGGTACGAGCTCCATTTTCCGTGCTCTTTTTCTCCCGCTTCACTTCTTTGTTCTTCACATATAAACAATACCAGAAAGCAATATTTGGCAAACAATATAATGAGTTGGAATTTTTTCAAAACAAAGAAAAAGGAAGAAAATTTGGCTAAATTTGTAGGAGTTCACCTGAGAGCAGAGGCTCCTCCATGACTATGCAGTTGTGTGTGTTAGACAGCGAATGAAAATGAAGATGAAGTACAAATAGTGCAAATTTTCTTAACAGGTAAGGAAGGAGAAGATGAAGTCATAGATCATTATAAGCCTATGAAAGCTTTGTTGGTCTTGGATCTCTCAAGTGAACGTGTTGGGTCCACTCCAATCTCCATTAGTCCAATCTTCTTAATCCACGCAGATAAAAATGATGTCGAACAAAGCACCGACTACTACGAGTCGGTCACTCTGTTGTAGTTGCTTTGGTTGTTATTTGGAAGTTGGAACTTAGAGGCAAGGGCTTTGGACTCGTCCGTGAATGTGATCCAGGTTATAGGAAGCAATGTCGCAAGCACGTCTCCATGGGCCATTTGAACCAGTGTGGCCCATAGTTCGGCAGTGGTCGAAGGCAACCGCGGGCGGAAGATTGTTTGTTATCGAATTGGACTAATGGGCCCGTTTATGGAGAATTGCTATCTGCCTTCGACCACTGCCGAACTATGGGCCACACTGGTTCAAATGGCCCATGGAGACGTGCTTGCGACATTGCTTTCTATAACCATATATATATATATTTGTAATGATTAATTTTTTTTACTATTTGTGACATTGGTGGAGCCCATAGAAGATATGTTTGGAAAGAATTTTTTTTAAAAATTATTTGCTTTTCAATTCCTCGCTAGCATTTCTTGTGAACTTGACCAATTTCTTAGTAGATTTTCTATTACCCTCTGGCATGTGTCCTGAGCTTGCTTGGATATATTGCATGTTGTCTCGGCCTAATCTATTCACTGACATTTCAGATTGATAAACATTTGGCCTATAAAAGAAAAATTGGACATTTTTCTAATACATTTGTTTCCTGCTTTTGGGAATGAATGTTCTTCAATTTTCCAGGTTTCGGGGAATGCCAAAGGGGCCGTTGCCGTGGTTCTCTCAATTTTGATGTTTAGAAACCCAACTTCTGTTATTGGTATAGCCGGCTATGTACAGTGCATCAAAGAAGAAGCACAGATGAAAACGTATATCGTGTCTGCATAGCTTTTTCCCATTGGAAGCTAAGAAGTGGAGCTTTTATAATCATAATTGTTGCAGCAAAATTGGCATCACGTGACATTTGCTTTTAGGGGCCCTTTAGTCTTTTTCGGTTGCTTCTAGAAGTGAGAAAGAGTGTGCTATACGATTGGTCATAAAGAAATCCTCATTAAGGGCTTTCTTGTCCTTTCCTCTAATTCTAGAAGAAGTTAGAAATAGAAAGTTGTAGAAGGTGTTTTGGCCTTTTACGGGGATTAAAATCAGATATGAAAACAGAGTGTGTGGGGCTTTACGCAGAGATTCAGATTTTCGCTTTTGAAGATTCGGAAAACTTCAAGATTTCAAGAGCTCATGTGTGCTGATCTGAAATGCCTCCCACATGATGATGAAGATCTGATTACGTGAAGAGCTTGGTGTGTTGATTGATTGGAAGATCAAGAAGTTAAAGATCACCGGAGTTTTTCCCCCAAATTCGATTTTGTGAAGATCGGAGATTCAGAGGTTCTGAATCAGTGAGGCTGAAGGTTTCAGCCTTGGCCCTAGATTGCACAAGGTTTGTGCTTGAAGATCTATTGCCGTTTCGAGATCGTGGCTTCCATATTGAACATAAAGGTTCTATGTTTGAGTGGTGATTTGGTTTGGTAAACCGAGTTTGATTCAAGGGTTGGTTGATTAGGCTAGGTTAGTCTTGTATAGATCACCTTGTAACCTTTGGAAGCTAGTGGATCGAACGGCCTACGGGCCCGGAGAGTTTTTCTCCTTAAGGACGTTCCTTAGGGAGTTTCTCTTCGTAACCATATCCGGTGTTACATGTTTATCATTGTTTCTTGCTTTGATTATTTGCTATTTTACTAACCAATTGTTTCTTTGTGTTGTGAGTATTCCACTGTGATATTTGATAGATATCCTCACTGATTTGGTTGGTAAGAATTCATTGTGTTTTTCTGATTCAAGGTTTAGATAAGGTACTGATTGTGTTTCGATTGTACAAGATTAATCTGAAAAATATTGGTTCTGTCCAGTGTAGTTACTTCGGAGTCACTTGAGGTATCTTCAGTTGTCTCTGTTTTTCAGATTAGTGTATCTACTGTGTATCTATTCTTTATGCATATCTGATTTGTAATAAGATAATAGAACCTTGTTAAAGATTGATTGAGTTTATATTTAAGAGAATAGGTTGTGATTTGAAAAAGGAAATTGCTTTTGGATAAAATTTTTAAATATACCTATTCACCCCCTCTAGGTATTTTCCGCATATTTGAGTCTAAATCCATTTGTTCAATAATCTATTCCAACAGAAAAAATTTAGGGTTAATTACATTTTGCACTTATGAAGTTTGGGAGTTTGGGAGTTTGACACTTTGCACCATGTTCTTTTGATTTTGACACATTTCCCTCATGTGGTTATGGGTTCCTTCGATTTGCATCCCAATCGAAGGATTTATCCGTTAAAACGAATGTCAATCTCAATTACGTGTTTTGCACGTGACTTACTTGCTCATTTTGCCCTGATATTCAAAAAGAATTCATTATACTTTACACTACATTCTTTTATTTTGAACACTTTACACTCACGTGTTTTGCATGTAGTTGGTTTTTCCAATCGAAAATAACGGATAAATTGATGGAAGTACAAATTAAAGTAAACACGTGAGTAAAATGTGTCAAAATTGAAAAAACGGAGTGTAAAGTATCATGACCCCAATCGTGTGGATGCAAAGCATAATTAACCCAAAAACTTGAAAGATGTTGAGATATTATGTGTCAAAATTGAAAGATGTTGAGAGATTATTTTATAGTGGTGTGACAGAGCTGTAATGCTGTATAATGTTTGTCAACTATCCACATTTGACAATTATACGATACTATGTGCTTTTCTCAGATTATCAGTAGTTTTTTTTTAATGTTTGATTGGTTCCTCTGAATCTTCAAATGGTCGGATTTTCTTCTCCAAAAGTTTGGCAATTAATTATAGCTAAATGATGAAACACCCTGATTCCTTTCTCAATTAGTGTCAAGAACACGACATCTCTCATTACAATCAGTGTTGGCGTTGCTGTTGGGCGTCTGTTCCAAGCTACTGGCCTTTGTGTTTAACTAGTGGGTGAACTTTCAAAGGTTCTCAAGGGGACTATTGGCTCTGGCCTACGATTACTTAAAAGATTAGTGTGAATTGGGTGATGTGAACCTCGTTATCCCGTAACGAGACCTAACAACTATAGGGAACCCAAGATCGTTTCTAGAATGGATTCGAAGGGAACCTCGACCCGTTGCTTAAGAAAGCAAGAACCTCGGTATGGTGAAGACGCCACAAACGGTGATGGAAATCCGTTTGATAAGTCGAGATGAACGCCACGGGAAATCCCGATAAGTTTGAGAAGTTCTTCAAAGAACCAAAGAGAAATACTCTCACAATTTCATTGATCAATGTCTGTTTCATTACAATGCAAGAGCTCCTATTTAAAGGGCTGAAAATAACAAGGAAATAAATCTAACATAGAAAACCTAATAAAATTCGAAATTAGGCAAGGAATTAAATCCTAGCTTGCCTAAAACACATAAGACAAATAAGGAAATAAATTTCCTTATTTCCTAACATACTTGGCGCCTAAACCAAAAAGGAAGACTAAGGAAATAACTCCTTAGTTGCCTAAAACAACAACCTATTTAAGGAACTATATTTTGGACGTGAACAGTACCAAAATAAACTAAAGAAATATTCTTTATTTGCCTAACTCTAGACCTGGACGTGAACAGTACCCAACAAGAAAATTAAATGCTGAACAAAATAAATAATCAAAAGATTTCAAAAGGAAAGGATTTTGCCCTTAGAATTTCCATGCAATCTGATTCTTCTAGAATAGTCCCAAAATTATCTCTTGACCGGATCCTTCTAGAAAGTGGATCATCTTTGATGGGCCTCCACGAATGGGCTTGGGCCCATATCTCATGAATGATTTCGTCGAGTACGTCCTTTAACTTCTTGTTTCGTTCTCTCGTAACCGACTCTACGGAAACTTGAACTAGCTCCTTTGAAGTCTTGCCCGTATTCTCATCATTGGGACCTCTAAATAAACCTTATTCATTAGAACACAAATTATTGAGGATGTTTGAGTGTGAAAATTTTGGATATTGAGATTTAGAAAATATTATAAAGTAAAGATATATTATAGGAGCCGGTGAAAAAGTGAAGAGAGAAGATTTTTAATAAGTATTATAATAAAAAAAATAATGTGATAAATTTTTTATTATTAAATCCAACTAATTAGCCTCGAATAATTGGGCTCAAACAAGTACGTTAAATGAGAAAAGAAACAAAGCACATGAGTCAAGACTACTAGATGTGGGATCCAACCTGCACACTACCATTGACGCAAGTAGAAAGTTTTGGAAATCCTGCTTGGTGATTCATTTGCCACTGCCTTCTGACACCACGAGTGGCCCATGTGGACGCCATATTCTTTTATCTCATTTGGCTTTTGATTTGCTCCTTTACACTACCCAATAGCCGCAACTTTATTTGGACCAAGTCACTCTTTGCTTCCCAGATTACCCCACCACACAATACACATACTCCAAATGCAAAAGTTAATAGGCCATTAAAGTATCCGTCTTCAATTGGGATATCTAATACAGATTACGTTGAATGGAATTGAATTACCTCCATAACGAAGGAAGTTGGGATACTCTGCACTGTTTAGCTTCTTCGGCTAAAAAATATGGTCCCAGATAAGCATTTGGTAACTTGCCTTAAATATAAAAAAAAACCCGTACTAGGTTCTCTGAACGGGTGGAATCGAATCTTTTATCTATGCACGCATTCCAATTTGAACTTAGCATCCGCCAACATGGCTGCGCTAGCTCGTCAATTATACAAGATTACAGATATGCCTGTTTATTTTTACGTGGCGACTCTAATTGAAATTTGGGAAATTGAAAATTTAGGTTCGTAGCACTCTGACGATTTAGTCATTAAGTTTTATTTTTTTGACAATATGATTACTGAAAATATATAATTGTGATGATTTGATTTTTCCGTCAAATCTTCGTTAATTTTTAACGGAATAGAATGCGGTCGACCGCTACATGAAACAGTTCGACCACTTCATGTAAGGTTGACCGCTACATGTTACCTTTGCTATAACGGTAAACAAATCAGTCGACCGTTATTCTAACTAAAAATTTAGCAGAGGTTTGACGGAAAGACCAAATCGTTACAACTATGTATTCTCAGTGATCATATTGTCAAAAAATGAAACCTAATGACTAAATCGTCAGTGTGATGTAAATTTAGTGACTAAATTTTCAAATTACTTTTGAAAAACGACGAATGCACTTGTGAAGGGCTGCAAAGCATTTAGAGATAGTGTAAAAGGGAAGAGAGAAAAAAAAGAATTAACTTAAAACTTTGAAAGAGGAAAAAAATAATTGCACGCATGTTGGTGAAACAAAAGAATAATGAGGGATGGCGGAGAAGACCGAAACGGCAGGGCTTTTTAAAGGGATCCGATTCGGCCAACCATCCCCGCGGGTTCCCTTCTCTTTTCCCGAGATTCCCGTTGCCCCAAACAGCTCTGTAAATCATAAAAGACTTTGCTGATCCCGCACACAACCGGTTCCTCTCGGACTGGATATCGGCCCGTACGTAGTGTTGGTTGCTAAGAAGATGGTGGCCGATAACAAGTCTAAATCCGATATCTCATTGGCCGGAACTTTTGCCAGCAGCGCTTTCGCCGCTTGTTTCGCTGAGGTAATTGTTGGTAAAACATTCCTCTATGGATTTTAACTCGAAAGTGAACAAATTTTTGCTAGTGTGCTAGTTAGCATAACTCTGGATCGTTGTTATGAATCACCTCATCACCTCATCACACTTTTATAACTTTGGATTTGATCATTTCCGGTTCCTGGGCCTGCGATCTCTCTTCTTTTGCTTCTTTGCGCGCTTGTGTAAGAAGTTTTCTTTATTTCTTTTCCTGGGTGTAAAAAGTGACTTTGCTTGAAAGTTTTAAAGACTAAAGAAATTAGTGAACGTTAGCTATAATTGGCTCTGATCGTTGACATGTTAGCACATGTGCATGGGTAATGGGTTTGGATTTTTATTTTTCTGGGATCAGGGTAAGTTTGGGCCTTGACTTCATCTCTCACTAAGAGGAAAAAGAAAATTTCCGTTTTGCTTAAGCTTTTTGGGAGTCTGGGACGACGGTAGCTAACTAAGTGGCATGTCCATGGTGACTTGAGCACTGTAGACTGTCTGATAATTGAGGCTTCCAAGCAACTAAAGTGCCTGCCTATAAACTTTCAGGACAAATCATGGTATTGTTGGCAATTAATGCTGGAGTGAGGCAAATTGTTATGCTGTAATATTTTGATAAAGTAACCGGTAATCTTTCAGTCAGCCCCCCCACCCCCCGGGTCTTTTCTTGTAGAAGTCAAAATCTTGAGCTTTTGGAGATAAAAATGGGCAGTCAGGAGCTGATTCGTGCTGCTTTCATTACTGTCTTTCATGTATTTCGTTCACCAGAGATATTTTACTTCTAATTGCTGAATTTTAAAGTTCGTTTATTTGGCACCATGCACTTGATGGTGCAGATTTGTACTATTCCTTTGGACACTGCCAAAGTTAGGCTTCAGCTCCAAAAGAAAGCTGTTGCAGGAGATGGAGTGGCCTTACCAAAATACAGGGGTATGCTGGGTACTGTCGCTACCATTGCTAGGGAAGAAGGTCTACCGGCACTATGGAAAGGCATTGTACCAGGGTTACATCGCCAATGCCTGTTTGGAGGTTTAAGAATTGGACTGTACGAACCTGTGAGTTTTAAATCTTTTGTTATTGGGCTTGGTGGAAATTTTTGTGTTCTGTTCATTTGCTGATTTCTGATACTGGTATTGTTATTTGTTGAGCTTGACAGGTTAAGAATTTGTATGTGGGCAAGGACTTTGTTGGAGATGTTCCGTTATCCAAGAAAATACTTGCTGGACTTACAACTGGTACTGCTGAATATTTAGGGGATTATCTTCTGTGTAAGGCAGTTGGGAGAGTGTTTTTTTGTTTTCCCCTTTTTTAAACCTGTCTCTGTCTTGTTAAACAGGTGCTCTAGGCATCGCAGTAGCAAATCCAACTGATCTTGTGAAGGTTAGACTTCAAGCTGAAGGGAGATTAGCACCTGGTGTGCCAAGGCGCTATAGTGGAGCTATGAATGCTTATTCGACAATTGTGAAACAGGTGGTGCATCTAACCTTTGAGAATGGAAAAGGAAGTCATTTGTGACCTTCTGTCAGTTGATAATTCTATTCCGTTTTTTGAATTTGTTTCCTAATTCTTAGGAAGGAATTGCGGCTCTTTGGACTGGCATTGGGCCCAATGTAGCACGAAATGCTATTATAAATGCTGCTGAACTAGCCAGCTACGATCAAGTGAAGCAGGTAAGTTCATTTCGGATAAAAAAATTTCTGCGTTTTGGAGAACTCTGTTTGGACATTCCTGACTAACGATTTTTTGTTTCAATGCAGACACTATTGAAAATTCCAGGGTTCACAGATAATGTTGTCACCCATATCCTAGCCGGTCTGGGGGCTGGGTTCTTTGCTGTCTGTATTGGCTCCCCAGTGGATGTGGTACTCTATTTGACACAGATGTGCTCTTTTTGAAGAGATTTTTAATTTCTTATTTGTATTTTTTTATTCTATATACCCCGTTGTGGGGCGTCTTTGGTGTAAAGTTGCTAACTCTTTTTCCAGGACATGGATTTTTGCATATGATCTCTTCCTATCAGCTTTAGATTCTGTATGTTCTGGTGTTGGAAGTCATATTTAATCCTATTTGGTAAGATGGGGGATTAAATGATCTTGTTAACTCTGGATCGGACTCTGCAGCTTATATATGGTTACATGAGACTCCCTTGTTTTTGTCAATACCGATGTAGCATGTCGACTGTAGATTCCACCATGCCCCATCCTGCTGATGTTGTGGTACTGTAACTGTATGATGGTTTAACAATTCTATTGATGCTGTGATTATATAGGTTGTAAATTACCCCCCCCCCCCCAAAAAAAAAACCCATATTGGAGATTGCTAAGCTGGTTGGTTCTGCCCTTATGAAAATATGTTTGGATCAAGACTTGAATCCCAGTTTTCCTGGGGGATAGCCGATTTGGTTGCCTGTTTTGCTTGTCAACTTTTTCTGTACTGTGGTTTCTCTTTCTCTGTAGCTCCTTTTTTTGCTGGACAAAGGAAGTCGTTCCTTTCTGTTGATATTTTGACTCAAACTATTCTTAATTGCTTTAATGGTTCTTCTTTTGGTAGGTCAAGTCAAGAATGATGGGAGATTCTTCTGCTTACAAAAGCACACTTGATTGTTTCGTCAAGACTTTGAAGAATGACGTATGTTTTTCTTCCAAGTCTATTAGATACTGTAGCACTGGTTTTATTTATTATTTCTTCCTTCGTTTTTTTTAGTGAAATAGTTTATAATATTCTAACTGTCCATTAGTTAAGCTGTGATCTTTGTTTCTTCATGATCTTTCCCATTTAGGAAACACAAAGAAATTGATTTCCAGGCAATACAAAGATAAATTTAAGGTTTATATTCTATGGGTTCTCTCTGACTTAATTTCATTCAAGGGCCAATAAAAGGAAAGATCTCTGTTTTCCCCCCACATTTTGTTGTAAGAAAATGAAGTTTGCATAGAAAGTTTGTCAAGTTAGGTTGTGTTTTTCAGTAAGATCATTCTTCACTGCCAGGAGTTTAGGCACGTTAGCTGTCATAGATTTTTTATTTAGTTGTATCTTAATTTCATGAATCTTCACTACCATGAGGATTCTCGTTTATATCAGAGGGCATCATCACATAAAAATGTCAAACTCACAGCATCTAGCATTATGCAGGGACCTTCGGCTTTTTACAAGGGCTTTATTCCAAATTTTGGACGGCTGGGATCGTGGAATGTCATCATGTTTCTCACATTAGAGCAGGTACATATTGCAATATATTCCTTTTGATTCTGGCAGTCACTAGCCCCTCCCTTTTTCTGGCCTTTTCTTGCAATTTGTCTGTACTCCAGTTTTTGCCTTCCACTTATGGAGCAAGATGTTACATTTTACTTTCCTCCCGCATGTCAGGCAAAGCAGTTTGTGAAAAGCTTAGAGCCGTCTCGAGGGTAGAATAACATGCTCAGACATAAGAGTGTTGGATTGCAAGAGGATGCATCTGACAGCCAATTGAAGCTTTAGTTTTCTTTGTTTGGTTCTGCAGCCAGTTGAAGTTGTTTACAAAATAATGAAGCTCTCAATTTTCATTTTCCGATTGAGAGGGAGAATCCTGCAAGAGGATGACTCCAAAGATTTTCCCGTTAACCTAATAAAAGCTTTAAAACAGAGAGAAGTCATTTTCCCGGACAATTTGTTGCTTTCTATCATTCCTATAGCCGAATGGTGATCATCGATAAATTTCACCTCTTTTTTTTTTTTGGCATTGTGTTTCCTGATCAAGCATTCCTAAGCTGCCAACCATCTCAAACTCAAGTCTAAACCCAAGTGAACTTGTTCAAAATGCAACTGAACGTGTTCTGAGACCAACTCCAAAAAATTTAGTCGGTGGGTTTTGCAAGTTGGTTGAATGGACTATTGATCCAGGTGCATATCAGCAATAATCTCAGACTTGGCTGAGCAAAAAAAATAAAAGGGCTTTGACATGTATATGAAACTCTCCGTCTCCAAACCGAAGCATGGAAATATGGGTCTAAATGGTTAATCTTGACATATTGAGTTCTTGAATTTTTATAATTAATCAAATTGCGCCCTGAAATAAATTTAGTAGTTTTTATGCTTAATATGTTAAAGTAGCACTTGAGACCTATGTTTGAGATTGTTTTGGTAATTCGAGGGCTAAATTGATTTTTTCTCTAAATAATAAAGACCTAACAAAACATTAAAAGGAAGACTGATATCATAAGAGATCCCTTCATTTCTTCCCACCATATACAATTTCTAATGAATAAGAGGTAATTTCATAGTTCGCACCTTAACTATGAGCAAAAATCAACGTCGGCCCCCTAAGTATCAAAACGAATTTTTATGCCTTTTTAATTAATTTTGGTACACGTCTTATTTTTGATTGGGTGTGACGAGCAGTAAGTTAATTTGAAATTTTACTCATGGAAGTAGACGAAATGACCAATTTGATAAACAAAAATAAATTAAAGACGAAATTAACAAAAACAGTTCACCTTTTGAACCACAAAATTTTTACTTAATGAGAAAAGTACTGAAACAGTCCCTGTGGTTTCACGTTTTGATAAAATAGTCCCTGTGATTTCAAGTTGAACGCGTTAGTCCCTGTGGTCAGCAAGTTGTTGCAATGAAGTCCCTCCGTCAACCCACTTAACGGTCAAAGCTTCCGGAAGGACCTTTTTGTTACATGATGCATACCTCAGGGACCAATTTTATCAAAAGGTGATACCACAGGGACCTACAAATTAGTCCCTGTGGTATCACCTTTTGACAAATTGGTCCCTGAGGTATGCATCATGTAACAAAAAGGTCTTCCCGGTAGCTTTGACCGTTAAGTGGGTTGACAGAAATCTAACGGGAGGACCTTTTTGTTACATGATGCTTACCCCAGGGACTAATGTGTTCAAGATGAAACCACAGTGACCAATTTGTCAAAACGTGAAACCACAGAGACTGTTTATGTACTAAAATAAACTACAAAATAATCTCTCTTTTCAATCAAATCATTATTTTTCATTAAGGGTGGGTACCGGAACAAATGGAATTGGAATGACCAATTCCGATTTTCGTTCCGGTATTCACCGGAATGCAATTTTGTTGTTTCGGTTCCATTTCGGTATTTTATCGAAATAGAATTGAAACGGAATCAGAACCGAAAATTCCAGTTCGGTATGTGAGCTTTTTTGAACATTTTTTTTGTCGGCCTATGTTTGGATGTCAAGATTTTTTTAAAAAAAAAATTGCAACTTCTTTTTCACCAACTTCAATACATTTTTATAAACTCCAATTTTTTATTAACTTCGATATTTTTTTACAAACTTTAACAACTTGTTCACCAATCCCAACATAATCTACACTACCTTCAACTTTTGTCCATCCAAAATCAAGATTTCAAAAATTCTTTTACAAACAAATTTTACAAATATTTTTTCACCAACTATAATACTTTTTTACAAACTCCAAAAACCTTTTCACCAATCCCCACAAAATCTACACTGCCTTCGACAAAACAAAAATTCTTTAGAAATTTTTTTCTCGGCTATGTTTCGCTATCAATTTTTTTTAAAAAAAAATTCATAATCACTTTTTCATTAACTTTAATACATTTTTACAAACTCCAACAATTTTTTTACAAACTTTTCACCAATCCCTAGAATCTACATTACCTCCAACATTTTTTTTGACTGAATTTTTAGAATATTTTTCTATTATTCATCATAAATATAGATTCTAAGATAAACATTCAAGCAAAATATATATATATTTCAAAGTCATAATAAAAAAATTCGTTATTTTTTAATTATTCATAATAAATTAACATTAAATATAAAAATATTGATATAAAATCTAGATTCTAAAATAAATATTTAATCAAATTTTATATATCATACTTTATGTTAAAATAATATTTTAATTTAATTTTTTAGAAAATTTGAAACCCGCCATAATTTTAGATTACAATTTCGATTTAGAAAATTATCAAAAATAACTTCTATAAGTCGGAAGTGAAACTAGAAATTTCAATTTGTAAGTTTAGAAAAAAAAAAAATTTCAATTCGTACTGAGACTTTTGTCCACCCTTGCTTTTCATTAAAGACTCTCTTTGCTCCTGGACAAAAAAAAGTCATTAAACCCCCTACCCCCACGAAAAAACACACAAAAGTGACGCGTTTTTGGTAGAACAGAGGAGTGAGAGAGAGCAACGAGGGGGACAAACACAGAGACAGCCACAGCCCTTCTCGGTAAGCCGTAAGCCTTCTTCTGCGCTCGTTTACATTTCGTTACTGTATGTGGGTTTTTGGTCGAATATCTTGATTATTACTGTATTAGGTTTTTGCCTGAGGAACAAAAAAAAATAAAAAGGTGTAAAACTGTATTCTCCGTGATTTCGTGCGAACCATGATTAGGGACTCGATGGATGCGCTGCCCTTGTTTAATTTCTTGTGTTAAACACTTTCTGTGGACTTGTCAGTTTACTGGATTCATGCTTGTGTAATTTTTTATTCAGTTAAGCTGGTTCTGGAAATTTTGAATTTGGACTAGGTAATGATTTGGTGCTGTAGAAGTTTTAGGTCCATTGGATTCCGGTGCTTTGCTGATTTGATGGACAGAATTCGATTATTTCTGGTCATATATTGTGTTCTTGTCTCGTTTGCTGTTTAATTTGCACCTTTTTACGAGTTGCTTCCTTTTAATTCAAAGTACGTGTACTCATTACTATGAATAATGCGTTTGAGTTTTTTAATTTTTACTTTTAAATTGAAAGCTAAACACGGTCTGTCTTGTGATCCACGGTGGGTACTTGTCAAAGTTTGATACTCCAAATCGATTTTTATCTCTTGCCCATGTCATGTCTGTTTGTCTTTATGGCTATCATCAGTAAAATTGGCTTATCAATTGTACAACTTGAGTGAAGAGAATTGAATTTTAGGACTGGAAGATCTGAAGCAGGTTTTTTTGAAGGTGTAGGAGAGTGAAACTAGCTGGGTGAAAGATGCTTCAAATCCGGCTGAGGCCACCCCCAGAAGGTGCTGGAGGGCAAAAGCCCCTGCCAGTGGAAAGTGTGACAGTTGCTTGCCCTGACCATCTTGTCCTTGCTGATCTTCCAGTAGCAAAGGGCATCGGTGGAGCAACTGCTGCTTCCCTTGTCAAGACTGTTGGTCGAAGGTCCCGTCGCCCGCTTGGTGAGCGAGTTCATTTCTGTGTTCGCTGTGATTTTCCAATCGCTATCTATGGACGCCTGGTAAATACTAAACAGAAGTTAATAATAACTAGTTGCTTTTAAACTTTCTGATCTTTCGATGTTTCATTTTCTAACAACAAAGTCTCTGGTCCAACATGTGTCTTAAAATTTCACCTTCACTTTTTATTTTATAGAAGAACAAGGGAATAGCTCATGCAAAAACTTTTATTCTTTTATCCCTTCAAGGATCCCAGAAGTGAATTTAGATTCTCCGCATGAACATTTAATTTTTGTTAACTTTTTCTTAGGCACCTGTACTATGCATTGCATCAGTTCAGTAAACATCATTTTATTGTGTACTTATCGCGTGCAATTTTCAATTGCTTAGCCAAAACTAAAAATTGTCAAATTAACCTTGATAGGGGAAACCTTTGTCTCTTGACTTTAAGGGCCGACAGTTGGTAATTAGGTGGGGTTTCCCAAGTTTTCATTCCCTAAAACAGCAATATATTCCTTTTCAATTTTCCTTGCAATAGACTGGAAGTTGTAATTTGTACTTTGATTAATACTTATCAAAAAAAATTTGTACTTTGATTAACTGTTCAGTTGATGTGATATGACCTTGGTAATTTCTTGCTTCCATGTTCAAGCCTTTCGTTCGTATTGTTTCCTCAACTATCCTACTGCAGTGGCAAGTATGGGAAGTTTCTGATACCAGTTCAAATTGTTGCTATTTTGTTTTTTTCTCAGCTTGTTTTAGTCCATACATTATAAGTGTGGAAGGTATTTATGAAGTTAGTGAATAGGTTAGATTATTCTTCAATTCAGCCATGTCTGTTGTGAGGTGCTGATTTCCAATGTCCTGTAAGAAGGTGGCCCTATCAAAATGAAGGCTTATATCTGTTACTTTTTGTGTTTAGCCACATTGAACATGTTTGCTGAACATATTTGAGTAGCTTCTACTTATCAGAAAAAAATATTTGAGTAGCTTCTTGTGGATTTACTGTTAGTCTAACATCTTTATGCTCTTGCAGAGCCCTTGTGAGCATGCCTTCTGTCTCGATTGTGCTAGGAGTGATTCAATTTGCTACCTGTAAGGAGACATCCAATCTTCCTATTATTTAGCTAAATAACAAGAATCTTGCGCCATTGTGATTCACCCTTCAATTTGGTTGATGTTATGAAACTTTTCTTTCCTTCTAACACCCTGCTGAAAACAATTCCGCAAGAATTTTGCCTTTTCTGTGAGTAGTGTTTTCGAGATTCATCTCCAGTTTGTGGGTGTATTTCTTTTATTCTTCCATTGATTACTTATCTGTGATTCTGAAGTTCTTGACCTAAAGTCTTATTTTGGTATTTGAACTTGCAATTTATGATTTTTTTTGGGGAATTCCCAAGGACCCCAACATGAAACATTGGAAGAGAAATTGCTGTGGAAATTATGATGTTTCTGTTACGCAAATCGGAGCTTAGGTTTTGCTTATCCTAAAAATGATGAAAAAGAAAAGAAGGAAGACTCTTTGGATTCAAATCCCCCCCCCCCAAAAAAAAACAAAAACAAAAGATTAGCCCCCTTGATCCCCTTAACATCTCTTACACAGAATTGCCTCTTTAAATGAGGAGAGGGATTACTTATACTATTGCTGGCACTGAATGTAAAAAGTGATTCAAAACATGGAAAACATGGAAATTAAAGTTATTTGGTTACTCTTCACATGAAGCATAATCCTAGTGTTCATCATCGTTTCCTGCCAATCAAAAAACCGAAGGGCTATAGGGAGAATAATTCTCATCCTGTCTCCACTGCCCTTGTTTTCAACCCCTGGACCATTAGAGAGTTACAGTTATGTTGTTAAGTCCTTTTTGCACCGATCATATGTGGGCATTTGTTTAGCCCGTATGATTTCTGACTCAAATTCTTAGCATGCTGTACATTGGCCAATTGAAAAAACTAGCAATCACTAGACGTGCATTGTTACTTTCTCTTCCTATGACAAGATAAAAGCTCTCTTTCCTGTGTAATCAATGTTTTCTTAGAAATTTGAAAAGACTCCAATAAAGGGTGGTTTACTTCTCTGTTAATATTCCTATGATTTTTTTTTCCAACAACAATGATGAGCCTTTTGTGCTGTAATCTTTGAAAACGATTGATGGATCAGCTGAAGTACTTCCTTGTCTCATGCGGGTTACAGTTGTGATGAACGCATACAGAAGATTCAGACGATTAAAATGATGGAAGGGATCTTCATCTGTGCAGCGCCTCATTGTCTCAAGTCTTTTCTGAAGAGGTCTGAATTTGAGTCTCACATTCATGAGAGCCATGCTAACCTTCTTCAACCCAATGCTGAGAAGGAAGAAGGAAATGAATCAGAGTTTCAGAATGCCAAACAACCTCCAGCTTCAGACTCCACTGCTTGGGCTCCCTCGAGACCTGTCTTTTCTCCTGGTTCAATTTCCCAGCTTCATGATCGTGAAGACAAAGCTCATCGACAACAACCTAGAGAACCACCACCTCCAAGACCAATCATACAGCCAAAGCAACTCCCAAGTTTTGGACTGGTACAAACGCATCCATCAGAGCTGCAACATGACAGTAGTCGACCCCAAGGCTTTGACAGGCTGGGCCCTCAAAACCGCTTCCATCAACAAAATGTGGACCCCCAAGGTGCCCCACAACAGGAATCTGGCCAGTTTATGGACAAGCAGCAAGGAATCCTACCTGAGAACCCATATCCCGAGTACCCACCTATGCATTCCATTCAGCCACCCAATTTTGCTGTTCCAGTCAATTCGAATCCAATGCTGAATCCTCCTCTCCCTTTTGGTTTTCCTCCTTTCCATAGTGAGGGAGTTCAACAATTTTATGGTGCTCCCTACGAGATGACAAGACAGGATTCAGCTTCGGAAGTAGGAGCAGAACAGGGGTCATTATTAGGTTTCCCGCCAGTTCAAGCAGGCAGTGTAAATTTCCCAGCACCTTATGCTCAGCCCTGGAATGCAGGCTTTGTTGGTCTGCCCTTTGAGCGTCCGCCTGGTGGTCAAGGAATGGTAGATGGTTTCACAAATGCATCAGATTCTCATGGAAAAACTGCATTTCACCAAGGTGATTACGGACGCAATCCTGGGCCTATGGCCAATAAGGGTATAGAACAAGTGCAGGGTGCCACTTTAATGGATCCAAGGGATGGGAAGGGTATATTAGCATCACAGCCGCCAACACTTCCGCCTCCACCTCCACCCCTACCACACTCATCACAGCTTAAGAGAAAGTTCTATCCGGATGCAGGCCGTGATGGACAGGGCTATGGGTGGCAGCATGAGAACCGTGATAGCTTTGGGAATGGACAGGACTAGCAATCTTCCAGTTTTTCACTTTAGAACTTATTCTGAACTCATTGAATCAATCACATTAAGGCCTTTATTTGTTCGGATAGGGCATTTGTTCCATGAGTTGCGGTTTCAGTTTGTTTGTATATTTTGATATGATATCTGGAAAATATTTGCGGCATATTGTTTTGCATGTATCTAGATATTTTTCTGAATCAGAAATAGAATAATGTAGTATGAGCTTGAGTTAACACCTTTATTAGGAAGTAAACTATTTTTTCTTACAGTGTACATAAAGTGGCTGTTTTGAAGCTGCATATATTCCTTTTGAAATTCGTTAATGCCTTTTGTATGACCCTGCCTTATGTATTCCAGTTGTTTATTGTTTTGAAATCAGATTAGAAAAAAAAAAGTAATGTACATGGAAGAAGAACAAAATTTTAGTTTTGGACTTATTTTGTTTTTATTTTTGTATTTCCTTTCACCCTTGTTGCTATCAGTGCTAAACAATCTGGGGGTTGTCCTTGCCTTTTGAACTGGTGTCATATCACCTTACCGTTCACTCAGGGCCTTCATTTTACAACAGGGGGGGGGGGGGGGGGGGGGGGAAGAAGAGAAATTGAATAATCCTATGCAAATCCTCATCTTTTATGACTGCGGGAAATTTTAGTGCAGCACCGGTATTAATGAGGAATACATTTTAACTTTTTTCTTCTTCCAAGTCTCACCAGCCTTTTTGCACTCGTGCCTCTGCACCCATAAAGGCCAGAAACCATATATAGCCCTAGTTGCAGACTACGCTGACATGAAGTTCAAAGTCAAAAGGGGCTGTATATATTGTTTCTCGAGATATGATTTCATTACTTGTACCACTTTCGACAAAACATTTGGTCTACACAATCTCGGATAAAATCTTTAGTCAGAATCTAAAAGATCTAGCATGAAAATTAAGGCGCAAGAGAAGGGAAGATTTCAATTCGTAAAATGGGGGAAAAATTTGCAATCTCCCACACCCTTACCACTCACATGACCTAGCAGAAAAAGTAAAAAAAATATAAAAAGTCCGGACAAAGAGCAAAGGAATTTTTTTTTTTAGCAAGAAACAATTTGAAGAGGAAAAGAAAAAGATCAACTCAGTTTTTTCTTCTCCAAACTCCAGTTGTGGACTCTGCTGACACGCTCTTCATCTAATTTCACATACAATTGCTGCAGTTTCCTGTAGCCCATAATGACATATTTATCTATATGATCTTCCGACCTTTCGTAGAGTGCTGGAATTGTAAGAATGATGACAAGGCCTGCAATGAAGGAAACCAAGAATGACTTGATTCTTGAATTCAATATCTAAACATAGCTCAGATGACGAAGCTATATTTAATGAAACAATTGTTAGAACTTACTGGTGTAGCCCAAGGTAAGTAAATCTGTCAAGCCACCAACAAAATAAATCAGCCACAGAGATGCAGCTACTTTGAAGAACAACCTTGAATCCTTACCCAGGGCAATATCCTGGGTAACTGACAGCAAAGTGTTGACACGCAGGCGGATGAAATCAGCCACTTCCTTCACCATTTCTTCTGACAGATGCAATCCGGGTAGAGGTGGAGGAGGTCTGCTCAGAATAAAGATGAGCAATTGATGGGCAAGTTTTAAAAAATTAACAAGAATGGAGATTCCATACTTAACCAACATGAGAAGCAAATGGCGCTAATTGTTCCTACATTTGATGAGGCTGACACAACTAATAGTAGCTTCTGAAGCAAAATTATTTATGACCCAGCTTCTTCCAAGGAAGAAGATTAGAAAGCAACAGTGGCAACAAAACTCAAAAACTATACATTCTATCTGTGACAATCGTCGATTATCAAGGAAAGAACCCGTTATAACCATGTCATAATTTTATACCAATATGTTGTGCATCGACCTTAAAAAAGTTTTTTTTTAATGCTTAGATATCTCTTCTCATTTCAAGTACCCCGAAAAACTTTATTAACATACCAAAAAGCAAATACATGCAACTAATCTCGGAGGAGTTATAGTCAAGCGGCAAGTGATGGTAATCCTTTGCCTTATAGACTGATAATGTAACAAATTCTATCGAAGGCCACTTCAAGAGTAACCATAGTTCAGAAGTGCACCTGCTAGATAACCCAAGAAATTCAGTTTCGAGATAGTACCATAAAAAGCTTGCTATTTCCCAATAATTGGACTCAGTTCACTATGTAGATGGATCATAGGCCTTTTTTTCCAACACAATGCATATGTTCCTTGTTTCAGACATGAAATGTGAATTTGATTTTGACGGGCTCAAGGAAACCATCTTTGATGACTGAAGCTTAACTATCATTGGAAACTATTTAACCCAAGAAAATGCGGATTCAAAATTAGAAGGATCTTTAACGTCAAAGCAGAGATCATCAAATTATGCACAATCTTTTAACAAGGGATATGAGAAACCATAAATGGGTCAATAGGCATATTCTAAGAAGTGAAAACTCGACCCAAAATGTTCTCTCTAACCAACTTAAATCAACTAAGCAAACCAGGGTAAGTAACAGAAGAATAGGAGTAGAACAAAGCTATAACATTTTGACAAGAGAGTAAGCACTAACTAACTAAAACACGGATCAGAGAATGAACAAGCAAAAAAAAAAACAGAATTCAATCTTTATCATACAAGCCTAAATGGATCTCTTAAGATGCTTAATTGTGAAAGCTTCAGAGTTGAAATTTAGACACATCAAATCAATATAATAGTTTTGAAAGCCCAAGTGCTTTTCAAGTACCTGTTGAGAATCGCTGCGGCTTTGGCCCAAAGAAAGAGAATGACGATGAGAAGCAGAAAAACACTTGAGACGAGTGACAACAGAGTATAACCAGATCTCTCAAATACCAGCCAAGCAGCCAGCGCTACCTTCAATAATCCCAACGTCACATTCTTCCGTTTCCAAAGTATCACATCTGCAACTGTTCCAACAAATGCTAAACATGAATTGTCTGAAGCTTGTTAGAGTCTCATATTGATTAGAGACCATTTAATCTTGTGCTTCGTATACCTGTTGGGTCACCTCTTCCCATTGCCAATTGGTTTTGGGAAGAGGTGACCCAACGGATATATGAAGCACAAGATTAAATGGTCTCTAATCAATATGTGACTCTAACAAAGCCCATGAATCCTAAATCCAGTGAAAAGATTTTTACTTGGTTGGTATTAATTCTAAACTTCTGTATTCCTGGACCTCGGTAGCACAGGGGATCAATGCAAAATCCACTCACATTCATTCAAAATCTAAAGTGTGCTAAAGTTTTTCTAAACAAGAGAATCCCGAATAAATATCTAGTTTAAGAATGAATTCAAAGTCAACATTCAGGTACTGGGTTTAGATGAAAAAATAAAAAATCAAATAGTGTCTACAAAAGGAAAAGCCTAAGAAAAACTCACATACCAAGACCTCCCCCAAGAATCTCGTGGACATTTCTTTGCCTATTGAACAATCGGTCCGATGAACCCATTTGGTAGGGACTGAAAACAGCAACCTGAATCCAATTGAGATCTTAACAAACCCGAACAAAAATATATTTATGATAAAAACAGGTAGCTCCGAGATGATCTTCCCGAAAAAGCAAAGCAATGGGTCCTCTTAGCCTTTTATCCTGACTTTACTATATATATCAGAGCCCAGTGTGCGTAGTATTCATGGATGACTCTTGCACGGTGGGGTTGGTGCCCTCAGTTTCCAGCCTAAAAGCGTCGCGCCACTCAATACTCATTGCTTTTCTAGCTTTTCTTTCCTTCTTTCGCTTCTCTTCAAAAATATACAAATATTCTATATCTGAATATACTACTATGTTTGGTAGTTAATTTCGGCAATATTCAAATATTTACCGGCCTCACGCTGAGAGAGGGACAGAGAGACAGAGTTGAATCTAACGACATTGTCTTCCATGAGCGACAGACCGCTGAACCGATGCGCATCTCGGTTCTCTTTTTCTTAGCTTTCCCCCTCTCTTGACTCTTCAACGCCGTGAACTTCCGAGGATACCCGTCATTTGACGAGGACGTCTTCCTAATCCTTCTGTAGACTTTAGGATAGTTTCGGTTTGAGTAAAAATCGTACGATTTTAGAGAAGTTGTAAATATTTATGTCAAATAGTATTTTATTGGTGTTTGTGTAAAGTGGATAGAGAAATGATTTGATATAATTGTTTAATAAAAAAATATTGTAATTATGTGAAAAAGTATAGAGAGAAAATTTATGTTGAATATAAAAGTAAAAAGTTATTGGAGATTGTGTAAAATGTATTGGTGTTTGTATTTGAATTTTGAACATGTTCAATGATAATTTTGTGAATGTATTTGAATTCTGAAAAAATGTAGAAAACGAACATAACCAAGAAGTGTATATATATCACAGGATCCTCGAAGGGAATTCTGGAGGAAACAAAGGTTCGGTGGAGGCTATTTTTGGCATTTCCTAAAAGTGTAATAGTAAACCCCCTCTTCCCTATGTAACAGTTAACCCCTTGCTCGCTTAGTGAGCTCATCAAGACTGTAAGGGGGTGTTCGTAAAAATTTTGGAGTATTGGAGTTTGTGAAAAAGTAAATATATTTTATGGGAATTGATGAAAAAGTGAATAGAGAAGATTTAAATGAATATTATAATAATAATAAAAAATTATGAGGAGAGATTATTTTGTAATTTTTTAATCAGTGTGGAAATTTCTACCCCGAACACCACTGAATAAACCGAGCTATTTATCAATATGTCCAACTCGGCTCAAGCTAGTTTCTTTTAATTATTGAGCGAATTTAAATATCATTTCTAGCATGTATAAGTTTGGCTTGAGCTCAGTTCATTTAATAAACGAGTTGAGTTCGAACAACATTTCTAGCTTGAATATTAAACGAGCCAAATTCGATTAAACTCGACTCGCTTCGGTTTAGACTCACAAAAAAAACTCATATAAGTTCAACTGAGTTCATTTGAATTCGTTTAAAGCACGTTATATATATAACCTATAAACTTGTATGTTTTGTAATTTTTTTTGTGTTTATCTTTTTATATGTTTCGACATACACTATTACTGAAGTTTAGTATCATTTAGGTATCTACATAACATATTTACTTATGTTATATTTAATATGTATTTATATATGTTATGGTGTACATTCAATTTTTATGATAAGCATGCGTTTAAAGTAACTTATATAACTTAATATATTTAATTTTTTGTCATTTATACTAGTAGTTTATGTTTAAAATAACTCATATTCATATAATATGTTAAGTTACATTATTCTTACCTATATCGTTTTTGTATAGCATATATTTTGTTATGCACTTTAGTTTAAGCTTGCTTCAATATATTTAGTTATAACATCTGTAATTAAATATTTTTAATTTTTTGTCATTTTATATGATATTTATGTATGTATATCTAGTTATATATTTTGTTCTGCATTTTAATTTAAGTTCAAAGCATTTTGTAATGACAAATATATGTTTATTTCTATGTCATAACTAAATAAATGTAATTACGGGTGCTTTTGCGGTAAAAATTTCACAAACTCCTAATAAAATACTACAATATAATCTCTCTCTCTCCCATAAAAAAATATAAAAAATTACAAAAAATATAAAAAATTACCTCTCTCTTCACTTTTTCACTAAACTCAATACCAACAATTTTACAACACAAACATAACCTACATGTGCGCATCTGTTGTATATTTCTACATACATTGACTACTAGTACTGAGAATAGAACTGCATAAAGCTAAAAAAACAATCTATTTGGCAATAGTTTTTGAAAAATTTGGACAACCCTACCTCCAACTTCATTATTCATTATCTGATACCACTCATTACTCTTTTGGTGTATTTTTATATAGTGAATGTGTTAATATCTCTTTTCTTTTGCTCGATGTAAGGCCTTAATTAGTATTTGTTTTACAGACCAAAAAACAAGCAATAAGTAAAGAGAAAATATTAGAGATATCAAACACTTGCATTTTTAGGTGGTTAGTGCTTATATTCACCCCTTAAGCTCTTTTATCGAGTTTTAAGGTTTTCCACTATTAATCCTTCTAGCTAAGGGAGTAGCTTTTACACAAACCTCGAGAACACCCTCTCAAGCTTCAACCCCTTTGGTGATATGCCAGCACCAAAGTCACAAGATGATCCCACTCTTCATTTCCACTTTTGTAGATGATTATTACAGCATTCACTCTCTTGTAGAGTAGATGATATAACGCAAACTATCTCAAAGCTCACACTAAGACAAAGCTTGAAACTGTTGAATGTGTAAAAAGATTTAGAAAATAATAAAGAGGCTTAAAGAATGTTGTAGCTCAAAAATAATAGGTTTGCCAACTTCCTAAAGCATGAAAATTCCTTTTTTATAGACCCCTTTTTAAAACTCGTGGTTCTGAATTCTATATGAAATTTCTAGCCTACCGATCGACTTCTATCCACTTACCAATGGATCGGTATTTGTGACCGTTAGCTTTTCTGTGATTCTAGGATTTAAAAATTAAAATTATTCTCGACACGTCATATTGGTCGACCGATATCTACTTACCGGTGGGTCTGATACCTGTGACCATTATTAGATTTTTTGCAACATTCGACATTTAAAATATACTATATTATTAGAGTGATTGAAATTATTTAAAAGAACAAACCAAAAATGGAACTTGAGCTTAGGGTTGTGCAAGTCCGGTGGCCACGACAGTTATTGCCATAATTGTCACCACCACTCGTTAATAACAAAAATCAGCCACGTACAATACCGATTATTAACTGTAGTGGTTACCGTGTACCAACTTCCCTATTCATTGTTTTTGGGCTTATTTATTAAAAAATATTTCGATTTAAATAAAATTTAGACCAATAAACCCCAAAATATTTAAAATTAGAAAATATATTAAACAAAATAAACTCCAAGCATTTCAAACACTTGCTTAATGCTGCCGATGAATTAATGATGTGAAATTAATCAAATTCGGTGTCAAACTCATTTTAATGATCTTATCAAAATACCAAGATGCTCTGTTTGTATAACCCTTCTCACAAAACGTGTTGATTATTAAGTTAAATAATCAGGAGATACCCCTATCACACATTTTCTCGAACAAATTCTTCGCATATTCAACCAGACCCATCTCACATGCAATCCTAATCACACAATTTAACGTGCTAGCACTCAGTACCGACCCCTGATTTTGCATCTCAATAACCATATCAATAGCCTCCCAATCTCAGCAAAACTTTTGACCATACATGCATCACTTCATGAGCCCTCTCCATTAGCAGCATGAAATGGCGAAAAAACTCGAGGCCAGCATGAAAGGCAACTGGAGAGGGCTATAGAAGAGAGATGGGGCTTATTTTGGCTGATAGTAATTTAGAAAAGCGTAGTAATATTTTTAGCTGCGGCAAAGAATCCACCTTTGAGACTCGTGATGTAGCCGGTTATGTTGAAAGTGATTTCATTGCTGCTTTATCTTTCCATTAGACATAATCTAGAGCTTTGTTTTCTTGAATGAGTCCTCCAACCCATGTTCCTTTCGAATGCGAATCTTTGTTTTTTTGTTTTTTAAATCAAGCTTACAAAGAAACAAGGAAAGACGGCATGACCCTTTTAAATCTCCCTGGGAGATTCATCAAGGACAGTCATTAAGAGAAAACGGGGAAAAAAGGAAAAAAAAAAAAAACTCAAAACTGCTTTATAGACCCAATCACAATAGCACAAAACCTGTTTGCTAAACTCCAGAAAAAAAAAAAGCATAAGAGGTAAACAAATCATCCAGCGGCAAGGCCGAGGCCATTTCATAAAGGTTTTTTTTTACAACGTCAACTCAGACTTGCTAGGTATGACCAAGATGTATATCGCACAGTTCAATGACCTCTGTGCCAAGGATATAGTTGCATCGTCTAACCTGACAGATTATTGTGCTCAACAACAACATGGAAAGCGAAAGAATAATTCTTATTGAATTTTTTCTTTACTGCTGGGATTTTCATTTTGTGGGGAGGGATTCTCATTTTGTGGGGTGACTGTTTCAGTACTAGCCGTGGCTAGGGAAGAATCCACAGTTTCAGCACTGGCCTTGGCTGGAGAAGAATCCACAGCACTGGCCTTGGCTGGAGAAGGATCCGCAGCTTCAGCACTAGCTGTGGCTGGGGAAGGATCCGCAGTTTCAGCACTGGCTGTTGGAGGAAAAGAATCAATCAGGCTGGCAGCTATAGCGGCTTTCAAGTCCTCATCTTCGATTTCCGAAATCATTTCTGCTTCCCCAAATGGAAGGAATTGATCTGAATGCGGTTGACTAGGATTCACTGGCTGCGGAGGAGCCTGCGTTGAGCTGCAAGATTTAGTTATCCTCTCTGCATCTTCAGGTGACAGCCACTGCCCGTAAACATTGGAAGCTTCAGAGGATGTGAGGGGACATTCTTTTGGAAAGTTTCCCCTCACCAGGAAAATGCTCCAGCCGAAGCCTTTTAGAGAGTCTAGGTAGGCTGATAGGTAAAATTTGGAAAGGTGATGCGGGGCTGCATAGAGACTGTCAAAGTTGTACCATTCTCCATTCACTTTCCTGATACAGAACCAATGATCCTGCAAGTGACAGATAAATGCATTTTCCAACTCGGGGTCAACCTGGGCATGCTCAGCAACTGGAGAATCAAGGGGTATAACTTGCAAATCCCACACCTCTAAAGCCCTTTGTAACACCTGAAAGAATGAATTTCTAATTACTCACATCGGAAAAATGTGGATACTGATAAGGGAAACAACCTGAATGAAGCATGACTTATAGTAAACGAAGACAGAAGGGGCTAAAAGTCTCACAGCTCGACTTTCCCTTACAGCACGAGGTCAATAAGCCTAATGAAGCATGCCTTGCCATAAGGCAAAACAAGTTTGATGACGAGGATAAAATAGTTTTTTTTTATAAGTATGACAAGGATAAAATAGTTAGATATCAACCAGGTTGGCTTGATGATGGGGGTAAAGCAATAGATTCAGACACTCATGGAAAATCTGCACAATAACTACAAGAATAAAATGCACACCACACAAGCTCAAGCAGGATCAACTTACCACGTAGGTAGAGTTACACAAAATTGGTATGTAGTAAAAATATTAAAAACCAACTTCTAAGGCAGTGGAAACAAGCATAAATTCTGAAGACGTTTTGACCTTCAGAGTCCTTGCCATAGGTAATTAACATAAGTGCCTCATTTTATCATAAGAAAAGATGTAATTGGGATTTATGCCAAAACAAGCACAAATTCAACTTTTACCATTACAAATAACCCGAGTTAGCTGGACAATAAAACAAGGAAACCCCGCATTTCATGGAATTCCATATATCTTACCTAATATGGCAATTATTTGGCAGGTTATTTCAAATTCAGACGGAAGGTCCATCCTGCTGTGGGCCAATTGATTGACTAATAGCAGGAGAGAATTAGATGAAGACATAATTACTTTAGAAATGGAAAAGAAGCACTGTGAGCATAGTTGAGCATAGTCCAGTGACAACATTATATGAACTGTTTCCCACTTCTAAACCAAGCATGGTATCACATGTAGAGTTCCTTAACATGATCACCATACACATGAAGTTAATACTCAGTGATAAAAGAGCAGGGAGACATGCTTCAACTGGTTTGACTTACAGCTTGATCAAGCCAAGCCAAGCCAAGCCAGCCATGCCTCCTTGGGATTGAGCTAGTTTCAGACATATTTAAAGGCTTTAAGCATCCCAGATATGTTGTCCACCTTACTCCTAAGAATGATTGAGATGTATATGCTAGAACAAACTTATCACTTTGGGTAAATCAAGTAAAGTCCTGCCACATGCCGTAATAGGCAAGAAACAACTTCTGGTTAGAGGTTCATGCATTATTTGTGTTCAGGCTGACCTTATTCTAGTCAATCAGGCCCAACTTGCACAGCAAGCGATATGGTCCAATCTGACCTTATTCTAGTCACCTGGCCCAACTTGCATTATTTATCTATATCTGATCATGCTGATCTTATATTCACGGGACTAATAGTTTGATATAATGAACGTTAAAAAGGTTTTGACGTAATTTCTGTTACAACGGAAAAACCATCCAAGACATACTTTCAGGCCCCTGATTCATGACTGGAACATACACAGTGCAACAATGGCATATCTCTAATTCAAGTCCCGACAACAATTGCCATTAAAGGCAAAAGATTCAAGCAACGCGTATGCCTTCTGCGAGGCAGTGCAAAAATAATAATCAAATCCGTCTAGTTCTTAAAATTTTCAAATATACAAAAAAAAAGAAGCTCATCTGGAAAACACCATAATCTTGTCGCATCTAACTTAAGAAGTTCAATAATTGAACATCGCAAAGATGGCATCATTCCACTTCCAACTATGCCACTACTCTTAAGTGCATATTAAAACCTGTGCGGAAGTAGATAAATTAGATCATAATAATCAAGTCAAAATCCTTGATTTCTATTGCCTAGTAAATATCTATCATAAAAGGAGTTTAAGCTTATGCAGAACAATATCCAGTCAAGACATATTTTTACCACCTACAGAGGGGTAGATATATTACGCCATATCATGGAAACTACCTAACTACAACATGACAAGCAAAACCAAAGTTCCAAACGCAATCGAGGATTTTGACTTGATTATTATGATCTAATTTATCTACTTCCGCACAGGTTTTTATACTAAACATCAAGCCTACGTATACAGGTGTTACTAATACATACCAAAAAGAAAACAGAAAAGACAAGAAAACCCAATCGAGGCACATCAGCCACCCATGACCTGAGCTAAACATGAACGCGTTTAAAACTTGTTTCCATCTAATTTGAAAATAAACCACCTTTTCCACCAGAGTACTTAATACAGAATGACCACATCGCTCCTATTGCTATCTTATTACTTGTTGATTTGCGAAGCAACAAATGATTCTCTGAATGCCAAAATTTTAGGTTATCAACCATCGATACTACTCAGACTAATCTCTAAAGAAAAAGATAAAGAGATAAGAAAGCTGTACTAAAGAATTTTTCAGGCAGGTAACATCAAATTGATATTGTTGTTGATGAAAAAAATCAAAATGTTCAACACCAAGAGTCGAAGCTATGCGCGGTGCATTAGGTGAACACGGTACTTCTTGCGATCAAGAAAGGAGGCTGCCGCCGCCAAATCGAATTCCGAATTAAAACTGGTAAGTCTTTACGGTTTTCAGGAACCAAATGAGGAATACACGAAGGAACGAGTTTTTTGCCAAGATAAAAAAGAAACGAAGAAAGAAATGGAACCTGGATACTGAAATCGCCATCCAAGGAGACATTGTGGGACTCGTCGGAAAGGAAATCGCCGGAGGCGGCACCGCCTGCGAGCATCACCTGGCGCTCCTTGCCATCAAGATCGGAGGCCACCGCCGCCAAATCGAATTCCGAAAAGAAAGGTCCCTGCAGCACCGTGTTCACGCAATGCACCGCGCACAGCTTCGACTCTTGTACCTCGTGGTACAGCATCCCTCCATTGCTCGCCCCCTCCATGTTTCTCTTTAATCTTTCTCTGGTAGACCGAGAAAGGAAGAAAAAGCAAGTGCACAGATCCAAAACCCTAAAATTTATATATATGTATCTATTTATTGGTGTATCTCTGTGCTGTGCGTCTGTATCGGTGCCTCCGTGGAAAGAAGACGATGGGGGAAGAGAAGGGTGGAATATCGGTTCTTTTAAGTATTGGTTCGGATTTAGTTATATAAAAAAAAGTCTTGGCTCGGATTTAGTTATAAAAAAAAGTCATTGGCTCGGAAGTTATAATGTAATTTTTTTGACAAGGTGTCGAATTTTTTGAGATTTAGGTGGTGTTTAAGTGTGAAAATTTTGGGTATTAAGATTTGTGAAATATTATTGTTGGTGAAAAAGTAAAGATATTTTATGGGAGTTGGTGAAAAAGTGAAGAGAGAGAAGATTTTTAATAAATATTATAATAAAAAATTATTTGATGAATTTTTTAATATTAACCCCAAATAATTGGGTCAAACAAGTCCTTAAATATATTTTTTTCTTTTAAAATATTTTCTCAAAATGATCGAACATTTTATAATTCTTTCTCGGGACCGTATACCTATTGATAGGGTTGTCCAAAAAACCGGTCGGACAAACCAACCCGGACCAAGACCGGTATACTCCCCGGTTCCGGGTTATTCATGTGGAAACCAGAACTGGACCGGAGTATACCACTCCAAACCGGTCATTACCGGTAAAACCTAAAAAAACCCAAAAAATGCCTAAAAAAGAGAAAAAATGCTAAGAGGCCCAACCGGCCAACTCGGACCGGTCTATTAGAATGACCGGTCCGGTCCGGTATGCTCCCTTCACAAAATGTCAGATTTGACCGGTCGGACCGGACCGAACCGGCCAATGGACAGCCCTACCTATTGATGCGGACGAGATTGTCTTTTAAAAGCTAAAGTCTGTCAGTATTTCTTTTTTTCTTGCTGCGACACACACACACACACACACATACACATATATATATATATTATATAATACTGCCTTTGAAGCTCATGTACTGAGGATTCAGTTAATCTTTATTGTCTTCTTTTAATCCTATCAACGTATCCAAGTGATCATACTTCCATGTATTTAAGTAACATTTGTTAAGCTCATGTACTGAGGATTCATTTACTATTTATTGAATATTTGGATAATAAGTTCGGGTGTCCAAACAATAAGTTTCTTATAAGGTATGAGAGGATACATACTGTTAGCGCTAAGAGTGTTGTTTGTTTACCGAAATTTTGGAAATATTTTGAATGTTGAAGTTTACTGTGGTTTGTGTAAAGTTTGAAGTGTATGTGTAAAAGTTGAAAATTTTGATTGCAGACTGAGAAGATGAAATATCAAAGCGTAAAGTTCTTCGATAAAAAATGAACAAGATAACTGCCTCCCTTATAATCGAGAGCAGCTAGGATCACCTACGAATGCTAACAAACTAACGTCACAGGTTCACAGCATTCTTGTAACAAACTTAACCATTCTGGGCCACTACACGTAATAAACTCCTCACATGGGCCTTTAAGTTAGTAACCAGCCCATCTCCACAAATCCATCACCCCAGCCCATATTGGACAAATCATCCCAGCCCATAGTGGACAGCCCGTGAGTCTTCTCTTCTCGTATCTTCCAACACCCTTGTCTTCTTCGAATCCAACACACCTTCGAATCAACCCCCCCCCCCTTTCTTTCTTCTTTCACGAACCTCACGAACCCTAGCCTCCTTTCCATTCAGACGTGTAAAAAATCCACAGTTTTAGCACTAGAGGTGGCTGGGGAAGAATCCACAGTTGGAAAATGCATTCACAGGCGGAGGGAGGGGGGCGAACCGGGGCCATTGCCCCGGTTGGCTCCCCCCAAATATTTTTTTTACATGCATTTTTTTATTTTTTATTTATTTTTATTAGGTTTGCCCCCCTTGGCCAAATAAAAATTATGCTTGCCCCCCTTGCCTGCCTAGATTAATCAGCCCGCCCCCCTTAAAACCCAAGCAGCTCAATACCTCAAAATCAAATTAAAAGAATAAGCAGATAGATATTTATTTATGTCAAAACTTGAAATCCTACATTAACTTGTCGACGTTGTCGTGAATTTTGCGACGAATATTTCATATACTTCTCCTGAGTCCTGATAATCGTTGTGTGTTGTAATCATTGAAATAAATGTTTTCACTATTCTAGTACTGCTTTTTTTTTGTTCTTTTGCCTTTTATGTTGGACTTGGTTGAAAATTTAGATATCGCAAATACTGAGAAAGGGGGTGGTGTGCTCTTGTTGGATAAGTGATAATTCAATTATTCAAGTGTGTTGCGTGTCCATCTTTACTTACTAGAGAATCATTGGTTATATCATTTTATTGTCACTATCATCATATAATTTTACATGTCTGACTTCTCCACAATTTATGAAAATCCAAAGTTGAAGTAAGACTCATTTTCATCTATCTTTTGTTTGTTTAGGTATGATTTTTCATAGCCCATGAGATTAACTTGTTTTTAATTGTCTTTCTCTAAAGGTGGAACTTATTTTCCATTGTAATTTGTGACGTTTGGATCAAGTTATAAATCTATTTTTTCAAAATTTTAGCCATTAATTTAGCCAGGTAATGGGCACTTTGAACTACGATTTTTCTGTTTTCTCATTTTGTAAGGGGAGTAGAATAGTTATTTGGATCTTAAAATTGAACTTTTTGTCCAAATTTTTTTTTTCTATTATCATTTACCAAGTATGTATTTCTTCCTTGCAATTTCGTGTTATTTTATTGTTGATAGAGATTCCACTCTTGAGAAGCCTGTGTTCAATAGTACTGTCACACTAAAAAAAACTATAGCAAGGGTGAGAAGTATTTTTATGCCATTGGAACCTGGATTCTTTTTGAACTTTGGATAATTTGGCTTCTTTTTCCAATATGCTTCGTTTTGCTATTGTTTCTTTCAAGAATAATAGAAATACAGTAATTGTTTATTTTTCTCATTTATGTGTTATATTTTATTTTTACATATCCCAACAAATTCAGCAGGACTTATTGAGCATAGGGCACATCCTTTCTAGCAACAAAAATAAGTACTTCATTTATGGAAGTAAAAAGTTATATTGCTGAAAATATTTTATTTCATTTATGTGTTTTGTTTTACAAAGAATATATATATATATATAAATACTTTTGTTTGTGTGATTAGTTGATGCTCTATTGGTGTCTTGAACAACAAGAATTTAATCTTTAATGTCACTTCTCAGTATCAGCAAATAGTACGGTAAGTGTATTTCAATATTTTTAGTGTTTTTAGTCCTTAATTTTTTTATTTATACTCTTAAGACTTTTTTTGCATTAAGTAGTAAAAAAAAAAAATTTTGTCATTTTTCCTTAAAAAGTTTGCCCCCCATTAATTGGGTTTCTGGCTCCGCCACTGAATGCATTTATGTGTCACTTGCAGGATCATTGGTTCTGTATCAGGAAAGTGAATGGAGAATGGTATAACCTGACAGTCTCTATGCAGCCCCTCGTCACATTCCCAAATTTTACTTATCATCATATATAGACTCAAAGGCTTCGGCTGGAGCATTTTCCTGGTGAGGGGAAACTTTCCAACAATGCATAAAAAAGCATAAAAGGTCATTAAGAGACGAGAGAAAACTAAAATATACCTCCTCAGCTTACATGAATCAACACTAGGCTGATTACCAATCAATCAATCAATCAGCACTAGCACTAGCTTTATGTAAACGTTTTCAATTACGTTTTATTCAAGTCATATATACTTGAGATTTGCACGGAGTTATGAGCAAGAATATATCCAGCAAACCTGCATTTTCTCTTTCTTCCCGTTGATTCAGAGATGTACCCTTGTTGAATGCCATTCCCTTGACCTGATCTTATCAATTTGAACTAGGTTTAGGAAGCAATGAAAAAGCATAATAGAGCTCACTGAAGTTTCAGATGTATCAGAATGATGTTGCAACTAAAAATGAAGACAGCCAATAAAAACAAGCTTTGTTCCAGACAGAACTCAGATAACTGCTTAGACTTGATTCTGCTCTAAGAGAACTGATACTTTTAGACCCTTTCCAATCCATTGCTATCAATGAGGAACAGATATCAAGCTATCTCAAAAACTCTTATTCTTATTTTAATAAAGAATAAAAGAAGACAAATGGTCTCTTGTTATCAACTATTTAACTACTCATCACACATTTCTTCAGTTTTAGCTCCTTTTTTCTCTGTTTTTCTCCCCAAGGTGCTGCATGTGCTATGTACCATTGATCCCACAAGATAAATGATACATTAGTAACTATAATTACCACCTCTCTCCTTATCTTGCACGGATGTTTGGTCTCCCATTAAACGGATAACATTATCCTTTTTTTCACCACAGATAGTTCTCTTTCTATATTTATATTTTACTTCTCTCACGAAATTCCTATGTTCAGTGCATTGCCTTCACACGCACTAGTTTAGCCCCTTTTATGGCTTGTCAAGTGAACCTATTACACTTCATGGATCAATTTCGAATAAGCGCATTAACCATGAGCTCTTACAAATCATATAATTAAAATTATTTGCTGTATCATGACCAGTGGCGGATCCAGGATCAATTTTCATGGGGGTCGAACTTTACATGCAAAATGACAAGAATTTTTTTTTCTTTGTAATGCAAACAATTTTGTTAATGCAAACAATTTTGCCAATATCCGACAGAGGACCCACTGCACTCATGTTTGAATGAGAGGATATAATACCACTATATCTTAGTTTCCAGCTACAATATACTGATTTCACTAGTAAATAGCTGGAGGAAAACATACCATTGACCATGATGATGAAAATATCATGCAAAGGTGGAATGGCTTTTGGAGGAAACATCACCAATGGATACAAAAGATCATCATTTTGATACCACCAGTAAACACCAAAGACATGGATTGTGAATACCAGAGAAATACAAATCAGAACAGACATTTTCCTCTCTCCCTACAGCCACCAACAATTCTCATGGTTAACATTGGGAACTTTTTCATCCAGAAAAAGAACAGAAAAAATGTCCTAGTACCTTCAGAGCTATCTGATGCTCTTGAACACCTCACCAGCTTGTGAATCCTTGCTAACATCAGGATGATACTGTAATCAGAAAAGACAAATATATAAAGTAAATCGATGTTTGGTCCTATTCTAATAGAGAGTTTACCCAAAGGTTTTATATTTATCTCAGTGAAACTTCACAACAACAGAGGATCTAGCAGGAAGAGGCATTCGAGTACAATTCCCCAGACTTACAACATGATCATCGTGCCAGACAGGACAATTACACAAACAATGCACCAGCAAGGTAAATATGTGAGACAACATTTTACAACAGAAAGTACATAGCGATAGTAACTACAAGGGCTTCAGAGTTCAGCCCAAATAAGTGACATCCAGGCAGCATGTCATCAGGGTCACACGGGGTGGCAAAAGGCGTGGAATTATAGAAAAGAAGGCATGAAATCGACAGTTATTACGGATGAACAAACGAGTGGTGACATAAACTCCCTGTCGAATCAGAGCTCACTAGCGGTTTATGAGTCGATTACTTTTTCTATTTTCCAACTCAAAAACCAAACTACTGGGTTTTGGCGTGGGAAGATAGTATTTTATACCCATGGGTAAATTCTTATACAAATAGAAATAGATATAAGAGTGCGAAGACCACAAACATCACAAACGTTTTCTAACCACACAATCTAATTGACAAAGAACTAACAACTTGGTACTTATCCCCGTGATCTTACAGAGATGAAGCACCCGCATATGATTCAAACCAAACAACTACAGTTGCAATCTTTCACCGTTGTCTAAGCTACAAAAATACAAGAAAAATCCTAGACCCAAAAACAATCAGAATAAGGACAATAACAATAACAAGAAGGTCAGAAAGCCAACCATTGTGGGTTTGAACTCCTTCAACTTCTGCAATTTTTTCAACTCCATCTGAAGCTTCTCCTGCTGCCTACCTCTGTTCTCAAGCTCTTCCTCCTTTTGCTTCAACAAGTCATCCTTCGCTTTCAAGAGTTCCTCCCTCTGTCTTTTCCTTCTCAAGCCTCAGCTGTTGCAGCTTCTCTTGCATTTCCAGCAAGTCTTTTTCAAAAGATTGCTGTTGCTTCGACTGTTTCTTGGAGGCCGCCGCTTTGTCTTTTTTGGGCGAGGACCGTGGCTGCGAGAGACTCTCGTGGTTCTCCTTTTCTGGATCATCCGCACGCAGCGGTGGCGGAACCGAGCTCGGTTGGGCTCCAAGACATTCTCGGCCAAGATGTTGACCTCGTTGGCTGCTGGGTTTTTCTCCTTCACTGCCTTCCGGCTGTTTCTTGGCTTTTTTGTACGGGCTGGGTCAATGAGCATCTCGGCCATGGTTGGAGAGAGAGAGAGGGAGAAGCGGGGGTTTGGGTTGGGTACGGGGGCCGGGCTCGCAAAGGCACAGGCCTTGCAGGCTTTATACCAGGTTGGCCTGGGCCTACGGGGATCGGGCTCCCATAGGCCCAGACCAACTTATTAAAAAAAATAAAAAATAAAAAATTTTATATCTAATTTTTTTTTTGCCGATCCAATGGGAAGCGGCCGCCCAGGGCCGCAGCCCCTGGATCCGCCTCTGTATGGAAGTATATCACATAAGCGCACACACACATGCATTGACAAGAAAAATAACTCACTGAGATGGTCCAATTCTAGCAAAGAATCTATAGCTGTTGTCTCCAAGGAAAACCGTTGGACATGTTTGAGAGCTCGGAGATGAAATTGAAGCAACCGGAGAAGACACCAGCTCGAATTTAGTAATTCCATATTTCAGCTGCTCGAGAATAACCGCTGCATGTAGTTTATACAAAACAAGTATATTAGTGTTCCGTTTGTTTTCTGGACATGTATCCAGACTTTTATATTAAAAAAAAAACACGGGAACATTGAAACAAAAGGTGAAATTGCAAGAAATTATAAGAGGAGAGAAAGCAAGCTTGGAGTTGGAGAGAAGTTTAAGATTACCATTCGAAAGTTTGTCCGCCATGGAAGAAACACCGCGAAAGTGAGAGTGTGAACAGTAGATAAGGGAGCAGGTACGAGGGGATAGGTTACTATGCTTAGCACTAAGGTGCTGAGCATGCTGATCTATGGTCCAGATGAACTTGTGTAGATCTAAGGGTTGAAATTAAAACACGTCAATTAATGAAATAACCCACCGGGTCGACCCGTTTAGGTGTTCGACCGCTTCATATACCGGTCGACCGCTCCATATAGCGGTCGACCGCTTCATGTAGCGGTTGATCTGTTCATTTCGACGTGTTCATGTAATGGTCGACCTGTTAATATAGCGGTCGAACACTTGAACGGGTCGACCCGGTGGGTTATTTCATTAATTGACGTGTTTTAAACTCAGCCCTTAGATCTTCACAAATCCATCCGGGCCATACATCAGCATGCTCAGCACTTAAGGTGCTCAACATAATAACCCGTTCCCAGGTACGAGACCGTTGTGATTGAGTGATAAAATTTTAGTGTATTGAATTTAGTGAAAAATGAAGAGATAAATGATTTTTAATATTTATTATAGTGAAAAGTAATAATGTGACAGGGAGAAAGATTATATTGTAATTTTTAATTATGTTAAAATTTTAGGAAGGATATAATTTTAGATAACAATAAGTGTTTCCGACTAAGAAGGAATTACAGAAACACAGTCGTTTCATACTGGACCGTTAAAACACAACGTCGATTAAATATGTCGGATTTTTTTTTACACATCAAGCAAATACTCAGGACCCTAATTACTACTGGGTGACGAATTATATCTAGAGAGAGAGCCTTGAATTTGAATCCTAAGGATGTTGTTTTCTAAAAAATAGTAAGATTTTTAAAGTTTTGATAGAATTATGAATATTTATGTAGATTAAAATTTTATAGGTTTTTGTGTAAAGGTTGGTGAAATTTTTTAAAGATATTTAATTTTTGTTGCAGTTTGTAGAAAGGTATTAAGAGATAATTTGATATAATTGTTTAATAAAAAATATTAGAGTCGGATGAAAAAATATAGATAGAGAAGATTTGTTATAATTTTTAAAAAATATATTGGAATTTGTGCAAAAATTTGTTTGAGATTGTGTAAAATGTGTTGGTGTTTATTTATAAATTTTTAAAATTTTAGAGATATTTTTTTATAAATTTTGTTAAATACATTTGTATTTTATAATACTTTTACAAACGAATATAACATCCTCAAATATTTTTCTTATAGCATAGAAAATTCCGTTGGTGATTCACCAATACCCTCCACTGAATGGAGAAAATATCCAACCTATTGCTATTCGTTTTGAGCATTAAGGTTATTTTTTTTACATAAAGTTCAGTAAACTTTTTATATTTTAATTATAATAATATACTAAAAGGGCATACGATTTATTCATTTATTTTTTTCAAAAAATTGTTGATAATAAATAAAATCGATCAATTTCAATTTTGAAAACCTTCATCAACAATCGCGACGATTATTATAAATTAATGCATGCAATTAAAAATATTTGTTTATATCTTATATATTGTAATTGGTGTTAGGGCTGAACAAAATCGGACCGGATTTATGCAGTCCGGTTCGGGTTATAAATTTATGATATATGGTCCTGATCAGACCGGACCGCATTTAATAAAATTTTTTTAATTTTAAAAAAATAAATCTCTGCACAGTGTAGAGAAAAAATTAACCGGACCGTATTTCATAAGACCGGACCACTTACTTAAATATAAAGGAATCGGAAATGCAGTGATTTTTCAGCCCTAATTGGTGTCATATAATGTGAATAGGAACTTTTTAATACTTGAAAATGATTTAGTTTTTAGAGGTTCTTTGTATGCTTTTTACTAATGAATTTTTTTTTTTGTTAGGGGCGTTTTTTACTATTTTAAAATGACACTTTAATGCTAGCTACTCATTGAGGGTTTTTTTATTTATTTATTAGGGGTCCCTTTAATACCGTTAATCTCTTTGCTTTTCTAGAGATAATTGCATATCAACCCGGTGATAGAGACAATATTAGGGACAATGTATAGTTTGAGTGTATATTCTTTAGTTCGATTATTTTTAAGATCAGAGCAGTGATTTAAACGACAGGTCGTGGATAGTAAATTATTATTATCTCTCTAAAGTTTGCTTGTACGTTATGTGAGTACCATTTCATGTATATTCAGCAAAAAAAAAGAGAGTACCATTTCATGCAGATCCATATATAAAATTCGTCTTATCAAACAAAAAATGTCTTAATTTAATAATATAAAAAAAACCACAAAAAATAGGTCGGCAGGCGTTGTCACACTTTCCCATTGTAAATGTTGAAGCAAGTCAGCACGCAGCGTCTTGGCTCGGGGCTCCATTTCCGGCGGTATTCGTTGCTGCTTGTCTGTGTTTTGGTTGTTTTTTTGTTGGGTGTCCGGCCTCTGCGTGGATTTTTGCCTATCCTTGTGGATCTTTTCAGCCCTTGTGTGGGCTTGTGTACCGAGCTATTGTGCTTTATTTTTTGACACGTTAAGTTTTAGTAGTTGTGTCTACCGAGTCCGGCCGTCGTTCCCTCTGCTTTGTATGAAGTATATAGCGATTGTAACCGATCCGATTTAAGATCCTACTGGTGTATTTTGGCTTGGTTATTTTTTGGGCTCCTTTTTAGAGCATGATCTAGAAAAAAAAGGGTCAGCACGCAGCAAACGTTGCATTCATCACGTAGAGACAGAATATATTAATCTCATAAAAGCAGATTAAAAATAGCGACACTACTTTGACCGACGTGTGTAGCAGAGAGTGCAAATTCTGGGATGTGCAAACCACCAAACCTAACACAAATTAAACATTCATAATTATGTCAACCGGGTCCTATCTAATACGCAACCGAGTCCTCCCGTTAATCAGGAGTGCACGCAAATACGGAAAATTTTGGACTTTGGTGTGTTGGCAGATTTGTTACGACCAAACCGCACTAGTCAACAGAGCACATGCTCGTGTAAGTTCAGAAGTATTGAGTTGATATCACTGCAAGAAATTTGTCCTTTAGCGAAGAGTGATTAAATTAATTTTATAGTTAAAATTACTCTTTTGTAACGTAAATATTATTTTGTCGAATTTAAAATATATAATTTTTAGTAAAGAATATAAATTTGTGTCCTTAAAACTTTAGCAACAAGCGACTAAAGTGTTTATTTAACCTTTCAGTAGTTGTCCATTGAACAATTCATTTTCATTTGTTTTCTAATTAATTATGGTATTTCAAAAAAAAAAAATACAAGGCAAGCATGGGGCTTAGATCTCTAGCCCATTGTATACACCTAAAATATATTTAAAAATTAAATCCACATAATATGAGTACAAAAAATAGCAAATTTTAATATATAAATTATAATAAACTTTCACAAACTACTACTTCGGTATCAAATATATCCCAAACTTACAATACCTATGATTTATCACTACATTTTTTGGTGATCAGTAGTCATGAGTCGTAATTTAGAGTGTATGTAATTTATATTGGGGTGGTAGTTCTTGAGAATTTATTATAAATTATTCTTATTTAAAAACTAAAGTTGTATTTTTCAGTTACTCGCCACAAATCGAAAATTGGTGACAGATATAGTCGACCACAATTCAAAAGAGTGCTTAATTTCTCTTCTAACGCCTGCGAGAGTTAGTCTTTAATCGTAGATGCGAAGGTTTCGCCAACAGGAATAGAGTCGCACTCAAGAATTTCGTGGTGAAAGTCCAAATTTTTTGTAGAGATATATGCACTACGTGATATTTCTAAGGTTGAATTATTTGTTTGAAAATAAATAGGAAGATAATTGCCCTTCGTTATTGTTTTTCTCCTATTTGGTTAATGGATTCTATTTTCCTTAAATAATCTAAGGAAATTTAGCAGTTTAGTCATTGGATTTTACACCCTTTTGCTTTTTAGTCCTTGAATTTATTTTTTTTTCAAATTTTAGTCCTTAAGTATACATTTTTTGACAAAATAGTCATTTCGTCAGGAATCCGTTAGTTTCCCTAACGGAAGGTCACTTCAGCTGCTGACGTGGCCGAACTTCAAAACTCACCCTTTTGTACGGTTTTCATTTGTTTTTGAACCTCGAATTTTGTAATCTCATCAACTTCTGCTTTCTCCAACTCATGTTCACCAGTTTCTAAAGTTTGCTCGCTCCTTACTTGTATCACAGATTCCTGAACTTCTTTTAGTGGTTTGCTAGTGACTGTAGTGAGTTCATCCTGCTTTCCCTCCACTTGTCCACTTTTACATTCTGCTCTCCTTTTTCACCCTCAGTGGCCACTTCAACGTCTGTACCATTGTTCTCTCGCTCCGTTTTTTTCTCTTCTAATAGAGTCTAAACACTAGAAGTTGCAAGCTTCTCATTGTTCAAAGCCTGGGCTTTCTCCTCCATCACAGTGTCAAGCTCAGACTTTAGGCAGTCAACCTTTTCGGCCATTGCAGAACTTTCTTCATTGGCCATACTAAGACGATGTTCTGATTCCTCAAGATCCTCTCTGTCGACTTCCAATTGAAATTTCCAACAATCCCACTCTCTCTTTTAGATTCTGCATCATGCAATAAATGGTTGTTCCCCTCCAGTTGTTTCATGACTATGTGCATAAGATTCTGTCATCTTTGCAGCTTCTTGGTCAACGTTAAACTGCTCAATAGAAGCCTATTTTTCTATAAATGTTTCCTCTATGCCTTTCACTTTCTCAAGTTATTGTTTCAAAGAGTCTATCTCTGATTCAAGCTTCAACACCACCTGGTTGTTTTCACTGGCCTGAGTTTCAACGTTTGAGTCAAGCAAGGCCATTAACTGGGTTAACTCAGCCGAGAGAATCTCCACTTTCTCAGCTTGAATCTCTGCTATCTTAGTCGCATCGTCAGCGTGGCTCAGTGCCAGGTTCTTTGCATCAAATGCCATGGTCAGTTCATGCTTTACTCTTTTGAGCTTCCTAGTTGGTTAGAAGTTGTTCAGAACCAACGAGAAAACCAACTTCTTCCTCTTGGATAGTTTCCACTTCCTTCGAAAGTGAGCTATCCTCCATTTCGGCCAAAGGCCCTGAGTTTAGCAGTTTAGTCCATTTCAAAATTTTCATAAAATTTTAGTTTGCAAACATGAGAACTACACTTCACATCCTTTAATTATTGCTAATTTTGAAATTTATTTGACTTAGCAAAATAATTATTCTACAAGAATTTTAACTACATTTGGAAATGTTTGTAAACTAAAATTTTATAGAAATTTTGAAAATGTTATAAAAATTGAGGTATATTAGAGTTTTATTGAATTTTGAGAGAAAGTAGTGAAATAGTAGAATTTTATGGAGATTGGTGGAAAAGTAGAGAGAGAGAATTTGAGCTGACTGTTTTATATTTATTATAATGAAAATATATATTTTGATGGGGAGATAGATTATATTGAAGTTATTCAAATATTTTTTTTAACCAAAATTTTGAATTATTTATATTGGCAAACCAAAATTTTGAAATAAAGATAAATTTGGCCAAAATTTTGATTTGCAAAAATGAAAGTAAAATTCTTATTAGATAATTATTTTGGGCCAAAATTTTGATTCGCAAAAATGACAGTAAAATTCTTATTAGATAATTATTTTGCTAAGAAAAAAAAAAGGAACAAAGAAAAAGGAGAGCTCCTCTTATCCACCCGCAAAGACGTGTGTAATTCGATGTAGATTTTGTTGAAAAGACTGACAAAATCATAGATGATGGCAGGACGGAGCATTGGAGCGACGTACGGAGTCGAGCCCAAACTGAGAGTCGAGAGATCATAGGAGGCATCTTAAGGACTGCACACGTGCCTCGTCGCGAGGCCTAACCTAACAAGCGAGATTGGGAACGCGTTCAACGGCCAAACCGGAAAAAGCTGGCTCATTATATCGCACAGGGTCCCTCAGCTTCGCATAAGAAGTATCGCCACGCACGCGCACACTCTTTCACTCTCCCCCTCGCACAGACACATACACGTACACCAGAAAAACCCCAAACGAAGACCATCTCCTTCTTGACGATCTCTACGATGTTTCTCGATCTCTCTCTCATTGCTTAATAATCACCCCCCTCCTCTCAACTCTCTCTAGCTTTAGCCTTTTTTTTTCCTTTCCCTATTGGACTCTCTCTGGGGGCTCTCAAATTTCGGCCACCAATTTCCCGGTATAAAGTTTTTTCTGCTCTGGTTATTTTCTGCAATCTTTTAGCCTTGGTTTCTTGCATGTTGAATCCGTGCTGAGATTCTATTCGTTCCATATTGGTTATTCTCTTTGGTTGCTGAGAGAATGGAGGAAGCATCAGGGAAAATGAGAAATTTGTGTCTCCATGCTGCAATTTTCTTGTAGCTTTAGTACTTTCTGGAATTACGAAAACTTACTAAGCTAAATGAATGCCGAATACTCATATTAGGAGTAGTTAATTGTAAGCTTTTGTAAGAATATAAAATTTCAACTAAAGAAATGTCACTTTCTTTTCGTTTTCCGCTTCTTTGTTTTCCTGGTTTTTCTGGAGCAACCAAATTTTGAACTTCGTTTTGCTTAATGTCAAATAAAGCTTTACTGTTTAACTTTATTTCTGAGAACTTTCTCTATTTTTCAAGATTTATGATTTCTGTAGCTATGTTTGAAATTAGGAGATCTAATTGAGGGATTTCAGCTGAGTGTTCGGGGTAGTCACCTTTCGGATTTGGAGAATGGCTTCCGTATCTCATTCTTCAGTTGCCTTCATCGGAGCTTCGGCTTCGGATCTTCTCCGGAGCTCGAGCAACGGAGTCAGTGGCCTTCCTGTGAGAACCCTAGGAAGAGCGCGATTGGGCACGGGGAGGAGGGATTTCGCGGTCGTCGCAAAGCTTAGGAAGGTGAAGAAGCATGAGTACCCCTGGCCCGATAATGCGGATCCGAATGTTAAAGGTGGGGTCCTTTCCCATCTCTCGCATTTCAAGCCGTTGAAAGAGAAGCCGAAGCCCGTAACATTGGATTTTGAGAGACCGCTAGTTGATCTAGAGAAGAAAATCATTGACGTAAGTCTCGTTTGCTGTTCTTGTAGTTCGTTCATCTAGGGGATGATGTTTCGCGGTTTGGCTCAATGGGTTGCTTTTTTTATGCGCTACAGGTCCGGAAAATGGCAAACGAAACCGGTCTAGACTTCAGTGATCAGATTATCTCGTTGGAGAATAAATATCAGCAGGTTTGAATATATATATTGATGAGATATGCATTTAATTTTACATTCGTTAAGGTTATATAAAATTTTCTTGAACTCTTTTAATGCAAAGCAGTATGGTGATAGGAAGTGATTATGAAGTAAGATCTCGAATAACATGCTTATATTACTTTCCCAACTATTGATTTGCAACTATTTCTAATATCAATGGGTTTATGATTTATTTAGCTTCACAATTGACCTGGACTTTGCACTTTATTACAGATGCTAGTGTTTGTTCATAAAGTGCCAATGGCTTAAGTTATTCGGGAATGTAGTCTTGTAGAAGGGAAAATGGAACTGCTCACCGTTTATTACATATTCGGTTTACACTTGCAAATTCGTTTAACCAGGGTGAGAAGCTTGGTTCTTCTGTTGTCTAGGAGTCTGAGGTATAAGCCTTATAATGGATCAGGGAACACAAATTTTTGTTGCTAGCTACCTATAGATAATTACAATAAGGAGAAGGCACTATTGACAAAGAATAATGAATGATGACTAAGATTTCTTTTGCATTGTGCTCACCAGATATTCTGGGAAGTTGATGCTCTACTGCACATGTTGATGGTTTCCGGTTCAAAAATTGTCTCACAGTTCCCCATTGTTGTTTCCAGGCATTAAAGGATTTGTATACACATCTAGCTCCTATTCAGCGTGTTAATATTGCGCGGCATCCTAACCGGCCAACTTTCCTTGATCACGTGTTTAGCATTACTGATAAGGTCCAGTACTCATATCCTTAATAACATTTTTATTTTACTTATTTCTTGTAGTGTAGTAGATTTTACTTTTAGAATATGGATGCTGTGTCATTGAATATATGCCATATGTACAGTTTGTGGAGCTTCATGGAGATCGGGCTGGGTACGATGATCCTGCTATTGTTACTGGTATAGGAACCATAGATGGTAGGAGGTACATGTTCATGGGTCACCAGAAGGGTAGAAATACAAAAGAGAACATTCAGCGGAACTTTGGGATGCCTACTCCCCATGGGTATGTCAAATGACCAGACTAGTGTTCTAGAAGAATCGAGAAATTTAATTAGCTTTGAAATGGAAAAGAATTCTTTGATTCAACTTACACTCCAAGTTCCTGGCTTGCCAAGTTTTCACCATCTGACATTAATAGTACAATTCATATATGTACAGTTACCGGAAAGCTCTACGCATGATGTATTATGCTGACCACCATGGGTTCCCTATAGTTACTTTCATTGACACTCCGGGGGCATTTGCAGACCTTAAATCGGAAGAACTGGGCCAAGTATGTGGGAAACTGTAATGTGAAGTTTATGTGACTGTCTTGTACTACTAGCTACTGAGATGTATGCTTTACATACATGCAGGGTGAAGCCATTGCACACAATTTAAGGACTATGTTCGGTTTGAAGGTACCCATTGTTTCTATTGTCATTGGGGAAGGTGGCTCTGGTGGTGCCCTTGCCATTGGCTGTGCTAATAAATTGCTAATGCTTGAAAATGCAGTTTTCTATGTTGCCAGGTGATTTGAGTTTGGCTTTCCACTCATTTCAACTGCTAAAGCTAATGCCAATATGCTGTCAGATACGTGCCTTCGTTTTTAGTGCATGTTGTTTAGGTTTTGAAGAGTTGGATTTGACCATAACTCTCAAATATTTCCGTTGTCTTTGGTTGTAATTTAGAAGTCTCTGAAGTACTATGTTAAAGTAGATTACTAGTTACCACTTGCCAACCTTCTCTTTATGTTTCCTAGTTTGCTGCTGTCGTTTTTTTTAAACATGCAAGCAATCCAATCAGATGCAGCTCTAGAAAATCCCTTCCTGTTAAGGATATATGTCCTTTCTAATTTAGTTTATGAAGTTGTTTATCTCTGCTATATCTGTGTTTGCTGATCTTGGTTCTTTTGGTCTTGGCTATATTCTTGTCATGGTTCAGTCCAGAAGCATGTGCAGCGATCTTATGGAAGAGTGCCAAAGCCTCTCCAAAGGTTTGTACAAAATTCACTCTTTGGCATGTCTTTCAGTGGTTGATTCAATTATAATTTTACCAGTTTCTTCTTTGCAGGCAGCTGAGAAGTTAAAGATTACTGCTCCAGAGTTGTGCAGGCTGCAGATTGCAGATGGCATTATCCCTGTAAATGATCCTCTTCTATATGTTTTAAGCAGCTGTTTCTCTTCCATTCTCTTCCTTTCAATAACTTCCATATGTCCTCTCCATGGCTAGTCTTTTCCAAAAATTAAATGAGGATAAAGCATGGCTATTTGCCTGCATACGTGACTAGTCTTTTTTGCTCCTTGTATGGGGGCAAAAGAAAGCTTCATACAACCAACCTTTTTCCTTTTTATCAGAATAAATTCCTTTCTCCATGATTTTCCTGTCACTGAAATCATCAGCGGATGAGGTAGATGTGTGATTTAGGTTCGCTGTTTCTGTGTAGTAGTTGACCAGCATTTATTAACCTTGATAGTGATTTTCATTTGATAATCGGTTTTCTAAGTTTTTGTTTCATTCTCTGGCATCTCAAAGAAATCCTTGAACCTTTCACAGGAGCCACTTGGTGGTGCACACGCGGATCCATCCTGGACCTCAAACCAGATAAAAAAAGCAATTAACGAATCTATGGATGTGAGTGCCTTTTCCACAAGAATTCTGTAGATTAAAAAAGCAGTAAAGATATCCAGATTTAGCAGGATCTGATATCTTCCTTTTCTATAGGAGCTCAAGAAGATGGACACACAAGAGCTTCTGAAGCATCGCATGCTTAAGTTCCGAAAAATTGGTGGTTTTGAAGAAGGACTTCCAGTAGATCCCAAGAAGAAAGTCAACATGAAGAAGAAAGAAGAACCTATCAGGAAGACTTCGGATCTGAATATAGAGGACGAGGTCAAAAAACTTATGCAGCAAAGATTGGATTCCAAAGAGTTCTCTGTCACATCTCCAGAGTCAGGTCTGGATGAGATGATAGAAAAACTGAAAAGAGAAGTTGATCGTGAATTTTCTGAGGCTGCTAAAGCCATTGGGTTGAAGGACAGGCTTGCAATGGTTCGTGAAGAATTTTCAAAAGTAAATTCACAGGACCAACTTGTGCATCCAGCCCTAAAGGCCAAGATTGAAAAGCTTCGGGATGAGTTGAAGCAGGGCGTCACTGCTGCTCCTAATTATGAAAGCTTGCAGTATAAGCTTGACATGTTGAAGGAATTATTTAAAACCAAGAGTCTTGCTGAAAAGATTAATAAGTCTGCCACATTAAGGCAGGAAATCAATAAAAAGTTTGCAGATGTCATGGATCGGCCTGATATAAAGGAGAAATTCAGCTCACTTAAGGCTGAAATCAAAAGCACTGGAGCGGCTAAAATTCAGGATTTGGATGATGGGCTGAAGGATAGAATTGTGAAGGTGAAGAAAGATATAGAGTCAGAACTGGCCAATGCTCTCAAATCCTTGGATCTGGATGTTGAGGTTGTGAAGTCAAAAGAGGAGCTCAGTGGGCAGACTTCATTCTCAGATGTCAAAGTCAAAATAGAAGAGTTGAATGAAGAAATTAAGGAAGGAATTGAAAGTGTTATCAAGTCATCAGATCTGAAGGACAAGATGGAGCTACTGAAGTTGGAGGTTGCAAAGGCAGGAAAGACACCTGATGCAGTGTCCAAAAATAGAATTGCAGCTTTGGAGCAACAAGTTAAGCAGAGCCTTGGAGAGGCCTTGGGTTCTTCAATCTTAAAAGAGAAGCATCAGAAGCTGAAGGCTGAGATTTCTGACACCGTCACGTCTTCTGGAAGATTGGAAGGAAGCTTGAGAAATGAATATCCGGAAGAAGATGGTTTTATGTACGATGGACCAAGAGTAGAGATCAATGTGGGTGCAAATCGCACCTTTGCTTAATGTGAGTTACCCTTTCTTCATTATTTGTATGCTCTTTTTCTTTCGCTTTCATACATTCTTTTCCTCTTCCCACAACAGACTAGACAAGTCTTTGTTTAGAAGGACTGGGGTTTTACATGTAACATGGTCTTTAAATAGTTAAACATCAGTTTTTTCTCTTTTCAATTGTGTTCTGATGATCTCAGAGAGTACAATCTCAATCTCGGATAAACTCTCCATGGGGTTTGCAGTATGATATCATTATGTTGTTGAGACCAACTAAGGAAGGCAGTTTGGAGACATGAGGTGATTGATCAGACAGTTGAAGCTGCACTAGTTCCAAGAAAAACATTCACATTAAGCTGTCATCATTGCCACCAGCATCTGTTGCTATCTGTTGCTCTGATCTACAAGGTTTTGCACCACTGAAGCATCAAGGAGCGCATCATAACTGGATAATTTTCAGCCGGAACGCTTTAATTTATGTTTGGTTGTTACAATTCTAGCAGCTCTCCCGTTCCTTTTGTTTGTTCTTTTCTCTTTTTGGTAGTACACTTTACTCTTTCCATTTAGACACAAACTTTTGTATAGATTGCGTTGAGTGCTTAGGGAGCAAGTGAAGCTTCCAAATGTTTAAAATAACAGGACTTTTGTTTAATTATTTTAAGACTTTGTTTTGCTCTTGGTTGTTGCTACTTATGATGTTGCCGGGGTGGGTTGCCAACCATCCTATTTCATGACGGCTGTAATGTGAATGGAAATAAAAGCAGAGCACCTTCGGGTCTAATTTATTTGCCTTACTTTTCTTTTCTTTATTTGCCTTTTCTGTTAGTTTGATAATGGAATTTTGGTGGAACTACAAGCCTGCGTGCAAACTGCAAAATTTGACACCAAGCACAAGCTTTGTAAAAGAATGCTTGGTTGGGTTGGTTAGAACATCAATTGTGCAGAAATGGTGGTTGTGTTGGCACATTGATAAAGTGCAGAAACAGGTCGGAGCCTCAAAAACTCCGGACTTCTTGCCGTCTCTCCATCTGTAGCTTAAAATCATGTGACCTGCTTTCAGAAACCGTTTGACCTGTTAAATAGCCTTAAGCCCAGCACTTCAACTTGACCGAGTCATGACTGCACGACACAGTAGGAAGGACTTCAACTTGACCGAGTCATAAACGCATGACAAAGGAGGCAGAGAATCGCATGCAGACGCAGTGTCTGTTCTGTTTCTTTGGAAGTGCTGATACACACCCAAGATGAGGTTCACAAAGAATATGCCCAGCAGTGCAATTTTCAAACGCAACATTTTCTAGAGAAACTTTAATTCATAATTGACAAATCACACCTCTGCAGTGCAGCCCATGGCATCCACGCGTATAAGCAAAAACTATAGGCAGATAACACAAATTGTCGAACCTCAAAAATTAACCAATTCCACCTGTGCAAATTCCATTGATAGACATAGCCACATAAAAATTGAAACCATTATAATCCATTAATACAAGAAGGGGACAACAGCTTTTCTTCCCTTAGGATAATCTTCTCCAAACTTCTCCAGATACCATCTGTGGTTGGCACGTGCCCTGGGCACCAAGTTGGCACACGTGTAGAGGAAAAACCCTAACCCAACCCAAGACCAAGTCATCACCGCCCAACCCAACCACTCCACGATCTCCCCAAAGTAGTTCGGGCAGCTCACTAGCTCAAACCACCTTCCCCTTGGCACCTTATATCCTCCACCCTCCTTTTTCAGACCCACCAAAACCCTGTCCGACCAGATGTTTACAGCCATGCCACCACAAAACAACACCAACCCACCAACAAATCTCCACCAAAACCACCTATCGCTGTCGTAGTCCTTATACTGAGACACCCATCTGGCTTGTAAATAAGCATTCAAAAGATTGAACCCAAATGCCATCACTGCCACGCTGATCGGGAAACCACTGACGGTACCCCGGCGAACGGAATTGCGTTGGAGGCGAAGTGGGTAGATGCAGGTGCGGTGGAAATAGTGGAGAAGGAAGGGGGAGATGAGAATGAGAGACTTGGGGTTGGAGGAGTGAAGGCCGAAGGGGAAAAGGAGGAGGGTGAGCCAGAGAGTGGGGCTCTCCATGAGGAGCCACGCTAATGGCGGGGACATGTGGGGACCCCACCCAGGACGGTGGTGCTTGCCGTAGGGGGCCTGGAAGAACCGGAGAGAGATATAGGTCGGAGGCCCTATGAGATAAAGGGCCAGGAGGCTATAGTGGAAGAGCTTCTGATCTGAGACCATGTTGGTTTGTGCTTATTGGAGGATTCGAGTAAAGCACCGCCGCACTGGGATATATTGAGAATGAAATGGTGTGTTGTGGGATCTTGCGCAGTTTTGCTCTTCGTGAATCGTGAGGGAGCACCGTGCTGCCGTAATGGAATCGCAGAAAAAGAAAAAGAAAAGATAATAAACTTTAAGGAAATTTACTAATAACACACTGGTTTTACGTCTTTTTTTTTAAAAAAAAAAAACTCACTGTTTTTTTTAAATTTTTAAAAATCTCAATAAATTTGTCATTTTTATACCGAAATTCATTCTCAATTGGAGTGTGACAAGTGTCATAAATATTTTTAAAAATAAAAATTAATCTAAAATTAATAAAAATGTATAATTATTTTGTTTTTTAAAGAAAAGGATCACGGTAGGTGGAGAGGGAGAATTTCTCCCCTCTTGACGTTAGGGGAGGAGGAACTCCCCCTCCACCTCTGGCCCCCCAAAACAAGTAACAAGTATGTCATAAAGGAGGAATCAGTCTTCTTAATAAAAAGATTGGAATCTACCTGAGACAAATGAAAATCATAGTGAAGCAAGGCTGCATAAAATTTTTCATACCATTGGCGGGAAGCTTGTTTTAAACCATACAAACTTTTCTTTAGTCAACAGACTTTGTGAGGAGAGGAGGCAGAATAACCCAAAGGAAGCGTCATAAACACTTCCTCATGAAGATCCCCATGTAATAAGGCGTTGTTGACATCAAATTGATGCAACAACCAGCCTTTAACAGATGCGAGAGCAAGAAGAAAACGAACAATGACAATCTTCACAACAGGAGAGAAGTCTCATGATAATCTAAGCCCTTTCGTTGTGTGTAATCTTTAGTAACAAGGCGTGTTTTTATATCGTTCAATGGTACCATCGGAGTGGTACTTGTTACGGTATACCCACTTAGAACCAATGGTTGTTTTGCCAATAGGAAGATCAGTAATCTCCCAGGTTTGATTTTGTTATAATGCAACAAGCTCAGCATCCATGGCCTGTCGCCAAGCAGAAGATTGGACAGCTTGCTGGTAGGTGGTGGGTTCGAGTTGTAAAATTGAGGAAGAGAAAGCTTGATAATGAGGGGAGAGTTGGGTAGTAGAAAGAACAGTAAATACAAAATAAAGAGGTGAAGAAGAGGAATGTTACCTGATTTAGAGCAAGGAGAATGATGAGTAGTAGCATATTGGTGACATTGATAAATCCTGCAAGTACACTGGTGGCTGACGAATGCGAGTGGAGCGGCGAAGAGGCTAATGAGTAGGTTGGGTTGGGGATGGAAAGGAAGGGGAAGAAGGATGAGAAAAGATAAAAGAAGGTTGGGAAATATTCGGGATGTCCAAAGGTGGTGAAGATAAAGAGGAAGGTAATATGGGAGAAGAAATAGGGAAGATGAAAAATATTAGGAGAAATAGAAGAGGAAGGAGAAAAATAAGGAAGTAAATAAGGAAAAATAGATTCATAAAAGAGGACATCACGGGAGAGAAAGATTTGATGAGAATCCAAATCCAATAGTTTGTACCCTTCAACACCGTAGGGGTACCCAAGTAAGATGCATTTTCTAGCGCTAGAGGAAAATTTGTGTCCTTTTCGGTGGAGGGAGGATGCAAAACAAAGATAACCAAAAACTCTTAGATAATAATAGGTGGGTGGGCTTTGAAAAAGAAGTTGATATGGAGACAAATTATTGAGAAGTGGGGAAGGGGTACAATTGATGACATGTGTAGCAGTAAGTACACATTCATTCCAGTAGCCTAAAAGGAGACTAGATTGTAGTTTGAGAGAACGAGCAACATTTAAATTATGTTGGTGTTTACGTTCAACCATCCCGTTTTTTTGCGGGGTTTCTACACAATTGTGTTGATGCACAATATCCATTTTTATGTAGAAATCAGACATAGCAAACTCTTTCCCATTGTCCAAACGTAGAATTTTTGTCTTGAGCTTAAACTGAGTTTTAACAAGAGAGTAAAAAGCTAGAAGATGGTGTCTGGTTTGTGATTTGTCAGTAAGTAAAAATAACTAAGTGCAACGAGTGTAATCATCGACTATGGTTAAAAAATAACCGGAGCCATCATGGGAAACTTGGGAGCAAGGGCCCCAAATATTAGAGTGTATAAGTTCAAAATGTGTATTGCATTTAGATTCTCGTAGAGGAAAAGGTAAACGATGCATTTTAACCATTGGACATATATGATAAGGATAAATGGGAGCATATTGATAATCAGGTAAAAAAATCCTTTAATAAAGAAATTCAAGAATGAGAAGCATGACCCAAACGTAAATGTCAAAGTTCATAAGGAGAGTAGCATGAAACAAAAGCCGAAAACAAAGGAGAGGTGCTGGAATTCAAATTCGAAGTGGCCAGTGCAGCAATAGGATTATCATGCAACTGTAATTGATACAATCCATTTATGAGCTCACTCTTCCCAATCATGCTCCAAGAGGATAGGTCCTGGATAAAACATTCATTAGAGAAAAATACAAAACAACAGTGGAGATCTTTAGTAAGTTTGTGAGCAAAAATGAGATTAAAAGTAATAGAGGGAATGCAAAGAACATTCATGAGTAATAGTGTAGGAGTAAGTTGAATAGAACCAATGTGACTTACAGGAGCCAAAGAACCATCGGGTAATTTGAATTTGTCAGTAACAGAGGATGGTGGGGAAGTATATAGCGAAGGACAATAGATCATGTGATCTGCTGCCCCTGTGTCGATTATCCAAGGGGGTGATGAGAGTTTGTGTTAAAAAACTAGAAAGCAAGAAGAGATACCAGTCATGGATGGTGCTGGTACTGCATTAGATTCGGATGGAATAGCTGAATGAACATGGTTGGCAGCAGGCTGTCCAATCTGAGGTTGGAGAAGGGCCAACAAATGTTGTAGATGCTCCTTAGGCACCGAAATCTTAGAGGTATCAGCAAGGGAGTCCGAAGCTGAGATGCTGATTTGATTGGCATAGGGAGTACCTGTTTTGTTCTTCTCATAATGTTTGTGCCCATGTGGAAATCCATGTAATTTGTAGCATTTCTCAATGGTGTGCCTAACAACATTACAATGAGAGCATATGGGTTTTTCAATGTGTGGATTTGCTTTAAAAAATCTTTCACGAGAATGACTAGAGGTTTTGCAAAACAAACAGTAAGGTCTATCACGTTTGGGAAAATGAGTATTGGAAGAAAAATTTCCTCAAGCAGCTAGAGCCATTGAATCAGTGAGTAAAAGAGCAGAAGAAATCTGCTTACGCTTCTCCTCTTGCTGAACCAAAGCATATGCCTCACTTAAAGAAGGAAGGGGTTTTATAAGAATAATCTAGGCTTTGATGTTAGCAAAAGAATCATTTAAGCCAACTAAATTTGTATAATCCAACTACGTTGGTGATTTTCAACAACTTTCATGAAACTGCAAGTGCAAACAAGTAGTGACTCAAAATTCTGCAATTCATCCAGAAGTCCCTTTAACTTGGAAAAATATAGGCTCACAATATCATCACTTTAAGAAAGGGAGTTAAGAGCATGTCGTAATTCATAAATTCGGGGCTCATTGTTATGTGCAAAATGTTATTGCAACTCGTTTCATAGCTCATGAGTAGTTTCTGCATAGACAACATTGTTCTTGATCTCAGGGGAAATGACATTTTGAATCCAGGTAACAATCACGTCATTGCATTCGAACCAAGTCTCAAAAAGAGGGTCAGTAGAATCACTCAGCTCAGTAAGTGTTTCATCAATGAAGCCAAGTTTCTTCTTAATACGAAGAGAGCGACGTATGGTACAGGCCCATGAATGATAATTTTTAGATGTAAGAAGATGGGTGGTGAGTAAGGTTCCTAGTCCATCGTTGAGATTAATGTAATAGGGACTTGTTGAGTCTTTGGGATTAATGTAATCGCAGCCATGAGAGGGCTAGAAAAAGAAGGAGAAGAATTGGAAGGTGAGAAAGGTAGGGTAAGGATGATTGAAGGATCAGAATCTGAATGCTCAAAGTCTGGCTGCTCCATATTTGATTGTCCATGCTCTGATACCATTTTGCATTTTGGAGAAGAAGATGAAATGGATGAGTAAATTCTCTCGTGTATTGAATGAACTATAAAAGTATTACAGAAGACTAGATTTATACAAGCTTACGGAAGAATCGAAGAATAACTGCCTCCTAAGTATTTACAGATATGCCAAGTAACAAAAAATATTCTAACAAACTTCAACATAATTATTCTCTGTATCGTGTACTGCCTTGTTGTAGAATGACATGTTGGTTGTGCTGGGTTGCTGACTAAGATGTTGAGTTGGAGCATGAAGGAGATGAAGAAACAGAATGTAATACCCCCCCCGCTAGATGGAGAGTATATATTGCAGGCTCCCATCTTGAGCAAGAAAGGAGTAAGAACAGTCGATGGTAAAGCCTTTGTAAAAAGATTAGCCAGCTGAGATGAGCTAAGGGTGTAGACAATAGAGGGAGTACCATCCTGGAGCATGTCACAGATGAGATGACAATCCAATTCAATTTGTTTCGTCCGCTCGTGGAAGACAGGATTAGCAGCTATATGCAAAGTGGCTTGATTGTCACAGTGGAAAACAAAGGGTTGCGGATGAGAAATGGAAAGATCATGCAAGAGAAACTTAAGCCAAGTAATTTCGCAAGAAGCAGCAGCATTGTATGACAATTGTGCCTCTTGTATTGTGGAATGAAGCAAAATCTTGACAAAATTACTCTAGACTACATAAATGCGTACTGGTAAAGATAAATTAATAACAATAGGAATAGCAGTGATACTTAATGATTTTACAATACCCAATATGAAGAAAATAAATTGTAAGAGATAATTTGTTTAAGCCAGACCATTAATAATAAGCAGTGATAATGCCGGATTTTAGTCCAGTCCAACAGATGATGAGTAGTGGACTGCGACGAAGCCTTCTTTTTTGTTTTGGGAGGGGTTGGACTTGCAAGGTGAAGAGAGATTTTCCGTCGGGTAAGCATCTGATGCTTTTAATTATAAACTCAAATTATGATTTTGTACCGGGGAAGACAGTTAGCCTGAAAAATAGTTTCAACGTGGCCAATACCGTGTCTTTCCTTTTTGCGCGCGTGAAGCTTATGGTTCACAAAGGCTATGTTTAGATTATTTTCCGCACGTTTTCAAAACATTCTCACACTCATTTTTTTTTATTAATTTTAATACATTTTTACCGATCTCAATAATTCTTTTATAAATTTTAACAACTTTTAACACAATTTTTACCAATCTCAAGAGAATCTACACTATTTCTAAAAAAATACAAATATAAAAAACTGTTTTTAGATCCAAACAAAACATAAACTTTTAAATTTGGTAGTTGATAAGACTTAACATGGCAGAAAAATCTCTCATTTCGTGCTTGCAGGTGAAAGAGAGAGCCTTTTACTATGGCTTTTGACCGATTAGGTGAATTTCGAGGAGAGGCATTAGCCACGCTAAGGCCTTCTTAAAATTATGAGGTCCTTTCAGGGCAAGATCTACTGGGCGTGCATTTCTATCGGCTCGTAAACTTTCTGATATTTTGCTTGGGCCTAACAAGCCGATTGGGCCTATATTTACACGCCCATCAAAGAGATCAATATGTTAGAACATATGCCGAATGAAATTAAGATTTTTAGATTTTTTTTACATTCTTTAAAAAAATAAAACTTAAAATTTTAAAAACTCAAATTATGATTTTGTACAGGAGAAGACATTTTTTTTGCTAAGCCTATCTAGAAAGGCGCAAACAGCTAGGGTTAAAGGGTAAATTCACTTTTAGTAAAATTTAAATGCATCTCGTATCTACGTGGTATTTGAATATTACAAATATATCCTCATTGTAAAGAAAGTTGATTTTGTGTCCATGAAGTAAGCTTTATGTTTAAAAAATTATCCCCTCGTCTGTCTCCATTTAAAAAACTAACAAGAAGTAGTGACGTGTTATAAGTCAACTACGTGTGTACGAATTAAAAAGCATCGTGTATCTTTTTGGGATCATTATCTCCACATCGGAGACCCAGTCAGTGTCCTGCCTTGTGAAATGTGTCTCTGCACACGTGGGTTTGTCTTACACGTAGTTGGTTTAGGCTGTGTTTGCAACATAAAATTTTACACCCTCTAAAATTTTAACATAATAAACTATTACAATATAATATCTCTTTCCCCATCAAATCATAATTTTTCACTACAAAAAATATAAAAAATTATCTCTCTACACTTTTACACTAACCCAACACCTAAAATTTTACAAAACAAACTCACCTTTAGTGGATGACAGGGCGCTGATTGGACTTTTGACATAGAGATAGTGGACACAGAAAGACACATAATGCTTTTTGATTCGTGCACACATAGTTAAGTTATGTCACATCACCACTTCCCATTAATTTTTTAAATGGAGACAGACAAATGATATTTTTTAAACGAAAAGCTTACCTTAGAGATACAAAATCAATTTTCTTTATTATAGGAATATATTTGCAATATTTAAATACTGCAAAGATATGAGGTGCATTTAGGCCCATCTAGAAAGATGCAAACAGCTAAAGGTAAAGGGGAAATCGACTTTTATTCCTTGAATTAAAACAGATAAGCATCATAAGTTATTGGGTTTTAAAATTGAACAAATTTTTACCCGTAAATTTGTCTACGCTTTTAGGAAGAAGATGGACTTCTGTCAAAAGTCCATTAAGTTCACGAGAAATGCTACATCTCCCGTTGGGGTCCCGACAGATCAGAGGCTGGAAATGACTATCGGGACCCCATCGGGAGATGCATTTCCCTTAAGTTCACTGACGGAAAGAGATCTGACGTAAACGTAGTATACCATCAGATACCATGTCAACTTCGGGTGCGTTTACACCAAAAATTTCATAAAATATTTCACCAATTTATAATAAAATATTACAATATAATCTCTATCTCTCATAAAAAAAATATAAAAAAATTACATCTCTTTACTTTTTCACTAAACCCAATACCAAAAATTTTTCAACACAAACATAACCTTCATGTGTCCTATTAGAAATAAAAAAATTATTAATGTTTCCATGAGTCTCAAAATCTTATTAAAAAATTTTGGAGAAAATGACATTTTAGTCCTTAATTTTTACAATTTATTTATTTTATAGGTCTTAGATTTTAATTTTTTAATTTTTGATAAAAACACCCTTCCAGGATTTTGTTGTTTCATTAACCATAGCGCTTGCCCGATTAGCATTTTTACACGTCATTTCCAACTCAGCACTACAAGTGTCATATGCTATAAGCAAGGACTTATTTCAAACAACTCCGGAGACTGAAGAAATAGCATTTTAGTCCTTTGATTTTACCACATTCTATTTTTTTGGTCCATAGATTTTAATGTTTCAAATTTTGGTCATTGTATTTTCAATTTTTGTCAAAAGAGTCATTCCGTCAAGGTTTCGTCTGTTTCTTTAACAACAGCGTCACATAAGCAGATAACTCAGCGGCCTCCCAAATGACATTGTTCCACTCCTTCACGCTTTTAGCCCAAAATGACGTCGTTCTTTGTCACAAGTATGATGCAACGGTGTAACTCGAGATCCTTGGAATCGACACGATAATTTTCTATCTATTGGGATTTAAGGTTCTTACAAAAAGGGGGGAGGAACGAGAAGAGTGAAGGAGTGGAACTGTGCGCTTCATACTTATATAAAATAGTCCTGAACCAAGTTCCTGCGCTCTGGGAGAATTTTTAGTTATCGCTTTTCTGACCTAGAAAACGACGTTATTTTGACTAAAAGCGTGAAGGAGTGGAACACTAGGGCTGAAAACCGGAATGCGGTCCGGTTTTTCGGACCGCATTCCGGTCCTAGTATATTAAAGGATCAGATCGGACCACTTATAAGTGGTCCAGTCCGGTTTTACAAAATGCGGTCCGGTTAGTGGTCCGGACCGGTTTTAATTTTTTTAAAAAAAATTAAAAATTTTTTAGGCTAATTTCAAAGAGGAAAGTGCATATAAAAATGTTGAGTTTTAGTTTAGATTAAAATTAAACGTTTTGAGTTTATAATTTGTATTAAAAATTATAAAAAATATATATTTTTTATTTTTTTAATAAATGCGGTCCGGTCCGGTCCGCATTTATTAAAAAAGAAAATCGGACCGAACCGCAAATACGGTCCGGTCCGGTTGTGTGCAGACCTATGGAACACTGTCGTTTGGAAAGGCTGTTGAGTTGTCTACTGATGTGGCGCTGCCGTTAGAGAAATGGACGAAGCCCTGACAAAATGATTTTTTTTGTTAAAAATTAAAAATATAAGGATCAAAATTTAAAAAATTAAAAGCTAGGGATTAAAAAAAATAAAAAGTGGTAAAACTTAAAGACTAAAATGTCATTTTCTATAAATATATATATAAAATGTTGTGTGGCCTCATGTCACATATACACTATCGTGCTGTCACATTGGCCAGATTGTGTAAGGATAAAATTAGGGTTAAATACACTTTGTTTCCTTATTTTTGGGGTCATTTACACTTTACATCCCGATGTATTATTTTTTATACATTGAACCCATAAAGTTATACATTTTTTCAATTTGAACCTCGTACCCAAATTGCCTTTCAATTTAGAGGAATTCTGTCAAAATCTTTACACATTGCCCCATTATCTTTGAGGGTTTTTGCACATTGCTCCCTACGTTTTGAAGGAATCAGTCTAAATTGACGGACAACTTGGGTTCGGGGCCCAAATTGAAAAAATGTGTAAGTTAAAGGGTCAAATATGTCAAAAATATTATATCGGGGTGTAAAGTGTAAATGAATCTAAAGATAAGGGACAAAATGTATTTAACCCATAAAATTATATTTCGGTCCTCTGCCAAAGTAATCTAACATCTCTAGTCGGTCACAATCTCAACATTCATAAAGTCATGGAGGATGTTCGGTTTTTAAAAAAAGTGAGGATTCGAATCCTCACTTCCTTTATGTTCGGCAAAAACCAAAGGGAAGTGAGGATTCGAATCCCCCTCCCCCTGCAGCTCCCTGCGCCTAAAACGTGAGGCTGTCCCCTGCACCTATAACTTTTATTTTGTCCTTTAGTTCTTATTTTATTTTATTTATTTTAAATACCTTTTAAATATTCCATTTTTAACAAAAAATAAATAAATTCGAAATATAAAAAAATATTTAAACATCATCATTAATTTTTTTACACCTCAAAAATTTCTATACAAACATCAATACAACTCTAACAACACCTAAAAATTATCAAAATACTCAAAATCCTATAAAAATCTTAAAAACTAACATAACCCATGGTCTCAAATCACACGGAGGGAGATGAGGATAGCAGTTCAGTCGTGGGCCGCATCGCAACGATTTCATGGAAATGGGCTAAGACCATAATATATGCCCACGTTTTTTTTATCAAGTACTCCATTGATATTTTACTCTGGAATCTGTCTATTTCCCAATTATATTATATAAATAGGATAAAAAAATAATAAAAAATCTTAATTCTATAGTGAATATACTCATGGTGGCCCATTTAATTGTTTGTCACGTGAGTAGTGGGATAAATGCTTGCACATAGCACCACAGGTCCACAAGTGGGGTGTCTATCATTAGATTTCCGGTTGTGTACTTGCAATCGGACTCAAAAGTCACAAGGTCCGGGACTTACCCAGCAACGAATCTCTTGTCTCCACGTCCCACGCCCGCATGCAAAGCCATTCCGGCTCAGCAAGCAGTCCATCTCTTGCCCCACTACTGGACATCCTTCGCAAATTCCACTGTGTTTGTTTGTTTCAGAGCCCAAAAGCCAAAATTCTTGGACTTCGAATTCATCATGCAGGACCCGCCAGGACCGTGACGCCCGCGTAGGGACTAAATGACTCAGCTCCGCTCTAGTTTTCAGAGGGTTTTTTGCTGCGAGCCCTGTGAGGATTCACAGTGCCAAAGCGGAGAAAATCCCAACACTTTTGTTTGTTGCTTTCTCCCTAAGCAAAGATTTCAGACTAGTAGCTTCTAACTATATATATATATATAGACACATATATTTTATTAGAGTATCTTACTTCTAAATTTTCCTAAAAATTGAGTCGATTTTTTATTTCTAAACATATTTATTTATATGTGTCGATGCTGCATGTGTATATTAAGTAGATTTCTTCATACATGTTATGTTCATCAATTGACTGCCCATGTCAAAGCTATAAAGACACTTTGTGAACTTAAGCTACAAATTTTTGCTCAATCAAGTCTATGCTGAATTCGATTTTGAGATTGTTTATTTACACATAGTCAATTGTGATTTTGTTGAAGGTTATTGTTCTTAATTTTGATTAGTAAATTGATTGATGAATTTTCGTTTCGTTTTGTTTTGTTTTGTTTAGATAATGGATAATTTTTTGATAAAAAACTCAATGCTGCATGTGTATATTAAGTATATTTCTTCATAAATGTTATGTTTATCAATTGACTGCCCATGTCAAAGCCATGAAGACACTTTGTGAACTTAAGCTACAAATTTTTGCTCAATCAAGTCTGCTGAATTCGATTTTGAGATTGTTTATTCACACATAGTCAATTGTGATTTGTTGAAGGTTATTGTTCTTAATTTTGATTAGTAAATTGATTGATGAATTTTCGTTTCGTTTTGTTTTGTTTAGATAATAGATAAATTTTTGATAAAAAACTCAATGTTGTATGTGTATATTAAGTAGATTTCTTCATAAATGTTATGTTCATCAATTGACTCCTCATGTCAAAGCCATGAAGACACTTTGTGAACTTAAGCTACAAATTTTTGCTCAATCAAGTCTATGTTGAATTGGATTTTGAGATTGTTTATTTACACATAGTCAATTGTGATTTGTTGAAGGTTATTGTTCTTAATTTTGATTAGTGAATTGATTGATGAATTTTTCGTTTCGTTTTGTTTTGTTTAGATAATAGATAAATTTTTGATAAAAAACACAACCAGCGTGGAGTCGTCTAATACTCTTAATGTATGGATTTTTTTTAACTCTATTAAAATTTTTGTATTATATAAGAATTTTTTTTTATCATTTTACTTTTGGAGTTTGCCCCCCCTCAACTTTGAAGCATATATATAAAAAGTGTATTTATCTGATTTCAGCTTATGTTTATGTATGAACCCTAGTGGTTACCATGAAAAATTCTCACTCGATTTTTTTAAATGTTTTTTCCTAAAATTGAAGACCTTGCAATTTGTACTTATTTGACTTTTTGCTTATTTATGTATGAATTTATTATATTTCCTCGTATTTCTAACTCATCTCGACACCGCTCCAACTCCGTGCATTTTCATCATCGGACCCCCAAAACTTGGGGGTTTTTAGAATTATGCCCCTAACTTTTATGATTTTGTATGTTCTATTCTTTCCTCTCCCGCAGTCCCGACAATTCACCGTTTTCAAAATTTTGCCCCTGATGAGTATAAAATCACGCCATTTGATCCCCTAATATTTCTTTGATTTGCCTGTCCAAATCGCTAATTTCCTCCTCTCCCTGCTCGCTCTCTCTTGAACTCTTCCTCTCTCGCTCTCTCTTCCCCTCGACATGGATTGGATAATTATAAAGAACCTTTACTTCACCCTCTAATCCAACAAACCCTCTCCCTCCCTCCCTAGGGTTTGGTCGGTAGCTTTCAGCGGCGAGCGTGCCGTACTACAGCTGTAGGGTTTTGGTTCTCCATGCCAGAATAGGAGAAGCTCTCTTGGTCGTTTCCGATCGTTGGGAGTCAGTTTCTGGGCCAGGATATAATTTACTTCTCGCCACTAACTGCGCGGAGCGAGTCGGATCGTTGTTCGGCGACAATTGGGTTCTCAATTGCATTTCGCCTGCACAGGTTCGCTGCTCTTTTGATTTTTTCATGGCGACTTTTGGTTTTTCTGAATTTCGTTACCAAGTGTTGTAGCCGAGTGTTCTGAGTTGTTTATGGCGTTTGGATACTGAGGAAACGCCGACAAAGGAAAGACGAAATGAAACTTTGGATGTTAGGTTTTTGATTGCTTGGAGCTTGGGGGAACTATAATCACGCGTTGGGGTAGCATTATTTACCGGGGAAATGAGTACTGTTTAGTTTTTCTTAACTGATTTTCAACGTCTGATTAAATGCGAGTACTCAGTCCGTCCTTGGCGTTTCAGTTGGATTGAGGTGTTTGTACGAATATTGCGCAATAACAGTACTGTTTCTCGTCAATGTTGAGAAATGCTTGGTACTTTTCATAATTTGGCACGCTAATGCAAAGAACCATCAAAATGATGCAGGAAATAAATTCATTCTGACAGTGGGGAAAACTTGTCGCCATTTGGGATTTTACCAAGTGTTGTAGCCGTGTGGAGTTTTACTTTGGCAAATGCGGTGTGCTAGATGTTGAAGGATTAGTGCCATGGATTTAAATGTCTCACCAGTACCCGAAGAAGACGAAGACACATTTGAGCAGCATATAGAAGAATACCCTGCACCAGAAGAACGTATAGAGTCTGCTGTTGACATAGCGCGCCGGGTACTCTTTTTTCTCCTCTGACATACCTGCTTTTCCCTTTAGAAGAATGCGTTTGTCGCTACTTATGACAATTGGAAGTCTCTCTGTACTTATTCTAGCAGTTGCTCAAAATCTGGAAGTCTTTCTTGTTTATAGTGGCTCTCAATTGTTTGCTAGAAAACTTCCACCTATCATGTGTAGCTGCTGAAAGTGAGCTTAGAGGCTTGTGTATGGTTGCTAATAATATTCTTCTTCAAAATGGAATCAAAGTTCTTCTTATTGAGAATGTAGGAGGTTCTAGTGGCTACCAGTTCATTGAATTAGGATCGTGCACGCCTCTCGTTGGGAGCTTGAGGCTGTTGCTTAATGAGTTTGGTCAATTAGTTTAAAATCGTTCTTATAGCATTTATAATAGTATTATGAATCGATCCTTTTTTGTTTTGGGTTCTGAGGATGAATGGATCTTCTATACTCAAGATTTGCTGGTATATCATTTGAATAGATAATATAGCCAATCATATAGTCTTTTTTGTGAGATAATCTGTTTCATTTTACGATTGGCATCATCTTGCTTTATTATTTCAATGCCACCTTTTAGTTTTGTGTGCATGATATACTAATCTTCAGTTAAATGTGAGTTTATATTTTTCTCATCAATAGTAGAAATTTCTCCAAGAGTTATTTGTATATGGACATGTATGTCTATATATACTAAACTATTTTTTTTGAATTTTTCCACATCCATCTATGTTTTTGAATGTATTCAGCATTAAAAAATTCTTGGAAACAAATTAAACACTTAAAGGGATGGATATAGACAAACAAAATTTATTAGAAGACAAAGATTAAAAGGAAAAAAGCTAGCCCATGACTATGAACGGTTAACATTCAGAAAGGACTAATTAAAATCAATAATATGAAAAACCAAGGCTTCATAATGTTCTGTAGTTCTGGTATGTTTTAGAACACCATGTGAGGTGTACATTTTATAGGTCTTTGTAGTGTCAGGCAACTAGAAACTTGTAATGGCTCTTTTTTTCAAGCCTAACAAACGGGTCCTATAAAAGTAGTTGACTGATTACAAATTGAAACTTTTTACCTTTTACATCTGTAGTTGCACTGATCCACATGCTAAAAATTTTCACCTTTCATATCATACTCTTTCACCTGCGTTTTTTGGTTTCTTTCTTTCTTTCTTGTATCATAGAATACAATATGTATTTTTTTTTGCAATACATATAATACATCTTTTATTGTTTTTTTGGGCCATGTGCTTGGTGTTGGAAGGGGGGGGGGTTCTTAGGCAATCACCTAACTTGCCTTACCTCTGAGCCGGCCTTGCTTGGCTAAAGAAAAAAAAATAGCATTTTATGCATTCCTCCATTCATCTATCTATCCAAGTGATGCATAGATTTACATAATAATAAAACGTAGATGAGCAGAATGGTTGTGCTTTGTCATTGAAGCTTATATGGTTGCCTTTATTAGATTTGCACAAACGATGTAGTAAAACCCTGGAGAAGCTCAGATACCAAGTGTGAATCACACTGATTGAGTTCAAATAAGCATGATTATCTCCATGATATAGAACAAGATCCTTCTAATTTCTTGGCATTTGCACATGGGGACTTGGAATAGCATGCTAGACTAAAGCTTTACCCTATTTTGTTATGCATTTATTGTAAGTGAAACTTTTCGTACTTCAATTGTTTTGAACGTTATTTCTGAATTACTTGTAAAAAAAACGTTATTTCTGAATGACTTGAATGCCTTAACGACCAGTTTGAGTGGTAAAATTATCGTCCTGTTCTCTCTCTCTCTCTCTCTCACATGCACAAACAGTCAGAGAAGAGTATAGGATTAAGGTAGGCTGTTGTATTATGTGGTTAAGCTTAGTATCTGTATGTTTTTGTGTTCAGGCACTATATATATTGTAACTGACCTAGTGTGCTTCTTATGTTAGGAGCGTGATGAAAGACGTAAGCGGTTGAAAAGAGAACGGTCTGATGACAGACCGATGCATGTATCTCAACCAACTGCGTATGATCAATTGTTTCAAACGAAACCCCTTAAGTCTTATGATAAGAGCAAGCTTCCGCCTGGTAATATTTTCTTCAAGTTTTTGCGAGATTTTGTTTTTCCAATGTTTAAATCTAAGATTTCCTGTCGAATTGGAACAAATTTGGCAATGAATCAAGAGATTTGGGGATCTTAGATTTAGTGAATCAGTAGTCCACTTCTTTCTCTCACTTTGGGAGAGATAGAGAAGGGGTTGCTTAGAGTTTGTTATTAATAGTGTGATTCTACCTTTTAGTTTCATGGGATTGTGCTGAGTCATGGCGTTTTACTTTTGCATGTTAGTTTTTCTAAGCTACTTACAATCGATCTGTGAATTGGTTATAGTCATACCAAAGGTTGTACTTATAAAAAAGAGTCATACCAAAGGTTGTAGATCGGTTTATTCATTGGTTCAATTACTAACCTATCAAGGTCTGAGGGATCTGTGTCTATAGTAGCAAACAAAGAGTTGGTTATTCGTACTTGTCACTGTAACGATTAGATGTGTCTATGTTACTGCATTATGAATAGCCATCCGTCTTTAAGTGATAGGGGGCTTTCCTTTTGGTGTGAGGGCTTGATTGAGAGTTTTTTGGTGGGAGATTACTTGCTAAGGCTTTGTAGGAAAGAGGCCTTTGAATGAGTTTAGATAAATGAAGCATTAGGCCAAAAGTTGACTTCGGTCATGTTTGCAAACCTAAAGTTTTGGAGAATTTTCAGTTAAGAATTTTTAGATGCAAACATAAATTTTCTATCTAGAAATTTTTAACTTTTTCCGTTTTCACATCAAATATGGGGCCCACAATAGTTTTCTTTCTCTTTTTTATTTTAATTCCGAAATTAAAAAAATAATAATAAAACTTCACAATCATCTCCCTCTATTAAAATACACATAAAAAATTTAATCAAATCATCTCTCTCTTCACTTTTTCACCAACTCCCATAAAATTCCAAAATTTTTCATCATCTCCCAAACATACTTTTAAATTTTCACTACTTTTTCACAAAATCCAATGAAACTCCAATCTACCTCAATTTTCACAACACCACCAAATTTTTATAAAAATTCCTAAATGTAAAACATTGTGTGAAGTTCTTATATCCAAACTACAAAAGATACTTCATTACTTATGGAGAGGTAAATAACATTTTGATGGGCAGCATTTGTATGATATGAGGTGTGTGTGGCCATTTTTCATTTAATCATCAGGGTGATTGTTGAGGTTTGTTCCTCAGGAAGAAATGCATACGTTTTCTCGTAGGATCTTGGAAGCCTGTTGTGGCATTCATAAGATTTGAACGATCTTTGGTGTGTGTAAATTTGGTCTTATTTTATCCTTTTCTCTCGTATATTCCTCCTGACGGACAATCTCTTGGAAGTTAACTGGACCAAATTATTAAGATTACATTTTGCACACAGAATCATCTGTTTCCTTTTTCTTCTTAGAAGTCTTTTTGTCATGCCTTGTCTGTTGTGATTTTCCAGACATTGTGGTCTTCATTTACAGGTTGGTTGGACTGTCCTGCATTTGGTCAGGAAATATGTGGCATGGTTCCTTCTAAGGTTCCTCTTAGTGAGTACTACAATGGCTACGTTGGTCCTGGTAAAAGATACTCATTTAAGCAAGTGATCCATCAACAGAGAGTTTTGGGAAGAAAAGTAAGTCCTCTTGGAAGTAACATAAAAGAAATAAGTTTGTTTCCTGGGCTTGTTACTTCAATGGTACATAAGTTTTGTTCACTGATTTTTCAGCTTGGTTTGGTGATTGATTTGACGAATACTTCTCGTTACTATTCAGCATCAGATTTGAAGAACGAGGGTATCAAGCATGTTAAGGTACTAGTGGGTTTTGATAGTCTTCTTTCCTAGTTATATCTTCTGATTTTGATGATTAAATCTAATTGTCTTTCCTTTCTAATTTTGTTGTCCTAGTTCCACTTTTCAGATTCTATTTATTGAATTCTTACTTTATTTTCCATTCAAATTCTATTTCATGGTCTAGATACAATGCAAGGGAAGGGATGCTGTACCCGATAATACGTCTGTAAATAACTTCGTCTATGAGGTTTGTCTCTTCATTGCTACATGCCTGTCCTTGCTCTGCTATTTGGTAGTTCAACTTATTATATAGAGCGATATTCGACTATGATTTCTATGTTTGGCCCATGCATCCAGTAATGGGATCAACCACAGCTGGCATTTATACTTATTGTGTAGAGTAGAAATAAGACACCAAAGATAGTCCTATGTTTTTTGTTTGTGCAACCATATGTAACCATCTTCTCCATTGGATTGACCTTGTGAATATAGGCTTGTGCTTTTCTGTAGAATTACTAATTATCAAGTTTCCCGCATTACACTATGCAGATTGCTTTGCAAACCTGATAGTTCTTTTACCTGCGACTTCTTGTTTTTCTTTTCAGGTCTCACAATTCCTCTACCGTCAGAAACAGTCAAAGAAATACATCCTTGTCCACTGTACGCATGGGCATAATCGCACAGGATATATGATAGTCAATTATATTATGCGCTCTCATCCAACTTCTGTTACTCAGGTCTGTTGTTTATTGATCTTGTTAGTGTGTTGATTGGTGTTTGGAATATCCGCAATGTGATGTCTCTTTTCTTGCTATGCCTACTGTGCAGGCGATAAAAATGTTTGCTGAAGCACGCCCTCCGGGAATCTATAAACCAGACTATATCGATGCGCTGTATACATTTTATCATGAGAAAAAGCCTGAGATGGTTGTGTGTCCACCAACACCAGAGTGGAAAAGATCTTCTGATCTTGATCTTAATGGTGAAGCAGTACCTGATGACGATGACGACGGAGTTTCAGCTGCTCCTTTGCATGTATGCATGGTCTTGAAAATCTAGTTTTATTTTTAGTTGTTGATATTGTTTTCCATGATGTGAGTGGCGTGCTTACAATGGAAGCTGCTGTTTGAATAGAGTTTTGCGTGTTTGTCATTTTGTTGACCTAGAGAATCAACTGTTCTGAATGGGTTTTTGCTTTAAGCGAAAACAATTTGCATCTGAATGGGTATAATTCTCAGCTTGCTTGGGAGTCATTGAGCTCTCAGTTGTTGAATGAATTGGTTTGTGGTTATGAATGTCAACTTAGGCACAGGAAGAGGTTTGGGACCATCTATCCATTTCTATTGATTCTTTTGTGTTTTGTTTTTTGGGACCGAGGGGCTTGATCTTCTTCTCCTCCCTTTTCATGGGATTAGAATTGGCCTCAATAGCACACCAAAGAAAATTTCTCTGTTGTATTTTCTTTATTTGTTCCCTCTACTACATCATTGGGATGTGATTATTCGTGAGTCAAGCTTTTTCTTGTCCATTTCTATTGGGGCTTCTAGCCTCATGAATGAGCTAGAAAACATAGAAACTTGCTGCAGTCTTTTTGTATTTTGTGGTTGCCTTTTCAGAGTGGATTACCACTGAATTGCATGAATGGCCTTTGAGTCTCGCTTTCCCTATGGTGTTTTCCTTGTCCATTTCTATTGGGGCTTCTAGCCTCATGAATGAGCTAGAAAACATAGAAACTTGCTGCAGTATTTTTGTATTTTGTGGTTGCCTCTTTAGAGTGGATTACCACTGAATTGCATGAATGGCCTTTGAGTCTCGCTTTCCCTATGGTGTTTTCCTTGTCCCGGAATAAGGAGGCTTTGGTGGCTGATTGTCTCGTGTCTGGAAGTGATCGTGTGGTGTGGGATGTCCCGTTCTCTAGAGCTGCCAATGATTGGGAGCTGGAGGAATTCTCATCCTTTTTGGCGTTGTTGTATAGGAAGGTCTTACGCAGAGGGGTGGCTGATGAGATGGATTGGTTGGGTGCGAAGGGAGGGGTGTTCTCGGTCAAGTTTATGTATGTCGCTTTCAGGTGGGGCCTCTATGCCTTTCCCGTGGAGGGGCATTTGGAGGTCTTGGTGTCCGTATATAGTTTTCTTCTTTGTGTGGGAGGCTTCACTTGGGAAGATTTTAACTACTGACAATCTTCGTCGAAGGGGCTTGTATGTTGCGGAATGGTGCTTCTTATGTAGATGTGATGGGGAGTCAGTTGACCATGTTTTGCTGCATTGCATGTTACCTCGCAGGTTGTGGTCTCATGTGATTTGTATTGTGAATTTTCATTGGGTCATGCCGGAGACGGTGGTAGGTGTGATGTGGGGTTGGAAGAAGAAGCTTTCCAATCCAATTGCGCAGGTTATCTGACAATTAATACCGGCTTGTATTTGGTGGTGTCTCTGGCGGGAGCTTAGTAGTTGCTGTTTTGAAGATAGTTATTTATCCCTCGTTAGTTTGCAGGGTGTTTTGTTGTCTTCTCTTTTCTGTTGGGCTAGCTTTGTGCTTGTTTTGTGGACTGAGACGATTTTCTCAGTTTTCTTGCTTGTTTGGATTAGTGGTTGCGGTATAACCTTTGTACTGTTTTCACTTATTCTAATGAGATTGACTTATTTATCAAAAAAAAAAAATACTGAATTGCATGAATGGGAGATTGAGTTATTCCAAGTACATACACCTATGGGCAAATTGTTTCAAGTTTGAATGTTTTGCTGGTAGTAAAACAATGGCTAGAAGTTTGTGTTTAAGTTCATGCGAATAACGGCATAGTTACTAATGTTCTTTCTGTATTGGTCTTTATTGATAGCCCTGTCTTTGGTGGCCACTGTTTGGAAAATTTCCAATAATTGCAGTTTGCTTTTTCTTATAAATTGTTATATGGTTTTTGTTTGAGCTCACATATTTGCTTTTTCTTTAGTTTTAACACGCCTTTATTTGTTTCAGGAGAATCATGAAACTGATACAGTGATGACCAATGATGACGTATTAGGAGATGAGATACCTAGGGACCAGCAAGATGCACTGAGGCATTTCTGCTATCAAACACTTAAGTTGGGTGTTGGGGTAGGCTCGTCAAATACCTCTCTTTGATGTTTGATTTAAGTGGGTTTGAACTTTTGTATATGGAATAGAGAAGTCTTATGTTTGGCCATTGGATGCTTTCTTTTTTCTTTATTTTATCATACCTTTCTCAGATAATTTGATGTGTTAGTCCTTAAAAATATATATTGCTGGAGCTTCTTGTAGCAAACTCATTCCAGTGTTCTTGTTTCATCTCTTTGAGATCATTCAGACATTCACATTGGGCTTGCTACTTTGGTGTAGAGTCCTTGCTGCTTCATTTATGTTTACTTGGGCTTCTTCCAGCATAGCCATCCCACGATGTTATTTTATTATTCTTTGCAGATAATTCTCATGTACTTGCTACCTTATCATTTTGTGTCTTTGTGCATTTCATGCACCTGATATGCTTCGTATCTGTTCTTACTGGTGCTTCCTTTTCAGCCAAGAGGAAATACGCAATTTCCTGGATCCCACCCAGTTTCTCTTAGCAGGTTTGGTTTATCTGAATCTTTATTGAAAGTTATTCTTGTGGTTCTTTTCTTTTCTGTGTTGAGCAACTGAATTGTGACTGCTAATGCGTCGCTTTGGTTCATTTGGTGCAGTGCTGACACTTCCCTTTAGGGCTGCACAACCCCGGTGTAGGTGCCGGTTTTGGCCAAAACCGGCACTTACACCGGGTAGGCCGGTTTTGAAAAAATTGCCCCTACACCTACACCGTTAAAGGCAAAAACCGGCCTTTAGCGGTGGCGGTTTTGCGGGGTGGTTTCCGGTTATCCTACATTCATATTGAGTCATTTTTTTAGCATTTTACGCATTTGGCCCAATATATTTTTTCTTTTTTTCTTTTGGTCCATTAATCACATATTAATAAAATCTAAACTAATGAAATCCAAATTCCAAAATCAATAAAATTAAAGATCATCTTAAAAGATAAGATGAGAATTTAAAGTCCAAAGTAATAGAGACGTCACTGTAAGTAGAAACTATTATCTTTTGAAAAATCCAGTTTAGACCCTAACAACACTTAGAGGGGAGAATATGTTTTTCCTCTAATTAACAAATCAATAACAATTTTAAAACATGTTCAAAACCTAGTAGGGTTTCCCTTGGTTTCACAAGAAAAATCTAAAAATTCAGCAATTTTTTAAGGCGCTCGAGTGCGGGTCAAGCGCTTATGTTTCTGTCCGAAATTTGCACTGAGCGCTCGAGCGCTTGTCAAACGCTAGTCAAACGTGATGACTATCTAAATTTTTGAACTAAAATGTATTAGAAATTTGAACTAAAATGTAATTGAGTGATTGATTTTGCAAGCATGATATAAATTTAATAGCGATTTGTCAATTTTAGAACTTTAGACAATTTGTTAAAATTTCATAAAAACTCTTAAACTCATACATTGATTTAAAATTTTTCGTGGTAGAATCTCGACCTCTTGACTTATATTATATGATGTACTTACCAAAGTTTGGCATTAAACTCTTTAATTATGATTCCAATGCCTTCATATATACCCTTCTAAATACAATAAATTTGTAATTTTTTCTACCAAAATTCTAAATAACTAGTTCATTCACCTAGCAAGCTTCTTGGTAACTTGAATGTAAGTATTTGATTAGACAAAACCAACAACAAATCTCAAATATTTAGGTGAAACTAAACTATTGAGTAGACTTTGTCATGCTGATAGAATACTACGTCTTGAGGTGAAACTAAAGTTTAAACTATTGAGTAGAAACTAAACTAAAAAAACTAAAAAACTAAAAAAATAAAATAAAATAAACTGGGAACCACTGGTTTTTTCAAAAAGCTTAACTTACACCGGCACCAGTTAGGCCGGGTACCAGGAACCACGTGCCGGAGCCGGTGCCACCGGAATTTCCCGGTGGCATTGTGCAGCCCTACTTCCCTTTATTAGCAATAAGTGAAATGTTTGTATTGGGAAGTATGGTATATTATTATTGGTCTTTTAGTTAGATGTGTGTGCAAGATTGCTGAGATGTAAAGGAGAAAACTTAGTGTCAATGCCATTTACAATATTGTCAAAAAAATCCTTAGCAAAGGCGCTCTGTAATCAAGATATGGCCTTCTTTCGTAGCTTGGTTATTGAGGCGAAGGTGTTTAACTTTTCTGTGAGTTCGCTTGGTTTGGTCTCGTTAACGGAACACAGTCGAAAGTCTCAGAGTGTCATTCGATTGGGGAGGTATGGGGTGGTGTGGCTGGCGCATTTGTTCGGTAAACTGGCGCAGACGAGGGCCTCTCGTGTTTTTTCGGAGGAGTTGAGTGAGTCCCCGCGGGACTTCCATGCTCAGTTGTGTTCCAATAGGGGTGGTAGATTCGTTGCTCTTGCCGAGTTTGGGGAGAGTCGCCGACGTGGAGTAGTGATGGTTCCGGAGGGTAAGATGAACAATGGTTGGTTGTCCTTTGTTTCGACCTGTGAGGAGGTTCTTTCGGCGCTTGGAGATCTCCAATGCAAACGAAGGGGGTCGGTGGCTGCTTCGGTTAGAGTCGGCTGGTCTTTTGCTGAAACGGTGAAGGTTGGGTTGGGTTGCCGGAGAAGAAGCTGGAGGAAAAGGGAGAGCCGGCTGTTGAGGGTAGCCTGACAGGGCCTCTGCCGTGTAGCCTTTCTACTGCGAAGCATGCAGTCCCTGTTAGGGAAATTTCTCTTCCCAACGCGTATGAGCTGGCTGCGAGGGACATTGCTCTTCCCAAAGTACCCTCAACCCAGCATGCGGACCCTCAAACACCCGACAATGAGTTGTGGCTCCATTTATTGCAATTACTTGCTGAGGTGGAGTGGGTAATCGAGCGGGTTGGAAACCAAACGTGCCGGGTGTGTGGCCAAGCTATGGCAGCCCAGCTTGTGGTTGATTTGGAGGCCCCACGTAATGCGGTTGATTTGGAGGCCCAGCGTGCGGTTGATTTGGAGGCCCCACGTGAAGCTGTTTTGTTGGGTGAGGTGGCCCAATGTGATGAGGCCCAGTGCAGAGGTAAGGAAGCCCAGCGTGAGCTTTTCTTTCGGGACTTGGTTTGGGGCAGGCTGGGGTGGTCCGCTCCGAGGTGGGTTGTGGGTCGGGTCTCCAGCTCGTTGAGGACGAGTTTGAGCTCGCGGTGCCTTCCTCACCTGGGTTGGGGTTCGTCGGTCTGCTTCTTGCCGGTGGAGAAGCAGGGGACTCGGCGGTGGGTGTCTCGTCCCCTGCGACCGAGGTAGCTGTCGCCGATCATCATGTTGAGGGGGCCGCGCAGGATCAGGCGGGGTCCTCCACGGGGTTCGATTCTGCAAGGGATCTCGTCGTCCGGCATGTGGTGGTGGGGTCGCCGCCGTCTGGTGGCTCTGATGGCCCAGAGGTGCCTATTCCGGTGGATCCCCAGGGGGTTTCTGGGAGGGCAGCAACTTCCTTAGTTGGGGGAAGGGAGGTTGATCAGGGAGCGGTGATCAGTAGTGTCGATGGGTTTGTGGATGCACCTTTGGCGGTTTGTCCCCCTCATAAAGCTTTGGGGGGAGAATCTCCCTCGTGGGTCTTGGATATGGTTTCTTCTGTGGGTCAGTTGGTTGGGGTGTCGTGTGATGGGCAAAAGGAACAACTACGGGATCTCTTTGCAGCGTTGGAACGCGATCGGGTGCAGCCTCGTTCGAATTCGGTTAGAAAATCAGGGGGGAGGATGATAAGAGAGTTGAAGGGCTTGAAGTCTTCGGTTAACTATGAAGAGTCTTCTTCGACTTCTAGGAAGCCTGTGGGCTTTGAGTTTGTCTAATAGGGGTCTCGTTTGGGTGGCTATAGGGTTGAGGGTTGGCTGTTGGGTTGAGAGTGCTTTTTGTTGTCTTGGGATTTGAGGGTGGGAGGGTGCTTTTGTTTTTGGTGTGCTTTGGGCCTTTGTGTGTGTTAGGGCCTTCAGTATTTTCTCTTTGTTTTCTCTTTAATAATATGGGCTTACTTATTAAAAAAAAAAACAATATTGTCTAAGTGTGAAATATGATAGTTGACAATGGTAGTCCTTAGCAGGGTTACTGCTTTTCCTGCCATTTGTGTACCAAAAACAGACGATTTATGCCACCTGACGTTTTTTAAAACAAAATATATGTGTGTATTACATGAGGTAGGTAACCGAACTAGGATTAGGAGTCTCTCTCTCAGGACATATAATTTGAAACTACCTAATTGAAAAAGGAAACATGGATGAACTTGAAAACCTAGAAAACATTCCCATAAGGTAGATACCCTAAAGAGTAATAGTTCTGAGCTTATTATGGAAATCCACTAGCTATGCTAAGTCAAAATTTTACTATTCTGTCACTGAGTAAAGAAAGGGTTTACTATTCACTTAACTTGGCCATAGATTTTTGCTTTCAGAATTGTGGGGCACTCCTCGCTACGTGTTAGCACAGGTGCTCGACATTATTATAGTTTATGAAATCAGACTTCGGAATAAAAATAGCTGCGGCTTCAGTTTTCCATGGCTGCTATCACTTTGCTTCACCATGGGGCGGTGATATATTTTTCAAAAGCAAAGCAGTCAGAAACTAATTAAACAAATTCACGCGGTACATGTATCTGAGACTTTGTGATATTCATTCTTGGCATCAAAGTGAATGTGCCTAAAAACCACATTTTCAAGGTTAAAATAATTTTCTCAAATTTAATAATGGCAGTAGTTTCCGTACATAACATTGTACTTTATACAGATCAGCTAGGCGATTTCTATTACGGTTGGTCATTGAAGATCTTTTCTTCCAGTGTTCCTATTCTAGTGTTATCATCTGTGAGATTTGAGTTCCTTTTTCTGTGACTTGCAGGGAAAATTTACAACTGTTAATGCAGCGTTATTATTATGCCACATGGAAAGCCGATGGAACACGATATATGATGCTAATAACCATAGATGGCTGTTACCTGGTTGATAGAAATTTCAATTTTCGACGAGTCCAGATGAGGTTTCCTTGCAGAAACACAAATGAGGTATGCATACATATATTTTCCTTTCTTTAATGTCCCTTGCATTGAGTGTTATTCTAGGTTTCATGTTGTACATTGATCCAATCTGACGCTCACCTTTTGTTTGGCTTTCAAGGGTTTAGCGGACAAGACTCATCACTTTACATTACTTGATGGGGAGATGATAATTGATACTGTGCCAGATTCAAAGAAGCAAGAGAGAAGATACCTTATCTATGATCTGATGGCTATTAATCAAGTGTCCGTCATAGAGGTTGGATTTCAATTATTTTGAAAAAAGTCATGCTATTGTCTCATTCTTGCTGGGTCTTATGTTCTTGGTCTCTGTCACAGGAGGACCTTCGTTATGAAAGGTATCTTTTAACTATATGTTATATGGTGCTTACATAAGTCCCCCTTTTGGGCCACGTTTTCACCCTCTGACATGGCTTTTGCGCCCTAATTCTTTGCCACGATCACAGCTGAATATGCTCTCACCATGTCATTGGAATACAAGTTAATGTATTGATACCTTATCTGGTAGCTTTCACCAAAATGTGTGGGACATTGACTTGGTTTGTTTTGTTCATGGAGGATGTTCATTCACCCAAATAAGGCAGTTTTTATATCTACGAATTGGGTCTGTAAAATGTATTTATTTAATCATTGTCACTCATGTAGAGCAATATTGACCGGTACTCCCTAGGCAAGCATGAGTGATCTCTCAGCCTCAACATATATGGTGTTGTTGCCTTTATCTTTAAATAAGTGACTCTTTTGTACTAAGAGTGCTTTTTACTCCATGTTTTCCTTTCCACAATCTTGTCTGGTGTCAATTCCAGGCTAACTTATTTATGTTGTTGAAATTCGTATTTTAGTGGCACCCATGTACTTTGCCACTCTCCATTTGGTATACTGATTAAGCACTAAAGTTTCTTTTTGTTATTTAATATTCTTGAAACAAAAAAAATGAGTTGGCAATGCACTTGGGCAATCATTTGATCGATTGAAAAAAAAAATGTCGGCCTTGTGAAAATTTGAGTTCCCAATGCTCTTGGTTACTTACAATCCACCATCTCCTCACTTCATTCTTAATTTTGAAAGACTATATGTATGTGGTTATGCGTAAGCACTTGGATGATAAATGTTTTCCTTAGTCTCAACTAATGATTTAAGTTATGTAAATATTGTCAGATATTTTTTTGTAACCAGAGACAATGATAGTATTCTATTAGTTATAGAATGAAACGCTGTTGTCCACATTGTGTTTGCTCATTGTCATATGTTCCTTTGGCAAGTGGTTTCTTTATGCCGTTTGATTAGATTTTGGGATATATAATGTTACTGCATGGGGGAGTTGCTTGTATTTGGGCTTTCGGGTAACAAAATATTCAAAGTTGCTGTTGAAGTAGCAAGCTTGGGCATGAAACAACTTACAAACTATTTTTTCCCCATCTAGACTTTCAAATGGTTAAACACTGAGTAAGACTGGTAATGCGCATGAAGATGTTGTTAGCTTCTTGTCTTTCTGGTGCAGTAGAAGATATTGTACCATCATTTTTCTTTGGTTTACGGCTTTAGGCTGCCCGATAAAGGAGAGAACCCTGCCCAATGAATTTTTCCTTCAATTACTGCGTTGTTTTAGTTGCTTTCTCCTTTGAAATGTCAGGATAGGATCAAACATCAGTTTACTTATTATAATAATCAGATCAATGGCCCGAGTGTCCCTCACATGCAGTATCTATTTCTTTAAATGTGTGATTCTGGTGGCTTTTGTTCATTTTTTGGGGAATATAATGATTGATTAATTTCATATTGCTACAGCGGCCTTTCTATGAACGTTGGAAAATGCTTGAGAAAGAAGTGATCGAACCTCGAAACTATGAACGCCACAATATTTACCAGTGTAGGAATCCTTATTACAGATACGACCTTGAACCGTTCCGGGTACGGAATATTTGACGCTTTCAACATTGAATTAGATATTGTACCCTCTCTTTTCTACTTGGTTGTGTTTTGATTTGGTCTAAATGTTTATCAGGTGAGGCGGAAGGACTTTTGGTTGCTCTCAACTGTTACCAAGCTTTTAAAGGAATTCATTCCAAGGCTTTCACATGATGCAGATGGTCTTATTTTTCAGGTAGTTTGAAGTATCCGGGTACATGAACCCTCTTAAGGAACCAGCAAGCATTGATCTGGTGCCAGCCTTATTAAATGCTATATACATGTCTTATCCTATGTCATTTTGGAAAAGAACACCATGGTTTAAAACTCCAGCAGAGATTGTACTCTTTTTTAAGGTTTTACTAAAAAATTTACATTGATCTTTTTTTTTTCAGGGTTGGGATGATCCTTATGTACCTCGCACACATGAAGGCCTCTTGAAGTGGAAATACCCTGAAATGAATTCGGTGGACTTCCTATTTGAGGTGGTAACATTAATAGATACTAAAATGGTTTAGCTATTGCATTCTGTATCTACTTTTCTCTTTATGTTCGATCCATGTTCTTACTGATGCTGGCTTTTAACATAAGCTACATTTTTGGGCAGATGGATGAAGACGGCCATGAGCTACTTTTTCTGCACCAACGGGGAAAGAAGAAACTGATGGAAGGGAAAGGGAGTAGGGTTGCATTCAGAGGTCAATGCATTTTTCTTTCTATCACATTGCGTACCTGAATTTTCTTTGTTGATAATACTATCTGCTCTCAAGAATCGTTGTTTAAGTGGAAATCATGGAACAGCTTCTCTGAGACCTTTTATTTTTCTTTATTAAACAAGCACACTGGGAGTGTCCATATAATTCTGGCTGGGGTTTCAATATGAGAATCAAGTAAAATATCTTATGGGAACTTTAATCTGATAACTTTGTGTGGTAATGATTTTGGCAGTCTTTTAACTTGGCATTATATAAACAGCGAGCATGCATGTTCCCAACTGTAGTGCTGTGAATTTTTCTTTCGAGGTTTGTGGCTCTTGTGGAATGTGTGCCGTGACGATTTTGTTGGAAGACTTCTTTGGAATTAAAGGCGTGACCTACGGTTTCTTTTTCTCTTCTCCATTCGTGTGTTATAACAGAGGGTGTAGTTTAGGAATTCATGTAACCTGTAGCACTTAGTTGGGCTTGAGGCGTTCTTGTGTTATCTGTTTGGGATTCCAAGGTTACTGGCTATCATCACTGCATTTGGAGGGACTAAGAAGTGGTATTGATGCATGTTATTGCCACAAGCTGAGGAAGGGTGGCCAATTTGGAATTCCTTATGCAGACTCTTTATTTCCCTCTAAACTTGGGTTGTGCTTATTGTATTCCTCCACATTTCATTATAGAATAACCATGGCTGCATTTTGCCTAGAATGAGAAAATGCAATCAATAACTATGTTACAGAGAATGTCGACCAAGGGGATTTTGAAAGTACTGTAAATGACATGAAAAATCCTCATGGTTGTTCCATGTGCGCAGCAATAATTATTAGAAACTTTGTCATATGGCCTGCATTAATAGCTTCTAGTTTTTTTTTTTGATCTAATAGCTTCTAGTTATTTGTTGACAGATGATTTGTTTTTATATTGGCAATTTTGAACCTTCAATTGAGAGAAGCAGTTTCTAAAATTAAAAATTAAAAGAAAATTGCACCTTTGGATGGTTTTGTGCTGTATCCGTTCATAAAGCTGGATGTTGTGAATGTCTAAATAGCGTTTAGAGAGCTATGTCAATTTACTTCATTCTTTGAAGCGGTCATAATTCACTAGTGCCTCTGTTATATGCGCTTATTTCTTTGCATTATTCCTATTTTCTTGTAAATATGGATAATGTAGTCTTGATTTTTACTTCTTACCAAAGTTAGCGAACTTGCAGATGGTTCGAGCCCTGCTTTGTATGCTGGAAAAATTATCGAGTGTTCGTGGGATGGTGAAGAAAATGAATGGGTCTGTATGCGGATCAGACCAGATAAATCAACTCCAAATGATTTCAATACTTACAAGAAGGTAATCCTCATCATTGAATTTTTTAGAATTTGTTGTGCATTTTCATTTGGAGCCTAGTGCAACTTCATGAAGCTGCTTGCTGGTTTTAAAAACAGGTGATGCGGAGTATAGAAGACAATATCACCGAGGAGGTATTGTTGAATGAGATACATAAGATCATTCGACTGCCCATGTATTCTGATCGGATACAGATCGATAGCAAAGCCCACCAACATTCAAATTCAGCGCGGCGGAGGTGATGGATGGATGGATGGAGTAAGTATACCTCCAATGTCTACCGGCATAATTCATTGCAAGCTCTATATACTGCCTTTTGGTATGTACCCTTGGCGACAATCTTTTGCCGTGTGCTGTGTTGGTGAGTTATATGATCCAGTGCGTACACTTGGTAGTCCTCAACATGAAGCCTTAAATCTTTTTTTTTTCTTTTTCTTTCAGTTGGTTGTCCAGATTAGATCAAGGGAGTTAGGATTAGGGTTCCTTGTAAATTGTTATTATTATTTTGTAATCTTTATATGCAATGATTTGCCAAGTTTTCTAGGAGATAGCCATTTATGCTAACCATGGGTCTGTTTGAGGGAGAGGGGGCTAAAAGAAAATAGAAATCGATTAGATGTGAATATCACTCTGGCTGTCCTCTCTCTCTCTCTCTCTCTCTCTCTCTCGCTTGTACAGGGGTTTCTAAGCTTGCTCGTTTTGGTTCACGTGTCTACCTCGTTTGCAAATGTTAAACAATTGAGTTAAGTTAAATGGACATATTCGGTGAGTGATTTTTTTAGGATTTGCATCCTACTTTTATATTTACATTCAAAACATCACAAAACACGTATTTTAATACAACACTTTTATTACTTTTTTTTACAAACATTAATTCATTTTAACAATTTTTGCACGCGTGTCAATACAACTTTAACATCACTTAAATATTTATAATTTTGTCATAATCCTACAAATTTCTCTCAAGCGATCATCACCTTAGACCAAATTTGTAGCTTTCTTAAGGGATCTGTAGAAGAATGTTAGGGTCCTCGGTCTAGGAACCCAAAACAAGCACCGAATTCCCTTATACCCGATCTACTCCAATACTATAATGATCCTCCTGATCAGCTTTAAGTAACACACGAGCGTAAATAATAGGATCTGTTACACCAATACCTCATTGTTTTGATAAAAGAAAACGTAGTCTAAGGATTATTAGTCCTTTGAACCACAAGAAACAAGATAATTTCGATCAAAGGTTAATTAGCCCAAGAACGGGTACCTAGACTAGGTTATTAGCCTAGAATGAATCCCATGTGATAAGGTTATTAGTCCGGACACCGATTTAGCATATACGTGTCTATGTTTGGCCAAATATTCCCAAAAGCACTCAAGCTCTCCAAGACTCTACTATTCTTAATTGATTTCCTTCCTAATGCTCCTAAGGGTGTTTATATAGAAATCCTTAGGAGTTTATAAACCTTAAACAAATCAATTTAAATCTAAATCAAATCAGTTCATTAAATAAAGGAGATTTGATATTACAAACCTAATAAGCTGAATTAAAAAAGGAAATGATAAGTTTCTAGATATTCGTAGGAAAGTCTGGATCTAGATGATACAAGTAACTGTATCACTACAAACAAGGCAACCGAGCGCGGAAGACATTTTCATTAAAACGTGGTTGCGCTGCCACTACTCCCTGATCTGGTCATGAGCTCTGAGCTGGTCTCGACCTGGCCTGATCTTTCTGCGATCGGCTGGCTGGCATGTCGAGCATAAGTATCGCTGGCTCTTGGTCAGTCAGCACGCTTGAGCTGTCCTGGTCGGTCGGCATGACTTGACTGCCCTGCTCAGTCAGTCTGCCTATGCGGTCCTGGTTGGTCGACATGCTTTGGCTGCCTTGGTCGGTCGGTCTGCTTTGTCGCTCATGGTCGATCATCCTGCCATGATCGGTCGATATTGTTTCTAGTGTTCGCGCTCGAGGTGTGTCAAGAGCGCACTGGTCGGTCGCTGGCACTGCCTCTTGCCATTCATCTTCCCACTCGTGGTAATCCAAGTCGTGGTCTGTACTGGGGATCCTGTCAAAGAAGCTGCGGCGTTGTATTAAGACTGCTCGAAATTGGTGCCTCGTGGCCAAATCATGGCCTGCCTCAAAGCAGTGTAGCATAGGACAAAAGAATATGGTATTCAAAATAACTCTCTTCAATGTTTGGTAATTTATGTTTTTCACTTCATTGTTTCACCATGTTTCCTTTCAACAGGGATTGATTCGCAAGAGGCATACGTTTACTATATGCGTTGCAATTAGAATTTAAGCAATCAAAACTTCCAAGAGAACTTGCACTTTCTGATTTACTCACCCGCATGATCATCAAGAAGCGTCTCAATCCCAGCTATCCAAATTCATCCAAAAGTTTGCCTGAGAGAGAGAGAGAGATTGGTGCTGACAATGAGGTCAATACGCTATGTTGCTTTTTCTTTTCTTTTCTCTCGGAGTCTAACATGGTTGCACTATCTCCCTGTGAAAAAAGCTCTCCTAATATCTCACCATGTTATTGAGTATCAAAGGTGCTTACAATTATATTCATTTATCAAAATATTATAATATATATAATGTTATACGCCGAAATTCCATTTGATACTCAATACCAAAAGATAAACATTTTCAATAATAATAATATATTTCAGATTACACAAATTCACATTAAGTACTACAATTACAAAATATAACTTGATTTACAATTTATACACAAGCTAAAGAATTTAGGATAATTTAACAAAAACAAAGTTAACCAAATCCCCTTGCCTCATGCGTGGATGCCAAATACCCCTAAACATCAATTTTCTTTTCTTTTTTTCCTTATATCTTTCTCCCCCTTTTCTTTTCCTCCCTCTCGGCTTTTCCTTTCTCCGCTCCACACTTTCTTTCTTTTTCTTCTTCCTGCTTTCTCTCCTTCCCGCTCAGTCATGCTTGTCTTCCCTTTCTTTTCTCTTCTTTCTATCTTTGCTCTAGGGTGGGTACCGGTATTGCCGGAGTCGGAATTTGAAATTCCGGGTCTAGTACTGGTAATAACTGGATGTCTATTTTGGCATCCGGTTCTGGTCCGACAGTGATAAATGAGCTGATTTTAAATGATTTTGGGCCCGTTTTAAACAAGTAACTCGCTATCATATGATTATGGTAGTGTTAGTTTTGTATGACCTTTTTATTTATGCTCATAATATTTAATAACCAACTACAAAAGATTGATCACTAATGACTAAACTAATTTAAATTTTAACTGATACATAACATAACACCTAATTGATTACTTTCTATTTTCCAAAACAATGAAACATCACTATATCAAAATGATCAACTTTACAAAATAATGAAAATGATGAAATATGTGCACAACAATTTTGAAGAAGCATCGTGAGTGAACTTCGATTGAGAGAAATCCAACTTACTTTGCTTTCGTTGATAGGCTAAACAACTTTTCAAGTGAGACCTTATATCGGAGGTCCCTTGACGGGTGTGGTGAACCCCAACATCGTAATTACAACAGTTACATTTTAAATTTGGCTTCTTTGAATCAGTCACTTTTTCATCCCTTGTGAAATAATCACACAAGGGAGACGGTTGAGAAACTTTTCCCCTCTTTAGGAGAGGTGGTGCTGACACATCAACACCACCCCCAAGTTGAGAAGTCGGCTCCTCACCAATAATAGGGGAAGAAGCATCGCCTCATATTTAGGGGCGTGGTGTCGTTGAGTCAACCGAAGGAGTAGAAGAAGTAAACAGATCCATCTGAGAAAACAAAAAATTCTAAAAAATAAATTTATAAGATTTTTATCACCTAAAATACTCATACTCTAATAGTCATTTTAAAACAGCATAATAAAATAGAAGCCAAACATTAAATTAAATTAAACATACTCATACTCTAATTACTAATAGTCATTTTAAAACTCAACATTTCATTTTTAAACAATTTCAAACAGATTCACAACATTTCTAAACAATTTCAAATTAAAAATATTCACAATACAAGTCATTTTAAAATTAAACATGTCATACACTCTAAAATATATACTCATACAATTTCAAGAAAATTCAAATTGCATTAAAATATAAACATGTGAACATATATACTCTAAAATATGTGAACAATCTCAAACAATTTCACTCTAAAATATGTGAACATATTTACATAGATTAAACATGTGAACAATTTCAAAAAATTTCAAGAAAATTCAAATTACATTAAAATATATACTCATACACAATCAGATAATCAATCAAGCCCACTGCCCATCCTCCAATTGTACAGAGATTCACAACTTCAAATAAAACCAAATCCTCCAATCAAGCCTATCCTCCATAGTTTCATAACTTAATGTAATCTATACTCGACAATAAATAATTAACTAATGAATTACAATAAACAATTAACTAAATAAGTGAACAAATTTTACCTTAATGCAATGCACTGACCACTAGGGCTGAGCAGAACCGGACCGGACCACAAAACCGGACCAGACCGGTTTTGTGGTTTTTATTAGAGGAATCTGGTCGGTCTGGGCCGAATTCATAAAACCGGATTAATGCGGTCTGGTCCGGTTTAAGATTTTTAGCAACCGGACCGTACCACATTTCAAATTTTTTTAAAAAAACGTATATAAGGTGGGGGTGCGCAGCTCCTGCACTTTGCACTCTGCGTACTGCGCAAAGATTTTTTTTTTAAATTCAAAAAAATATTTTTTAAAAAAACTTTTAATGCCTCTGCAGACTGCAATCATTAATTTTTTTTTTAATTTTAATAAAATAAATCCGGACCGGACTGCTTTATACAAGACCGGACCGGACCACTTATAAGTAGGACCAGAAATCCGGTCCGACCTCATTCCGGTCCAAAAATCGGACCGAATTTCAGCTCCTGCAGCCCTACTGACCACACACGACATAACACAAATTCACAAATCACAATCTGTCAATCTTGTAACCTGCACTAAAAAATTATAATTAGTTAATAAATAATGAAATGAAGAACAACTGATTCTAATGAAAATGAAATTGAAAAAAAAAACTAAAAAGTTAATCAAAGAGGCAGAGAGGGCAGAGACAGTTGTTCGAAAGAGATAGAAAGAGAGAGAGGTAGAGTTGAGAGAGAGGCAGAGAGACTGTCAATAGCAGCGGCCTTGGCCCTTAGCGTTCGACGGCGTCACGACAGAGGGACTGAGAGTGAGGGAGACAGTGACCACCAAGGCACCAAGACCAGAGAGAGAGAACTAGAGAGAAAGCTGAGCAGTGAACTGAGGCGGGAGAGTGAGAGTTCAAAAGATTAGAGAGAGAGAGCTGCGACGTGAGGTGAGAGACTGAGAGAGTGAGAGAGACGTCGAATGAGGGGGGAAGAATTTCGGGGAGGGTTTTGAAAAAAAAAAAACCTTGTTTTGGTCCTGTCCAAAATTGTGCGTTTTGGGTTTTTGTTAAAAAAACACCGATACTGGAATTCCGCCATGTTTTGGCGGAATTATCGATACCGGTTCTGATACCTTGAATTTCATATACCCTATACCGGCTCTGGCTCTGGTTCCGGACAGTATACTATATGCAGAACCGGTACCGAAATTCTGAAAGAAGTTTTGCCCACCAGTACTTGGCTCTCTTTCTCGATTTGTCTTTGCTTCTACAATACGAATAAATCATCAATTGGTCCACATGGTTTACGAAATTATCAAATCACTCCCTGTATTTCAAAAATCATCAATTCACTCCCTATAGTACCTCCTCGTGCCAAATAAGTCATTTCGTCCCCTTTTGGTTTCAGAAGATAACGTAGTTGAACCATCTTTGAGAAATACCCATAACTATTTCTCTTGAGTGTCTAAGATTGGTAGTTAGATGATGCAATGTCTCAAAGGTGGTAGTTTATGATGTAAAATGTAAAACCTATAATAGTTTACGAGTAGAAATTGTATTTATATTTACCATTCGTAAAGAGAAAAAAAAAGAATCTTTGTTCTCGAAATTAATCCGAAGTCTGAGTGCAGTACTTATAGTTATCACCTCCTCCACCGTTTAATTTTGATGTCGCTCTATCCGCCCAGATTTCTCTTTTGCACGCTTGAGTGTTGTATTTGCCTCCTCTCATTGCAGTTCTTGGAGCTACACTACTAATTTTGGAAGGAGATTCGAAGTCCGTTATCTTTGCTCTTTATGCTCTTGAATCTCAGCTGGGCCTGGCGTTGTGGTGTTTGAGTACCAAAATTTTGGTCGAATTAAAAAAAACTACAAAATAATCTTTTTCCCCATTAAATCATTTTTTTCCACTATATTATTCATTTAAATTTTCTCTCTATTTTTCACTAACTCCTATAAATTGTATTCATTTTTTTCATAACGTCCATACTCCAAACTTATAACCACTCCAAAAATTTAGCACTCAAACACCATATGCAGATTGACCGAAATACCCTTTTAAGATGAAATTAAAAAACAAAAAAATAAGCAGAGAAATAAATTAACATTTATATATTTTGATTTATTGATTTATCATTTTATTTCTTAAAATTTTTAATTAATTTAATTTTGGAGAGGTATTTTGGTTATTTTATGTATCACGATTGATTTTTGGCTATAAACATGTGCGTTCGATATTTTCCGGAAAAAAAGAAATTCAAGTACGATTTATTTAAGTGGAGGTCTTTTAACATGACTAGGAATGAAAAGGGTACAAAACTCATGGATTAAAAAAACAAATTTCCCTTTAAATTTTGTTTGCCGTTGCTGTTAAAATTTTTTTTTTTGCCGAGTAATTAAGCGGAAGTCGAATTTGCATAACTCCGTTTCCTTGCCAGATTGAGCTCTAATTGCACCGCATCACATTTTGCAATTAAGCTCCTGTGCGTAATGCTAATACTTTCCACCCACTCTACCGGCCACCGGAGCCTCTGACTCGAGCCACCTATCACATATCCGACGACGTAATTTTACAGAAATCCGAAGGGCATTTCTAATTTCCCAGTAGTCAAATGTCCAAAGTCTTTCTTCAGCTTCGACCACTGTCACTCGTATAGATCGTTTAGAAACCTAGTTAGGGTTTAATCTCCTCCGTATTACACGAATCTATCTCAGTCAACACGCAAAATTTTCTCGCAGTGGATAGGGTTCTGTCGAAGTTACTGGTCGATCAGTCTTACTTTTTTTTTTCTTCCTTTTTTGGAATTCTTTGCTCGAGTATCGGAAGTTGTTAAGTGTGATTTTGAGAGAAACCAAGGCCTCGATGAGATGAGATCCTCGGCGACTACTATTGTTTTCTTTGTTTGCGTAATTCTGTTTTCGTCCTTGAATTTCATTAATGGGGAGGAATCCAAGAAAAACAAATTTCGGCAACGAGAGGCCAGTGACGATGCCCTCGGGTATCCCAACATGTAAGATCTTTCATCATCCTGCATTGCACTTGATTTCGATTTCATTGCTCGAAAATTCACTTTTGATTTGGAATTTTGAGATTTAAAATGTATTGGATATCCTTTCTTCATTCGATTGTATCTGTCTTATGGTGTGTATGTGATGTAGAGATGAAGATGCCTTGCTGAATACACAGTGCCCTAGGAATTTGGAGCTGAGATGGCAAACTGAAGTCAGTTCCAGTATATATGCGACCCCCTTGATCGCCGATATCAACAGGTAGACAATAATTAAAACGCGCACCCTCTCTCGGACCGTAAATTGTCAGCTTTCGCTGACAATATCTACTCGTGTTTTAGTGGTCTCATTCTTCGACATTTGCACAAGATGTCTTGTCTCCAATTTCGACCGGATTGTTTAGTTGACCATAATGTTTGTGTTTTGGTTGTGCAGTGATGGGAAGCAAGATATAGTAGTTCCTTCTTTTGTTCATTATCTTGAAGTTCTAGAAGGTTCTGATGGAGATAAAATGCCAGGTAAAATTTTATCTGTTTGCTGGATAGCTGGTTTTGTTTCTAGAACTCCTTTGCTTGTCATCCCCTTGGCCTTATGTTAAGCTTCGTATATCTGGTACATGGTTTGAACATCTTGAGAAATGTTTTCAGAAGTTACCAAGAACAGAAATACATAGGAAGCAACGATCTTTTTTCTAATGCTTGGGTTTGGGTTTGGTTTCGTAAAGGCATGTTAACAATTGCTGAATTGTGTTTTTAGGTTGGCCTGCTTTCCATCAGTCAACTGTGCATGCCAGTCCTCTACTGTATGATATTGACAAGGATGGTGTGAGGGAAATATCTTTGGCAACCTACAATGGTGAAGTGCTCTTCTTCAGGTAATTTTTTGGCATGTAAATTCATTCTCTTATATGATCTTGTTCTTTGTTATTTGTATCCCAATTTATATCCTTTTGTAGAGTGTCAGGGTACTTGATGGCAGACAAGATTGAGATACCCCTTAGAAGGGTTCTTAAAAATTGGTATGTGGGTTTGAATCCAGACCCAGTGGACCGATCCCATCCAGATGTTCATGATGAACTACTTGTTATGGAGGCTGCTGCTAAGATGTCTCGTAAGTTATTGTTACATGGATGTCAATTTTTTATGTGTTTTAAGTTTTATCGCAGTTTCCTCCTTGGCCCTTTTTATCATCCACTGACAAGGCACTTTTGGAAGAGAGTTTCGGAATCACCTTAAATAATACTTGACTTATAAAGAATTTGAGTACTTCTAAAAAAAACTGACTATCTGCATAAACGTTTATGTGTAGAAGCAAATGGAAGAACTCAGCAGTTGAACACTTCAGATACTAAATCAACAGAAAGTAAACTTGACATGGGAAACACATCCAATCCAGAGAACACGATGAACATGCACGGAAGTCAAATAAATACACCTGAATTAAATGCTTCAACTACAACAGCAGCAGAAAGTCATGGTGGTATGCTGAACATTTCCAATCCAGACCCTGAACAGAAGATGAATGAAAGTGAAATACTATCCAACATCAAGCTGCCTACGGGTGTGAAAAATTCTTCCTTGAATGCCGGTTCAGGAGGAACTGTCAATGAACATAAAGAGACAAAAAGTGGGAGACGGCTTCTGGAAGATAACAACTCAAAAGGATCACAGGATAAAGAGAATAGTAATGAGGAGCTTCATGTTGCAACTGTAGAGAATGATAAAGGTTTAGAAGCAGATGCTGATTCATCCTTTGAATTATTCCGAGAGAGTGATGAGTTAGCTGATGAGTACAGTTACGACTATGATGATTATGTTGATGAATCAACGTGGGGAACAGAGGAGTGGACTGAACCGGAACATGGGAAAATGGAGGACTATGTGAACATTGACTCACACATCTTGTGCACTCCGGTAGGCTAAACTTTAAAAATTAGGTGGTTATTTTATTTAAGATTCATGGATGAAACCTTATTGGTATTCAAAGTTAGATAAACTATAACAGTCAAATGAATTTTTGTCTTCTTGTTCTTGTCAGGTCATAGCAGACATTGATAATGATGGAGTATCAGAGATGGTTGTTGCTGTTTCTTATTTCTTTGATCATGAGTGAGTTACTTGCACAGTAACACAACTTATATTGTGCTTATCTCTTCTTCTATTTTTCATTGGACCCCTGTTATATGTTTGAATGCTACCTATTTAGTTTGTTGGATGTAAGCAAATGTATCCAACAGAAAGAGAAGTTGGTTGTTTTTTTGGTTTTCATTTTTTTTGGGGGGTGGTGTCCTTAAAGTCATGGAGAAGAAAAAGTCTAATCACCAGTATCATTTCAGGGTTAATCTTTTGAGAGCCTGTCTTCTGATTGTATAGAATTTGTCAAGTGTAACCTCGAACATATGTTTATCATTGGTGCAATGAATTTGGGAGGATTTTTCAAATCATGAATCTAACTTGTATTGAAATTAGTTATGATGTATATAGCTGACACCAGTTAGCTGGAAAAATATTAATGAAGCAAACCCTAATGAATTTTAATTATGACTTAAATGTAGTCACTTTTGCTGTGCCATTTGTATAGATGTGGTCTGAGGCTTGAATACTGTTATGTTTACCAGTGTGTTTAATGCAGTAGATTTTTAGTAGACCAGGCGTGGGTTGATTAGTAATTGACAAAGGCCTTGCCAGGGTCAACCCAAGTACTTGATTGGAATATTAATTCTAATCCCCACTAGCATCTAGTTGATAAGATAGAAGAGATTGTCTGGTTTATCCTCCCTAATTGCAGATCAACCTTTCCACGGAGAGATGTAACCTTCAATGTGTTGTAGGAACACCATTCAGTGTCATTTAATCGTTGCAAGTATTAGCAACAATATCTACTCGTATGCTTTTCTCTCTCGTGTAATAAGTATAACGTTTTTTTTAATGTAACTTTCTTGCTTTGTAAATAGAAAAGAAATGGATTGCTTTTATTAACCAACTGTTCTGAATGTAATTAGCCACATTGTATATTGACAGGTATTATTCTGACTCAGAGCATTTGAAGGAGTTGGGTGGTATTGATATTGGAAAATATGTAGCCAGTTCTATTGTTGTTATCAATCTTGATACAAAGCAAGTTAAGTGGACTGCTGACCTAGATCTAAGTACAGATACTGGAACCTTCCGTGCCTATATATACTCTTCTCCAACTGTTATTGATTTGGATGGTGATGGGTATATGGACATTCTTGTTGGAACCTCCTTTGGTTTGTTCTATGCCTTGGATCATCATGGTAATTCCTACATTCCATGCTTTTTTTTTTTCTTGTTTGTAGTATTTTTGAGATTGCTTTTGGTTTTTTGACTCAGATTTCATGACCTGCCATTAGCCCTATATCAGCAATAGCAATTGTTCCATCTTTTTTGAGATCTTGTATATCAGCAATAGCTCTCTCTGTTTTTTGACCAATTTTCTTTTTGGGTAGTTAATTTGGATCGTTTCTCTTTTCCTATTAAAAGCTGTTGCAAGTATGACATCACCCATGCATTTGTACATTGCTACAGCCTATGAATTGTACGCCTTTAACATCAAAATAGGGGGGTTAGCCTAGTTGAGGTGTGGAACAAACATCTGTGTATTCCTTTTGCTGTCACATTATAAGCTTTCTTCATATGCTAATTTGGGAATCAGGTTTTACCAAATAAAACGTGCATAAAATTTGGTCTTAAAGGACTGCTTGAAGTAAAAGATTGTGCTCATTGTGTATCTCTTACGTTGTTTTCATATCTCACCTGTCCATTTAAACATTGTTCTGGAACCATGCTTTGAATTTTTTATGTTTACGCTTTTCTATCACATTGTCAACGCTCAAATGCTTCCTTTGTTTAGGTAAAGTGAGAGAAAAGTTTCCCCTTGAAATGGCTGAGATTCAAGGAGCTGTTGTTGCTGCGGATATCAATGATGATGGCAAAATTGAACTAGTGACTGCTGATGTACATGGAAATGTTGCTGCATGGACAACAAAAGGAGATGAAATTTGGGAAGTGCACCTTAAGAGTCTTGTTCCACAGGTAGGTTTTGGTTTGCTTTCTTCTCAAAACTAAGCTGCAGTGAATGAAGTAGACTCAAAGTGATCATTTAATGGAATCTGTTAATCTAATGCTCCAGTCATGTAATTTATATATAGCTCTTGTAGTGACATGGATTGAGTTGTCATTACTTGCCTTGAACTAGTTGTGGAACTTACACCATAAAATTTTGATGGAGGAGGCTGGCCTTTGATGTGTTAAACCAACCAATCACATAAATGCGAGTTCAAAAAATTATGGATATTGAATGTAAACAAGTTCGCTGGGGATTCACTGCTTACGGGAAGAGAAAAGACCAGAAGCATGCTAAACAGGACTCTTTCTATCCTTTTCTGGAGCAGCTGTTGTGTTTATTGCTCCCTTATCATGTGCCAAGCATAATTTGGGAATTGGACACAGCAATGCCATTCAGGAATTAGCTTTAGGTTAAATCCGGTGGGTTTATAGTGGACTTCTATTTGATACAGAATTTGAATTTTGGTAAATGTCTATTCAAGATTTCTACACCTTGAGGCTCTAAAAGAAGACTTCTGGATTTTCTCTAAAAGGTATGCAACAGGAAAAGGCTTTTCTTTCATTTATTGATTTGAGTTTTTGGTGGACCAGACAATATAGGCTTACCTCAACCTGGTGTAATTCATCAATTATGCCCAACTTTGCAGTTGTCATATGCTTAGAAAACCCATGCGCCCCTGTTCATTTAGAATCTGACATAAAGTGGTTTGATAGGTACCCCCAAGGGTTTGGTGTGGTGGTAAGGCTTCGGCTTGGGTTCTAACATGTCCCAAGTTCGAGCCCCAACATCCCCATTATCGCCCTTGACTTATCTGCTCCCTGGGTTGTGGGGTCGGTCCAGTGGGCCGGAGTTTGTACTTCAGGGTTGGGCCAAAAGGGTCCGGCTTTGGAGAATTTCCTCGTCATCAAAAAAAAAAAGTAGTTTGATAGGTTACCAGATGAGTGAACATCTGTTTTCACTCTGTTAGTAGGTTGACCTGTTATATGTTGGCACATAATTTGAAAAATTCATAGCAGAGTGATCTGATACACTGTTCTGTTTCACAGCGGCCCTCTATTGGTGATGTTGATGGAGACGGCCATACTGACGTTGTGGTTCCAACACTGTCAGGGAACATATATGTTCTTAGTGGCAAGGATGGGTCCATTGTTCGTCCTTATCCATATAGAACTCATGGCCAAGTGATGAATCAAGTTCTACTTGTTGATTTGAATAAGCGTGGCGAGAAAAAGAAGGGGCTTACTCTTGTCACAACATCCTTTGATGGTTATTTGTACCTTCTAGATGGACCCACTTCATGTGCCGATGTTGTGGACATTGGTGAAACCTCGTAAGATATTCATAATCCTTTGCTTCCATTGTGAGCTCTCTCTCTCTCTCTCTCTCTCAACCTTGTCTTCATGACAGATATAGCATGGTCCTAGCAGAAAATGTTGATGGGGGAGATGATCTTGATCTTATTGTGACGACCATGAATGGAAATGTCTTTTGCTTCTCCACTCCTGCTCCACATCACCCTCTCAAAGTAGGTTAAGATTTGTAGCATTTTTCATGGTTATATTCTTGTGTTAACTTCTAGCTCAGTTTTATTACATGCTATTCTATTTCAGGCATGGAGATCACATGATCAAGGAAGAAACAACGTTGCTAATCGGCATAATCGTGAAGGTATTTATGTTCCACATACATCAAGAGCTTTCCGTGATGAGGAGGGGAAGAATTTCTGGGTGGAGATTGAGATTGTTGATGGATACGGATTCCCATCTGGGTCTCAAGCACCTTACAATGTCACAGTAAGGGATTTCCACCGGTCTTTTTCATTCTAAATCAACAGCTCAGATTTCTCTCTCTAATCTTTAATCTCTGTATACCATTGCAGACAACCTTGTTAGTTCCTGGTAATTATCAAGGTGAGAGAAGGATAAAGCAAACTCAGATTTTTGACCGTCCTGGGAAATATCGGATAAAGGTTCCAACAGTTGTGGTAAGGACTACGGGGACTGTTTTGGTGGAGATGGTCGACAAAAATGGACTGTATTTCTCAGATGACTTTTCCCTCACATTCCATATGCATTACTATAAGCTGTTGAAGTGGCTGCTTGTCCTCCCAATGCTTGGGATGTTTGGTGTGCTTGTCATCCTTCGTCCACAGGAGGCCGTGCCGTTGCCATCATTTTCACGGAACACTGACCTTTGATGATTACCCTAGACTTGGAACTTATACCTCCATGAAGATAAGATGTTTGGTTATTTTTCCCTGGACCAAGCCAGAGACTTTAGATGATTGAGAAGTGGACGCAGGAAACAGTTCGAGGTTCAAATGGGTCTCCTGTTGGACAAAGATGCATTAACCCAAGTTTAATGAGTTCCCAGCGATAGAAAGTATGAACTTGTAACATAGTGAGATTTTGAGTCATGGGCGACTGAAGTTTAGTCCCAAATCATTTCTTGGCTCCCACTACCCACTTCACTTTTTTACCCCCTATACTTGTTAAGTCAGTGGTTCGAAGGGGAGGTTATTCAAGACCGTCTGTGGAGCATTTTATGAAGAGATCGATATTTACTAGCGGGCCCAGGAAAAGAGAAGGAAAAAAAAAGCTATTTATTTGCAGTTTACTTTCATTCTCTCCTTTCATCGCTTTTATACTCTGTATGAAACGGATGCGTGTAAATTTCACAGTATGCTGCTGATCATATTTGACTAGATCCAAATAGCCGAATTAAAAGAAATGTGCACTGCTTGCGTTCCCCCCCCCCCATCTTTCTTTAGGAAGGGTGAAATGTGAAAGTAGGATGGCACACCAAGCTTCGGCTCAATTGGCACCCACCCCCTCCCTCTGAGGAGGAGCTGGTCCGGGGATTCATCTCACCGTCGCAGGAATCTCTTGTTATAGAAGTTACCCTAATAAAAGGCCCCGTTTCACTACTTCCCGACGATGTTTTCTTCGAACGATGAACTCCATTGAACGATCACTCTGATAGAAAACTCAACGCATTGCCGTCTCCTCGAAGTCGGTATGGACGCATCTAGGAATATTTGCAACTTCACAGATTTACTGCGTAATCCCTATCCTTAAGGCCTTGACATTCACAAATTTAATCTCTCAATGGAGCTAGGCATCGAATCCACTTCCTATCATAGTGAGTTTTAGCTGCGCATAGATTCCACCAAAGCAAATATCATCTACTTGATTTACTACACGGCACATTTCAGCTGGTAAGTTTTGCAAAGAAATATCATGCGTAGCTTAAAACTTTGGCGACAATGGGTGGTTCGAACTTTTGACTCCACATGAAGCAAATGCTGGGGAACTTCAATTGAAAACCTTAAAGCAGAGCAATTGAAATCCAAGAAATTTTTTCTGAAACTTTTATTTTGCATCTTATTTGCAACCACATGCACTTCAATAGTCAATTCAATACAGGTGACAGCTGAATTCTGAATAACATTGAAATGTGGCCTGACTGCTGCTGCTTTCAGCAAGTTTCACAATTCAGATGATCGAATTGGCGCTATAACTGCAGGCGGCGGTACTACTATACTGCAAGGTATTTACATTCCTTGACTTCCTGTCCTGAACCAAATCGAGTGCATCCACAGAGGAAATTGCAATCTATGTTTATCTCTGTTAGTGCTGCTTCCCAAGCTTCGTATTATAAATGGGCAATTCCAATATGGCAGAAGGTCCCAAACAATACCTGAAACCAGTTGAAGCCTCATGAGCACAAAACCACCAGGCGTTAACCTTTGCTTAACACATGATAAACCTAACTGTGGTTTCTGTTTTTTTTTTTTTCTCTTTGGCTCATTGGCTAAGTCAGTAGTCTTTCCAATGCTAACTGAGTTTTAGAGAAACTGGAATAGTTTTCAGGATATCCTTTTTGATATTTTCTGATTCTTGATCTATTAGTAAGTAGAGCAATCATCTACAGTCTGGTTACATCGAATTTATTAACCTTTAAAAGGAAACTGATAAATAGGACTATTCAAGATCAAGTGCTCGTATGCTAAACAAACTCCAGAACGGAAGAAAAAAGAAATCACTCTTTATACCAAACCTGCACAATATGCAAAATGACACTATCATCACTTGAGAGCATCCATGAATTCATTTATAGTCGTAACACATTATACCAGAGCATATCCATCCTCCAACTCAATATTACCAGAAACCTATGCATCAAACAAACAATCCATGCGTAATAACAGCAGCAAGTTTCAGTTTCATCCTAAATTTGCTGTATCCAAGAATATAACATAAATTTTCAACATACAATTATCTACATGGGGACAGAACACAGATTGAAATCAATACATCATCAACTAGATCATTATATTTTTGGACAACATAGAAAAACTTACAATCAAAAGACCTGCAACACAGGTCTCTTTCCAAGCCTCTTGATCTCCTTGTCCATTTTCCCAGTAAGCATAAGTGCAAACATCTTGAGATCACACAGAAAGGACCAAAATGGATGCCCAAACGTGGCCGGAACGTTCCCTTCGACAAAGAAATGGCTGTACCAGGCGAATCCATACCCAAAGAATGGCACAAAGAACAAAAACCACCAGCTAAAAAGCACTGAACAGAGCAGGAAGAAAATACCAGTCAGCGTGCCAACAAAATGCCAACGCCTTGTGGATGGTTTGGAGTGTTGGTTCATATAGAAGGCCCAAAACTCGTCTAGGCTCCTAAAATTCATGCCTTTCTAGAGAAAAAGAATGAAACCAATTCAGGATTACAGTTTTTGCAAAACCTCCTGGATAATCCTCCTCAAGTTTAAACCCCAAACAAAATCTTGACTTGTAGGTGCCCTTGGAACACGTAATGAGTAATTAACCCAAAGATGTTGATCTGGGTTCCGTTGAATTTCCAACGAATGAAGAGGATTTGAGTCTAGCCTGGTTCTGGGTATGCTTCAAATCATCATTAGGAACAGAAACCAAAGAAATTGCGGGTTTGACTAGTGAGAATTTTATGGTCTTTTCGCCGACTCTGTGTTGGGGGAGACCAGGAGATGGTAACTCGATGACGTGCTTCAGAATCCAAACAGGGTATTTAGAAACAGAGGGGTGTTGGGTTAGAAGGTTGAACTATACCTCTCTCTCTCTCTCTCAAATTTCCAAAGTAGGTTTACGGTCTCGTCCGGCAACGATCATTTTGGAGTTTATCCTAGTTTTTGTAATATTTTCGTTTTTCCTTATTCATTACACTTCCAGTTGGAGACTCTTGTTTTTTCGTTTGGGGTAGCAGTGACTTGTACCGGCAAGAGAAGAAAATGAAATAAAAAGAACATTCTTATTTAGCATAAGGGAGATTCTTTGGAATGAGACCGAAGTTGGAATTCAGATCTCAGACAAAACACAATAAAATTTGGAGTGGAGACTGCTCCGTTCAAAATCTCAAATAAATATACTTTTTCATCATTAGAAGGTTTGACACATACTTTCAAAATATCAATTTTATACCCTTTACACTTTTATAGAATTTTCTAATTTGATGAAATAAATTGAAAGAGGATACAAAGTGCCTAATATTATTAGTTGAAAGGTGCAACGTGTCAATAAACTATGAACTCGACATAATTGATGAGTGAAAAATATCAATCGAAGTTGAGGCAGGGACGACTCCAAGCATTAGGCAGCATATGTGGTTGTCTAAGGCACTAAAATTAGGGAGGCTCTCAATTAAAAATTTTCTTTAGTAGGCATATTTAAAAAATATTTAATGTTAACCTCATAAATTTAACATTAAAGTGTAAAAGCAATAAATTTTTAAATTTCGAAAATAAGAGATGCTTTAATTCAATTAGCGGAACAAAGTGACAATCCTAAAACAAAAAGTGAAGCCGCATGCTTACATATGAGCTTGAAAGTTTTGAATTTTTATTAGACATAAATATTTGGTATAATATATTGTTAGTTGTTAATTCAGTTAGTAAGAACTTACAATCTAAAGATATATATATATATATCGATGTTGCTATTGATCAATCGAAAATGTCTTATTTCTTATTTAAAAAATTATAAAGAAACTTCTGCTTTGATTTCAACTAAAGTAATTGCGGTCCAAATGGAAATAGAACCTATATTTAGTGAAAGACGAGTAATCCCACAAAAAAAAAAAACAGTTTGATGAAAAAACTGAGAATGAAATAATACCATCTGTAGAATAATCTTTTAGCGTTGATTATTATATATAGCAGGTCAAATTATTTTTCAATTGAAAATAGGTTTGATCAATTTATAATCTATGAAAACATTTTTAGTTTTTTTATTTTATTTTAAAATTTTAAAATTTTTAGACGAGGATACTTGAAAAACATTGTCTTTGTAAGCATGAAGATCGTGTTGATATTGATGGTTTAGATTTGTTTTAAGAATTAAAAGTGTTGAAAGAAATTTTAAGAATAGAGACTTACACTCCAATTAAAAACATTAAATTATATAAAAAGATTAGAGTATTTTCCAAATGAGCTTATAAAATATTATTGACAATACCTTGCTTCAACATAAAGAAGTTTTTCAAAACAAAAACTAAAAAAGTCCTCCTTAAGATCAACTATGACACATAAAATATTAAATTGACTAGCCATATTATCAATTAAAAATGATATATTAACAAATCTAGAATACTGTCATAAGTAATTTTGCATTTCAAAAACTTAGAAGAGTATGTATTAACTAATTTTTTTAATATTTTAATATATTATTTTATAAATTATTATGAAAGATCTCACTTTAGGTTTCGCCTAAGACTCTAATTACCTTAGAGCCGCCCCTATCGAGGCACAATGGTTTCTTAAAACAACAAATAGCTAAGTCACCAATCAATCAAATGACACTTAGCATGTGTTTTCACTTTGATTACTCAAAAAATTAGCAAAGAGATATAGCATGATTTCAAATCCTAATGTTACTTATCAGAGTTCTTAACTTATCCTCCCACTTACAGTGGGTCTGACACTCCAACGGAGGTCATCTCTCAGGTGACTTGAGCTCCTTAATAAGGTTCAAGCCGTCACAGAAGACATCCTTTGTTAAACTTTTTATTTAGTTGAATTTAAAAATAAATATAAAAATACAAAGATATTGCCGAGAAAATAGATATCACATTTTTATTTCTTCAGAAATTACAAGAAATTATTCCACAGGCTCCTACCGAATGGGTACCAGTGTTGCGCTATCCGATTTGGCTGGATCTGCCCAAGGACCAGGGCCCTATAACCAATTGTAACGAAAAACGTTCATGGTTCAAAGCGGCGCCGAAGAAAATAATATCAGGTTCTTTTAATTATTAAAATAATTTATAATGATCGAAGTACTAGTTTAACTCTTTAGATGCTATTCAGAATAATTAAATTTTTAATTAATACAGTATATATACAACACCTTGTTTGGTGTAGAGCTGAATCACTATAATTTTTTTTTTAATTCTAATATATATCCATTATTTTATATAGCATCCAAGTATATATATATGTCATCTCCTTAAACTGAAATCATTGAAATAATTAAATTAAATTTATCAGCTTATCAGATAGATACTAAATTAAATTAAATTAAATTAAATTAAATTAGTTTTCGAAAAAGGAAGAACATTCCAAGTATATTCTCTCTCTAAAGATCGAATTATTTATTTTCGTGCCCTTGAATACTTACATCACAGCCACATTTTGTTTGATCTGTTAAGGTGAGTTGTGTTGCCCCTTAAAAGTGGCTGAGCCCTAATGCAGAGAAGTACAAGTAAACCATTTCTCACGTTGTTTCAATTCCTTGTTACAAATGAATCAACCATACACAATGCGAGATGGTATGAACCATTTCTCACATCCTTTCAATCTCTTCTTAATGGCTTCCGACATATACAATAAGAGACCGAACACAAAGAATGAAATTGGCATGTAAGATGATGTTTTCTTGCAAGAGAAGCAATGAATGAACTTTACATGATCAAATGGCTAATTACTTCAAACCATTCCGAAAACCATTTTCGCAGCCTAAATTTTCGCTTATGCTAATGGAAGGATTCTAGATTTCTTCTTCTTTTATTCTCATTCTAGAAGACTCGCTCTCCAGTAGCAAAAAGGTTCCAAAAAATGGCCGCCGCGAAATAGAGTAGGGCGGTGACAGTTAAGAATGCTTGGAAAGATCCCAACCACTGCACGAAATAACCAGTTCCAATTGTGCTGATAATTGCCGCTAATGTCCCAAATGAATTTGAAATCCCTGTTAATGGAGAATGTTGGCCAACAATGATTTGAAAGACAGTGGGGCAACTATCACGCTCAAATTAACAAAGAGAAAATACTGTAAAAAAAACATACCATGGAGAAATCCTGCATACTGAGGAGCTATATCCTAATCAAATAAAACCACAGGAATTACATTAGATTTATGAATTGATCCTGTTAAAACTGATTGACTTAACTATCTGGATTCTTATCAGCAGTTTTATTGCTGTTTGTCGTGACTGAAAACATGGAACTTACTTGCATGTTGAGGAGAAAGCCAGCTTGGCTGAAAGAGCTAAAGCTCAAGGCTGCTGTGATGAGTACTGATGCACTTACTGGTGTATTGACATAATTCAAGCAGAGCAATGACACCCCAGGCCCAATGAAACCAATGGACTGATTATTCAGAAGACATACATCAGCTTAGGGATAGTTAGACATCTGAGACTAACATGTAGACTTACATATTTATAGTTAGTTTTTGTAATATCTTGGCGACATAAACGTTCAATTAAGATTAAAGAGAGTTGTTTCTTTTTCTTTTTCGTGAAGTTTTTTATCATTTGTTAAAATGAACCATTTAAGCAGATGCAACTTTTCTACCATGACATACAATGTGCTACTGCACAATGGAAACAGAGGTACCTGCATTATCTTGCGGACTAAAGTCAAAGAGAAGCCTGCCTTGATTAAATAATCTGATGTTGCACCTGCAATGAAGCCCGAAATCGCCATTGTTCCCCATGGAACGGCACTAAACCATGCTGCTTGCTTCAAGTTCACATTAAATACCTATATTCACAAGAAGAAAGGCAAGAAATGCTGTCAAGTGCCCACCTATAGTACACATCCAATATGTCCCCCCAGTCCCCTGAGCCCTCTTGACAGCGAAGCATATATCGAAGTCTTTCAATTTGGTTGATGAAGCTTATTAGTATTCTTCAAAGAAGATATTTGTGTATAAGATACCCTTCAACTTTCATGCAAAAGATAGCAGCACAAAGAGAATAGATTGTGTAATTGATAACTTACCGTTTTGAAATAAACAGGCATCCATGAGAGAAGAACAAAATATCCCTGCAAAATAGAGCACTTTAAGATTCTTCATGACAATTTACAAGTTTATATGGAATCAAATAAGTATTTTGAGTTAGTTAACAAGAAGAAGACTCACCCAATTGTTAGTTATGTTAGCAAATATGATAGCCCATGTTGGTAATTTGGACAATAAGAGGCGTACGGGTGGGAGCTGGCCATCAATAATTACTGGAGAGTCAGTTTTGCCAGCTTGGATTAGTCGTAGTTCTGATTGGCAAATCAAATGGTTTTCTCGTGGATCATTTGTGACACCATGTGCCCACGTTGACAACCAGAGTAGCCCAAGAGATGAGAAGAGAATGAAAGGACCAGTAATTCCAATTGATGACAACATTATTGGAGTCAGCAATAAGCCAGCGACATTGCCAAGATGAAATCCAGCCATGGAGAAGCCCACTGCAGTCGCTCGTTCATGGTTTGGAAACCACCTAACACATTAGAACAGCTGTGATTATGTTCCCATTTACATAAGAAAGACTTTGGACCTAGTCTATCAACCTGTAAGCATTACTGCCAACGGACTGGGCAAATAAATCAATAGACCTTTCAGTCAATAAGCATATTGAAGACCCTCATAGTGTCTATCTCCCCATAGTGTCTCTTCCCTCAACACTCTTGTGAAAGTATCTGCACCTCCCTATGATTAAGCAGGGATGATGGTGGACTTCGGCTCCCACTGCTCCCTACCTCCAATCCCCACCTTCTGCTCCCCCCTCTCCCTCCCTCCCCTTTAAACTTCCTTTTTTTTTTAGGCTTTTTAAAGCCTGATCTTTTGCTCCCAATCCAGAGCCCCTCAATTGTGCCTTATCAGTTTTCGATCCACCTCTTGGTTCCACTCCACCTCCCTAATCGCATGCATGAATGTCACATGCAGCCTCTCTGAAGATATGTAGTTTGATCTTCTCCTCTTCCATCTTCTCATCCATTGGGAGATATCCTCTCTTTTACATATGGAGGAAGCAATATCCAGTGTTCCCTATGCGTCATTTGCTGACAGCACCTCTACCAGACACAATGCAGCTCCTCCCAATAGCCTTATTCACTCGATCACAATCCTATCTTCCATGATGCGATAGAAAACGTCTTGTTGCTGTCTCAGTACTTTGCAAAACAATATCCCCCTTCCAATCTGTTGTTTTGGTCTTTTTTCTCTTTATTTTGCACTTTTGTTGCCTCCTTGAGGTGAATATGGCATCCCACCCCCTCCCTTTGTAATTTTTGTTTTATTAGCATATTTTTACCTTGTCCAAAAAAAAAAGCCTCTGAATGGCAAAAGAGAAAACTTTAGATCTCATTATCCAACTTCGATTAGCAATCTGGTTTTGAGGGGCATACAGGGTAATTTACAAGCCTATCTACTAATTACGCACTTATCTCATAAGCAAAGTTGGTCACAGAACAAGCTCGACAAATGTGTGTGTCAGTTGAGAGCATTAAGATTTTTATAGTTAGCAATAATATGCATTCATGACTAATGCGGTATTACCTTGACAAAAGGGTGTTCATGGCGGGCAGAGCTACACCTTCGGCCAATCCAAAAAAGGCGCGAACTGCCAAGAGGCTAGTTGTGGAGTGATTGGCAGCCCAAGGGGTGAGAAGAGTAGCCAAAGACCATAAAGCCACACCCGTTGCAATGACTTTCTTTCCTCCATACCTGTCTACTAGGGCTCCTCCAACCAACGATGAAAATATGTATCCCCATAGAAAGGATGACTTTAACGTGCAATATTCACATAAAAACTGTCAGGATATCAATCTAACAACAACGGCAGGAAAGAAAGATACAAACAAGAAAACAAGGAGTAGAAAACAGAAAGATATATAATTAATACTAAATATGAAGCTATACATATGCCCGGCACAAAACCAGGAAAATTGCCATACTTTGCTTCCAAAGAGAATTTTAAAATACAGGTCTTACCCAAAAGACACGTCTTGATCATGTAGCAACCCTTTCCAATACACTGACATTGACCATTCAACAAAGGTATCACCACCTTTGGTTGACATTTTCTTTTTAAATTCCATTTGTACTGATTAGTGATACTAAATTTACAATTTGCAGGTTAAATTGGAACATCTGAGAGATGCCTTAGAATTGTAGGCCTTCAAATAAGCAACTCATGGACATAGCACAAAAATGATTGTCAGGAAAAGAACACAGAAGTAAGCAAAGAAGTTCAATATTTCTACAATTTTCAGTCAGTTCATCTAAACTAATCCGCCCAAATCGAATTACAAATAATAGAAATGAACGCATCAAGGATCAAGATATTTTCCTTTTCATATATGTCCTTTCACGAAGAATTTCTAACATGTTCTTATGCCTGTTCTATGTTATACTTTCTAACTCGTCTCTAGTTGGAAAATGTATGCCGTTTCTTTTTTACTTTCTGTATTAATACAACCCCGCCTAAAGCAATAAAAAGCGGATCAATATATTATGCCGTTTCATACCCGAATTATATGGTAAAATTTAGAGAGATAGACGCTACAAGTGGATCCTATATCATTTAATGATGTCCATATAAAATTTCTGACATTATAAACTTTACAATAGAATCCACTTATTATGTTTATCTATTTCTAAATTCTACCTATCATTCAAATAGAGGATCACAAAAAATCTCATTAAAAAAAAAACAGCGAGACCTCTACTTTTTTTCTCTCAAGTCTCAACTCTCAAGAAGAACGGAGGTCACGAGGGTTGGTAAACAAACTTTTTTTTTTCTAAGTAATTTGGGGAAAGGGGCATTCCCCCCAGATCAAACCCTTCCTTTTGGTAGGAGGCGCCAACAGACCTTTCCTAGTCTGGGCCCATATACCCTTCATTTAAGATGAACTGTCCTTTTGGGTCTCACCGGATTATAACAAGGGTTTCTACTGTATGTATCTTTTCAGGTAATAAGGTGGCGGCGAACCAACAACTCCCTGCCTCAACTTTCTCAACAACCACGCGTTTGCATCTTGATTTTCCAGGTAAAACAATCCGGCACGACAGCGAAAAACAAAAATTTTACTTGTTAAAGAATACTCCATTATTCGAACTTCTAGTAAGAGAAATCAATTTAATATTCTCAGTAGCAGTAGTTCTTTTCTTTCCTGGTAGGCGGTAGCAGAAATTCATTCTATATCTTTTAAAAAGAATTTGGCTTGCCGGTCACTATATGTGTTTCTTCGGCTTTAAACTCAACTCTCCAGTAAAAACCGTCCCAAAATCTCATCTAACGCATTGTTATATGAAACTAATGTCCGGGAAAACAAAAAAAAGCAGAAACATGTGCAAAGGCAACGAACATCGAATCACATATAAAAACAAAAGAGTAACACGCTCGAACTCAAAGGAGAAAAAAGAAAAAGAAAAATATGCGTTTGTTGGGGATACCTGCACAATGCCTAAGAAAGAATTGGACCACCCATGTTTGGCACCTAGGGGGACGATAGCGACAGACATGACGACTCGGTCAGCATTGCAGAGGCACATAACGCACGCCATTAACGCCACCACCTTGAACCTCTCTGGCACGCTCACTTTGGCTTCTTCTCTTCCTCTCCTTCCCATCAGCATCCCCCTCTCAATCCCCTCCGCTGTACATCTCACCTCGCGTCTCTTCTGCTCCTTCCTCTCCAACCTCTCTATTCCTCCACTGTTTCTTCCAGGCTTCAATGACAGACTCCCCCATTTTACGGGTTTCGTGCGGAGTTGAGGCTCAAAACCCAACTGGGTTCTTCGGATGTTGAGCAAATTCAACTTGGCGCTCGAGAAACAAGAAGGGCAGGGGGAAGAGACCGGTAGCCGACATCTAGCATGAGTTTGAGTCGCCATGGTAGAAGCTTTCTCCGAGAGATCAGAGGGAGAGCGAAGAACTGGAATATATTGTCAGAGACCCATAAAAAAAAGGTGCATTGATGTGGAAGATGTCGAAACGATGATTACCAAAGCATTATTATATTACCAGGTTATATAGGGGAGGTTTGGTGGAGGAGAGAAGGAGAAGGCATATGCGAAGTGGCTCGTGCGAAGTGGGCTCAAAATTTTGGGTTGTGAACTTGTGAGGATATATATATATATACACGTTGAATTGAGACATTTTAATAGAGTTTTTATATTTTTATAATACAAATAGATAATTTTATAAAAAGAAAAATTATATTATTAAAACAAATTTTTTGAATGGCCAAAATACACACGCCACCATTTCGGGGTTGGTGAGGAAGCAGGAGAAGGGGGCACAGAGAATTGGTCTGAATAGGGTACTCTCGTCAGTTTCAAAAAATATCCTTCGTGGTGTCTACAAAGTACAATCGACGTTAGAAAGCATCCTACGTGGCCACACTTGTTGCCGCTGACTGTGTCCCCCAACAACCTCAGTGATTCCGATACCCCTGCGCACCATCCAGCACGTGATACGGGCTACCCGGAAGTAGGGGTGGGCAAAAACCCGAGACCCGGCATCCCGAACCGGCCCGACCCGTTTTCGATCCGATCGGGTCGGGTTTAGACGGGTCCGGGTATATGAACAAACCCGAAATTAAACCCGAACTCGACCCGAACCCGAAAATATAATGTCATCAACTCGTGACACGCCTTTTCCGAACCGGACCGACCCGTTTCGACCCGATATTTTCGGGTCGAGTTTGGGGTTCAAATTTTCAAACCCAAACCCGGTTTGCCCACCCCTACCCGGAAGTTGTAGAAAGAGATGTGCGCGGCGACGCGATCTGTTATTACTGTTGAGTTAGCCTTACTACCATGGTGTTTTGGAGTTTCTAAAATGTTGGCCAATAAAATAATTTTTTAAAATTTATTCTCTTCTTATCGAACATTTTTTATTTTAAATAAAAATAAAAAATTATTTAAATTATTTATTTCTTGACTTTTTTCATCCATTCTAACACTCTAAAATTTTAACAATTAAACACCTTATTAATATTTTTTTATGAATCAATTTCATCTTATCTATAACAACATTTTTTAGCTAAGAAAAAAACAAAAAGATTAAAACAACCTTTTTACAGATTCATAATTAAGAGCTTTACCATTAAATTACCTTCTTTCTTAAAACAAATTTAGAGTGTCGTAGATGTAATTTAACACTAGACATGTTTCATGATAGTTCATATACTCCTTAATTTATGGTAAAATTTGTCAACAAGTCTATATATATCATCAATATTGAAGAAGTTAGATGCATTCTTAGGATCCAAGGTTAGATCCATTAAAAATGTGTTGGACTTTAATTTGGGAGACCAAATAGAAATATCAAAATTTTAGAAGGGCTAATTGTAAATTTTTTCAGTCAAATCTCTAAATATATATATAAAAAAATTTCACAAATTTTTTGTAGGGGCCACGGCCCCCCTGGCCCCTCCCTAGCTCCGCCCCTATTCAGGTGAATTGGTCAATTCTGACTTTGGTTGCAGATATATATACAGCTAGTTTTGATCCAAAAAGAAAAGAAGAAGAAGAAGTGGGAAGGTATGGGCCGCTGTGACCCCCCAAACCCCTTTACAAAATTAAGAATTATTATTATTTTTACATTTAGGCTTTATCTTTTAATTTTTTTAATATTGACCCCAAAAGTTATGATTATATAATTTGGCTCATCAAAAGTCATCTCCTAACTTCACCCTTCTATAATGTTGCTTGTTGGGCATCTACTCAGCGTTTTAATGGTTATATAAATATCACCAATTTCTCCAGTTGAGGAAAACAGTATGTAATATTATATGGTTATAAATGGACTATCATTTTCGCATATGCTTGGACCTCGCAACTCACTGTCTGACTCCATTAATTAGTTAATCCAAGTTATTGCAGAAATTCATTTGAGAAAGAGTATGCTTGCTTTGGACGGTCATAATAAAGTTTGATTTTTGTTTGAGCTCTTGACATTAGGGGGAAGATTCATTGTATCTGTCATCATAAACAAGCCGTACATAAAAGACATGCAAAAAGATACAAAAACTGTCCAGCGTTCAACATTTGATGTAACCATGCACTAACCAGTTTAAACAACATTTATTGTCTAATAATAAAGGCAGGACTTTCTAGTTTCTTCTGCCATACATACTTTCTTTCCTATTTAGGAAGTAAATTTTGTTATGATATATATATATATATATATATAATAAAAATATACTTTTTATTCATGAACTGACATTTGTTTTGGACTTTGCACCCTAAACCAACACGTTTCAGATATTGCATCTACAAACTATACATCCTTAACACTTTGCACACTCCATGATCTATTTTTTCATTTTTAATACAAAATGTTGATTATGCCTTTAAAAGGTCAAATATCAAGTAACATGAAAGGACATAATCTTTATTTTGATTTTTAAAAAGTTAATTTATATCCAGTTTGACGAAAAAATAGACGGAATATGCAATAATTGATGATTTGTGGGTGCAATTTCTCAAACGTGGTAATTTAAAGTACAAAGTGTAAAACCTATGATAGTTTATATATGAAAAATATGTAGTTTATGGTAATTATATAAACAATATCTGTGATATAATGTTTTGACAAAAGGTTCTTGTAATAAATATTTGTACAAATTTGTTCTAGTGTATACTAACAAAATGATCCCTTCATCTCAATATTGCTATCTCTCTAAACTTTCGATGCTGAGCTTTTGGATTAATAACATATGACTTGTTGGCTAAAGATTTGATTCAGCTCATAATCGAGCGTCAATGGAGATGACAGAACTGAGAAGAATAGAACATTTTATTGCTATACACTGACCACAATAATAAATTTGTACAAATGTTTACCACATTGACCTTTTTGTCAAAACGTCATGGCACAAAAATTATTTGTATAATTAAGCCTATATAATATAAGAAAATTGACATATAAGGGTAATAGTTGAGGAAATTGATAGATACTAGCCATCTGGGGAGGTTTGAAAATGAAGGGAGCCTGGTTGTTGAGGGTGAAACGTAATGTTATTGCTATATATATATATAATTAAACATGACTTTTTCTGAAGAAAGAAAGAAAGAGGTAATGTAGGAAGTGGTAGGTAAGAATATGTTAAGCTTCCACTCCCACCTACCAATATTATAGAAAATGATAGGTAGCCTCTGAAAGGCCGTCTATATGGGACTCGCAAATTTGAAGTTGTGCTCTAAGGTCCTCTTCAATGTTGGGTGAGATTTTGATCAATACAATTCGTCTACTAGGGATAGTGTCGGCAAATTTGGTGCCTCTAGCGAGTTGCAGTTATAGACCTTTAGTCACTTTATGTGCCTATTAGGCAACATATATACCTAATATATTTTAGGAAAAATTACTCAAATAGTTTGTGGTTTGAATTCAACGATTTGATCCCTGTGATCATAAATATGATGCACGGGTCATTCCGTCCACATATCTGTCAATTTTTTGATAAAATATGCTGACATGTCAGTATTGTCAAGGTGTTAAAAATAAACATGTCAGTTTATTCCGTCACGGGATTAATGGATGTATGGACGGAGAGACTCCGTGCATCATATTGGAGACCACATGAATAATTGTTGAAGTTTGAACCACATGGACTAATTTGTAACAAAGTGAAACCATAAAGATCATTTAGATAATTTCGCCTATATTTTAAAGTATATTTCAAGTAATTTTCATTCACGGAAAATTTGGCATCGGTATATTAATTATACCAGCCCTAAATAGTTTTCTTTCTACCCAAAATAGGTGTATATATTAAACAACAATCAAAGTACAAAAGGAGGAGATGAGGAATCACAACACTCCGCTTTAGTATTGTCAATACATTGCAAAACAATCAAATAAATAAATAAAAGAGAAGGGAAAATATGACCAATAGAGTAATCCTATTCCTTCAATTTGTTGGCTTAGAGGTGCTTGTCGTTGTCGGGCTACAAATGCATTTTTTGGAGCAGTCTATAGAGACATCAACTGCAACCACAAAAGACTTCAACAATCTAAAAAATCTCTCTTAAAATATTCAGATTAGATCTCAGTTGCTGTTGTTTGAAACGAGAATTTTCATAGAGTGAATCACACTCGGCTGGTTCCACTGACAGTGGGAGTTTTTTTTTTTGTTTTTTTTTAAGAAATAACAGCTCACAAATTTTCATTAAAATAAAAGAGGTTCGAAAATTTCGGGCACATGTTCTAAAGGGTGTGTCAGACCCTCCATAAAGGTGATGAATCAATGAACAAAGGAGCCTAAAGGCTTTATAAACCCAAGCCCAAATGAGCAGAAAATAACCTAAAAATGGTGCAAAGCCCATGAAGGATAGCAAGCTGATAGGACCAGCGGAAAAGGAAAGCTGACGGTGGACAAGGATAGCAGAATCATTGGCGGCAGGAGATGAGCTGGCCAAAATGCAAAAAGTCCACGTGTCGCTCGCTCGGTCATCAGAGAAAACATAAAGGAGCGCCTAGACGTTCAAATGCAAGCCATCTGACACGTGCTTACCGGAAAGACCCACCTGTTGTTGAAAATGAAAAAGAAAGGGACGAAAACTTGAAATCCACTCGGGCGCCTAGGCATGCGTGAGGCTACATTTGCCTTCTTGTCAGGTGTTGGCCAGTGTAGAAATCTTTTCCGATAGATGTAGATGCCATATCCACTGGTCAAGGTCTTTAGAAGCCCAAAAAAATGAGTAGATCTGAGCACCAAGTCTGCCGGAAATGGAATAAAGCCCTAAAAAGTGATCGGAAGTGAGAGGTTATTGAGGGATCTGGTCACACAAGACAAGATTAGAGGAAGAGGGGGAGGAGGTGGTGAGGGGAAGGGGACAATTGGCCAAAGAGGGGAGGATTCTAGAGAGAAGCCAGAGCCTTTCTCTCTAGAATCGACGAGCCAACAATGAGAGATTATGAGAATGTGGGTTAAGCAAATATTCAGGGGATTTAAACCACCACTTGCATAAAAAAAACTCATGATTTAAATGTGGGGCTGATCAATGGGTCAGTCAGTCTCTTTGAAATTTGCATTGACGTGGACCCAACTCATACATATACTAGTCAGGTCCGTCCGAACTCAATACACATTAATGTGTGTCTGTATTTCTCTGGTTACCTAAAAAATATTTAAAAATTTCATCGAGTTGAATAGTCGAACTTTTTGTCTTTGCAAATAAAGGCATAATAAGCTGGTCCACGTTGCTTACTCCGACGAGAACAACACTAGTAAATATCAATTCCTCTTTTTCGTATTTTTGTTTGATTAATGAGCCTTTTAGTTTTTCCACTCATGGATCATAAATGGGCCTACACGACTCAAATGCCGAGGGCAGTCCAAGCCCATCCAAGTAACCGCATTTTAAGTTCCCAGGAGTGGTGAGAAAATCATGGCGTATGAGAATGGCACAGATTGTGCTAAAAATTTTATGGGATAAAACTGAAAAAAAACAGGGTTGCTTCAGTTTAATACAAGGAATAGATGCCCCCAAATACCAAATGTTTTTCTGCATTTGGTATTCCGTGATGTTGCTACTACTAAGAGTGGTCACAGGGTTTTAGGTCGGGATCATCAAATAGCATCCCAGGGAACTGTCTAGGACATGGCTGTAGATCCAACAATGGAGACTGTCGTTACAGTTGGGCAGGTAAAATAGCCAATTTACAATTTCTAGTATGTCAATTGATTTAAAGGGTGCTAGGAGGTCTCCCTTTTAAACGTCTAAAGCAGCCAATCAAACTGGTCCCGTCTTAGTCATGTGAAGGCAGTTTCAGTTAATTTGCTTATAATATGACTGGCGAATTCTTGAAGAACGGATTTTGTATAAAGATATATAGTACAAAATCATACTACAGGAGGACTAATATTTAAAGAAAGTCTGTTCACGAGTCTTCTCCTCAAAGAATTGAACCATACAGCTTGAGCTCGCATTAAAGCTTGTGCCAACATTAGCCAACCTATTCTTGGTGACCCTGTTTTTTTTTTTTTCTGCATTTGGTGACCCGGTTCAGAAGACCAATAATTGTTTCCCATAGGCTAATCCCTAAGATTTTGGCTAGGGACTCAAGTCAGTGACCAATAAATGGGCTCAAGAAAGTGATCAACGAGTCTTCCTTTTATCTGGTGAGCTGTGTTATGCAATTGAATCCAAGATATCGTGGCTGGCGATTCCCTCTAATTCGTTATTCCATTCAACAATGCTGTTTGATTTGACCGTTAAATCAAACGAAAAGCTATGCAAAATCGAAATGCCCCTTAAGATAAAATTTTATGTTTTAATTGATTAGAGGCCTTAGAGAAAGGCCTAAATGCTACCCATTTATGTTTAGTGACTTAATTTTTGACCTGAAGCTCCTCTATAAGAGAAGCCTATTCTAGAGAGGGGCTCTGCATTCTCTTTAGAATTTTCCTCTTGGCCGACTGAACCTCTCCTCCCACCTCTTTCTCCGACGGCGGAAGGAGTTTTCCCATTGCCTTCTGTGATTGGAACCCTCATTAACCCCCCACTTTAGGGACTTTTTCCGACGGCTTTGGTGCGTAGATCTAGGCGTTTATGTAGCTTTTGAAGACCACAACCGACGACGACGAAATTTACATCGATCGGAGAAGAGTTCTACACCGGCCAACTTACGACGGGATGACGCGTGTGTCCTCACTCGCTGCCAAGCGCACACATGAATCTTGCGTGCTCGTCCCTTTCACTTCTTTTTTCAGCGGCATGTGGTCCTCTCCGGTATGTATACGCCAGGTGGCTAGCATCTGGACGTCCAGACGCTCCTCGTGGTCTTCCCCGACGACCGGCCGAGCTGCGCGTGTGGGCCCATGCACCACCCCATCTTCAGATAGACTCCTCGCCTCCAGCCACTGGTCCTACCTCCTTATTCCGCCATCGACTTTCCTTTTCTGTTGGTCTCCTCAGCTTGCTGCCCTTCATGAATTTTCCACCCTTTATGGGTCTCTTCCCGCCTTTTCGGGCTTGAATTTGTAAGGCCGTTAGACATCTTTGCTCGTTGGCCCCTCGCCTCTCCGGAGCGTCCCACATACCTCTCAGAGCATATACTTGATGTCTTGACTAAAAAAAAAAGACATAATTTTTGACCTCCTAATTTTCTCTCCTCTCAGTTTCCTGTTCTCGTATTGAAATTTAAAAAGAAAGAAAAAAAAATAAACGGATAACGCATAAACGAGAGGTCGAGAAACTAACACAACAGATATAACGTATCTTCCATTAGATCTCTTCTCATTCTCCCTCCCTCTCACACGAACGAAGAAGAAAGATATAACATGAGAGCCCTCAAAATTCAAACCTCTTTCACTGCCACAAATTATCCGCTTTTCCACACAGGAAGACCGTCTAACACGAAGAATTCCTTCCTCTGCCACTGCAAGCCCAATGACTCCAATTCGGAGGCTTCTTCGCCAGAAGGAGACACCCGTAAGCAAGACTTGCTTGCCAGAATATCAATGCTTCAAGCTCAAAAAGTCCGTCTCGCCGACTACTTGGACGAAAGGTCAGCTTATCTAACTCAATTTGGAGAAGAAGCCAATGCTGAGTTCGACAAGATTGGAGAAGAGGCCCTCAAAGAACTGGATGAAGCTGGTGCCAGGGTCTGTTGAACTTTGTAATTAATCATGCAAATGACGCAAAAACAATTCGAGAAGAAACATAACCCGCTTCTTATTTTCATTTTTTGTATAGCAGATAATGGAGAATATAGAAAGCCGCATGCAGGCCTCTGAGGAATCCGCAGAATTGAACAGACTCGAGATTGGGGAGAACGAAAACAAACTAGCAGAGTTCGAAGGTCAGATGGAGAAAGACCGGAATGAATGGTTGTTCTTCAAGAACCTCAGGAAGAGGACACCTACAGAAGGACTAATATTTAAAGAAAGTCTGTTCACGAGTCTTCTCCTCAAAGAATTGAACCATACAGCTTGAGCTCGCATTAAAGCTTGTGCCAACATTAGCCAACCTATTCTTGGTGACCCTGTTCTTTTTTTTTCTGCATTTGGTGACCCGGTTCAGAAGACCAATAATTGTTTCCCATAGGCTAATCCCTAAGATTTTGGCTAGGGACTCAAGTCAGTGACCAATAAATGGGCTCAAGAAAGTGATCAACGAGTCTTCCTTTTATCTGGTGAGCTGTGTTATGCAATTGAATCCAAGATATCGTGGCTGGCGATTCCCTCTAATTCGTTATTCCATTCAACAATGCTGTTTGATTTGACCGTTAAATCAAACGAAAAGCTATGCAAAATCGAAATGCCCCTTAAGATAAAATTTTATGTTTTAATTTATTAGAGGCCTTAGAGAAAGGCCTAAATGCTACCCATTTATGTTTAGTGACTTAATTTTTGACCTGAAGCTCCTCTATAAGAGAAGCCTATTCTAGAGAGGGGCTCTGCATTCTCTTTAGAATTTTCCTCTTGGCCGACTGAACCTCTCCTCCCACCTCTTTCTCCGACGGCGGAAGGAGTTTTCCCATTGCCTTCTGTGATTGGAACCCTCATTAACCCCCCACTTTAGGGACTTTTTCCGACGGCTTTGGTGCGTAGATCTAGGCGTTTATGTAGCTTTTGAAGACCACAACCGACGACGACGAAATTTACATCGATCGGAGAAGAGTTCTACACCGGCCAACTTACGACGGGATGACGCGTGTGTCCTCACTCGCTGCCAAGCGCACACATGAATCTTGCGTGCTCGTCCCTTTCTCTTCTTTTTTCAGCGGCATGTGGTCCTCTCCGGTATGTATACGCCAGGTGGCTAGCATCTGGACGTCCAGACGCTCCTCGTGGTCTTCCCCGACGACCGGCCGAGCTGCGCGTGTGGGCCCATGCACACCCCATCTTCAGATAGACTCCTCGCCTCCAGCCACTGGTCCTACCTCCTTATTCCGCCATCGACTTTCCTTTTCTGTTGGTCTCCTCAGCTTGCTGCCCTTCATGAATTTTCCACCCTTTATGGGTCTCTTCCCGCCTTTTCGGGCTTGAATTTGTAAGGCCGTTAGACATCTTTGCTCGTTGGCCCCTTGCCTCTCCGGAGCGTCCCACATACCTCTCAGAGCATATACTTGATGTCTTGACTAAAAAAAAAAAGACATAATTTTTGACCTCCTAATTTTCTCTCCTCTCAGTTTCCTGTTCTCGTATTGAAATTTAAAAAGAAAGAAAAAAAAATAAACGGATAACGCATAAGCGAGAGGTCGAGAAACTAACACAACAGATATAACGTATCTTCCATTAGATCTCTTCTCATTCTCCCTCCCTCTCACACGAACGAAGAAGAAAGATATAACATGAGAGCCCTCAAAATTCAAACCTCTTTCACTGCCACAAATTATCCGCTTTTCCACACAGGAAGACCGTCTAACACGAAGAATTCCTTCCTCTGCCACTGCAAGCCCAATGACTCCAATTCGGAGGCTTCTTCGCCAGAAGGAGACACCCGTAAGCAAGACTTGCTTGCCAGAATATCAATGCTTCAAGCTCAAAAAGTCCGTCTCGCCGACTACTTGGACGAAAGGTCAGCTTATCTAACTCAATTTGGAGAAGAAGCCAATGCTGAGTTCGACAAGATTGGAGAAGAGGCCCTCAAAGAACTGGATGAAGCTGGTGCCAGGGTCTGTTGAACTTTGTAATTAATCATGCAAATGACGCAAAAACAATTCGAGAAAAAACATAACCCGCTTCTTATTTTCATTTTTTGTATAGCAGATAATGGAGAATATAGAAAGCCGCATGCAGGCCTCTGAGGAATCCGCAGAATTGAACAGACTCGAGATTGGGGAGAACGAAAACAAACTAGCAGAGTTCGAAGGTCAGATGGAGAAAGACCGGAATGAATGGTTGTTCTTCAAGAACCTCAGGAAGAGGACACCTACAGGAGGACTAATATTTAAAGAAAGTCTGTTCACGAGTCTTCTCCTCAAAGAATTGAACCATACAGCTTGAGCTCGCATTAAAGCTTGTGCCAACATTAGCCAACCTATTCTTGGTGACCCTGTTCTTTTTTTTTCTGCATTTGGTGACCCGGTTCAGAAGACCAATAATTGTTTCCCATAGGCTAATCCCTAAGATTTTGGCTAGGGACTCAAGTCAGTGACCAATAAATGGGCTCAAGAAAGTGATCAACGAGTCTTCCTTTTATCTGGTGAGCTGTGTTATGCAATTGAATCCAAGATATCGTGGCTGGCGATTCCCTCTAATTCGTTATTCCATTCAACAATGCTGTTTGATTTGACCGTTAAATCAAACGAAAAGCTATGCAAAATCGAAATGCCCCTTAAGATAAAATTTTATGTTTTAATTTATTAGAGGCCTTAGAGAAAGGCCTAAATGCTACCCATTTATGTTTAGTGACTTAATTTTTGACCTGAAGCTCCTCTATAAGAGAAGCCTATTCTAGAGAGGGGCTCTGCATTCTCTTTAGAATTTTCCTCTTGGCCGACTGAACCTCTCCTCCCACCTCTTTCTCCGACGGCGGAAGGAGTTTTCCCATTGCCTTCTGTGATTGGAACCCTCATTAACCCCCCACTTTAGGGACTTTTTCCGACGGCTTTGGTGCGTAGATCTAGGCGTTTATGTAGCTTTTGAAGACCACAACCGACGACGACGAAATTTACATCGATCGGAGAAGAGTTCTACACCGGCCAACTTACGACGGGATGACGCGTGTGTCCTCACTCGCTGCCAAGCGCACACATGAATCTTGCGTGCTCGTCCCTTTCTCTTCTTTTTTCAGCGGCATGTGGTCCTCTCCGGTATGTATACGCCAGGTGGCTAGCATCTGGACGTCCAGACGCTCCTCGTGGTCTTCCCCGACGACCGGCCGAGCTGCGCGTGTGGGCCCATGCACCACCCCATCTTCAGATAGACTCCTCGCCTCCAGCCACTGGTCCTACCTCCTTATTCCGCCATCGACTTTCCTTTTCTGTTGGTCTCCTCAGCTTGCTGCCCTTCATGAATTTTCCACCCTTTATGGGTCTCTTCCCGCCTTTTCGGGCTTGAATTTGTAAGGCCGTTAGACATCTTTGCTCGTTGGCCCCTCGCCTCTCCGGAGCGTCCCACATACCTCTCAGAGCATATACTTGATGTCTTGACTAAAAAAAAAAAGACATAATTTTTGACCTCCTAATTTTCTCTCCTCTCAGTTTCCTGTTCTCGTATTGAAATTTAAAAAGAAAGAAAAAAAAATAAACGGATAACGCATAAACGAGAGGTCGAGAAACTAACACAACAGATATAACGTATCTTCCATTAGATCTCTTCTCATTCTCCCTCCCTCTCACACGAACGAAGAAGAAAGATATAACATGAGAGCCCTCAAAATTCAAACCTCTTTCACTGCCACAAATTATCCGCTTTTCCACACAGGAAGACCGTCTAACACGAAGAATTCCTTCCTCTGCCACTGCAAGCCCAATGACTCCAATTCGGAGGCTTCTTCGCCAGAAGGAGACACCCGTAAGCAAGACTTGCTTGCCAGAATATCAATGCTTCAAGCTCAAAAAGTCCGTCTCGCCGACTACTTGGACGAAAGGTCAGCTTATCTAACTCAATTTGGAGAAGAAGCCAATGCTGAGTTCGACAAGATTGGAGAAGAGGCCCTCAAAGAACTGGATGAAGCTGGTGCCAGGGTCTGTTGAACTTTGTAATTAATCATGCAAATGACGCAAAAACAATTCGAGAAGAAACATAACCCGCTTCTTATTTTCATTTTTTGTATAGCAGATAATGGAGAATATAGAAAGCCGCATGCAGGCCTCTGAGGAATCCGCAGAATTGAACAGACTCGAGATTGGGGAGAACGAAAACAAACTAGCAGAGTTCGAAGGTCAGATGGAGAAAGACCGGAATGAATGGTTGTTCTTCAAGAACCTCAGGAAGAGGACACCTACAGGAGGACTAATATTTAAAGAAAGTCTGTTCACGAGTCTTCTCCTCAAAGAATTGAACCATACAGCTTGAGCTCGCATTAAAGCTTGTGCCAACATTAGCCAACCTATTCTTGGTGACCTTGTTCTTTTTTTTTTCTGCATTTGGTGACCCGGTTCAGAAGACCAATAATTGTTTCCCATAGGCTAATCCCTAAGATTTTGGCTAGGGACTCAAGTCAGTGACCAATAAATGGGCTCAAGAAAGTGATCAACGAGTCTTCCTTTTATCTAGTGAGCTGTGTTATGCAATTGAATCTGCAGAATTGAACAGACTCGAGATTGGGGAGAACGAAAACAAACTAGCAGAGTTCGAAGGTCAGATGGAGAAAGACCGGAATGAATGGTTGTTCTTCAAGAACCTCAGGAAGAGGACACCTACAGACCAAACAAAAGCCAAGGAGGAAACGGAGAAGATAAAAGACCTTGCTAAAGAGAACACAGGATCAAAAACCAGGAGGAACATTTACCTCGCATTCATAGGCCTGACAGTCATTGGCCTTGCTGATTCTTTCCTGTCCTCTTCATCTGACTGGCGCAAGGTCGCAGCTCTTGGAGCAATTCTAGTAGCTTTGCTATCTCAGTTCATCTACGAGCAGAGGATGGTATCAGAAACAGAAAATACAGAGAAGGAGAATGGCAGGGAAGAAAAGAAGTGAATATCCTTGCTATGTTCTGATAGAATTTATCGTGTAAAATTTCTATCCATAGTAATATTGATTGCATATGGCATGATACAATATCCCAAAGCGGAAACTTTCAACTTCGGTCTGATACATCAAGCTACTTCAATTTGGCATCGTCAACATATGAGCTTGGTGACAACACTCACCCAAACCCGGGTAACAGAGTTACCATATCTGATGTTTTTTTAACATTTCTCCATTGTAAAACTGATACAAAAGAAATAGTTCAAGGTTCACATTTTCATAGCTTGATGGATGGAGATTCATACATCAATATGGCAATCCACTTCTAAGTATTTTCGTTCCTGGATACTTGCTGAGACGATATGTAAACAGAAGGTAGATTTGCTGTGGCGCAGCCAAACAAACCAGCAAAATCGCAAAGCTTTCTGCCAGATTTCTCCACTGCCCAATACATAGTAAGCAACTTCATGTCAACCTTTGACGCTGAACAAGCCTACAAAATCAGACCTAAAAAGCAGCATCTGTTCAGATAGGTCACACTTCTGATTCAAATGAATTGGGTGCATACATCAATTTTCAAGCATTGTTGAGAAGTGCTTTGAATAGGAAAAACAGTTGATTCAAATATATAAATTATCTACTCAATCCTTAGTTGATGTGTAAGTATTGAACCAATTGGCAAGGGCAACTGAATCTGGTAAGCCAGCTTGGTGATCCAGGTATGTGAACCTACAAGAATAGCATACAAACCACTTCCAATGAGAAGCACAAAAAAGAACATCCCTAGGAAAAATTTAAACAGGGCACATTCAGGAAAACTCACTTCTCCTGTATATCCATTGTTCAGGAGAACTCCAAGACATCTCCATTTGTTACCCGTAGTTCTTTAGGATGGATGCTGGATACCAGCACTTGAACCTAGGATTAGAAGTGGAGATCTGAGCATTTGTAATGACCAGCCAAAAGACTGATTCCAGCAACTCTTCTTCACCGAATACGGTGCCGAAAGATCTGACTGCCCGGCAGGAACCGGGGGAAAAACCTATGATGGTTAATTAACTTTTTCTTGTCACGCAGATTAACTCCACAAGCAGCAGGTGCATGTTATGCCACATAGGGAGCTAAATTACTTTGAAGCCATTATATAAGTCCAAAAGGATCACGTGGAAGTTCCACTATTAAGCACCGCTCTTACAAGTATGTTCCATGTAATGGCAGTTGGGAGAATTCCACGATCCAGAGCATGGTTTAAGTACCCAATAGCATCTGATATCCTGAGGCAAGAGCAAAGCCCCTTCATAGTAATATTATAGGAGATGATATCTGGCTGTAACCCATCTTCTAAGATGTGAGCCCAGATCTCTGATGCCTTCTCACAGTCTCGGGCTTTGTAGAGCCCCTCCATGAGGGTATTGTGGGTCACAAGGTTTGGAATACAGTTCCACTCCATCTTTGAATAGACCTGCAACGCATCTTCGACTTTCCCAACAGAGAAAATTCCATGGATTAATATGTTGTGCATAGTTACGTCAGGATTAAATCCATGGTTGAGAAACTGGTGCCACAAGTTGAGGGCCATGTAAATTTTATTGCCCAGAAAAAGCCCATCCATCAACCAGCTATACGTGATTATGTCAGGCTTCCATCTCTTTTCCAGCATTTCCTTCACAAAAGAATACGCCTCACTAAATCTTTCAGATTTGCATATACCATTTATAAGAATGTCATAGGAGACAACAGTTGGAGAGCAACCCTTACTGCTCATTTCCCCAAAAAAGTGAATTGCATCCTCAAGTTTGGAAGCTGTAATAAACCCATTTAGCAGTGCATTGCAAACATGAGGGTTCAGTTTACAGCCATGTTTATCCATCTGATCCATTACTCGATCCACTTCATCTAATCTCCCTTCTTTGCATAACCCATTGATAATGGGGGAATATGCAAAAATATCAAGATCAACTCCATTTTTGGCCTCTTCCAAAATCCATAAAGCCTTGGTCAAGTATCCATTCTTGCACAACCCATAGATTAACACTCCATAAGTGGTGGGATCTGCAGTGTAACCCTTCTCCGGCGAGAGTTCCCAAATAGACATTGCTTCATCAACCTTCCCGTTATCAAACAACCCTTTAATAAAGATGTTATAACTAACAACAGTACGACAACCATCCTTCCCCATCATCTCCCACATCTCAAATCCCTCCTTGACTTTCCCCGCTCGACAAAATCCATTAAGCATTGCATTATAAGTTACCACATCAGGAGACATCCCACTCTCAACCATTTCTTTATAAACTCCTTCAGCCCGATCGACATTACCCGCTTTGCACAAGCCATGTATCAAAGTACTGTAAGTAAACAAATCCCGTTGCCTGTCATTTTTCTTCATCCTATTCCATATTTCCAAACTCTCATTGAACTTCCCGCATTTGCACAATCCATTAATCATAACATTATATGTAACAACCTTTGGATACACCGAAGACACTCGCAATAACCTTTCCCAAATCTCCATAGCCTTAACAGAATCCCCTTTCTTGAAAAAACCATCAATCAATATGTTATAACACATTACATCGGGTTCCACCCCTCTCACGGACATTTCATCGAACAGCTCTAACGCATGGCATGGATTCGCGCACTTTGCGTGCGCATTGATCAGAGTACCGTAGCTAAACACATCGGGCTTCAAGCCCTTGCTCCACATCCAATCCAGCAAACCCTTCGCCTTCACAAACTGTTTCTTCTTACACGAAATCTTCATCAAGATGTTACAAGTCTGTAAATTCGGCGCCACGCCCGCCGTCTCAAAGTACGCCAAAAACGACTCGGCTCGGTCCCACTGATTCGACTCAATGAAAGCATTGAGCAGAGAATTGTACGACCTTATCTCCGGTCTGCAGCCAAAAATCTCGTCCATTTGCTGAAAAACAGCCAAAGCTTTATCTGGCATAGAGTTTTTCGCATAGGCTTTGATCACCGTCAATGCAACGTCTTCGGAGCACTGACATTTCTGTGTTTGGATCAGTTCGACGACCCGACCGATGTGGGCGAGGAGTCTCGATTCCCCCAGTCGGCGGAGGATGTAATGGAACACGCTGGGCGAGTGGGCATAACTGCGGTGGCGCGTCGCTGAGTCGAACAGGGCTAGCGCAGAGTGAGGGTTTCTCTCTGCTTTCAGGAGCTTCAGAACTCGCTTCGGCGAGAGGGATTTGGGGAACTCAGCCATAACAAAGACGGATATTCGATTGAATTCTGTGATTCATTTTTACATGATGCTCACGACAGTTCCAGCAACTACTTCTCTCTGGGGAAGATTTCCCGGCCTCAGAGGACGCGAGTTCAGAAATTGGGAGGCGAAGCGAGCCATTTTATTCGTGTTCGGACAATTTTTCATCGGCGGGTTCCCCTCAACCACGTAGGAGTACTCTCGTATTTCTTTTTTTTGTTTTACGCAAACCAGAAATTCATTTAACAGGAGAAACTGCAGCAGTGCTGGATACAAACAGATTGATGGGGCCGGTTACAAAGTTTAGAGGCATGAAGCCCATAATAGCAACAATCAAAGCCCTAAGGGCTATAAACCAATGGGCCATAGAGGCCTGCTTCCCAATGATCACAAGGGCCTCATACAAATAGGCTAAATAAGCCATGATTTTAAAACGGGTCCTAATACCCGGATACAATATGAGATCCGCCACACAAGGTGGTTTTAGACCCCGGAGACTAAAGCAATCAAGGCACTCCCGTCCACTTCCCCACCGGTGCATCCACCACACCACAACCAAAACAGGACCATAATGAGAGCCAGAGAACACCAACAGGTGGGCAAATCCACTGATAATGAAAGAATAGAGCATCTCCACCGAAGGGTGAGCGCTGGCCGCCACCATCTCCTGCTCAAACCAGATCTCCTGGAAAGAAAGACAAACAAGCAACAAAAACCAAGCCGAGAAGAGCCCAAAAGAAGGGGAAAAGGGGCGGGCGCGTGTCACCCACGCTCACGCGAAGGTCGCCACGCACCACCCTACCACCTTCGGAATCGAGCCGAAAAGGGCGCCTGGAGTGGAGAAAGGCATCCAAACAGGGTGTGGCCAAAGAAGACCACCTCACCAGCCTAGATCTAACCTTCAAACAAACCCAAAATGGTGCCCAGATCCAAGAAAGCAAAGAGGAGAAAGACCCGAAGCCAGCCAAGAAAGGGAGACCAAGAAGAAAAAGGAAGAGAGAGAGAACAGGGGCCTGGCAGAGGGAGGAAAGGGTGTGTGCAGAAGGGGGGAAGGGGGGCACTAGAGAGAGGGGAGCTAGGGCGGCTCGTTTTTACTCGCAAATAACTTCACTTTCAATGAGTACTCTCGTATTTCAAGTTCGCGTATTTTTCTTGTTCTTTTTATCCTCTCCGATATTGGATGCCGGAATTCTGGGCAGTGAGAATATGACTTGTTTTTAACCGATTTGGGCTCGATTTAAGCCCAAACTTTTAATTTTTTTGGGCTTATTACACTATTTGATTATGGGCTAATTACATAATCTAGTTTTAGACTTGATTTTTTAGGCTTGCGATCAGATTTTTAAAGATGTTGGATCCAAAATTTAGTTAGATGTTGGATCCAATACTCTTTTATTCATTTATATATTACAATTCTATAATAATTGAAGATTGCATTAAATTAATAAATCACATACATACATTAATGAATGAAAAATGATAAAAAAATTACAAATAAATATATAAATAAAATCTACAAATAATACAAATTTACATTATGAAAAAAAATCTACAAATATTAGAAATTGAATTATCCAACTTGGATAGTTGAATTGAATGGAATAAAATGTTGGTCATTTAATCAAAACATCACTATCATATGATTATGGTAGTGTTAGTTTTGTATGAACTTTTTATTTATGCAAATAATATTTAATGACCAACTATAAAAGATTGGTCACTAATTACTAAACTAATTTAACTAATGCATAACAGAACAGCTAATTGATTACTTTCCATTTTCCAAAACAATGAAACATCACCATATCAAAATGATTACACATGGGAGACAATTGAGAAATTTTCCTCGTCTTTGGGAGAGGCGGTGTTGACACATCAACACCACCCCCAACTTGAGGAGTCGTCTCCTCACCAATAATAAGGGAGGAAGCATCGGCTCTTACTTGGGGGCGTGGTGTCAGTGAGTGAACTAAAGGAGTTGAAGAAGTAAACGGATCCATATGAGAAAACAAAAGTTTTGAAAAAAAAATTATAAGATTTTAATCCCCCTCAAATACTCATACTCTAATAGTCATTTTAAAACTGCATAATAGTTATTTTAAAAAATAAAATAGAAAGTAAACATTAAATTAAATTAAACATACTCATACTCTAATTACTAATAGTCATTTTAAAACTGAAAAATTATTTGAAAAAAGAAAACACAATTTCACAACAAAATGCTAAACATTTCATTTCTCTAAGTTTATTGCATTCAAATTGCTACATTTAGATTGCATTCAAAATAAACATGAGCATTAAAATAATCACACACATGAGCATTAAAATAAACATACTCATACACAATTTCAAACAAAATTTCACAACAAAATATCCAATCAATCAAGCCCACTGCCCATCCACCAATTTCAAATAGATTCACAACTTCAAACAAAACCAAATCTGTAATACCCCTCTACAAAATCCTCCAATCAAGCTCATCCACCACAGTTTCACAACTTAATCTATAATCTAAAATTCTAAATTAACTAATGAACTACAATAAATAATTAACTAAATAAGTGAATACATTTTTACCTCAATGGTAGTGCACTGACCGCACACGACACAAATTCACAATCTTGTAACCTGCACTAAAAAAGTAATTAATTAATAGATATTGAAATGAAGAACAACTAAACAACTGATTCTAATGAAAATGAAATTGAAAGAAAACTAAAAAAATTAAACAACAAATTCGTGAATCTGTGACTGTGAGAGTGAAAATGTGACTCTGTGAGAGAGAGAGAAGCTGTCAGCTGAGGCAGCGGCCTTGGCCTTTGACTGTGTCACGGCAGAGGGAGACATCGACCACCAAGACCAGAGAGAGTTAGAGACAGGGAAAGACTAGAGAGTTGAGCAGTGAGATGATAGAGAGTGAGAGAGAGAGACTAGAGAGAGTTGCGTGAGGTTAGAGAGAGATCTAAGTTGCGGCATGAGGGCAAAAGGGAAAGGGAGGGAGAAGTCGAGAATCTTCGAATGAAGGGGGAGGGGGGATTTTGAAAAAAACCCTAGGACCAAAACACAGTTTTGGTTTAGCGTTTTGTTTTTTTTTTCTTTAAAAAATATTGGTACCGAAATTCTGCCCTGTTTCGACGGTATCGTTTCCGGTACCACTAATTCCATATACCCTATACCGGCTTTGGCTCCGGTTTCGGACAATATATGGTGGGCGGAACCAGTACCAGAACCGGAATTCCGATACCGACAGTAGTTTTTGCCCACTTTTATCGTTTACTTCTTTTTTTTCTTTTTTTCAACCATTTTCTTGGTTTACTGCATCAATATTAATGACAATTTATTACTACAATTTAAAAAGAAAAAGATTCAGCTTACATCAATATGGGAGATTCTGCATTATTTAGCAATTAATATATGAAATATTAGAAGTTGTATATCTTAATTATTTATAGGGATAAAGTCATAGTTAGCCTCTTATGTTTGAGCAAAAATCAAATAGCTCTCTTAACTTTCAATCTATCAATTTGTGACCCATAACTTTCAAAATCTATCAACCTTCACCCCCGTCTAAATTAGGTGTTAAGTCAGACGAAAATTCATGTGAAATGACTAAAATACCCCTCAAAGGCTAAATTTTTAATAAATAAATAAAAATAATATAAATTTAAGAAATAAATTACAAATAAATAGATTATTAAAATAGAGTTTCAATAGTTTTATTTAAAAAATATTATTTTTTTTAAAAAAGATAATTTTTTATTTGTTTAGTAATTTTATTTTAGAGGGGGCATTTTGGTCATTTTTTCATATTTTTTTCATCTGATTTAACGTCTAATTTAGACGGAGGTGAAGATTGATAGGTTTTAAAAGTTTTGAGTCTTAAATTGTTGGATTGAAAGTTATGGGAGCTATTTCGCGCTCGTTTCAATCGTATCCTCCGTTTGCTCTTGTTTGCTCACTGATATCTTCGCCAAGGCTCATCCTCCTGGACGTGATCAAGATTTAGTTGGCAAACTCAATTTAGCATGTTCGCTCCAAACTTGAGTTTGAGGGGTAGTGTTAGTATATTATCCTAGGTTACATTCTCCTCCTATAATTATGTATATACAAAGTATTCTTCATTCTCTCAGTCTTTTCTCTTATTTCAACACCAGTGTTTCAAACAGCCACAAATTATGATCAAAGTCCCCAACCCTAGTTTGGCTCCTCATTAGTGTGTACTTTGTTGAATTCATCAATAACAACCTCCTCTCCATTTTCGACATCCCATTTGGCGGAGGAAAAAGGAAGCCGCCCATTATTATCCACAGCTCCTTCATCCAAATCGGTGTTCTTATAGGGCTCCCTACATCTTGGGCACAACCCACCCCTTCTTTTCACTGCATCTATATAAAAATCACGACATATTTTGAAATCACATTCTTTTTTTTTTTTTTTCTCCGCAAACATATTTTGAAATCACATTCACAAGGCTGAGAATGTCTGTCCCGCGCTCATCGCTCATCACCTTTGCATCACATCCTTGTATCGCACATGAAGACCCTTTAGCGCCAGCCATCTGCGGATGGCTGGTTTCGGACTCGATCACCTTGTCCATGAGATGAGCTCGTGTAACACTGTTGAAACCACCTGTAAAGAGTGAATTTGACACGTATTGCTCTTCAACCTTCTGTGATATTGAGGGATCCTTGGGGTGGTTTTCAGGGGTCGGTGGTATATCCACTGTGTAGTTCATGAATTCACCACTTCCAATCTCGCTATCAAGGCTTCATTTGCTAATTATTTATTGCTCACAACATATAATATATCTCACCAATTATTAAGGTTCCATTTGCTAATTATTAGGAATAAACTTTTTAATCAATAATTAGAATATGCAATGTGACAAAATAATAGAGTGTGATGCAAAGTGTCAATATGACTATAATTGGAGAGAAATGAGGCAATCCCGTCCAAAGAGCCAAAGGGACGGTCGGGATTGCCTTTGGAGGCAATCCAATGGTTAGGATTGCCCGACCAAGGGAGGGGTGTGGGTCCCGGCGGAATCCACACCTGCCCAAACAGTGATTGGTTGGGGAATCTAGACCATGGAGGCAATCCCGACCGTCCCTTTGGCTCTTTGGACGAAATTGCCTTTGGAGGCAATCCTTTCCCATAATTGGCTATAATAATGTTAATTGGACCAATCAGAGGCTGGTGATGTTTGAGAAACAATAATTTTAAAAATTTGAACTGTTATAAAGAGAAAAATGTAAGAGTTCTAGAGTTTGTAAAAAGTTGGTGAAAAAGTTTAAATCATGGTAAAATGATTTTTATTAGAGTTTATTAAGAAATAAGGAGAGAAGTTTTGATGAAATTTTTTATGTGAAAATTTTGAGATTTTGACTAAAAATTTAAATTTCTTGATTTTTTAAATTGAAATTTGTTCTTAACCAAACATCAGTTATAACAGATATATATGATAGTATTATTTATGAGTTTGTTTCCTAATAAAAGTCTTTCTTTTCCTTTAGACTTAACCCGTTATACTGAAATTACAAATATATTAAGAAAGAAATCACAGATATATATGGCAGGATTCTTTATTTTCCTAATAAAACTCTTTCCTCTCTCTCTCTCTATATATATATATATAAAGCCCCTTCACATTCAGTCTTTTTAAGCCTTTTCCTTCGGGCTCATAATTCTCACTCTATATATTAGGATCCTTCACATTCAGTCATTCACCAAAGGACGAAGAAGAAGAAGAAACCTTTGGGAGGTGATAAAGTATCCCGATATAGTTCAAGTTATAAGAGGTATGCCTCAAAACCTATTACGAATTCAGGTTTTTCTTCCCTATGAGAAACTATTTGAATTTCTGCTACAGTATTTCTTTCTCTTTTTCATCAACGTTTTGGATTCTCTTATTTGTTAAGAATTAAGTGATATGTTGTTAGATCTTCCTGCAACATTTGGGGTTGTTTTCCAAACGCCTAGTTTCCAAGATCCGGAATCCAAACCCGTCAAGATCCACTTTACTGCATATTCACTCTTATCACCCACACTCTCAGTCCTTATTCTTTTTACGAATATCTTCTCTTATAATGATTATGAAAAAAAATTTGGATGTATATTTTTTTTTGTAGTTTGTAAAAATGGTGGTGCAAGTGGAAAGATATTTAGTAAGAAATTTTTTCTTAAATTATTCTCATTCTTCAAGGCTCATGAGCCTGATTGTAAAGAAAGTTTTTGTGAGGGTAATTGTTTATGGGTTTTTTATATTTTTATCATGGACAAAGTTAATGATGAGATCAAAATATTTATTGGGGATTGAAAAGGATTTTAGAGGAAAATTTATGTTTGGATGAGAAATTGATTTTGAAATAATTTTTTTTAAAAAAAACATGTAACCAAACATAGGTTTTTATCCATTCCACATTGGGATATGTGTCAATGTGGATTTATATGCTTTGGGTTTCTTCCTCTATGAACTAGATTTTGAAGGTGAGTTGTACTATGCCATAGGGTTGTGCATGGAATTGCTCATGGCGGTTCCTTCCCTTCACCGGCACCGCCCATGCCGGTGTCACCCAAATGGGTGCCGTTACTAATCTCATTTGGGTTGGTAACCGGTGCTGACTGATACCGGTGTTAATGGTACTGGTGAGCGGTTACCGGAGAGAGATCCGGGGTTAAGGATGACGAGAGCGAGGGAATCATGGAAAACATGGTTTTTTTAAAGGAAAAAAACCTTAAAACGAAACCCCGTTAATATCCTTGGCTTTTGGGGATATCGACTTCTAGTATTGGTGCCGATACCAGCAGCGGTACCGGTTAACCGGTACTTCGCCGGCACCGGTGAACACCCATACTAAGCCATATAACAAATGATATTGTAGTATCCAGTGTTCAATCGAGACTGAGAAGACCTAGTGCACAGCGAGCCCGCATGGAAGCTGATGCTGCGAGACTTGGTAGAATGTTAGGGCCTATTTGTCCCACATTGGTAGTATAGTATATTTGTGTAAGGTTTATATGCCTTGGATTCCCTTTCTCTTTTAACTAGTTTTTCGAGGTGAATTCTCTAAAGGCAAATGTGTGATTTTAACCAGATATTACTGTTGAAATGAGCAAAAATTAGGCTATGTGGCACAATTGATCGAAAAAATAAGTTATATGACACAATATTGATGGTCATCAGGGGCGGCTCAATATTTTTGGGGCCTTAGTCAAGTTATAAAAATAAATCCTTTTAATTTTTTTTAAATTAATAAATTTAAAATTAAACCATAAATTTGCTTCTTGCCTTTCTAGATGTAAAATTATTGATTAAACTTTTGTATTCAATTTTCCCTAATAATTCGTTAAAAGATAGTGCTAGTTTCTAGGATGTGTTTTTTTTTTCAATTTTAATTTTATTAACTAACTTTTAAATGTTCCTATTTTGTAGGCCTTTCATTAAGTTTTATCTGAAAAAAATTTAGGCTTGTTTTTTTCTCTTAGTTTTAATTTTGCTATAATATAGGACATTCATAATTAAAAAAAAATAATTTTACTATAATATATGACCTTCACAATAGGGGGCCTTACTAATTAGGGGGCTTTAGGCGATTTCCTCACCTGCCTACCTCTTTCAGCAGCCCCTGATGGTCATGATGAATTTTTATAAGAGTTGGCGTTATCATATTAAGATTTTAATTGTCTCCATGATAACATTTTACATTCTAAAAGAGCACTCATGAAGGATGTAGACAAAACAATTCTTAGGTTGTGTTTGTCCTGATTTCAACTCTGACTTCAAGAGGATCATGAGGACACAGATAGCAGGAATGACAACATTGCGAAATTGTTATGGTCGCAACCAGCATGGAAGAAATGAGAAAGGCATTTTGCCTGACTCGCGATCTGGACTAAACACATTAGCGTGGTTGAAAGGAATTGCCTTGGACCCTTGCCATCCAAAAGCATCCCAGGAATCGTTTCAAAAATTAAGCAATCAAAGTCTCAAGCTGAGGAAGTCACTATTTTCGTTTAATGGGGAATATCGCTCGGTAAGTTCCAAATACCTAACTCAATGACTGTATTGACAATAGTGAAGTAAGTTTTGGTTTTCATCGATCGTTTAGTTTTTGTCTGGTCGGGTGTTCGTATTGGGTTTCTAGGTTTCACCTTCCCCACTCAGGCTCACATGTTTATGCCTAATTTGTTGCTTATAACCAATGACCAAGCAATTCAAATTCGTAGCCACATGCCTATCAAGAAAAATTACACCAACAGATTCCAATGACTCTCTCTTACCATTAAGATAGACATGGCTTATTTTTCGTAGATTTTTTGATGCTTTGGATGTTCCTTTTATGGATTTGTTGCATTCAGTGTATCCTAGAATACTTTTACAAAACGAACATGCCCTAAGTTATTTAAATGTCTAATATATCAAGATTGGTAGTCTAATGATAGAAAGCAACATGGATATGAGGGAGTTATTACAATCCAGAATAAAATTGAAAATAGTCATTTTGCCCCTCTAAACGGACCAAGATGGATCATCACCTCCCCAACCATAGTGCTAAGAGGGTCCCTTGCGATTTTTTTTTAGGAGAAAGTTTTGGAGTCTAACTTTTAAAGGGGTTTGTGAATTGTTGGCTGAAAATTTGGAAGTTGTTTGGTAGGAGATTGAGTTTTATTGGGGTTTGTGTTAAAGTGTAGTTAGAATGAGTTGATTGACAAATTGAATTTTAGGAGTCAAAAAGTTTAGATAAAATGAGCTTGTGCTTGTGTTTGTGTTTGGAGGATTGAGATCTTCTGTAATTCTCTGCCCGAATTGTATGGTGCGATTTGGAGAGAGAGGCACAACAGTGGATCTTGCATCATTTAATTTTGCTCATATTTGTCTATATAAAGTTTCAGGCAGCTTGACCCTACAATGAGATCCACTGTTGTGCCTATCTCCATTTCAAATTGCACCATGCAATTTGGAGTTTATAAAAAAAAGTTATTAAAATTTGTAAAAAGGTAATTGAATCGGTGAAAAAGTGATTGTAAGAATTTTTTTTTAAAAAAAAATTTGTGCCATCCAAACTAAGGGGCTGAGTTTACTAGGATTATAGTTGAATATTCAGTGAATAACTCTAGGAACTATGTTTTGATTTCAATACACACGTTAAAGTGTGATTCTCCTCCTAATTCTAAGTGGTTTCCCCTTTCTCCTCTTTCCCTCTCCCTTTCTTTCTATATGTGTTTGCCATTTCTATGAAAGTAGTGTTTCCCTCCTTTTATCCAGAGAAAGAGAAAATTCGAACGGTTAGCAGAAGGTACTAAGATGACGACTGCTTCTACCTTGACTCTGAAAGATTTTGATAACCAGAATAGCATAGAATTGGGGAATACCCAACTCTATGATGCTTCACGCGTGCCCAAATCAGGTGAGCCAAAATGCTGTAATCAGCGAACTGTCTTAAACTCACATAGTTGGAGAACTACGTTGACTTTTGGGGATACTTTTCGAGGGAAATATGTCAATACTGATATCACCTATAAACATGATGGAACAAGATGTAGTTCTATGAGCATGGATTTTCCTCCCTCAAATGATAATGATGAATACCTTACTGGTTCAAACTCACTGAGTTGGGAAGACATAACCACCAAAGGCTCAACACCCACGAATTTCAATGACATGGTTCAAAGTTCAGAGTCCTCAAGCGCAGAGGTGTCACCCGTGCATAAGAAGAAACTTCGACAGCATCTAGGGATCATCGATAGTGTTCAAAAACCTGCGGCTGTGGCAGATTTCCTTGATTCAGCTGTGAGATCGATTTCTCGTGATGATTGTCACCCTAGACCTGTTATACCCATTGGGCCCAACTTTCAAGCTAAAGTTCCTGGGTGGATAGGACCAAACAGGAAGAATAATATACAGGACGGTGATGTCGATGATTTAGAAACCCTGAAGTGGCTTGGCACCCAAATTTGGCCCAGTAGTTCTGAAGGCAAAAGCCTAAAACCCACTGCGAAAGCAGTTGGGAAATGGAGGCATGAGCTTTGCTCTTGTGCTTCTCCCGTATCTATTAGCTGTAATAGACGACATGTTCTTGAAAGTAGGCTCCTTTTAAAATCTGAGATTGGTCCTGCTTTCTTGAGTTGGAAGTTTGATAAGATGGGAGAAGCTGCGTTGAAGGCATGGACATCAGAAGAACAACGCAGATTTGAATCTCTTGTTAAAACGAACCCGCTAACGAGAGTAACAAACTTTTGGGAACTAGCCTTGAAGCATTTTCCATCCAAGTCCAAGAAAAGCTTGTTGATTTATTACTACAATGTTTACATACCCAGAAGTATGAGGCTGCAGACCATATCTTCTCTGGATGACTAATGCCGCCAGTGATGATGACCAGGCTGATCAAGATGACGAAACAGAGGTAAGCACTGGCCTTTTGTAGTTGGCGTAAAGGGAGGGTGGTGTACATGCAAACCAATTTTTGGTTGATGGGAGTAGGTGAAAAAATTGAGATTTTTGGTATATGGGAGTAGGTGAAAAAATGTAAAGAGATTATTTAAATAATTTTTAATATTTATTATCATGGAAAGAGATGATTTGATAGGAAGAAAGAGCTTATTTTAAAATCTTGAAGAGTTCACGAGAAGAACCTCATGGGTTTATTAGTGTCTGAATCACCATTTATTAGGTTTTTCTTCCTAGTGGATTTCTGGTGGCATTAATAGCCTTGAGTAGTTTTTCTTTAAAGGGTATATGGGAGTAGGTGAAAAAAATGTAAAGAGATTATTTAAATAATTTTTAATATTTATTATCATGGAAAGAGATGATTTGATAGGAAGAAAGAGCTTATTTTTGAAAATCTTGAAGAGTTCACGAGAAGAACCTCATGGGTTTATTAGTGTCTGAATCACCATTTATTAGGTTTTTCTTCCTAGTGAATTTCTGGTGGCATTAATAGCCTTGAGTAGTTTTTCTTTAAAGGGTACTTCAAAAATTTTCTACTTTTAGCAATAAAATATCGTCTTTTTGTGTGATTAGCGTTTGATTTATTTTTTTGCATATTATTTTGTTGATTGAATTGGTATTTTTTCAGATCTAGACTCGATAAATTAGACATAAACCGAGTATTTTTCAGAATCTTATTCTACACTAGAACTTTACTTATTTATTATAAGGAAATGTTTATTTTGTCACTGAAATTGGTGTAAAAACTAAGTGACTAAAAATCAAATTTTCTAAAATTTAAATTTTGTTAAAAAAAAAACAACACACATACCTTTTTTCGGTATTTTTATTATTTTATTCAAAATACCATAGAAAATTAATATAAAGAATATTAGAATATAGAAACTTTGTGCAAAGGGATTCAAAGACACCGGTAGACTTTTAAAAAGAGCATCCAGCAAGAAGGTTTTAATGTTGTCAACACATTAATTAATTTCATCAATAGCCGAGAAGAAGCTTTAGGATAAAGCCTCTTATTAGCTCAACCATGCTATTTTTTCCCTTATTTTTTCGAATGTCTCTCTTTTTTTTAATCAGAAACTTTCTAAACTTTTGAGGAAAGGAAAATGACCCAATACACCAAACCAAACACAAAAGCAGTAAAAATAGAAACGAAAGCCCTGCTATGAAACAGAGATAAAACCAGAACACCTATGGAGGATCTACATCAGCAAATAACCAAGACAGGCCGTCTAAAAGCTCAGGAGCAGGGCTAGCTTCCAGAACACACTTTAGAAGCAGCACAACGAGCGAGTTGGTGCACTAACATATTGGCACCTCGACGGATGTGTATCGCCTTCCATTACTGCATCCGGTGGAGAGACTTAACTAAAACCCCAATTGTATCATGAATGCTCCAGTCCACTCTTTTGCAATAAAATTTGTGGAGTTCTTCATCTTATCTTACTATTTTGACCTCGTGTGTTACTTAGAACGATCTAAGAGGATAAGTTGGTGTGGTCGTGTACGAACCACTTGGCGGTTGGTTAGTTGTTTTGGTGGTCTTGATCGGGACCCCTAACAGTCCCGTGCTCAAGTTTGGCCTCAGAGCTAATGTATATATACATCCAAATATTTACTTATCTCTGTCTTCCATAATTATATACTTCTACCGTGAAAAGATTTGAAAATTGCAAAAGAAGAAAAACGTTTTTGGTAGTATAATTTGAAGAAATTAGTAGTTAAGTGACATTAACCTGGTAACCGGCGAAACATAACTAACAAGTTTGGCAGATACAATTTCCAGACAATCCTTGAGGAGCAGGAGTCAGGACAGGAGTACACAACCGTTGACGACTAGGCTCTCAATTACCTTAAACAAATTATTACTCCCCCACTTCCCATCGAGGCTAATGGCAGTAACTTAGGCATACCATTAGGTTATGGGCCTCTTTTGGTGCTCTTTTCTTTGATTCAATCTTTCTTTATCATCCATGGAGAAGCATGTTGGAATGTTTTCCCTGTCACTTTTTGACTTTGGTGGCAGATTGTTGATCATTGAGCTTTCACAAATGATAGAAAAAGGAAAAAGCATGATATCAAACTTAGCGAGAATAAATATGTCGATCAGTTTGCTTCCTTCAATATCCCAGTTGACTGGTAAATATCTTATTCCACGAGGAATAATCATTGCGAAGCTTGATTCCTGCTCTGGTAATTGGAATTTAGCCTACTAGGGTCTAGGCCAAGCTCATTCGACAGTTTTGACGGATCAAACCTGCCTTTACACATCATACTCATATTGCAAAGACCAAATGACGTTCGTTGGGGACCAAGCCCTGGAGCACGTCACATGTCACAAGCTTTGGTTGACTGATACCAACAATATCTACTGTTTTGTTCCAAAGACAAATATGACAAGCAGCAAACATAGGTGGCATGAGCCCACATTTCCACCCACTTTTGCCGGAAGACATAACATGCCAAAGAAAAAAGAAAACATTCTCCCAATACAAAGTCTTGCAAACCCTCGTCAATCAGCAAACTTTGTACAACAAAAAGGCTGAAAAAGAAACCAGATATCACTAATAGCCCTATTCCCATACAATGTTTCCTATCATTTCCTGGTAAGAAAGTAAAACTCACGCAGAAATTGACCAAGTATAGAAAGAGACAACACAGTTAGGAAGTATAGGAAACACTGAAATCCTTGTTATTTGAGTGATTAAGAAGCATGCAACTCACAGGCAATTGAACAATGCAAAAGGGTGCTTTATCCAACCATCAAGAAGAATACATAGGCATCATGTGTGGTTTTACACAACAAATGCATCAGAATTAACATCATCATCAAACCAAAGTAACACCTTCAAAAATTCAGTACAATCGCAACACGCTTCTGGCAATAGACTGTGCGTGACTGGACCTACTTTTCCCCAACCCACCTCTCCAGCTGCTTCTCATCGGAGTCAAGTAGAAGCGCAACAGACCGTTATCAATGTTGTTGGGCGAATACCTTGCACTTCGATTCCGCTCCAACACAAACTGGTCGTCTCTCTTCTTTTTCCCATTGGTCTCAAAGCCATTCTTCCTGAAACTACCAAAAGACCCACCAAAGTTATGTGAATTCCTCCAACTAACGCTGCTATTGCTTCGAAATACCTTTCGGTTAAAAGCACCTCTCGCTTCCCCATTGCGTTCCCCTCTCAACTCTTGCCAAGATTCAGAAAACGACCTTTCCATCCCATTCGCTCTACCGAACCTATTGTCCTCATCTTCATCTTTGTTCCCACCTCGCCGGTGGATGAAACCCCAAATGTTCCACGGCTTGCCCCACCTCTTGGACTTCTTCGATGACCCCTTCCTTTCACCATTCCCCACCACAGACGCAGTGTCTCTGAAACCCATATCGAAGGTCTCCGAGCAATCGTCCCGCAGAGAATTGGAGTTTGAATCCCTCAAAACTCTATCGGGGACTACCAACTTGGGTCCATGGAGTAAGTGATCCGCCGCGGTGGCAGGAGACACCTTCGCATTCGAAACTGACTTCAATTCGTCGATCTCGGCCACCACCGCAGCCGCGGTCTTCCTGATCGAACTCGACCGGTCGAGGCTCTTTCTCCGCCTGGACGAGGAGTCTGAGTAATAGTCCCTCGTTTGCTCCGTCCCGCCCGGCACTGTAGTCTCATCCTCGTTGATCGAATTCATTGCCGGTTCTTCGACCGGAATCTGCGTATCGGACCTCAAAACATGGACCGGAGCGTCCTCGACCACCGAGACCATTGTGGGCATTCTCGGGAAGGTTCTGCCAATCAAATACCCATCCCAGGAGGCTCGAGGCTCGTCGAAGGAGTACCGAGGATCGTCCAACGATATCCGACTCGCATCAAAGGATATCCGACCCGCATCGAGGGAGAACCTTGGATCGGTATCGCAGGATCGGCGGCCGAACCCATAATCCGCAATCTCGGACTGGGTTTCCCTGAACTGGCGGCCAATGGGCTTCTCAACGGGCAATGTGGCGGACCCACCGCCATTTCTACGCTTCTTGAGCTTCTGCTTTTGCCTCCATTTCTGCAGTTTCTTGCTGAAAACCGAAGCGGCGGACCAGAAACTGCCGGCTATTTCTTTAAAATCTCTGCCGGAAGGTTTCTTCGTTTGGGAATCGAGATCTATGTGGTCCTTCATGGTCTTCAGCTCCTCTTGTTTTAGTTGCTCTTCTGGCTCAGGTTCTGGTTCCGGCTCAGGCTCTGGCTCCAATTCTTCTTCTTCCTCCTCTACGATTTCTTGAACTCTGTCCTCGACTACGGCTACATTTGGAATGTTTGGCCCCAGGGAAAACCTAATCTCATCCTCGTTCTGGTTTTCATCGTTGTCGTCCTCGTACTCGTCCTCATCCTCTTCTTTGGACTCGAATAAGACGACGGGAACTTGTTGAACACTGGAAGACGCCAACAACGAATATCTGGTATCGACCTCGATGTCGGGAGCAGCCCAAGAAGAAGTAGAAGCACCTTGTTGATCTTTCTTCTTATAAGGGTTGCGCTCGTCGTCTTGCGTGAAGAGGGACCAAAGGGTGTTCCGGACCCTGACGTCGCAGGACTTCCTCTGAGGCTCGAACACCCCAGAGAAACCCTCGTTCTTGGAGGCCGAGAACGACTTGGTTCGCCGAAGCTCGGGCAAGAATGAAGATGAAGCACCGGTGGTCCTGTTGCGGTTGTTACTAGAGGTGGTTCCGCCGCCGCCTGAGGGTTTGAAGATGGCTTTAATGGCGGCGGCGGTGGAAGAAGTAGGGGGTTTGCGAGAGGAAGAGGCGGAAGAGGAGGAATTGGGATCGAGGACGGCGAGACGTTCGCAGAGGCATGAGGGGCAGAAGCCTGTGAAGTGCTCGTCTGGGTGACGATCGCAGGAGGTGGAGGGTCGGTGGGGCTGGGGATGTAGTGGCGGTAGTGCTGCTGCTGCTGCTGCTGCTGCTGCTGCTGATGCTGCTGCTGCTGCTGATGCTGCTTCAGTAGTGTTAGGATTCATAACCACACTCTTATGCTTCTTCTCCTTCCTCTGCTGCTTCTGCTACTGCTCATGTTACGGGCACACTCTCTGAGTGAGAATTAGAGTGTTGAGAGACAGAGTGAGCGACCGAACTGTTTGGCTCCAACGGACAGCAAAGAAAGTGAGAGAGAAAGACAGAGATAGAGAGAGGAAAATGATAGTAGACAACTACGGGAAAAATTAAATGGAGAAAATCCTCCGAAATAGAATTTCAGGATGCCCCACACGCTCTCTCTCTCTTTCCTTTCCGTTGCGCTTCTCTTTCTATAGGGGCACTCGCTTGGAAAAAGACAATTTTGCGCCTACGGTTCTAGGCATATCCCTAACCGAGGTCAGTTTTAGGCATCTTTATGGAGCTGTTTGGCAAATGGAATTCTGTAACATGTTATCAGAATCTCCGTATATCCAAGGCCGGCTAATATTAATTGCGGATTGGGTCTCTAACACTTCTAAGATTTTTTTTTTTCTTTTCTATGCGAAAAAAGCTAGTAGAGTAGGAGTAGGAGTAAGGCAGAAAACTGACTAGTCTGTTCGGTTTTGAGCCTAAATCGTGGGCCGAATCAACTGGTTCGATTCTACTAAATTCTCAAACGACGCTCGAACTGCCAGTTGGAAGAATCGATCGGGCCAACCAAGTTCGAGGGTCCACTCGGTTTAGTCAGTTTTTCATATTGCAAACGAGTAAATCTACAAAAAAAAAAAGTGTAAATATTTGTAAATTTGCAAAAAACTACCAATATCGGAGGAATTTTTTTGCATATTTCTTTGTAATATCTTAGTTGTAGATTTCAAACGAGCTAATATCAAAGGAAAAATTATAAATAACGAGAGAGAGGAAATTTACCCGTGGATGAATGAGATAGAAATAGAGGAGGCGCCTAGTTTAAATTTTGAGAAGACAGGGGTGAAAGCACTGATAGCAATGGGGGGCGTCGGGGGGAAAGAAAAAAAATAAAGGGGATTTGGTTCGTTAAATACCCAACATACCCTTGGTTCGGTTCAGCCCATGGTTTTGGATACCCAAAACCGTTTTGGGCCAGTTTGGGTCGGCTCGGTTGGTTCCGGCCCAAAAATGTTTAGCCCTAATTAGAAGATGAAGACCATCATGAAGTCAGATTAAAACTCACTACCACTTAAACTCAAAAATTCCATATAACGCGAGAATTACTAGAGCATAATAGAACTATAAGTCCTAAGTCTTAGGCACGGTCGTCACACCATTAAACCATCATCCCTATAGTTCGAAGATACTTTTCAATAAAAATAGACTACCTTCATGTATGGTCAAATAAGAGATCATAAAATATGGGGCTTTCCGTAAAATTCTATCCAACATTAATATTTGTTTATCCTAAAGTTACTAAACAGATTAAACTGCAATGCTTAAATTGTGGAGAAAACCCCATAAAGGTATCAAATATAGCATTTGGTTATGAGGATAAAGGATTAATTATTGTTTTAGTATTTCGTTTGCCACTAATCACTATAATTAGCATGCTAATTCAAGTAGCCTTATCTTGCAAGCAAACTGGAGTTTCATTAGCGAAACCATGGGGATGAGATCGTGAGGGCACCCAAATTACATGACTCCTTTTCCTTTTCCTTTTTTCTTTACTATTAAAGTGGATTTTTTTCGTCTTTGTTAATTTTCTTTTTGTTTTAGGAGGTGCTCTAGATTTTCAAAGATTCCTGTCGAGGGAAAAAGCAAAAGTAAATCACGCCATCACTACGGGGTTGAGAGGGATTGCTGTTTTCTCTCTCTCTCTTTCTCACACATTTCGCTTTCTTTTCCTCCTTTTTCTTTTTCCTGTTTCCGGGTTCATTTTGTTCTCGGCTTTCTTTTCAATCCCAGACAGGTTCAAATTTTATATGGTTTCCCAACTTGGCTCTATCTTGCAAGCAACAGAGTGATGTTTCGTCGGTTGGCTGCCGGTAAAGACCCCACGCCATCCTGATACGGACACTAACAAATGACAAAAAACGGTGTCGTTGTTACTCTTTGCCTGAACTGAATCAATCAGAATGAGGTCGTTTTGGCGTTTTGTGGTTTTAAGGGGGTTCTCGCAATCGACTTGGCTAGTTTTGGGACTTCCCTCTTGGGTTGCTTTAGCTTGGCCTGCCTTTTCATCTTAGGTAAAGGTTTCGTGGTGACCATGCCTCTAAAGACTCAAAAGAGTCCTCTCCCCAAACACAAATCTAGAAGCACACAAAAACAGAGGATGAAAGACACAAGGTTCCCCGATCCCTTACTGCAAAAGGGTAACTTTCTTTTACAAAAACTCCATCAAAATGGCAAAGCTTTTAATTAATTTCTTCACGTACAAGGACATTAGTACATTCATAGATCCTCACCCATGTCATACCCAGTAGCTTGAACTTTCAGACTCTTCTAATCTTTTTCTTTTTTGTAAGGCATCCATTTCCTTTTCTTTTCTTACGGGCGTCGGGCATATCAAAAACTCGGTCACTTACCTTCAAATGGGAAGACAGTTTTATCTGCCATGTGTTTGTCAATATGAGTGACCTTTTTATTGAACGTCGGGTTTGCATAGAAATATCATATGTTTGCATTTTATTTCAGCTCTTATTGGGGGGGGGGGGGGGGAATCTTAGTGCATCGGTCCTTTGCAAGTAAACGACAACATCAAAAATCCTGTACGTTTCTTTTAGCTTACATTGCCACCTCCCTTTCATGTAACTTCTTGTTGGTGAAGCCGAGGGCAAGCCTACTGAAATTTCAAATTCTTGTCAGACACTAATGGCCAAGCTGGCCAAACATGCTAGAACCCTGTACACACTGCCGGAGAAGCTTTTTTTTTTTTTTTTCTGTATGTTTCCATGCGTTCTGCAATGCTTTGTGCAGTGGCATATATACACGTACGCCCACTTCTACTGTATTAAAAGTTAAACAAGTGATGGGTATAAACGCGGTTTGGGGAAGCTTATGACATGTGAGTTCTGGATCACTGCGCGCCTGATCTACGACCCTCTAAGACGATAGGAAAAGCAATATGAAAATGCCCCTTTAGCAGCTTAGGGAGTCTTGCAAAGGAGGCAAATGGGCAGCTTGTTTTATCCGCGGACAAACGAAGAGAATATCAGCATTTTTTGACTTTGGTGGATGCCACTTCTGATTCATGCGAGCAAGCTAGCAGCCCCATGCACCATGAGAAGCTCGTTCGCAATGCAATTGTATTTTCTAGCCTTGAAAAGGAAAGCAGGTCAAAAGTTGAGGCTCGGCGCATAGATTAAACCTTAACATTGGCACCATGTCGAAAGAAACAAATGTATTCCTGTCGATACGACTGAAGAAAAATCATATTATAGTAGTGGTACGTGATGTCAACAGAAGTTGTCCTTTGAAAATGTACCACTTACATAAGTATATATAATACGGCTCAATTATCTTTCCTCTAAGTGATTCATTGGCAATCCCAAAGCAAAAGATGAAAATTACAGCCACGACAACCCTTACCTCAATGATGTAGATATATGGTCGGTCCAACGCAACCCAAGTAATTATATTTTGACTTAATTAATCCCTCAAAGAGAATCTCTTTCGTTTAACAATTTGATCATTAGTTTTAATTCTTTTCCTATGAATCCAACTAGTATTGCAACTAAGAGAATATGTCTACATAACTAATGAAAAATACGCCACAACCAATTATTAGTCGACATCTAGATTTCCTTAATTAGGATAGAAGTTAAGGTACTCTTCGGTTAAAAAATATTCTTATGATTTTTTTGAATCCTCACAATATAAAAAATTATACAATCAAACATCATTTTTAACACCACATAAAAATAACTACAGCACACATACTAATAAAACTAGCATCATTAAAAATTCTTAAAAAACAACCCAAACGAATCACCAGATTTTTTATAGGATTATTTTCATAAAATTTCCGACCTCATTTTTATGTTTTTTTTTTTAAACTTGAACCCCTACAATAGTTTGGGGTTGCCTTTTTCGGAGTTTGGAACAAAACAATTGAAGTATGAGTATGCAAGTGTCAGCGTACGGCTCAAGTTGTTAAATGCGCATATGTAAAACACACGTCATCCTAGTGATATTAGAAAGATTGGACGGATGAGTGATGGCCGAGCTATACGTCACACGTGTGTAGGGGTGCAGCACGTAGGCTACACCTACGACTGATTGGAACAAACACAAAACAAAGGCAACAAGAATTGGGCCCCACGCCCTTAGGGGCGATCTCTTGTATAACCAATCTGACGTGTGTGATTCACACGTGTGGCAAGGGCAGTCTGGCACTACGCCGCACTAGTTCTGTTCCAACATTTATTTGGCATTTTCGAGGTATTTATTTCGCTACTATGAATTATGATAGATGCATGGAGGCTTTAGATTCTTATTGAAATCATGCTCCACATTAAAGCTCACGGGAAGAAAAACTATGAACTCCCTCTTTGGTTGGTAACATTAATGACCAATATTCCTTCTAAATAATATAATTAATAGAAAATATCAGCGAATTATCCTGCGGAGGGGTTTAAGGGTGAGTTTGTTTCGTAAAATTTTAAATATTAAGTTTAGTAAAAAAATAAAAGGATGTAATTTTTTATATTTTTTAATAAAAAATTATAATTTAATGGGAGAGTTAAATTATATTATAATAATCTATTATATTAAAATGTTAGAGAACGGTAAAATTTTATATTACAAATACACTAGTGCTGCCCCATCATTTCCTATTGCAGGCCTCAAAAGGGGATATGGGATTGGTCCATGCAAAACTTTCCAATAAGATTTGAGCAACCGAGAACAATTAGCATTACTCTCATTCGATGAATCGATAAGACCCGCCGCTGAGTCACGAGATAGTCTCGCCGACTCAGTAGAGTTATGCCTATTGGGTTTGTCTCCAGACTCTCTGGGTCCACCCTCACCTTCATCTCACACCCCCTTTCGGTTGCACGTCACGGGGTCCCCATAAATGCCACTTAACTCACATGGGCGCAGGGGGAGAGAGAGAAGACATGCTTTTTTGTTGTCTTGGGTGGTAGTGGCGGTGCTGATGGTGATGGGATTGAAGCCAATGTATTATCGATTGTATTTGTGCATGGAACGAGGCGTGTAAAGTGACCTCCTGTCCTCTACCTTTACCTTTTCTTTTATCTATTAAAAGGAAAAAGAAAATAGCTAACAACAAAAAACGTTATAAGTATTGGGTTTTGTCTCTCTTTCTCACTCCCCCTAGGGTTTGTCTTTTCCCTGGTTTTGTTTGGTGGGTGGATCAGATAATTCCCGTATCCAAAGTGGATATGTTTACAAGTTTAATGAGAACAAAGATCGTGTTCGGTACAAAAAATACTCCCCTCTTGTGGGCTGTGGCCCCCCATCCTATATATGATTTTCTCGAGCACGTTTCCGTCTCCGTCTCCGTCTCCGATCCACTAAGAAACATTGAACCCTTCAAATATTGCGTTGCATTGTATGCTTCAATTTGATATTGTGATACTCTACCCACCATAGCCCCACAAAAAGGTCTTGTACATTAGCACACTTCTTTGACAATTTGTCTGCACTCTTGATCAAATCATATTTTGGTTTATATCATGCGTAGCTCGTGGCTACATTTTCTTTTAGCACCCTCTGTAAGTAATTGGGTAACATGAAAGAAAGAAAAATGATATATACTCAGTTGGATATGATACTACTTATCTCACTTCAAATTAGTGCATTTTGTAAGTTGATTAAGACAACCTAAGAGGGAGGGTGAATTGAGTTTCCAAAACTTTTCGCTTATAATCCACAAATTGAGTGTAAATAAATGTTAAATGTAAAGAGTAGGGTTTAGAGAAACAAACAAGTGATTTTTAGGTGGTTCGTCAAACCCGCCTACATCCACCTCTCAAGCTCCTTTAACGAGTCTTGAGGTTTTTCACTATCTTCAAATAGCATACACTCTAGCTTCCCGGTGCTAGAGAACCGTACATGTGTTTTTCTCGGGCTCAACACTCACAACCCAAGTGGTTTTTCGGGCGCACCACTCACAACCTAACAAGCTTGAGATATACCCTTTATAAGCTTCTTAGTTAGTGAACAACTTTACTAAAGGAAACACCTCTCTTGGATATGAAGATACAAGAAATAAACTCTCTCAAAGAGTGGATAAGATATTGGAAAACTCTATCTCTTTGATTCACACAATGACAAGGATATGAAAAGTGTGATTTTGTGTGAATAATATGAGAAATATGGAATATGAAGGTTTGATATATTATTCAAGGGATCTAAATAGTACATGGTCAATCTCTGATTGTTTTGGACATTATGAATGTGTATTTATAGGTCACATATGAAAACTAGTCGTTTATAGTCGTTGGGGGTTGTCTGTTAAAACGAGCCGGTCGACCGCTTCAAGTTACCGTTATCCAACTGTCACACTGTTAGAAGCTCAACGGATCTATTTTCTAAATCAACTACCGGTCACTCACTACACCAAGCGGTCTTAAGTCGATCGACCGCTTCACCAGCCGGTCGACCTCCACAACTTAAGCACATTATCCGGTTGATTTAAAAACACGTTTTTGACCACTTTGAAACACCCAATTTTAAATACTAACTTCTCATAAGTATATAAAAGGTTTGAGAGTTGATTGAGGTGGTTTAAAACCATTTAAAAACGATTTGATCTTTCACATAAGAGGTAAAACAATTATGCACGTTTTGAAAGATATGCAAATGTGTAATTCAAATCCTTGTCAAAAGTGAAACTATAAGTTACAAGATTATACCCTATGATCTTGAATCTTCACTTTTGAGATAATTGTGTCTTCTTCATCTTCAATCTTCTAGTCTTTGGCTCTTTGATGAAAATGACTTTGTCTTTGAAGATGTTAATTTTATAAACTTGATCCATTTATTGAAATTATCAAAATATCGATTGTACACAAAATCCAACACATTTAAGGGTGAGTGTCGGAACGGATGGAACCAGAATGACCCATTCCAGTTCTGGTTCTGGTACCCACTGGAACGAACATTTTAATTCTGGTTCCATTCCGGAATTTTTCGGAATGAAACCGAAATTTTCAGAAACGGAATCCGGAAATTCCGTATCCCTTAGAGGGAGAGTGAGAGAGAGATTAGCAAAATCAGAGGCAAACACATTTCCTATGTTAAAAACACTCATTTTGCATTGATCTGCAATATACAACACTAGGCAACAAATCTACTTCACAATGATCAACTCTCTGTTTGATTTTAGAAAAGAAAGACAGAAGAGTAACCATTAGATTCAAAACTTTCTTTCATTTCGTTCATATTCTAGGTCAGGCAAAGATACTCGAAAAATCTTCGATCTTACCTTGAGAAGAGCGCAATATTCAAATTTTCATTTGAAGCAGGATTAACATTTGATTCCGTCACGCAGATTTGCTAAGAAGCTTTGAAAGACCTGTGCAACCCTTCACAGAGAGAGGAGGAGAGTGAGAGAGAGCAAGAGAGGGAGGAGGGAGACAACTGAGAGAGATACTGGAATGTCGGTTTTCAAATGCCATTTTTTTTGCTTGAAGTTCTTTATTTTTTTTTATAAATTTTTGCTTAGTTAGAATGGGGGAGTTCTGACTCCATTCATTCACGTGAAATAATGGAGTACGGTGTGACATGGGTCCTTTGACCCAGGTTATCGCATTTTGTCTTTTATGAACCAGGGTTTATTTTTTTTAAAGAATTTTGGAATCGGAAATTCTGGCATTTCCAATTCTGGTTCCGGAATTTCTCTAAAATGAGTTTCGGTTTCGATACCAGAATAAGCTGGAACCGGAATCAGAAATTCCAATTTCTATGGGATAAAATTCTCACCCGTAAGTGCATTTGATATTTGATTTCCATATGGACGAAATTAATTCTTACCGATTGTAGAGGGAAAAGATGAAAGATGGGGAGAAATAATGGACTAACGAAGATGAAAAAGAATGGGTCTTCCACCATTTATTGTATAACAATAATTCCAAGTGAAATGCAAAACAGATGCCATTTATCTAATGTGGATAGTGGACTGCAGATGCTATCCCCAAATGATGGCACAGAACACAAAAAATTAGAATTATATTGTTGCATGTGCGGATTCACACACTAGAGAACTACTAGAGGATTCTAATTAGTTGGAGACTTGCAAGTCTTCTTTTGTGTCGATTTGTTCCCAGTGATGACATGGAAAGGAGCCGAATCCCGATCAGTACAGTTCAAGCATGCACAGGCAAGATTACGATGGGAACTCTTTTGGATCCTGAGGGGGCAATATTTTAGGTTTGTTTTCTGTTCTTTTGCGAGGAACTGGAAGATTCGGTAGTCAGACTAATCGCTTGTCTCCCCCCGCCAAAGCTTTATGCAGTGAGAATGAGCTTTCCTTCCTTTATTTCTTTGTCATTTTCTCAATGAAAAAGAGTGAGAGCAATCCAATCTACATGTGTGCATGCTCGACACCTTAGATTCCACAAATTTCACTAAAGCCATTTGATAAAATAATGTTGTTTTATAATACGTCGGAGTCAATTATTGTCCATAATTACACAACCCATGTTCCACTGATAAAGTAATTACCTTTGAGGCATCGCTCTGTGCTCTACTCAACTACGTGTGTTTTTGTTCATTCGTATTTTACAACAATAAAGTAAAAAAATATATAATTGTAGAAATACAGGATCCGATATTTTCTCTTGGTGGATCCGATATTTTCTCTTGGAATTCAATTATAGATATGATATGCAAATACACGTCTAACTAACGGTTAGAAGCAAATACACGGCTGGAAAAAGTGAGGGGAGAAGAAAGGCAATGCCATCATTACATAAGAAAAAATGAATGCAAAAGGACAATCTAATTGAGTCATTTGCCCCCACAGGCATATATACAGGCACATATAAACCAGAGGACTTTTCTTTTCCCAATTTAAAAAACAGTACGTATTATAACATGATAACCCACTTTAAACAACGCCCCCATTTTGGACCCCAACATGCCTGTGCAAAACTCCATTCACATGATCTTGCCCTCCATTATGATGAGATACATTGTTTTGACAGCATTTATAGGACATATTTATACCTAAATCGAGTGTTGGTTGTTCTTTATCATGCCGAGGAGAAAAGATTCAGTGCATGTGTACCGTTTAGAGAGGACATTCCTCGAATCATCCCCATCTGGCATCTTTCCAACCAAATTGACTAGATATTACCTTACATGAATTTTAAAACATTTTATTACTCTAAATCCTTGTAAACGGTGTACATTTTATTTCAAGAAATATTTATGTCTTAACCAATTTAATATGTATAACGAAAATAATTAAGATCTTTTTTAAATTATTGTCTTAAATTGGATGATCTAATTCAATTAATGAATATACAGTTTGTAGATCTTACAATATTTAATACAATAAGGTTAAAATATTAACCAAAAATAGTAAGCGAAGTCCATCCGAGCTAGGTGGCACGTGAATGAGTGTTCAGATTTTCATTGTTACAAAAAAAATCAACCATTTAAAATATATTGGATAAAAAATACAAAGTAGACCAAAAAAATATTGTTGCTTATGAGTTTTCTCTTGATGCCAGTCGACCAATGACTAAGTCATCATGTTGATCAGTATACTTAGTCCTGTTATTCGAGTGGTTGCACAAATTAAGGCCCTAAATTGGATTCCACAGTTCATAAAAAACCAGTTCATAGTGTTCAAAACGGCCATAATTAGAGTATTTTTTGCAATACGTATATACGATCACACATGATGTAGGTCTATCATGGGGGACTAGTGGGCAGTCCTAAAATTCCTCATATGATAGGCCTTATAAAACCACATAATTATTCAAGTAGAGTGAAGGAATCCCAAGAAAGGATTTGGGAGAGTTTGGCATGTTACTAATGCAAGACAAAGGCAACACAATTAAAGGGTAATTCTACGCAAACCTTCTTAGGGATTTTCAAATATACAAAGCAGATATTTGTCGAGCTTTTATATGAACCGTATTGAGAGCTTCATTGTTCACTGGCATGCCTTGAAAGCTACAAAAAGAAGAGGGTTTTCCCTATAAATTGTTTAATATTAATTAGGATTGCATGAAAATCATCAGCAGGAGTGGTTTTTAAAGGTGAAGGGATAGAAAAAAGAGAAAGAAAAGATGGTCCTTGCTCTTTTTCTTTTTTTATATGCTAAAGTGGACAGAGATGAATTATCATGGGAAAGGACATACGTGAAACGGGGCAAAGAAAAAAAAATTTAAAGTGTTCCCACGAGAAAGATCCAAATTTTTTAATTTTTCTTTTTGGCAAAACTTCTTTTAGGGATGGGATCCAGTCTGATGATTTCTGTGCTGCACTTTTTTTTTTTTTTGGGAAAATACATTCTTCACCCACAAACTATCGGAGTAGTTACACATTGCACCCAAAACTATCATCTTTAAGACATTGCATCCTCAAATTACCAATTTTAGATACTTTGCACCCTAAACTACCTACTTTGACACTTTACACCCTCCAACTATTAATTATAAACACTTTGCACCCTCAATTTGATAATAATACCCTTGAAAAATTAATGAATTAATAAAAATACCTTCAATATATGCAAAATGGGTCAAGGACATTATCGCCATTTTAGTCTAAAAATTTGACAAAAGGTGTAAAGTGTTAAAAATTGGTAGTTAGAGGGTGCAATGTATCAAAATTGCTAGTTTAGGGTGTAAAGTGTAAAACCTATGATAGTTTGTGGGTGAAAAATTGTATTTTCCCTTTTTTTTTTTTTTTCATCCACTTCCTTTCTCGGCTGAAGTGCTATAATAATTTCCTTATTTTTGGTCTGGAAGTTGTATAAGATCATGGGATGGCAACTCCTTTTGTTCAAAAATCAAAGCCTGAAGACTGGGTCATTAACGAGGCTAGCTAATGAGGGATTTTCAGTCTTGGGCAAATGGGTCTTGAAAAGAAAAGAAAAAAAATTTGTGGAACATAGGTTGAGCTAAAGCTGAAACACTCCAGGACCTTCAATAGAAAAGCCCACTCCATCTTATCATAAATCTATTGCATCAATTTAGAAAAAAAAATTCTATTGCATCAAAATAGTATTTTCCAAGAAATCTTTATATTTTCTGCTGTTGAGACCGATGAATGTCTTTCTGAAGATGATTCTCCCGACATCTTCTGATATAGCTAAGACAATCTTGTCTTTTCTTTCTAATTATTATGTGTTGAAGTAATTTCACAGGTAAGAAGGCTTGAACCCAGATCTGGATAACGTACACCCTATTATGGGACGGTATCTCCACATTTTATTAAATACTTTCACTTATAGTGAAGGAATACCGTGATTACATACAAACAGACAGGACATTGATATATTAAAATTATGTTAGTGTTTATTATCTGAAAGATGATTGTTTTAATCTTCCTCTAGTTGCTTTAAATTATGTAACAGGGTCGTTTATTTACACAACTATTGTTTAATTTGGAGATCTACTAATTAACTTTGTTAGGGAAAGAAGCATATAAATTAGCTAAGGTTTTTCTTCAGTATTTCGACCATGCCTTTGTGATAGACTCTCCGCCAAATGTCCCTAACAAAGGTTCATAACCTGGAAAATCCACTCTGCTTCCACATGAACCGTACGTGTGTTTCTGCTTTGCACCAATCTGTCAATTGAATCGACTTTGTCTGCAATTGATTGAAGCCGATCACCAGCCTCATCATACAACTTAGCTCCCGTTCTCCTGACAAATCTTCACTTTCCCCATGTTGAAAATAAATGGGCTGCGCTCTCAGCTGCAGCATCCAAACTAAGTAATGCTTCTTTTCATGTAATCAGTCTTTCTTGGACTTCATAACACTTTCTTCCCTCATTCTAAAGAGAAAGGCTCTTCCGTCACTCTATAATCCTCTCCCCCTCCCCGTCTGGCCCTGTAATCAAGCTTTAGATTGATTTCTTCAGTCCTGTAGTTGTCACCATCGCAGCAACATTTACGTTTGACGATCCCTAGCTGTCATTTTTCATGTAATATAACAGAGCTCTCACGAGACAATACAGATCGGCAATATATTTTGAACATTCATCACCCAACTGAAATCTTAAAGTTCTAATAACTAGGCTGTGTGGTTTGTCAGCGATATAGTTGAGATACGGATCATCTTGGCATATTACCATAGTGTACTTGTATTTGAACCTTTCTCTCTATTGAGGAGGTGATAGAACTTGTAGAGCTCACTCCATCGAGTGAGGCATTGGTTGACTTCCGTGACTCCCAAGTTTTCGAGGATAATCAAGTATGGCTGCCCTTCGTATTGGTAACATGGTTGAAATAAAAGAAAAAGTTTCTGAAGACTATTCTGTCATGATCATACAAAACGCCTGCAGTGTCCTTGTTATTTATTTGCATGATTCAGTTTAGTGAGATGCCAGCACTAACAACTAAGGTGCGAGATCTGCAATGTTTTACCTTTGAAATGGAGCTGAAACTCGACCTTAATTAGAAACAGAGAAAATAACAAATGCAAATTGAATAAAGTCTCTCCAAAGTTCATAAGAAGTAGCTTATGAGCAAGTTTTGAGTTCCAAAACCCCAGTCCTCATCCCCTCACCTCTTCCCAAACTAATGCAATGAAATAAAGGAAGAAGTTTGCATTAGAGATTACCAACCTTAATGGTTGTTAAACTGCCAAAGTGTCGTCTGAACAGATCGCTGTCTTCAGACTTCAGGTGACACAGGTTACCGACTACATCTGTTGTACCTCACTTCCGCTATGAACTGAATGCACCTCCTCTGACACATCATGAGCAACTGCCTCATGGCATGTCCCCATCCTTGTGTGGTCAATTCGTGGTTGTATTCTGCTCCAGCTCTTGAAGTCGATTTGTGTTTGTATTGTGTCTCGAGTTTTGTGGTCGGTTTGTTTTGCCCGGCCCTTGTGGTCGGCTTGTGTTTGTTTTGGGTCCCGACCCTTGTGGTCATTTTGTGGCTGTCTTAGCGCCCTTGTGGTTGTTCTTCAATTCAACCCTGGTGGCTGGATTGACTTCTGAATCTTTGGATTCGGCTTATTGTAGGGCCTTCGGTCCATTTAGGCTTTTTCGCTTGCCTTTGGACAGTTTTCTTGTTTGACAATTGACTGTATTGTTTTTTTAATTTTAAATATAAGTTACTTCTCCTAGAAAAAAGGAGGTACATCCAGACACACGGTATAAATGGAGAGCCAACGCATGTCCATGGCAGTGCTGCTGAACTATAATTGTAATAACATGTATGAAAATCAGTCAAAAGTCATAACATTCAAAACATAGATGTAGTCTATTGCAAGCTGACCTCGGAGTTTCTTGAGGCATTGGAGAACTTCCACTGTTTTCTTTTTTTTCCGAGCAAATAACTATATTAAAAAAGGTCCAAGACATCAAGGAGGTTCAAAATACTCCACATCCGAATGTAAAACAGAGAGAGGCAATTCTTGAAGATCCAGGGGGCCAAAAACACGAGTCCTTGCAATCCACGCAGCAAGATTGTGAGTCATAAGGTTTTGTTTCCTAGGAACCCGGTGCAATTTCCATCCGTCTCCAGACTTGAGCGGAGAACTCTCAATGTTGTTAGTATTGGAAAAACTTTTGGACAAGCTACTGATGCATGACTTACTGTCCCCTATATTTTGATTAGATAGATTTTGAACTACAGGCCAAGGGGAGACAGACGCATATCCTCTGCGATAATCAACTGCGGATATGTAATGTTTCTGGTCTACTTGCTAGCGTGGTCAGAACGAAACATGGCAAAGCAGAAAGAAAAGCACACAAAATAAGCACATAACATACCATAGGATCATCGAGTGGAAGGGATGACTGTAATTTAAAGAAATCAATCCATTGCTTTAAGAATGATCACGTCATTTAATAAAAAGAATAAAAAATTATTGACCAATTTTCCCTTTATCACTTCATTAAATGATGTTGCTATTCTTGAAACATTATATTAGTTTCTTTATATAACAGTCGTCTCTTTGCATCGCGTTGCACAATTTGTCATTACTTTGATTTCTCGGCACAGTGTATTGTACTCCAAAGGAACCATTCAAAGTACCGCTACCCACAATTCTTCAGATCGAAATGGACATGGCCAAGAAACTGTTGTTTCGTACTGTGTTTAGGATTGAAGGATCATGGTCAGAACAAGTGGCTGGAAGCCGGAAGGTGGAAGGTAGCGTCTTCCAGAAACAATAAACCCTATTCTTGATTGACAATTCCCATGTCAACAATTTGCATAAGGGTGAACTACATGCCCGCTTTCTCCTTAGCAACATGCTGTCTCTTAAAAGAATGACATGATTTGTTGACTTTTCTATGGGAATGATTCGTAATTCTCGGACTAGTTTTCATCCATATATAGTTGACCTTTACTATTTCGGATTTCACTGGGTTTTTTTTTTGGGTTCTGCTCCTTTTCTTGGATGCTATTAGTTTTTCCCTTTTTGTGCTTTCATTCGGGATATCTTTCACCTAAGACCAGAACAGAGTCCTATCTTAAAAGGTACTTATTTGAGTTCCCTTGCCATGGTTCTCGGGATACAATCATTTTGGCTTCTATTGAACCAAGCTTTGTACTCCTGGTTGCCGTAATTAGCTTCTAATTCACTGGGAGATAATGTCACTTAGTAGATGGTAAATTGTTTCCGTAAAAGGCCTTGATTGAAGTTGGGGTACCAATGTGCTTGTTCACGTTGAATGGGTGAATGGGCGTGGTTGTACCGCATCAAGTCGATCGAGCGCGTAAATAGCATCATCAAATGTATCGTTTCACATATCAGTGATTAATAAACATGAAATCAGACACAATACAAACAAAACTCGAAGGAAAATGGAAACAGTAGAAATTGAGGTAGGAATTAACGACAAAATTGCCAACAATATCTACAGACACTTTTCTTATCCCAGACATGAGGCAAAGAGACCAAACCTTCAATGACACAGCAAACGATATAACAAACCCCAACAACCGAGAGGAAGCTAGCGCAGGTTTCAATCTCGCTAGCTTTTGTTGTGTCCGTGAAAACGCCCTATGGCCTTCTTATACGGATACCACTTAGCTATCAGGAGATATGCGAAGAAATTCAGCACGCTGAGAATGGCCAAGAGCCAGAAAAAGTAATCGAGATGACCCTGGTTCAAATACTCTGCAATCCATCCAGGGTTCCCATTCCTTTTGGTGATGCGTGTCACAATTGTTACGAGCAGAGAGCTCAAGAAATTCCCCAATGCTATAGATGTGAGTGACAGAGCCGAGCACATGCTTCTCATCGCATCAGGTGCTTGGTCATAGAAGAACTCCAGCTGTCCAATGAAAGTGAATACTTCTGAACATCCTATAAGAAAATACTGCGGTACTTGCCAGAAAATGGACATGTGAATGTAATCGTCACTGTCATAGAGATTGTGTCTCTTAACTATGTTTAGCCGAACAACCTCCAAAACCCCAGCAGTGATCATGGAGAAAATAGAAATGACAAGGCCAATGCCCATTCGTTGGAGCTGGGAGAATCCCCTTTCATTGCCTGTGAACCTTCTTGCGTACGGCACAATGAATCGGTCATATATAGGAGCCCAGAACAGCACGCTGAGGGTGTCAAAAATGGAGAGGGATGCTGCGGGAATTTTGAAGTGAGGGCCAATGTGTGGGTTCAATGTGTCCCCTTGTAAAACGAACATGGTGCTCATTTGACTGTAAACCGTTGCAAAGACTATTCCAGTTGCCCACACCGGGAGCATCTTAATAATTATCTTTAGCTCTTCAACTTGGGTCACTGTGCAGAGTCTCCAGGGATCAGTCAAGCCCTTAGTACCGTTACTTTGGATCTCCACAGCAGCCTTGTCAAAGAAGCTGGAAATTGACATTCTCAATTAGAAACCAATAAGGAGGATAACTATGTTTGTTGAATGGTTTTGAAAAAAAAAATGTTTTCAAAAACACATACAAATAGTGCGTTTTTAGGCATAATCCTTTTAAAAAATGAAATTGTTGTCTTTTAAAAGAGTTCAGAGAAAAAAAGCTAAGCGAGCAAATATGAACTGATAAGCTTACAACATCTAGTAGGCTTATAATGGCCTACCACTAATCCACTTACCAGAACTTGTCAGTGTGTTCAAGCTTGCGACTTCCTGTGATATTACCTTCTTCATCTACGGTTTCGTAAAGAAGAGACTTATCAGCAGGCACTTTAAGATTGTATTTCCGAAAGGATGCAACAAAAACTTGGCACATCCTTGTCAGAGGGCTCCCTCCAGGCTTCTGAACCCGGTACAACCTGCTACCCGAGAAAAAAGACACAACTGCAATGGCCATTGCAACTGCAGGGACTCCAAAGCCCCATCCCCAGCTAACATTCATTTGTATATAAACCAAAACTGAGGCAGCAATTAGAGCACCAACATTGATGGAAAAATAAAACCAATTGAAGAAAGACTGCTTCTTTTTCCTTTCCTTGTCATCATTCTCATCAAATTGATCGGCACCTAAAGAAGAGACGCATGGCTTGATTCCACCAGTCCCAAGAGCGATTAAATAAAGTGCGGCGAAAAAGGCAATACTTTCCTTTTCGGTTGTATGGCAACCAGTGTCATCGCATTGTGGCTTTAGTCCAGTGACGGAAGCACTCAATGTTAAGAGTGTCATGCCCTAAAAGAAACATTAAAGTTCTTCAACACTTCAGAGAAAAAGTGGACCTTCTTTTGAAGAAAATCTCTGTTGACCAAAGTTTCCCTAATTGGATTAAAGGAAGAGAATGACCAACATTTAAACTTCAGGATTCAAGAGTTAATGCATTGGTCCATTAACTTAGCTGAGATATATGCAATCAAGAGTCTGAAGTAGTCAAGCTTGACAGGAATGCAATTTCAATATTCAATCCAGGCCCTAATTACGTGTATGGATGAGGAGGAATTGGTCTGAAAGAAACTTACAAAAACATAAATGATTGAGAAACAAGCAATAGTCCAATATCTTCCCAAGTATGCATCAGCAAGAAAGGCTCCAATCAATGGCGTGATGTAACAGGTACCGGACCAATTGGTGACATTGTTGGCGGCGGTCGAATTGTGCTGACTGAGACGACGTGTCATATAATTCACCAGATTGGTACTCATCCCATAGTATGCCAACCTTTCACAACATTCATTGCCTAGGAGAGAAAAGAGTCACCATAAAGGACCAAAATCCAGAAGTGTGCTGTTGGCATGGAAAATGGGAGAAAAGGAGGCATACCTAGAATGAAAGGGCAAGCTTTCCAGTTTCCTGTCTTCCTTTTGTTAGCGGGGTTCTTATGGATGTCCGTGGTGCCATCCTGTGTATAGATATCCTCCTCCGCCATGATGCCATGTTGTGTATAGATATTCTCCTCTGCCATGGTATGCTTGCTTGTATTTTAGTCCGAAAGCTTCCCTACAAAATCAATTAATGACTACATGAAATGAGATATTTGCGAGAGTCATTATTATTAAATATTTGTCTTGGTTACACTTTAATGGTATGAGATTGTTCTTTATTTGCTGCTTGTTATAAAGTAGCGAGACTCTGTATTGGTGGAGTTTGGTATGGACAACTTCAGGTTCATTCGAACCCAGTAGAATATGGTCTTGGACCTCTTGGTATAACATTACAAGAAAGAGAGGTTGATCGCAAGAAAGATCAAGCACTCCAAGAACTCAAACATAGACAAAAAACAAAAACAAAAAAAAAGAAGAAAGAAAGAAAAGAAAACATCTTGATGTATTGAGAGCATGAAGATCTTCATCAGAGTGAGGTTCTAGATCCTGCAGAGAGCTAAAAGCAGGGATGAAAGAAGATTAAAGGCATAGAACCCACCAGACTCATCATTGGAGCGCCTACAATAGTAGTACATACCTGAGATGAATGCGTGCAGATGCACGTAACAGATACAGAAAGGGCATGAGAGTGTGTGAGGAGAGAGTTTGTGTGAATATTAAGACATACCTCTGCAACAAAACAGAGAGAGATGGCACAGAGCTGGGGTTCTCCGGGTTGGCTGTAGTAATGGGGGTGATTTTAATTTCTTTCTGTGCAATTTGAGTGGATTTAGGAAGGGAATAAATAGGAGCAAAACCAGGACAGAAGCTAGGTTCTTGCTGCCACGCGGGAATAGACAAATCAAGAATCCAAGTCAGAGAGGATCTTCTCCCTTGCGTACTCAGTATTGCTGCCTTTCTTCATAGATGACAATATCTGAGAGTTTTTGCCGAGGCATATATTTTTTTTTCCAGTCCCTTCCCCTTTGACCTTTCATTTTCCTCCAAAAGGATCAGCATTGAATGTAAATTTCGTTAAAAATGGGTCGATATAAGCCCCGTATTCGGAGTAATCTGGGGCAGACTGTACAGAGTACTGCATGAATTTTAGGCATAAGCGATGTCCGGACACCTCTGATAGGAGTCTAAACCTACGCGCTACTCATTCATCTGTTTCTAACGGTCAACCTAAAAGATTCCCTCAATTGAATCTTCGGGTTGGACCCTATATGTATATGCTATATCTTGTTCGGGTACGGAACCTTTCTGCTAGCTGCAGCTTAATTTAGGCTTTTATCGAAAAAAAGAAAACAAAAATTCGAAGTCACAACTACCCGAAGTTTATAAGGAGAAAAATAAGGAGAGATTCCCGTTTGGTAATAACGTGGAATCTGGATAGATAGTGAAGAGTACTTTCAGTTTGTTAATGCTTATGCAAAGAGTTCATTTAATTAATTGAATCTAATCAATTTTGAGTTATTATATTGGATGTATTTTTTATTAGGGTTAAATGCATGTCATGCTCCTGTGGTATGCGGTAATAGCAAATATGCCCATGAGGTAAACAAAGTCATTTTCATACCCCTGAGGTAAACATTCAGGAGCAAATATGCCCTTTCGTACCTCTGAGATAAACATAACGGAAGGGCATATTTGCTCCTGAATGTTTAACTCAGGGGTATGAAAAGGACTTTGTTTACTTGAGGGACATATTTGCTATTACCGCATACCACAGGGGCATGACATGCATTTAACCCTTATAATATGAAATGGTTAAGAAGGAAAGAGATCAGACATGCCGCACCAATCATATATCATTGAAACACTTTGATGACGACAAGCATGTGTGTAGGGTGCGAGATTAACCCAATTTATTTATTTTAAAAGTTTGATTGTGCTCATTAATGGGAGATGATAATTATTTGACAGTGCTTATATTATAAGTGGTATCCTACCCCATCCACTATTCATCTGAGACCACATAAAATTGAGAATATTAGAATGCTATTTTGACTGGCTAGGATGCCGGGCATTTGGTCGATGTAATGTTCTATAAAGTTTTGTATGAATGATTATCATTTAACATCGTGCTCCCGTGCTAATGAGTATTTTGGGAGATATGCTATCAGAATCATCTCTAATTTAGTGCTGGATTCTGTTGTCTAATTCAAGAAAAGAAATGATACAGTAATGTAGAGTTCACATATGTCTATCTCTCTAAATTGATTTTAATTTAATTCACATAATAAATTAGGGATGGAGAGAAAAGGAGCTGGCAATATCTTGGATTGAGTCGAATTTGTTGTTCAAATTATCCAATTCGAAGAGAAAAAAACATAAACACAACGTGTGGACTCCACAACATTCGTTGTTGTCAATGTTAATGGTAGTGTAGTGCGAGCCCTACAATATTCAATGCATGTTACGTCTTTCTCATTTTGAATTAGACCATTCAATTTGAGCAACAAATTGAAGATTATTTTGCTCCATGTATGTTGGCTTCAAAAGATCCCTAATTTCAATTTGCATTAATAAATAAGCCACACAACAAAAGAAAGGTAATGTTTGTTTACCGAAATTTTGGGGAATATTCTTAAAATTTTGGGAATCTTTTGAATGTTGAATTATTGAGGTTTGTGAAGTTTGACGTGTATGTGTACAAGTTGAAAATATTGAAGTATATTTATTTTGTTGGAAATTTTGGACCCCAAAATTTTGGGCAAAGAGACATGTCCAAGATTCCAAGACCTGAATGGTGCTGGACTTTAATCTTCCTGACGGTCTTTTTCTGTTCCGGGTCGTGGCCCAACTTAAAGCAACCTTCTACTAATTCGTCATTTTTCTTTTTCAGTTGTTGGGCCTCAACGCTGACTGAATACTGATTATTAACATTTGTGAAAAGTAGCCCAAAATGGTTAAGTGCTTAACCGGCCTCAAACTAATTCGTCATTTTCACACCAAGAATTCCTTTTACGTGGTGGGATTGACCGATTGAGATAAATAGGAGAAGCGGGACGAGACCCAAAACTCAAAATAGTTATTGCGTGAGGAAAACAAACCCCACCGGCCACCATAGCCTAGCCATCAGTGGCTAGATAGTGGATACAATTGGCCTCTTGTAAGTGTACCACTTGGACACCCATAGATAGAACACTAAGTTCAGCATGCTCAACACAGCCAAAAGCCAGAAAAAATAGTGAACATGACCGTAATTTAAGTTGTCCGGTATCCAGCCAGGCCTGCCATGCCTAGTGCTAATGTCCGTGACAATGAGCACAAGCAATGTGCTGAAATAGTTTCCTAGTGCAGAAGTTGTGAGCCACAGAGCCGAGCACAAGCTCCTCATGGCGTCAGGGGCCTCTTCATAGAAGAACTCCAACATCCCGATGTTCGTGAATACTTCCGCGCATCCAATGATGAAATACTGAGGCACTTGCCAAAATATTGACATGGGTATGTGCTCGAGTTCAAAGTAGCCGTGCCTTTTCACCTCACGAAGTCTTACAAGCTCTAAAGCCCCCGCAGTTAGCATAGCAAAGACTGAAATAACAAGGCCGATTGCTATTCGTTGGAGTTGAGTGAATCCATTGCGGTGCCCGGTGTGTTTTCTGGCAAACGGAACGATTAATCGGTCATAGACCGGAACCCAGAAGATCACACTAACGGTGTCGAAGAGGGAGAGTGAAGCAGAGGGGATTTCAAACTTGCGGCCCATGTGAAGGTCCATTGTGTTGCCTTGTAGAACAAACAAGGTGCCCATCTGACTGTATACAGCAGAAAAGATTATCCCTGTGGCCCATATTGGAAGCAATCTAATAATGGACTTGAGCTCCTCAACCTGGGTCACAGTGCATAGACTCCATGCATTCGCCGGGCCTTTGATTCTATCTGACTCTGTCTCCACTGCAGCCTTGTCAAAGAAACTGAGTGGGGAAGAACAAAAGCAAGACATTATTCAGCAACATATATAACTTCTGTACCAATAGTGTGTAATTTCCCTCACCGACGTTCTCTGTACCTGGGTGGTATGTGGGTTGTGAAGTCCACGCTTGGTCAGAGTTTCGATCGTTGGTAGAGGGAGAAGAAGAGAAAAAAAGTGTGTAGTTTCCCTCGTGCACTAAACTAAATTTTCATATGAAATTGATATAACTGAACATAGATTCACATAATGGAAACTGATGTCACATTATTATGGATTTGATATCTCAGCCGCATCCAATCTTTTTCATTCTTCTCTTTCTTCTATTGTCGTTTACTGTGGTTTTTGGATAGAGGGTTCGAGACAAAAACAGATGGAGTGTCAAACTGATGAATAATTCTTGTCATCCGCACATGATGAACGCCATTTGATAATGCTTGATGGGTTCTCAAAACCTACCATTTACTTTAGACTTATACATTCATCCACAACTATCTAGAGTCTAATATTTACTAATATCTTCCAAAAATTTATCGTACTTTTCTAAAGTTTAAGAAAGTAAAGTAAAAAAGTTCACATGAGGGCATATCAACTAAATCCAAACAGAACTTTTACCAGAACTGCTCCGTATGATCAAGCTTTCGGCTTCCTTTGACGGCAGATTCTTTGTCCGTAGTCTCATGAAGAAGAGACTTGTCAGTAGGAACTTGTACATTAAATTTCCTGAAGCACGCAAAAAGGACTTGACATATGCGTGTCAAGGGACTCCCACCAGGCCTCTGGTTTCTATACAACCGGGTACCCGAGAAGAAGCTCACAACAGCAATTGCCATTGCCACAGCTGGGGTGCCAAATCCCCAACCCCAACCCACGTTCATTTGTATCCAAACGAGCACGGAAGAGGCAATGAGGGCCCCAACGTTGATTGAGAGATAGAACCAGTTGAAGAACGAGCCCTTCTTTTCCTTCTCATGTTCATCAGAGTCATCAAATTGGTCTGCACCAAAGGAGGAAACACATGGCTTAATCCCACCAGTCCCAAGAGCTATCAGATAAAGTCCTACAAAAAATACTCCGGTTTGCGATCCTGTAGGATGGCAAGCATTAGTTTTGTCACACGGTGGCTTTAGTCCGGAAACAGAAACTGAGAGAGTCAATAAAGTCATCCCCTGCAAGAATGAAGATAGTGATTATCTCACAGGAAGAAAGAAAAGACTATGTTAACATACACAATGGGTGTTTGAAAATTTGAATAGGCATATATACTTACAATGACATAAACAAGAGAGAAGCAAGCAATTGTCCAATATCTTCCCAAGTAGGCATCGGCTAGAAAGGCTCCAAGCAAGGGTGTGACATAGCACGTCCCTGACCAATTCGTCACATTATTGGCTGCCACAACATTCCGTTGGCCTAGTCGAAATTTGAGATAGTTGACAAGGTTCGTGTTGATTCCATAGTATGCTAATCTTTCACAGCACTCGGTTCCTGTCCAAATGAGAAGCTTCGTAAGTTCGTAACCATTTTACTTTGATCATACAAAAAGGATGTCGAAGAGAGAGATCTTCATGGTTGACGTCAAAATTAATGGAATTGCAAAAGGGAGTACCTAGGATGTACGGGCATGCTCTCCAGGTTCCTGTCTCTTTCTTGATGGCGGGCTTGTTACGGAAATCAGTCGTTCCATCTTTGGTGTAGCTGTCGTCTTCTTCCATTGATGTGCACAAACCCACAAAGGAGAATCCCTTTATGCCGTAGATAAGTCTCTCCGGAAACTCACTGTTCCTTCAAGTTTATACCCAAAGAGCCATACAATTAGACAGACATTAAAGCTTCCATAACTGCCATGATAGGAACTGAACCTTACATCGCACCCTTGTCATATGCCATGCCCCAGCATTGCGCTGTACGATCCGCTTCTACATAAACCAACTGCGAGAAAGATATTCATAAACTATTGATCATGAGCTTTCTGTTCTTCTGAAAAAATATTGATGACCTTATTTCAGCTCGAGTCCTTTTGTATCTCTTAATTAAGCACGAATTTGTCGCTGTGCATGGCAGGCTGTTCAAGCTACTCCTTTAAATGTATCAGTGACACGTTACGGCCCCCTCAAAAGTAGTGTCACATAACGGTTGGCGATGGCGGTGGCACCGAGTGGCAGAAACTAGAGACTCGGAGAGAGTGCTAAAATTTCAATAAATTCGAATTGGAGAAGAGCTACACGGATGCAGGCTTTGGTGTTGGCTACATTCAGCCCTTTAACTTCGCCTCTGGTACTCCTGGCACGCCTTCTTAGGAGGAATGAGTCAATATCCGAAAATCTGTTTTCTGATCTGTTGCAAAGGATGTGGGTGCTCGCTATCTGCTATCTCCTGTCTACTGGATATTGAAGCAGCTTCAGTCGTTTGAGACGTGTGGGAAAATGGACAAAAGTTAAAAAGGGATTATTTGGAAAGAGATTTAGGTTTAGGTTTAAACTTTAAATTTCAAATTCTGAAGATTAAAAATAGTTGGACGAAAAAAAAGATAGACATGTACTTGCTTTTCCTTCTCTATTGTCCGCCTATGTTTCTGCTAAGAGAATTAGATGAGCCTAGCGGATTCGTGGAAGAGTCCAATTCTTTTCCCACAAGTACTGATACTGGTTTTATTTTTGGTAAATTAAGGGTAATGTTTGTTTGTTAAAATTTTGGAGTTGGAGTGTGTTTATTTTGATGAAAATTTTCATGCCCTGAATTATTGGGGAAACAAAAATCACCTTTATCTGTTCCAAATGTTAAGTTGTATTTTCTTATATTCTCCCTTGTATCATTCTAAAAATCCTAATTCAATAAGGCAAATTACAATTTATTCACCTTTATCTGTTCCACTATCACTTGATTCTCAAATACTCTAACAAACATTAAATGGTTACAACTTATTCACCAAATTATGTTGCAATTAATAAATAAAAAAAGCTTAAGTACATGTCGTTTCTTGAGTTTACAGAAGTCCAGAAGAAAGTAGAAAGTTGGGAAGGACTCAAACAGCAGACTTATTTTTTAGATAAAGATAATGCCAGGTTCCATTCCAAGCATGGTTTGGAGTGAGTAGTAATGAGTTAAAATTTGTGGAAATATTTGAGAATATGATGAAGTTTGAGGAGATAAATTATAATTTTCCCAAGAATATATGTTTCATTATTCAAATTATTTGTTAGTGTTTGAGTGTTGCCAAAATTCGGTGTCAAATTTAAATTTAAATTGAGCTGTATTTTAGAAGCTAACTCCACCCACTCAAAGTTTATTAGAAAATTTAAAAAAAATTCAAAATTTTGATAATAAACTAGAAACAAGAAATATGTCTTACAATAATTAATGTACATTGTAAGACTTCTCAGGCAGTGTGAGCGTTACAATATTTAAATTTATGTTGTATTTTTTTTTTCTCTTTGAATCTAATTTTAAATTCGTACAGTAAACTAAAATTAGAGAAGATATCAGTCTATCTATATTTTTTTAAAATGTAATTTAAGAAGATAAAAAACAAAAATACATTAGAGAAATTAAGTATTCGAACGAAAAAGAGACGAAAAGAAACTGACAAAAGAGAAAAGAGACACATTTGTAGTGTGGCCAATTCTTGTTCATTCAAACTTTTTGATGTAGCAACTTGCTAGGACCTACCCGTATACCACGAAATGACCCTTTCACTTTCTAAAGAGTTCAACCACAAGAATTACCTTTTATGGGCTAATATATAGTTTCAAAGGTGAATTACCTTTTTGCACCACTTATATATAATATAATACCTCTAACTACCGTATTAAAGTGAAGGACATAATATGGAAAAGAAAACAAGAAAAGATCAGGAGGAGAAGGAGAAGGAGAGTGTTGATTTGGTACTTACCCACCGTTAGCTTCAAATATCTTGGCTTTCAAACAAAACATGATGCACCCCTTCATGTCGGCCTCCTATCTGATACATGACCTGAAAGCCATTTCCCAACCATTTTTTATTTTGCTTCTAAGCGTTCGAATCAAATATTGACACCCAACTCCTCCCTGTCTAGAAGGTTTACATCATATATATATATATATATATATATACCCTTTGAGAAATACATGAGACCAATCAATATCACACGTGTTTTGGCCAAGCTACACTGAAAGCTACATGTGGAGATTCGGAGAATCTTCATATATACCTTCTTTGACCATTAGCTACCTCATCTACTACTCTAGAAGATAATTTATATGGGCCCCAAAAGAGATATAATCGATTATCTTCATTATATTAAAGTTAACAGTAACATTGTACTATTTTTTAATTTTCATATTTATTCAACATGTTTATTTTTATTTTTTTATTTTATTCTCAATATTTTTACAGAGCACTGTTTGTGCATTTAAATGCTCGTATTAGATGTGGAATTTGCTTTATTTTTATTTTCCCCTTTTCTGATCATCATGTGGATATATATATATATATAGCTAGTCTGGACGTCCATCTGACAATTTACCCTCCACCCAATATTCAAAAATAAATCATGATTTCCTGGAAGGATTTCTTTAAAAAAAAATTATATAATTAATTAAGTCATTATGCTATTGGTACGCAGAAGACACTCTTTCTTTTGTAACTTATATTACTCTTCAACTATACCAGTCATCTTGACACTTTGCACTAAAATTTATTCATTTTGGCATTATGTCTAGTAATTATTGATTTTTTATATACGTACTTTGCATCCTTTATTAAAAAAATTTTGGGAAAATAATTTTTCAGCTCTCAAAATGACAATTGTATCCCATATTATTTTTGACAGTGACCAATTTATAAGGTTAAAATCGTAAGTTTAGACACTACAAAATTAATTTTCTTTAAAATTGATGACATTTTTTTTAATAAAAGTATAAAATGTCCGAAATCAATAATTCATGGGTGCAGTTTAACAAAAATAATAGTAGGTGCAAAGTGCCAAGACCCGAACTTAAAGGATGCAAAATGTATTTATCATATAAAATGAATTTTTTTCCATACCTAGCTACTTGCTGATCGTTCGACTTAAAAACAAACTAATTAATGGACCGTCCGACTTGTTTGGTGATATGTAAACGTCAACCTTTGCAAAGATTTTTTCCTTTCTTAGTAATTTTAGTAATAAAAAAATTGTGGAATGTTTCATAGTTAATTATCTTTATGGGTTTTTTTTCCCCCGGAATACCATGTTCTGGTGAGAGATTTTTCCGTCGGGGATGAAGGGTTAGTTCCATTATATATTGTACGTACCAACTAAGCATTAATGGTTTTTAACCAAACCTAAAGATCAATAAGTTCCAATAAACCTAATTATTCATCTATAAGGTTTTAATCCGAAATAGCAAAAGAGCTTAACAACAACAATGTGATCTATCCAAAAGTACAGGACTGGTCCATTGTAAGTAGAACTTTATGTGACATTCAAGATATCAAGGCCAGGAAACACCCTCTTTGTCTATCTTGTTAATCAAGAATCCTTTGGTTCACCTAACTAAGGAAAAACGACATGGGAGCAATGCGTCTGCCTCCTCTCTTTATAAGCGTGCGTTGGAGAGTCTTTCCTGACTACAACAAGCTAGAAATTATCAAAACACGGCCAGGAGAGAAAAACACAAGTGAATATTGATCAGAGAGAAAACGCGTTAGAAATGGATTCCTGCAGGTTTCGGGTTCTGCTTCTTGTGGTGTGCTTTTTACCTGTTTTGATCGAGTGCAGGGTTCGCCATTACAAGTTTAATGTAAGTTCATTTGTAATGTTTTATTCTCCATTTTTAATAACATTGTCATGTACATTTTAGAGCTAATTTGGAGTTGCGTTGCAGCTCAAATTAACCATGCAAAAACAAGCTATAGCCTAGCTAGCTGCATGCCATGAATATGCGTGGATATTGATAATATTTCCCCATGATTATTTCTTTGTGCTTATCTTCTTGATTCGAATATGATACACCCGCCACAAAGAGGACAGAATATATTATTGCATAAAAGTCACTTTTATACTTGAACCTATATATGATTTTTGTTCCTAGTTTTCAATAACTTAAACTGAAGGGAAAATTTCACTTTACGCTCTTAAATTATGGGGTCAATATCACTTTAGGAGTTCAAACTACTGAGTTATTTACATTAAGCTATCGAACTACCAAAATTCATCGATGTGTGCTCTCACATAAGATCCGACGTTCAAAATTGTGCCACAAGTCTCATTTATAACATATGTGACACGATTTCAACTGTCAAATCTTTTTTTATTGTGCACAATGATGAATTTTCGTAATTCGAGAGCACAATGTGAAGAACTCTGTAGTTCATACCCCTAAAGTGACATTAACTCAATAGTTTAGAGGCCAAAGATCGATGACTTGTTTCCTAAACTTAAATTAGGACACTTTTCATGTACGTTTGAAATTTTAGAGCTCTCAAGCTACGAGGAATTGAATTTTTAAGGAAGATAGCTGTAAAGAAATCGTGTTTTCCAATGAGTATTTTTATGTAAGTGTAACTTTTTCTTTAAAGAATATAAAGTACATATATATCCTTTGGTTGCTGCCAAACAGTAGACAAAAGGAACCCATAATCATTTTACTTAATTTGCACTTTATTTGAAAGCTAAAGTATATATATCATCATTCAGATAATTAATCACATCACCTAAAGTAGATAATAATCAAAAGAAGTATATAGAAGGTACGCCCTCTAGTTGTTACTAGATCACCACAACTTATGGAAATCGATAGCTAATTTCCAATGATCGCGCATGCATGCCTGGTATTAACGTGGACTAAACTTCCTTGTGGATTACGTGTGAAAGGTGGTGATGAGGAATGCCACCAAACTGTGTTCAAGCAAACCCATTGTCACCATCAATGGGAAGTTCCCAGGACCCACCCTATATGCTAGGGAAGACGACAATGTGCTTGTCAAGGTCGTCAACCATGTCCAGTATAATGTTTCCATCCACTGGTAATTAAGCTACCAAACTATCTTCTTCGTCACTCTAAATTAAATACCCAAATATATATATATATATATATATATATATATATATATATAAATAAATATGTATTAATCATTTTTTCTTTTGCTTCTTTTTCTAATTAATGCAGGCATGGTGTTAGGCAACTCCGAACAGGTTGGGCCGATGGGCCAGCATATATTACCCAGTGCCCAATCCAGCCAGGGCAAAGCTATGTGTACAATTTCACCATCACCGGCCAGCGGGGAACACTTCTTTGGCATGCACATATTCTCTGGCTAAGGGCAACGGTCCACGGTGCCTTGGTCATTTTGCCTAAGCTTGGCGTGCCATATCCCTTCCCTAAACCCCACAAGGAAGTCGTTGTTGTCTTAGGTAACGTCAGAAATTAAAGAAAATATCCATTTTTTCTCCATTAACTGTATATATTTCTGACAAAGCTTTTTCATGTTGTTGGTCCAAGATTTATAGAATTTGATTTTGTTGTCTAGCTAACTTGTATGAGTTGCAGCTGAATGGTGGAAATCAGACACTGAAGCTGTGATCAACCAAGCTCTGCAGGGCGGATTAGCGCCAAACGTCTCAGATGCTCATACCATTAATGGCCATCCAGGACCAGTCCCTAATTGTTCCTCACAGGGTACTGATTAGTGAACATATATAGACATGAAACTACATCAAACTTTATGGTTTGGTCTTTGCAAAACAACATGGTTCACTTAATTAAGAGCTAATTTCTGGCAAAATGTTTTGATCATGTGCAGGTGGGTTCACATTATCAGCCCAAAGTGGTAAGACCTACTTGCTGCGTATAATCAACGCTGCGCTCAATGAGGAGCTATTCTTCAAGATAGCGGGGCATAAGCTAACAATCGTCGAAGTAGATGCTACCTACGTGAAACCTGTCAAACTTGACACCATTGTGATTGCCCCTGGCCAAACCACGAATGCTCTGATAACAGCTGATCAAAACTCTGGCAAGTACATGGTAGCTGCCTCTCCATTCATGGACTCTCCTGTGGCTGTTGATAACCTCACTGCGACGGCCACTTTGCACTATTCAGGCACGCTTGCTAGTACACCCACAACTCTTACAATTCCCCCTCCAAAAAATTCTACTGCAGTTGCAAACACATTCATTAACTCCCTACGAAGCCTTAATTCCAAAACATACCCCGCCCAGGTCCCATCAACCGTTGATCATAAACTTTTCTTCACAATGAGCCTGGGGATCAATCCTTGTCCGTCTTGTGCAGCCGGTAACGGAAGCCGGGTGGTGGCTGCTATGAACAATGTTACATTTGTTATGCCTACCACTGCCCTACTTCAAGCACATTACTTCAACATCAGTGGGGTGTACACCACCGATTTCCCTGCCAACCCACCACACGTATTCAACTACACAGGCACCCCACCATCAAATTTACAGACCACTAATGGTACAAAGTTGTTTAGGCTGTCTTACAACGACACGGTTGAACTTGTTTTGCAAGACACTGGGATTATTGCCCCTGAGAACCATCCACTCCATCTACATGGGTTTAATTTCTTTGCCGTTGGAAGGGGACTAGGGAACTATAATCCGAAGAAAGATTCCAAAAGCTTTAATCTTGTGGATCCTGTCGAGAGAAACACAATCGGTGTGCCGTCTGGTGGTTGGGTAGCAATCAGATTTCGAGCAGACAATCCAGGTAGCACATTGGGTCCGAACCCGGTTATATTTTTTCCAATTCTGTTCTCACTTATTGGCTTCTCGATTAGTTTCCTTAATCACTAATTTTGCTTGTGTATATACAATTGTAGGAGTTTGGTTCATGCATTGTCATCTGGAAGTGCACACAACATGGGGGCTTAAGATGGCATTCTTGGTGGACAATGGCAAAGGACCTAATGAGTCGGTTATACCTCCTCCAAGTGATCTGCCGAAATGTTAAGCTAGCCAGCTGGCCAACAAAAAAAACGTACAACTACACAGTTAGAGAAATCTCCGACTCAAAAGAGAGGTGGGAGAGACAGGGGCAGCACAACAAAGAAGAGCAAGAACGAAAGAGATAGTTCATAAACAACCAAAGATATAAGATTCGGTCCTTGTTTTAGGTCAAATTCGAAAAATTTGTATAACCATGTTTTAATAAGCTGATTGTAAGAGCATTGCAGTTGTTCAGACGCCATATGCTTTTTTTCTTTTCTTTTCTTTCGGGAAGTAGTGTATATTTTGGAATTTGCATGTTCAAGGTTTTGCGATCTATGAAGGTTCTAATAATTATGTATACTTTGATATGGTCTTCTATGGTGCTCGAACTCAAAATATCAAACATCTTTCAAATAGATCAAAGTCGGTACGAGTGTGAAAGACATATAATTGCACTCAGAGCCCAATTTCTCTGAAAAAAAGAACTTAAAATTGTGCGCTAGGCCCGCCCACATATAATATGACGTTCCTCATTACCTACTCCAAGGAACGTCTTGCTGCCCATTGAGGCAATAAGCCATAGGTGGTCCATGATTATCGAAGTTGAGTAGCAATCTATCTCAGCAAAAAGACTGAACCAATTAGGCGAAATTTCATCACCATCAGTGATATGTAGCAATATTAGTCAGGAATCGAGACCTGTTTTCTCTCTTTTCCTTTCTATTAAAGAGAAAAATTATGTTGCACCCAATTTTTGTACAAGCGATTCAAATAGATCTCGATTAGCTGATACATTGACTAAGCTGGAAGTGTAATGCCAAACATCTTACATTCAAACGACTTCATAGATCGTGTATGATTTAAATTAAGAACTTGTTGTGATGAGCTGGTAGCTAGGAGTGGAACTGATCACGCTTACAATATGTCTAAGAGTGGAAGTCTATCCTTTCAACCATTGAACTATTATCACTGAGACGAACTTTTCTTTTTAGTAAGCTCACAAATTAATTTTGGGCAAAACTTTTAAACATTTCAATCAGCGAACTATTGTCATTGAGGGGACGTGTTCTTTTTAATCAATTTTGGGTAAAAGTTTTAAGCAGTCAAAGTCTATGACACATTTAATTAGTTACAACCCCACATTGCATGCCCATACTGGCTTGCAATTGGGTACAGAATATTGTATTGTCTTGGGAGCAGTGTACCATGCATATGCTTTGCAAGTTGTAAAAGCACTCGGATGGGCCAATTATTAGACACCCTCGGCACTCAGCAAATTATAATATTTTGTCCAAAAAAACATTAACGAGAGAAGAAAATGCAGTTATACAAAGAACAATAAGCTTATGGGCAGGTATAACCAGTCATTTATTTTTTCAAATAAGGAAAGGAATCTTTATTTATGGAAACCTCTGCTTTGTTTATGGGATTATCGTTTCATTCCCAACAAACGCCAGGCTAGACTACCTCTAAGTGGGAGACAATAAAATTTTCAGATCAAGAAAAAAAAATGTTTCTTAAATTATTGTTCATTCATTTGGGAGCAGACCCGGCCGGAGGTAGGGCTGAACAATCGGATTTTCGGTCTGGTTTTCGGACTAGAAATCCGGTCGGACCTGATATCCGGTCCTCCTAAAATAGAGGACCGCGGTCCGGTCCTACTAAATGTGGTCCGGACCGGTTTCAATTTTTTTAAAATTTTTTTAGGTTAATTTCAAAGGGGAAGGACATATAAAAATGTAGAGTTTTAGTTTAGATTAAAAATAAACGTTTTAATTTTATAATTTGTATTAAAATTATAAAAAAATATATTTTTAATTTATATTAATAAATGCGGTCTGGTACGGACTAGACCGCATTTTAAAAAATAGGACCGGACCGCAAATTCGGTCCGATTTTCAGGTCCGGTCCGGTTGTGTGCAGCTCTAGCCGGAGGGGCAGGTAGAGGCGGGTGACGGCCTGACGGGACCTCGCTAAAACTTCGATTATTAAGGTTTATGTCGTCAGGACCTAGCTCGTTTTTTTTATTATTCTTTATTTTTAATACCCAACCCAAATGAATATTGAACCATGTAGAGTTTCATTTTATTATACTTTTATAGGAAAAAACAGTGGCTTCTAAATTCAAAATCAATAGTAATGCATATTTTGTTCAATTCTTACTTCAAGATTCTATCATTACTTAAAATGACATAATATAAGTTTGTTTATTGGAACTGTTTCATTGTATGTTGGCTTATTTTTATTATCTATCTTTTTATTTTTATTTTTAATATTCCGTGATAATTGTTAAATAGCAGAAGATGTAATTGTTCACTTTTTGGAAGACATTCGACCTGGGGATCCAGTGTTTGACGGTTCTGATATTGATTTCAGTGATCTCTCTAAACCGTGAGGTGGTCATCGAGAATTACCATTTCTAGACTGCCGTCTTGTTTTATTAGAAAGGCCAGTTCTGAGACTGACCGACAGTAATTAATGTTTTTTTTTGTGATGTATAAATTAAGTTGTATGCCTCACACTTCTGTTGTCGTTTTATTTTATTTTGCTAACTAAATTATGAGGACCTTTTTATTTTTCATTCTTGTGGTCCACAATTCACATTTTTATGTTGTTTTAATTATGTAGTTACTTATCTTCTTATCTCTAATGTGAATGATGTTTATTAAACTATGTTGTATTGTCGAGTGGTGAAGCTGCTTGCTAATGAAGAATTAGTGTAATTCTGGGTGCAGGTTGTTACAACGTCAACCTAGCTACAAGAACTTATCAATATTATTTCTTATCGCGTTTAGAATATTGTATGTTACAAAAGATGAAGCAGCAAGTGCTGGTATATTCAATTGCACAAGGATAGAAAGAAAGATGACAAAAACGTACACCAACTTCAAAAAATTATTTTGTATTTGATATATTTCCAATTTCTCCATAACTTCATGCTCTCTGTCATGAATAATATATATATATATATATATATATATATATATATATATATATATATATATGGATATCCTCGATGCCATCTTGAATAGTTTATTAATGTCCATTGTGTTATCTGTGGCCTTTACCTAACCCACAATTAGGTAATCTAGGATTTTGTTTGTGTTTATGAGTAATGACAACCTTAATAGGCCTTTGACCGACCATTAACTAAACTACAATGAGAAATCGTCTTTTGGTTAAAGTAATTAACGAACCCTACTTGTACGTATGCCGAATAAAAAACCCTGCGTTTGCTTTCCCACGTCATTTAGAGCGCCGTGGTATGTTGGCAAAACTCTTTTAAATAATTTGATGGTTTTTTTTTACCTGTCACACATCTGAAAGTAGGGTTGTGCAAGAACTTGTCGACTTGGAGCGGTGAACCAACTCCAATGAGTGTAGTTCGGCGTCGGACGGGATCGAACACACCTAAATCGCTGCACCGGGTTTGAGAAAGTTGTGTTGGTTTTTGTTATAACTGTTATGATCTTCGAGAGAATATATTTTTAAAAATATTTCTTTTTGAATATCTTTTTCATAGACCTATCTCTTTCACAAATACCTAGAAAATTAAATATTTAACTTAAAAGACAATGATAGACTGGTTTATAAAATCATGCTACTTAGATATTAACTATTTTTTTTACAAGTAACAATTAAATGTCACTTATATATTGTTTTGTGTGTTAGCATATTCCTAAAGTTCGTAATTTTCGATTGAAGCATATCAACTATGAACGACACAGTCGCCTATGAAGCCTGAGTCATGAATGAAGACAGGGAGAACAATATTTATATTAAGATTGGGTAGATTCGTGTTAAACATAATCCACATAAAGCCATTGACAAAGACTTTAGTTGATCATTTGCCCATAACTTGCTGCTCCAACCTTCTATATGGCCACTAGTCCTCTCTCGCCTTCTCATCTTTAGAGGACAGTGGACATTACAAGGAAGGTAAAACAAATGAGACGATGATAGTAATTTGTTTAGTAATTTGGTTGATAATTGTCGGCACATGAAGGATGTTAAGATCCCCACAATTTTATATAAAATCAATTATGTTTGTTTCTAATTGGTTAACGTTTTCAACTTGCAATTTTTTATGTTTCGAAGGGAGGGGAAAACGAATAAAATAACTAATTTTGAGTATAAATTTATTCAGTTTTACTGCGGCTATTTTTGATTGGTTAATTAGGTATTGGACTTTTCCGTATTCTATTTCGAGAGGAGAAATAATAAATAAAATAATTGCTTTGGATATCCGTACCATTAAATAATAAAGCAATTTGAGATCAGTCCCATTCACTTGCTCAAAAAGAGGTCCCCCCTCGCCCACGTAGCTCGCCTCTATACAACCTCCGGCTATTGTAGCTGCATCAACTCTTTGCACCAATCATGTGAACCTTTCCTTGTCTTTTTAATGTATTTTTTTTTCTTTCTCCTCCCTTGATAATGGATACTAGTATTAGGGCTGCACAATCCGAGTGTAGGTGCCAGTTTTGGCCAAAACCAGCACCTACACCAAATAGGCCATTTTTCAAAAAATTGTCACCTACATCTACACCGTTAAGGGCAAAAATCGGTCCTTAACGGTGGCAGTTTCCGGTTATCCTACATTCATATTAGTCCATTTTTTTAGCATATTATGCATTTAGCCCAATGTAATGTAATTGACATTCAAGGGAAAACAATGCAAGAAAAGAAAAGACACATAATAGTACAGTTCTAGTTATGTAACAATTAGTCTCAACACAAATTGTAAGGAAATCAGCTACCAATGTCTGGGGCTGAATTCTTCCCTAGCAATCCAATTCTACTCAATTCCTTCTCTTTGTTTCTATTCTCCTAAAATCTTCAGAGCATATGGCCAAACACAGTCTGAACAACAAAAAGTCATCCAAAGATCAGAAACAATCAATAGGCATGTGCCCAACTGAAATTTTAAGCATGTGAAGACTTTTCACATTATGTCATTCTATTGATTGAATCTTAAGCATGTGAAGAATTTTAAACTAATGAAATCCATACAATGTGTACTATTGATTGAAATGAATAAAACAACAAGTATCCATTAGAATTTAAATTTGAATTCATACCAATTTTGCTATAGAGAGAGTTCCCCTTTTCTTCGCATGTATCCCTCAAAACCCGAAGATCAGATTCTGAAAACAAGTGCTGAATATTCCTTGCAAATGTTCCAGTCATATTGTGTAGTTCAATCAGGGCTTCTAGATGTGTAGTCCGAATCTTGATACCCTTTGGCATATCTCCAGATAGAATATTCAAAATATCTGTGACATTATATGCAGGAATGGAAGGAAAAACATTTTAAGAATTGTTCCTCTGTTCAAAATAAGAGAAAAAACTGCTTCAATTTATGCTATGGAAATCATAAACATACACAATTCATATGTTGTGAATTCTATTTGAAAGTCTATGTAGCAACCCAAAAAGGGGGTGAATTGAGTTTTAAATAATTTAACAATATCTCTATAGATTTAAAACACCAAACACAATCAATCACTATAAACCACTGCAATAAAGAGTAATACAAATAATGAAACTTGAAGAGATGATACCGTAATTTTTAGGTGATTCGGCCAAAACACTTGCCTACATCCACCCCCAAGGCAATTGACTTCCTTGGGCTTTCTCCACTAACTATCAAATAGGTAGTACACCTTAGCACCCCGGGTGCTAAGGAACCTTCACAAAACATTTCTTGAGCTTACGCTTTAACTCCTCTTCTCAAATCCCAACACCTAGAGATTTCTTCTACTCACTAGAGTAGGGCTCAGTGTTTACCCAACACTCACAAGATTTAACTTGAAGGGGTATGAAATGAAAAACCACAATTTGACTCTTTGAAGCCGAATTTACAAATGTGTAGTGCAAACTATATGAAGAGGATAAGATGTACAATAGAACACTTGGAATATGGCAGGGAAAATAGCAGGTCTTCTTGTTTGGTGCGGAACTTCACTCTTCTTCAAAGCTTTCTCTCTATTTCAAGAAGTTAGGTCATGAAGTAAATGCAAAATCGTCGTGTAGGTGAGAGCTTCTTCTTTTCTTCAACAACCGGTCCTCTATTTAAGTAATTTTTTCTTCAACGGTCGAGTGGGTAGGTGAGAATAGCCGTTGGAAATTTTCCCATGAAATGATGAGCGATTTGATGTCTCTGATGTCATTTTGAAAAATCCTCAAACCCGTGTAATGTGTCAACACTTCAACTAGCATGTGCTGACACATAAAATTTGAGCTAAAAATTAATGCTCGGGAGTCAGTGCAATGTGTCGACACATGTTTTGGTCAAAAACACATTTCTCGGGTGCAATGTGTTGACACTATAGGGTCAATGTGTCGACACATGTTTTTACTTGAAAAACATGTCTCGGGTGTTAGTGCAATATGTCGAACACATGTCCTGAATGTGTCAACACCTAAAAGTCCTGGAGACAAAAAACAGTGTTTTTGAAGTTTTCATCTCATTCCAAAACTATTTTAAGTGTCTATCTTTTGAAGAATTTATCAATCATCATGTGTAAATATCTTTAAGAACATTAAGAAGATTTTTAGAGAGATAAACTCAATCTTATTGAAATATAACTTGGAATTTGTGGATTGATGAAATAGATTCTAAAGTCTTCAAAAACTTAGAAACTTTTGTTATCATCAAAATCATTTATAGATTATTTGTAAAACAACCTTGGGCTAACACTATTAAAAAGTGATCTAGAAACACAAAAAAGGAAAAGTAGGCTCATTTAAAGCAGATTGGTTTCGAGAAGGTGACGAGCAATCAACACATTTTAGTCAACAAGATAAAGAAAGCTCAATTTACTGTCACCATAAGGCTTAACTGTCTCTGTCTGAATTACAACAAAACAATTGTCAAATTATGCAACTAAATCTCGGATAAAGTCCAGTACAAACTTCATGCTTCTAAAAAAATCTTTCTAGAATACCTTATTTTCAAGTCACTGATAATGAAGTAATGACAAAAATGATTAGCAGCCGATACCTAGAAAATGTTGCATTAATCGGAATCAGCAAGTTCCACTTGATTTCTCTTTGGGTGCAGGTAATATAGAAATTTCATTCATAAATGGAGAGGCTAAGTATAGACCTAAGTATACAGACGGCATAGTAAAGAACCACTAGGGAATTACAACCAAACATACAGCAGAACCAACATCCAAGTCTACACTCTTTGCTGTCTCTCTACAGCAGAACCAACAATCAAGCACACCAACATCCAAGTCTACACTCTATTATCCAATTAGAAACCCACCAAAGGGTAAGAAAACTGACCACATTGCGAAGCTTCTTGATCAAGGCCATTGGCTTCCGCTTTAGTCCCCCATGAAACCTATAACACCACAAGCAACACATAAATCAGACTCGTCTGCCACCGAAATCCCAAAAAAAAAGACATCAGATCCTTAGGGAAATTTGAAGAGCAACGAAAAAACAGAACGCAAATACAAGAGATAAAAACCTTGCATCAAACCCATGGAATTCAACTGGGAAAATGGGAAAAACAAGAGAGGGAAAGTAGGGAGAGAGAGAGAGGGGGCACGACGAAGGGATGTGCCGCCTGTACGCATGAGAGGGAAAGTAGAGAGAGAGAGACACGGCCACGGGTGGGGGGATGTCGGGAAAATCGAAGAGGATGACGAGGAGAGGCAAAAGCAGAGTCGACATAGGCTGAGGAAAGAGAGAATTCTCGATGAGCGACGGAGGCCCGAGGAGGCGTGGCCGGCGAAGGGTGGGGGATGGGAGCGATTGGAAAGGGTGGGGAGGGAGAGAGAGGCTATCGACAGGGGGTGAACTGAAGCTCGACTATGAGAGGGAGATGTTTTAAGGTTATATTCGAAACGACGTCGTTTTAATATAAAAAAATAAAAATAAAATAAACTCGGTGCCGGGTAAACCGAGAATCGGGAAAACCACCGGGTTTTCCTAAAAACAAGCCACCGACACCGGTGAGGCCGGGTACCAGCAACCCGGTGCCGATGCCAACAGATTTTACCAGTGGGGTTGAGCAGCCCTAACCGGTATGACGGTATAACATAGAATATTTGACTAGTATTGAAACTAACTTAAAACACAAAATTCGAATTAAACTGTTGCAAATTTCAAAATTTTCTTTTTTTAAATTTTGAAATGTCAATCCCAAATTTTATCTGAGCAGTATTAAATAATGTAGAGTCTACCTATTATGTCTATCTCTATTTAAATTGCACCATATAATTTAAAGAAAAAATCGTAAAGGATCCTACAAAGTCTTTTTTAAGCGAACTCCTCTTGTGAGGTTGATGGATTTATACTTTACCATTACGACTAAAATGCAGAATAATTATATCTGGACCGTACAAATTCATAAACATTTTCAAATAGATACATACGCCATGTTTGCAGCTAAATGTCAACGCTATTGTCAATGTTCAAGGTTCTTCATTTCTAATAGAACTACGAAAATGCTGAAATGCTCCTTAGCCAATCGCAGGTGTCCAGGAGAGATTGGTCTCTCTTTCTCTCTCTGCCTTCCTTCTTTAGCCGCAATGCTCCCCACTAGTACCATTTCCACCAATCAAGTCTCAACAGCTTTGACCCAATCTCCGTCTCTCTCTTGTCTCTTTCCCCCTCTATATCTCTCTCTCAGTCCTACTCATGACTCATTCCTGTTCTATAGATCTCTCTTACAAGGCCAGTACAAAGAGCTGACATACTCGGATTCGCTTCCTTCACGCTCTCACCTGGTCCTCTCCTTTTGCTTTAGCCTCCCGAGCTAAAAGAAGAAAAAGCACGTGGAAGCCCAAATCTTCCCACTTTCACCTCCTCATTTCTAGAGAATCACCCTCTGTACTCCATTTTTGTCCACTGAGTATTGTTTTTTTTTTTCCTTTCCATGGACTTTTGGTATCATCTCGTTTCCTATGGTTGGGAATTCTAGATATCACTTTGTGAGCTTAAAGTTGTGTAATTTATCGTGTCCTTTTTGTTATCTAAACTCGATCTGCGTTTTGCTTCCCTTGTTTTCCCTGTTGGTGATTTGGTGTGCTTTTGGATCTGATATGGAGCTCTAGGGTTTAATCTTTGAGGAACTAAGATCCACTTTTTCTAATAGTTTCTCAAATTTTCCTCGGGTTTTGGAAAGTTGGGTTCTTTTCTAGATTGCTTACCTTATGCTTGTGTGAAAAGGACGCTTGGATTCCTTTCAAGATATTCTTAATTAGTGCCTCTTTGGCCTTAAAAACTTCCACTTCTCTGTTTTTTTATCTGGGTGTTCTCTCTCTTTGAATTTAGAGAGAGAGAGGGGGGGAGAGGCACTCGGAAACTCATTGCCTGATTGCCTTTTGGTATGATTGGTATTGTGCTTGAATGGTACAGTTTGACCATACAGAACGATGAATAGTGGAATGGGAATTCTGTCTCCGGCCTCCTATCTGCAGAACTCTAACTGGTTGTTTCAAGAAAGCAATGGAGCCAAATGGACGCCGGAAGAAAATAAGATGTTTGAGAATGCTCTTGCTTTATACGATAAGGATACACCGGATCGATGGCTAAAGGTAGCAGCCATGATCCCAGGGAAGACTGTCGGCGATGTAGAGAAACAGTACATGGAATTGGAAGCAGATGTTAGTGATATAGAGGCAGGGTTGGTTCCAATTCCTGGTTACTATAACAATTCTTTCACACTGGAGTCAGTAAACAATCAAGGCTTTACTGGTTTGAAACAGTTCTTCAGTATCGGTGGGAAGAGCGGCCCATCCGCTCGGCCTTCTGATCAGGAACGGAAGAAAGGGGTACCGTGGACAGAAGAAGAGCACAGGTATTCCATGTCTTACTATATGCTGTTTTCTCTGAGCACACCTTGGTGTATATTTCGTCTAAAATGAACCCTGAGAATGGTGACTGTCAAAGATAATGATTGTGACAGCAAGTGCTGTGAATTTTATAGCCTGGATGCCAGTTTTCGCTCCAATTGAACCCTTTGCGAGATATGTTTTCTTGATCATTTTTATGGCTCGGAAATGCTTAAAGTAAGATGTTAGGAATCGAATTTTTCTGATAGATCGCGTTAGATAGTATGAATTGTTACAATATGATGATGACCTGTTCATGTAAGGTTTAGAAGTAGCTTCGTTTAGACCATTTGGTCTATTTGTTTGGTTGTCAATGTTATTCTGTCCTCCCGCATTTTTTTATGTCGTGTTAATGCATTATCGAACCGCAGGCAATTTCTGATGGGTCTTCAGAAGCATGGTAAAGGTGACTGGAGAAACATCTCTCGCAACTATGTGACCACTAGGACCCCCACTCAAGTGGCAAGTCATGCTCAAAAGTTCTTTCTTAGGCAGCTTTCAGGAGGGAAGGATAAGAGGAGATCTAGCATCCACGATATCACCTCTGTCAATGGTCCAGACACTACACATTCTTCGCCAGACAGTAATCAAGTTCCCTCACCAGATCACCCTTCAATAGTTATGCAGTTGCAGCAGCATCCAGAAATAGAAATAGCTGGCATGGACAGACAGCAATATTACTGGAAATTACCATATGAGGCTGCAGCCACAGCCGATCCAGCAAATGAGAACATATATATGGCACCATCTTGTGGGATTTCATCTTATGGACCTAAGTTGAAGGAACAAAATCTGCTTGGGGGTACGGCTCATGGATCTCCGTTTGGACATCACGATTTAATGTTTCAGATGCAGCCAATGCAGCATCAGTGAACTTGTGCCCTGAATGGGAATTCTAGAGGTCTGAAGGTACTCTGGATCAGAAAAAAGAAAACGAAGGGAGTTCTGAATGTATCGAAATCGCAAACCTTATGTAGTGATGTTTGATTGGACCACCCGTGCTATATAGTGGTCGTATGTGAATACGGATGAGGTCTTTTAGTTAGTCCTTAGTTACTCAGAATCTACAAAACTTAGTCTAGTTTCATCTCGTGATTGGCATCAAATTTCAAGGAAGTTTGTCTATGTGGAGCTTAGCTTTCATCAGTTATGCAGTTCTGGTTGTGTGTCGGGGATTTGAGGTTTGAAAGAAGTCACTTTCTGGAGCTTGAATGTGTTACAATCTTGCTCCTCAACTGAGGATCGTTCTCAAAATGACCTTGGGGATAATGGTCAAGACTAGATCTTAGGCTCTCCAATGATTACCCAATCAAAATACTTTTGATGGACATGTAGATGATACAGTCCCTGGGGAGATAGTCATCTTTTGGGTGTATTGAATGCTTTAAAAATGTTTGAGTCAAGAAGAATCGAGTACAAACTTCTCCATATCATTGGTAACGATTTGTCAATAAGCATAAATTCCTTGAAGCTCTACTTCCTGTATATGTCAGTTGCGACTCCTTTGTTTCATTTTACTAAATTGCTTAGTTATAAAAAAACGAAAAGGTCTTGGAGCTACTACGTTCTGTTTCTTGGTGGAGTTGTAGATCCTTTCATGATAATGACCTTTCTGCAATAAAATAACTTTTTTTCAAGCTTATCAATTACTTTAATCTACATTTATTAGGAGCCCCCATTGAAGAATGAGGGAGGAGACTCTAAATATATTCTTGTCTGAGTCTTAAAGCAGAAAATCAAAATTCTGGCTATTGCTCGATACATGGAATATTGCTGCTTTAAATGCTTTTGTGCATTATTAGCTCAATTTGAATCAATTAATCTGGACAGTAGGCCATGCCATCAGATGCCTAGTCCGAAAATGCTGAGTCACAATAATTCCTCTCTGCAGATAACATTGTTCAATCCGATTGCTTTTTCTGTGATGCACTTCTCTTAACAAAAATGGGGTTTATAAACTTGATGATGGCAATGTATGACTGAGTTTAACGATCGAATCTTGACCCAAGCCATGACCAAGGGCCGCTAGGTTAAGCATCTTATGCTAAAGTTCACTTTTCCATTGTTCCTTCACGAGGATGATGGTATCTCTTCTTCCTTTTTCCCTCTTATTCCCTTTTCTCCCCGAATCAATGCCGGGGGTACGTAACAGATATCTCATGAATTTACTGGTGAATATGATTAAACCAGCAACTAGTCCATTCGCCTATATTCGTAGTGTGTGCTTTCTCTTTTGATCTTCCGCATATTCTGTTGAACTAGAAGATTTTCTTCTTCCCTCTAAAATAAATTGGCAAGAGCACCAAAAACTTGCATTGCATGCAGTCCCTCGGACTCGTTTCCAAAGGAATCATGGTTATATGATTCCTTACTGTACTAAAAGAAACTTTTGAAAATTGTGTTTGTTGTTGTCTTTGCACTCTTCAGTAGGTAGGATTACGCAAATGAACCTTTTCTTTAGGTCATGTCAGATTGTATGAACACTCTTTAAGTCTTAAAGCTCATAATGCTCGTCAAGATTCTCGAACATGGCGCTGTAGTATTATCACCACCCTCCATTTCGTGAATCGAAAGGTCTACCAGATCAACAATCTTCTCACTAGCCAAGCGCAGTGTGGAAAGAACAACCAACCCTTATTCGCAACTCATATCTTAATCCCTCTAGTGCTTCTGCATGTATTACCTCTATACGATATAGATTCCAAACAGCAGCAACTTGATGCGATAGAAAGATAGGATTATAAATTGGTTCTTTTTCATGGTGCAGTTTTCTTTTCCATCATCTCTAATGATCACTAGCTTAAGCAGCCGAACTACCCATTTTTCTTTAAGGGGCCGCAACTAATGGTTGTACGGCTTCAAAATTAGAATATGAATGGCAGAGCTTTATTTGGACATTTATATATAGTCAATGAAATAATGTTGGATAGTAAATTCCTCGACATGCAAATATTGACCCGCCCAAAAAAAAAGCAAAACCCTTCATTTGATGAAGTAGACACGATCTAATTAGAACTACACAAGACATATATACAAGTAAAGCTCAGAGATATAATATGAATTAAATTGTTTTTCAATAGTGTATCAATTGACTTTATATATATATTTCTTTAGTGGACATTATTATATAAGATATTATTCAAAATATTAGTATTAAAGAACATAAAATACCGTTGATTTTAGTTATAATATACCAGTTGAGTTACAGATATATTACTTTATTATTCATGGTGGAGAAAGATAATCAATGTAACATCCATATAGTTATTTAATTAGACCCATAAATAAAATCATAATATATGCTTCATTGGCAAGCAAATATTTATATAAACTACGCTGCTTTCTTTCTCACAAGCATACACGACTCGCGCGAGTGCTTTTATTAGTTATTTTTTGTGAAGATGGTTTGGAGCCAAATTAATTATGTATTATTTGGGGGGTACTTTTTAGATACCAGCAAACATGGAAGGAGTATATTATGCATTTTACAAAACATTGTGGCTCTTCCACTAACTTCCTTAGTTATCATGCATTAGATTGTTATAGTAAAAACTTCATCAAATATCTCTAAAAAAAAAAAAAAAACTTCATCAAATAACGTGAATAGTCGTCAAAACTGGGAAGATGACAAAAAGACTTCCTGTTGGGCGCTTGGAGTTTCCCGTTCCGTTTCGCTGCTTTCCACTTGTGGTCCCTATTGCTTTTGCTTTTGAAACCTACGTGAAAAGCCTAGTGCCCAACGTGCTGCTCACATTTTATCTTCGTCCCGGCCCTGTCCCACCCACTCCACAAAACACCTCAAGTCGGCATCACCAATATAAAAAGCATTACTCCGAAAGAAAATCGAAAAGGAAAGGGAGAGAGAGAGGGGGAGGTTTTAAAAAGGAATAGCTTTTCTGCAAGTTGCATAGGAGAGCACTTTCGCTGCTTTATTCTATTTCTGATCCAACCCTTTTCCCTTTGGATGTTGATTTGAGGCCACACACCCTCTTGTTTTTGTCCATCTTGCTTTGTTTGCCTCAGTGACGCTTGAAATACAGGTACCCCAAATAAAATAAAATAAATATTTGCAAAAACAAAAACAGAGCTGACAGTCACCACCAGAAGCTTAGTTATTGGTTCCGTTATTTTTTAAGTGATGCATTAATGTACTTTGGTCCATATAAATTTAAGAATATATACTCTGTTATGGAATCCTTCACTCGTACTACATGAAAGGTATGCAAACAAGGCAGAAAATGGAAGATTTTATAGATCTCTTTCTATATATATATATATATATATATATATATATATTCAACGAGTATACATGATATATATAACAATCGAGCATTCTTCTAACCAACTTTCTTCTATAGACGTATTCAGGGAACATATAACATCAAACAGTCGGCAGTCTCCCAAAGTTGTGTTTCCATTGAACGGGTAGTTGTCAGCGGGACGGGCTGATTTGCCAGGCAATGTGCGGCTGCAATTCCTTGTCATGCTTCACTTCGTTGAAAGTAGGCAAATTCTGCTCAAATCTTATAGCTTCGAAGTGGTAAGTTCTCGAGTGTTTAACAGAAAGCAAGAATAGAACAAAGTCACAATGCAGAGAGATTTGAGAATGCTCTGACTTCTCATTTCTGTTAACTTAGTTTACTGAGTATTCAAGTATTGTATATATAGACAACTTAAAACTATGGGCTTGGATAGCAAATATCTTGGCTTGCCTCTCTTTCTGGGGAGATCGAAGAAGAAGACCTTTGAGGACGTTAAAGAGAAGGTTCTTTCCAAAGTGGCAGGTTGGAAAATGCGCACTCTCTCTCTAGCAGGACGAACGACTTTGATTCGAGCTGTTGCTTCTTCTATGTCACTCTATGGTATGTCTATTTTTCTCCTTCCCAAGGGGTGGTGTGAGGATATAGACAAAATGTTGAAAGATTTTTGGTGGGGGTTCTCTCCACAGAAGAAGCACAACTTTACTCCGAAGGCTTGAGATACCATTTGTCTTCCAAAGGAGAAAGGAGGCAATGGGCTCCGTAAGATGTATGAAGTGAATCTTGCTTTGGTGGCAAAACTGGGGTGACAATATTTGCATAGCCCGGACAGGCTATGGTTGAGGATTGCTAAAGCCAAATACCACCCACTTTCGCCCCTCACGCCTTTTCAGGGAGGGAGTTGCTCTAGTTTTTGGAAAGGTCTGCTGCAGACTGGATCCCTCCTCTCTGTAGGTCTCTGTCGCTGGCCTAGGAATGGTAACACTGTGAGCTTGAGAGAAGACCCTTGGCTTCCGACGGGGGTGAACTTTCAACCTAGCTGGAAGGCAGGTGTTATCATGGACCCTTCTATTTCCATGGTTAAGGACTTGGTACGCGAAGGTCGGTGGAATGTGGAGTTGTTGCAGGAATTGTTTGAAGCTACATCTGTCGAAGCTATTTTGAGGTTGCCCGTTCCCCAATCTAATTTGGTAGATTCGTGGCTGTGGACTTTGGAGAAGAGTGATCTATTCTCTGTGAAGTCTCTGGTGGTTCAATCTCAACTACAAAGAGCTCCTGTGAGAATGATTCTGGACGAACAATCTTGGGGAAGGTTGTGGAAGTTACGGTTGTAGGATAGGCTTAAACTTCTTCTTTGGCAGGTTGCAGCAGGGGCCTTAAAAACCAAAGGGTCCTTGGCTAGGATCCTGGGTCATGAAGATGATGAGAGCTTCTTATGTCCGTTTTGTCGCCAAGCTCCTGAGGACACCATCCATTTATTGGTTCATTGCAGTGTGGCTTGCATAGCTTGGAGGGAGTCTCTGTGGGGGCTTCCCGATGGATGAGTTGATTGTGGAGTCTCCGGAAGCTCTTATTGACACCATTTTGAACGCCGACCGGGTCCTTCATGTGAGCAAAGGGAAGTTGACTGTCTTTGCCCTTAATGCTGCTATTATCTTTGACTGTTTGTGGTTCCTTCGCAACAAAGTTGTCCATGAGAATGCTAGTGTCGATACGAATCTGCTGATTATGTCTATTAGAAGGAGTTTTGCTGAACACGCTCAGGCTTGGTTGAAGACGCATCTGGGTGTTATGTCCCGGTGGGTTCCCCCTAAGGTTGGTTGGTTGAAGTTAAATTCGGACGTGGCTGTTCGTCCAAATGGGTCATTCATAGCTATCTCGGTTCGAGATTTTCACAGTTCCCTCTGTATGGCCTACATGGAACGATTTGCTGCTATGGACCCTCTTGTTGGTGAGGCTTGTGCTCTAACGGAGGCTATAGATCTTGCTCGCAGAATGAAGTGGACTAGAGTGGAGTTCGAAAGCGATTCTCTTATTCTTTGCAAGGAGGTCTTGGAGAAAACCCCACCTAGTTGGCCTATTGTTGCGATGGTAGAGAAAATTCGTGGTGGTTTGGCTGAGTTCAAAGATTGGAGGATCGCTTGGGTTTCGCGCAAGTGCAATGTTCTTGCCCATAAGTTGGCTTCTTGGGCTGCTAGTTCTGGTAGTGTAGGCTCGTTTTCCTTTCCTCAAATCCCCGAGCATATCCGGATGTGTGATATGCACTGTTTGTCCTTCTTTCCTTAATGTGATGAGTTTTGGTTTAGCTTCAATCGGGAATGACATGGATAACCTAATCGATAGTGCCATGTCTCAATGATCCAAGGAGCGTGGGAAGTGTGAATGCTGAAAACAAAAGCATGGTGTGATGAAAAAATCGAAAAGTTTAGAGAATTACCTAACATGGACAAAGGTGATTCTCCTGATCGTTGAGTTGTAGCTATTAGATTAGCCTGAGATGGTGAAGATTGACCACCATGAATCTTCAAAATCTTAATGAGATGATCGCATTGATCTTGAGAAAAAGGCAATGTAGAAATGAAATTATGTTGTTCATCATCAACAAAAGAGCTATCTGAAAAGCCATTAACTTGATTTGCAGATCCAGAAGGTTACCTAGGTCGATTGGATTTGTAGCCTGGTGGATAACCATGCAACTTGTAGCATTTATCCACCACATGCCCTGTCATTTCATAGTGACTGCATATAGGTCTATCTCAGCGCTGACTTCCTGGTTTTGCAGAATAGTGTGAAGAAACTTTGCTCAGCAAAGTAGTAGATTCAACAGAATCATGAGAGTGAGAAATTTCTCTTTGCCTCTCTTGAGAAAGCACCATGGCATAAACTTGATGCAGAGATGAAAATGGATCAATTAAAAGAATATGTTCTTCAGTTTGTGAAAGGCTTCTGTCAAACCATTTAGAAATTGCATGATTTTTTTTATTGTTGTTGATAATCTATCAAAGATTTAATAACACCACATTTGCAGGTCAGTTCACATTTGCATATAGGTTGGAGCTTAAAATTCATAAGCTCATCCCAAAAACTTTTCAACTTTGTGAAATAGGCACTGACTGATAGTTGATCTTGCTGTAAAGAGAAGATAGATCTTTGTAGTTGAAATATGCGAGGACTGATGCTCTCATAAAATCGTTCTTTAAGCTCACTCCACATGGCCATAGAAGAATCGATGTAGAGCACGCTGCTTATGATATCTGCTGATAAGTAATTGATGATCTAGGATAAAACCATCATATCACAATAGACATGACATCTGTGGATGATGGCTTGTGAATGGATCCATCAATGAAACGTGATGAGGACTTGGGCCCTAGACCAAAATACATGTCATAACGTTAGAGTTATCCAGACCCTCTTATTAAGTATTCTACATAGGTTCTCCTAAGAAATGTGGGATCTCAACATTCCCTCATCCTTCAAAGATCGACTTCATCATTGTCTGCGTCTCCCACATGGCCTCTATAAGGGGCTTTCACCGGACTTGGGCCTACGCTGACCCGTACCGGATCTATAGGGTCAAAGAAAATGAGTTCATGCAAGCCGCCACACGGCCTAGGAAAGGCTCATGGGCCACCAATTGATGAAGACCTGGGCCCTACACCAAAATACATGCCTTAAAGTTAGAGTTATCCAGACCTTTTTTATTAAGTCTTCTACTTAGGTTCTCCTAAGCAATGTGGAATCTCAACAGAATGCTTCCAAGCGTTGTAATTTTCATCAATTAGTAGTTGAGATACCAAAATACTGTATGAACTATCCCTATTGTGCAGATAATAGGGATTGGTTGGATCATTGATCACTTTCGATGAATCAGAGGTCATGGTAAAGGAAAAATCGATTGAAGATCGATCGAGAAAAAGGATAAATGAGTAGAAGATTGATCAGTAGAATGATCAATGTGGAAGAAAGAAAATCAGTGACTAAGGGATGATCGGTGCTCTGATACCATGTAAAGTTCTTGAGTGTTTAACAGAAAGCAAGAATAGAACGAAGTCACAAGGCATAGAGATGTGAGAATGCTCTGACTTCTTATTTCTGTTAAATTTGTTTAAAGAGTATTCGAGTGTTGTATATATAGACAACTTACTCGCATCAATGTGTTGTTATTCACGTTACAATAAACTGTGAAACTAATTAACTAAAAGTTGTTGGCTATATAATTCACCACAAAGTGTCACAGCCTGTAATATCAACAAAGATTTTTTGTCGTCCCACAAGTAGAGGTCTGATAGTGTAATTTTAACCAAATAAGGGAAAAACAGTCATCTACACAATGAGCCTTTTGTTTGAAGAGCAAGGCACGCGAGTCGGAAGCTTATCCAATGAACACACTAAGGTTGAGCTAAACTTCTGGCCACTAATCTATTCAACCATTAGATACTGTGGACATTGGCCTAAAATTGTCAAAAGGTCCCCAATAGCATATCTTGCATATGATAAGTAAAGTAATATGTAACAATTATCCAGATAGGTCTTTGGGCAGAAAAGGCAATAGATTAGCTCACATGTGGATTAGGATCCTCTGCAATTTCCTACCCGAATTATATGGTACAATTTAGAGAGAGGTAGACACAATAGGTAGATATTACACTATTTAATGTTACCAATGTAAAGTTTCGGGCAACCCTATAATGGGTTCCACCTGTTGTATCTATCTTTCTTTGAATTGCACCATGCAATTCAAAGAAAAAATTGCAGAGCATCCGAGTTCCATTTATGTAGCCTCCAATAGGCATTTTTTTTATAATCAAGACAAGGAAGAGATTGCATTACTAACATCAAGGGAGTCCAAACCCTCATACAACCATGTTACTTTTTTCAACTACTTAGGAATTAAGGGATAACATCCATAAATGATTCTTGAGGCAGCCCAATGAGCAAAATGGTGCACTAAGTTTTGACACCTCTATTCATGTGTACAACCTTCCATTGTCGCACCCCTTTCAAGCAACCGTGAATCGCAACCAAAGTCTCATGAATTCTCCATTATGTTCTCTTGAGAAACTATATTATGGGCCTATGGCAGTAACAATATGCAACAATCCCTTGCTAGAATAAAATTTGAAAAATCCAATTTGCTTGCCTCATTGATACCTACCAGAACGACTTCCATTTCGCCATCCAGAGGATCACTTGGAGGTAATTTTTTCACGCATGTGCCAAGGATGTCCTCACAATCGCAGTTGCTACTAAAAAACCTGGTTGGGGACGCTTCCACTTCCAGATTTGCAGCTCCACTCACTCTGCAACCGAATCTTGGCAAAAAAAAATGGATATCTATTGGCCAAGTTGATTCCCTCCACAAAATCCTGCTCACTAAACACTCCAGAAGGATATGATGGGTAGATTCTACTGCACCTCCACATAATTGACATAGCCCAATAGGCATCTTAGTTTGACTTGGAGGGTATTATTCCTACTCATAGTATTCTCGTCCAACTTCTCACTTGTGACAACCTAAGGGTTCCTCACCTTGAGGGTACGTTATTAATGAAATTTCAAGTTGCATAGAATGTAACAATAATTACACAGTACTTTCCACACCATCTATAGGAAGCTTTAATCCTCATCCTCATATATAAAATAGAGATATTGGTGTTACGATTCATTGTTATATATCAAAACTAGTGTACTTAATTATATTGGATCCCACAAGCTCAAGTTATTAGAAAGAGCCAGAATTTAATCATTTAACTCCTCTTATGTCGTTTTAGACTTCGTTCTTCCTTTAATTAAGGTTGTCAAGTCCTGTGGCAGCGACCACTACCTCTATCGGGTGGGATAGTTTCTAGATTTTGGCCACCATCACTACCACCATAAATGTGTAGTAACTAGTCTTTGGTGGTGCCGGGAGCCGGTTATCATCACCATTAGCAAGCCCATTTTTGGCTATTGGCCTTTTTTTTTAGTGTGAACTTAGTTGTAGTGCTTTTTTATGCCACTTGTTATATTTCAAAAATGATAAATTCATGACAAATTTAGTTAAAGTTGTTTTTCGTTTTTTTGGACTTATTTATTACCAAATTAATCAACAGTTTGAGCCAAATAAAATCTATATAATAAAATACAAAAAAGGACATCTTAAAAGATAATCTAATAAATCCAATAAATTCCAAAATCAATAATCTAAACTAAGTTTGTTTTTTTTAATATTCTCAGTTTTAGTGATACTCGCCAAAGTGAGGCCGGTCCGATAATCTAGAAAATCCTCGCAACAAGTATTTTGGGCCACCGACAATTCACCGTGTTATAGGGCGGTTACCGATAAACCGATATCGGTGGCTTTACCGATAGCGCAGGGAAACCTGAATTTTTCGGATCCTTTGAACAACCTTATCTTTAATTAGTATGCTCAAAACCTGAAGTATTTAGTTTTTATTAAAAATTTAAATTTGAAGTTACGATTCAGATTTAAAATGATTATTTTTATAACATTCAAATCACCGCTTGTCCCAAAAATTTAAACAATTAGAAAAGTGATAAATCTAATCATTTAGCTTATATTTCTTACACAGACAAGCAGTTATCTAATTCATCAGCCAATTAGAAAATACACGTTAAATAAAGTGGTAAAAAGATTAACAAGATAACCATTGCAGTTTCTTTTCGCATTCTTTGATTATCTCAAGTAATTTGCGAAAATGATTAATGTCGAAACTAAAGATGAACTTGTTAATAAATATAACGGCGATCATTCACTCTTCTTCCCGATTAGGACCTGCGAATCTAGAGTATTTCTCACTTTTCACATTTCCCCTCTTTTGGATCCGATGGAATTGGAGCAAATGATCCATACAACAACATATCCAGCCCAGATTGTATGCAGTCCAAAACAAAATATAACAGAATATATACAACCATCGCTGGGCCTGGGGGATGGATGTTATTGTTAGGTAAAGAAGACTCGGTTCCACCTAAATTATATGTCCATTACGTCAAGAAGCCTAGGAAAAATTGAGGGGACCGCGCAGTTGCGAAACAAAACAAAGAATAAGACAAAATAAAAATAAAAATGATATGATATGATATGATATGATATGATAGGGATAAATACCAAGTTAGTTCGTGCAGTTTACGATTTTATCGAATAAGTCTCTGGGCTTTAAAATTCATAAAGTTAGTTCTTCAAATTCGGCTCGCGTTTCTTGTTAGTCCCTCTGACCATTCCCTTAATAGCATTAACGAAACTTTGGAACATGCGGCACTTACTGCCACCTTTTCCTGCCTCTGTCAAGACATGTCGGCAACGCCTCCACCTCAACTGACCCCACCCCACCAACCCTTTCTGAAAACCTCAACTGAAGCCCGATAATCCGGTTTACAGCCTGCAAAAGTTTCCCAAATCCCATTGGGATCAAAATTTGAAGTGAAAACCCAAGTTTTAGAGAGCTCTTTGATCTCGAGCCCAATCTCAGGAAGCCTTCCAACAAAGCGACCGATTCATTGTAAATCCAAATCCAGAATCCAGCCAATTTGCGAGATCCACACCTCAGCCCGTTTGTGGATCCGGAATTCAAAGTTGCAACCAGGACCAAATCCGAGATTCATCCCACGTATTGACCCGTAAAGTGAACCGTCTCCTGAATCGGTTCGCAGCCGAGTTTGAGATCCATCGAACCCTGTTTTTCAAGCAGTTCAGGTATTATCAAACACTATTTGGCTAGCGATTCTACAGCTTTAGACTCTGTTTTGGTCAAACAAGAGGGATAGGGAAGCTCTTTCTTTCGGAGAGGACTAGAAGAAGGTTCCGAGTCCCGACGAGTTTAGTGATCATCGTCAAACAGCCATTGTAAAATGATGCTTCGGCTGTCAATTTTTCCTGGACGAATCTTCCTCTCAACTCTCAAGCACGCACATATGCGCACAGGACACGGACAAGAACTAACTTCATGACAAAGCGCAGTAAGTCGGACGTCATTGGCGACACTTAGTGCTAACATAGCAGGAACAATTTTTTTTCTCCTTAATCAAAATAGAAAAGCTAAATAACAGGCCGGTTGGCCAGTGGCCACGATTCAGAGAAAATTAATGTCACTGAGAAGAAAATATCTCAAGGGTTAATGTTTCTGCAAGCTTTCAGATAGTACATACTGAGGCGACAGCTATGCATGCATGGTCATTAATCCATGGTGCAGATCGAGATGCCTGGTCAAGTATGGACTGTATGGCTACTTGGGTACCCATGTCACGCGTGCACGAACCACAATCACAGGAAAAGTACACGTGCTAATTATCTCTTTCGGTGTTGATTTAAAGCCGGATAAGACCTTATCCGAATAATGTGGTATGGTCTATAGTGGAGGAAAACACAGCCCCGAACTCATGTTCTCTGCACTCCAAATCAACATGCGTTGTATTCTTGATCAGTATGTTTTTTTGGAGCTTTTTTGTATTTTCCATACCTTGTCCGATCGATTTTGTCTAAATCCGTGCATGACTTCAGCACCAAGCTGTACCTCAGCTCAAACGAGTGGTAGAAGAAAAGTGCCAACTAATAATTGGTGGTCGTCACAAATAATTGCCAAGTGATCGAGTCTATGAGCGCCAGGCTTGCTTTTGATAATCCATAGGCCGGATTAATTGTTGGTTTGTGTGAGAAAAACATGCACATTGGACTTATTTGGCTTGTCTGCCATATTCTCTAGCGCATGATACATTAGTCATTTGCCAAGACTCGTTGGCGCAAATATGACTTGAAGGTATAGGCGAGCTAGCTCTTGATGAAAAACATGAAAGAATAGGGACCCGTGAAGCTTTTCCAACATGTTATGGGTACAAAGCTAATGAAGCGTGAGCTGCCTATAGCTGTCTTCATCGAAACTGTGTCATTGAAAATTTGAACCTAATCATGGCAAAAATACATATAAAAAGTTACATATAGAAGGGCACGACATATAGATGGAAGGTGGGGGATTCACCAGCTTTTAGCTACCTTGCTACCGAGCTAGATGGTGAGAGGGTGGGGCATTTTCCGCTTGTCAATATCCGAGTTGGAGAGAATATCGTGATTGACTGGTTGTCGCTGCTGTATTCGGGCCTACGCTCAGCTTACTGTAGGAAACATGTGATCGAAGAACACTCGCCCAACAGATCACAGGACGATAAGAATGGAAAGCGAGAAGAAGAAGAAGTGAGGTAAAATTAATGTCCTTTTTTAATCTAATTATTTTCCTTCTTAGTTATGTTTTCAATCATCGTTGTTGGGGCTTCTTTTGAAAACTGATGGAAGTTGCCATCTGTATTTGTTTGTGTCGACATACTTTCTTGTCCTCTCCGATATATTAATCTACATACCAGCTAGCTGTTCTTCTGGGGGATCTTAATATATAGTTGTGAGGACCCGGTTTTTAAAAGAAAAAGGAAAGATTGTTTTGCAAGGTGGAGATTCGAACTGGGACACTTAGGAAGGAGAGAGGCACGCATCTTGACCACTGGGGAGCCTTTACTTTTTCTTTATATGGTGAAGTTTTATTTATTTAAACTCGTTTTGCTCGAATTTGATTTTTAAGTAAAACGGTGTGTTTTGATCTTCTTCTTCCCCAAAATTTAGAATTTCGATTCTTATGCCCTAGCCGCCGTTTTCAACCCTTCAGTTTCTCTCTCATCAAAATCTCTCTCTCTCTCTCTCTTCGATTTCTCATCCGTTTTAGCACCTTTTCGACTGATTTTCGTGGTCTTTCAACTCCATTGTGTAGAGCTCAACGTTTCTCAATAAATCAAGCGATTTATGGTGGTTAATGGAAGATTTCGAAAGGGCATCGGTTTTGAGACGTTATTCATTGATTCTTGGCCAAATCTCGACTATAAAAGGGGACCTTCTGCGCAGAGATTATTTACACCTCTCAATTTTGACATCAGTCATTTTTTAGATCTATCTATCTCTCTCTCTCTCTCTCTCTCTAGGTCAATTTTGGCCATTGTTGAGTTTCTTGATTTTCTTCGGTTCTTTTAGGTCGCTGCAATAGGTGGATTTTAGAACGATTCGATTATCGAAGCAAGTCGGGTAAGCGGAGCTACTATAATATTTTTCTCCAAAAATTATAAACACGTTTTCATAAACGATTTTATGGAAAATATTTTATTGCAAGTTTATGTTATTCTGAAAACAAATGTGGAATTTTAAAAGACATACTGAGATTGTTTATATGACTGTTCTGAATTATTTATCAAAGATTCTGTATTCTGCTGAACATCATTTCTGATTTCAAAATCTTAATTCTGTTATTATATATTATATTGTTTTCAAACCCCTAGGTGATGTTCTGTTACTGATTACTGCTGTTGTTGGTACCTACTGATTACTGGTACGCCCATTCTTCGGATTGGTTTCTGTGCGGTTTTCTCCCTAGTGCACACTTAGCGTACGTGGCTAAGTCTTAGTAGGGCAAACTCCACTTACTGTTCGCTTAATTCGGTTTGGCCGCCGGTTAAGTCGTTGCACAACCCTGTCACAGGGGTCAATGTGGCTTACTGCTGATGCCAAATGGGATTTTCTGAAAAGCTACTTTATTTTCTGTATTTCTAGTCACTGAATTGAGTATTATTTTCAAAGAAAAGAATATATGTTTTTATTCTCTGCTTACTGAGTTGTCGAACTCACTCCGTTTTATTTTTCTTATTTTCAGAGATTGAGCCTAGAGAGCATGTGGGCGGGATAGATGAGAGCATCATTATGGATTTTAAGTTGTTCAAGTTTATGTTTTGAAACAATATCGATATATTATGTTTTGTTTCCAATAAATGTGATAAATTTCTTTTATTGATTTATGCTGATTTTTGGGGCGTGACAATAGTTGTACGAATATTTCCTTTATTTATGTATGACCAACATAAAAACAACTACAAAGTTCCAAATTTAATTTATGATTCCCTACATTTCCTTTTTAACTTTGTTTAATCCTCCAGGGGAATAGGACGGAGTCTAATTGAAGTGGCGCATTTGGGGCTTTTAAAGTAAGCCTTTTTCCTTTCTTGGCGCATCATAATTAATAATACGACACGAAACTTCACCCCTTAATTATGTTAGAATATTTTCTTTAAGTGACCTAGTTGACATATGATAATAATCTTTTAATAAGTAAAGATTATGGTGTCAATTAATAAGATTATGGAATCAGTGGCAAATTGATTCTGATTACAATTTGATTTTATTGTAATTGATTCTGATTTGATATATTTCTTGATAGAAGGAACAAATCAGAATCTGTACCATATTGAGGGTCCCTGACCTGGCCAATAAATAAAGGCTTGTGTACATCATCTAAGACACTCTCTGAGGGATAGACATAGACATAGGTTGGAAGAGCCTCAGTTTTTTATTTCTATGTGCTAATAATTCTTGTTTTAGTTTTGTAGAATTATTCTGCAGAGATTTTGTTCAAGTGCTGAGCATAATGAAAGGAGGTAAACGTTCCTATTGTTTAAATTCCGATGCGTATAAATCATGTTGATTTTGCTCTAACATGTGGTATCAAAGTCAGGTTCTGAGATCATTATGTTTAGTATAAACCTTTTGTATATTCGGTGCCTATGCAATTTTGTTTTTGATCTGACAGAGGTGGAGAATATTATGGAAGGTATACAGAAAATGGACAAATGAGTGGTCTATTTGCGAAACTTCCTTAAAGAGGAAGGCATTGTTGCTCAATACACAATGTTTTATACGCCACAACAAAATGGTGTAGCAGAACGAAGGAATCGCACGCTTATAGACATGGTTTAGAGTATGCTTAGTAATTCTCATGTCCCTCTATTTCTATGGAGTGAAGCCTTAAAAATTATTGTGTATATATTAAACAGAGTTCCATCCAAGGTTGTCTCCAAGACACCTTTTGAGTTATGGAATGGATAGAAACCCAGTTAAATCATTTACACATATGGGGTTGTCCAGCTAAAGTGAGGATTTTCGAATATAAAGAAATTAGATCCAAAGACAACCAGTGGATTTTTTATTGGCTATCCAGTAAACTCCAAAGGATTTAGATTTTACTCTCCTACACATAATACTAAGATTGTTGAATCTGCAAATGCTAAGTTTTTAGAGGATGTTGAACCTAGTGCAAATTTCCAAAATGTTGAATTTAAGGAAGCACAAGAGTTGATTGAATTTTCACCTCTTGGAGATAGATTGATTGTGTTTAGGAAAAATCAAATTGATTGTCCTGAACTACAACTAGTTCAAGAAGAACTAACTTATATAGAACAGGGTGAGACTTAGTCTACCCAACCTCTGCAAAATGTAGATGAAGTAGAATTAAGAAGGTCATCTAGAATAAGAAGACCAACAATCCCTAGTGATTATGTGGTGTACCTCCAAGAGTCTGACTTTGACGTTGGACCTAAAAGGGATCTAAATACGTTTTCACAGGCCATAAATGGAGACAACTCCATGTTGTGGTACGATGCCATGAAGAAAGACATGAAATCTATGCCAAAGAATCAAGTATAGGATCTTGTTGACTTATCAAAGGGAGCTGTAGTCATTGGCTGCAAAGGGGTTTACAAAACCAAAAGTAAAGCTTCTGGCAAAGTTGAACGACATAATGTTATACTTGTAGCCAAAGGTTTCACTCAAAAGAAGACACAGATTATCATGAAACCTTCTCTGCAGTATCAAAGAATGATTCGTTTAGGATAATCATGACATTAGTAGCTCATTCTGACTTAGAGCTACAACATATGGATGTGAAAACAATCTTTTTAAATGGGGATCTTGAGGAGGAGGTATATATGAGACAACCTGAAGGGTTTGATGATAACGAAGGCATGTAAATTAAAAAAATCTATATGTGGACTAAAATAAGCATCTCGTCAATGACATATTAAATTTCACGAGGTTATTACCTCATTCGGATTTATTGAAAACCTTGTGGATTAATGTATATACCTTAAGGTCAGTGGGAGTAAAGTAATCTTTCGAGTCCTTTATGTAGATGATATTTTACTTGCAACTAATGGTTTGAGTTTACTACATGAAACTATACGATTTCTCTTTCAACACTTTGAAATAGAGGATTTGGGTGAAGCCTCTCATGTCATTGGCATAGAGATTCATAGAGACAGAAAACATAAAATGTTACAACTGTATCATAAGGCCTACATTAAAAAGGTTTTAGAGAGATACGATATGAGGAAATATGCTCCTAGTGTAGCACCTATCATTAAAGAGGATAAATTCTATATGGATCAATGTCTCAAGAGTGAATTGGAACAAGAACTAATGAAAGGTTTACCATATGCATCCGCAATCGGCAATTTGATGTATGTTCAGGTCTACACTAGACCTGATATTGCATTTGCAGTTGGTATACTGGGAAGATACCAAAGTAATCCAGGATTGAAGCATTGGAGAGCTGCAAAGAAGGTCATGCGGTACTTACAACGAATCAAGAGTTACAATTTGACCTACATACATGTTGATCATTTACAGGTTTCTACAGATTCAGATTTTGTTGGATGTATAGATAACAGTAAGTCTACTTTATGGTACATTTTCCTTCTTGCTGGAGGAGCCATATCCTGAAAAAGTTGCAAACAGACTATAGTTGCTACCTCTACTATGGAAGCAGAGTTCATTACATGCTATGAAGCCACTACACAGGCATTATGGTTAAGAAATTTTATTAGTGGCCTCAAAATTTTTTACTCTGTTGAGAGACCAGTTAAGATCTTATGTGTCAATTCTACTGGAGTATTCTTTTCAAAGAATCATAATAGTGAAAGCAAGAGTAAGCACACAGAGATCAAGTATCTTAGTGTGAAAGAAAACATTAAGAGACATGAAGTTTCTATAGAGCATATAAGTACTAAGTTGATGCTTATTGATCCATGACTAAAGGTTTACTGGTAAAACAGTTTAAGGTTATGTGGACCATATGAGGCTTGCTGATTCATTTTGTACTTAATTTCTCTCAATTTTGATCTATAGACATGAAGTTATTGAAATAAAGATTTATTGCGCAAATTCTTTATTATTTATTGTTATCTATGCAGATAAATAAAGTTGGACCTGAATGACTTATAGAAAGTTCATTCATAAAGTTTGATTCCAATAAAGAACTCATATAATGAGTATTGTGCATTGTAATACATGGAAGGGACGACCGATTATATTAAGGTTTTACCGCCCTGATTCGTTTGTAGCATTCATTATGTGAGTGAGAGGATTCCATAAACAGTTGGTCATACTGAAGAACTCAAGATACCATAAAGATATATGTCATCAAGGTCAAGTGGGAGAATGTTAGAATATTTCCTTTAAGTGACCTTGTTGGTACATATGAGAATAATCTTTTAATAAGTAAAGATTATGGTGTCAATTAATAAGATTATGGAATCAGTGGCAAATTGATTTTGATTACAATTTGATCCTATTGTAATTGATTCTGATTTAATAAATATTGCAATTTTATTTATTCTGATTTGATATATTCCTTGATGAAAAGAACAAATCAGAATATGTACTATATTGAGGGTCCTCGATCTAGCCTATAAATAGAGGCATGTGTACACCATCTAAGACACACTCTCTGAGGCATAGGCATAAGTTGGAAGAATCTCAATTTTTGTTTCTCTGTGCTAATAATTCTTGTTTTAGTTTTGTAAAATTATTCTGCAGAGATTCTGTTCAAGTGCTGAGCATAATGGCAGGAGGTAAACATTCATTCTGTTTAAATTTCGCTACGTATAAAATCATGTTGATTTTGATTTTGCTCTAACATGTGATTTTTGCTATAACAAATAATCTTAACAACAAAAATAGCTATCCTATAAACTACAAATAATATGTGTTTACATAGAGCTTATCCAAAGATCATAGACTAATTGGAACAGAATTGAGAAGTTGGTCGCTAATTAAAAGCCAACTTCCGGGCCTAGAAGTCTGAAAGGAATGGATTTTTTTTTCCTGGGATTCAAAAACAACAAATCTGTGAATTTGGACTCGCGAGTCGATGGGCAACAGTTAGGGGAGCTGCAAGAGCGTTTAGGGACAAGAGAGGGGATATCAATCAGCCGAGTGGCCATTTTCCTCCAATTTTGACATGGGATGATCACAGCTAGCTAGCTACTGTATTCATTTGCGTTTTTTGATAATTAAGGAGTTTAAAAAGGCATCTGGGAATTGGGGATCCAAGTACGAGAAGCCGTGCATGGCAGCCGATAAGGCCGAGAAAGGTTGGGACTTGGGCGATAAACAAAAATGATAAAAAAAAAAAAGCAACTAAATTAAAGACCAAGATCCAGCGAAGCACGAAAGCGAGAATGCACAGCATTTACGAGAGGTAAAAACATAAGGTAAAGATTAGAGCGAAGGGTAGAACCTCACACTACAAATGTTACGTACGTAGAACATATATCTATATATATATATATATATATATACACTGTCCACAAACCCCAATATCAAGTACACAATTATATATGTTGGTTGGTCAAACCTTCGAATAGATCTGATCAATGCGACATTCCATGGTTATCGGGTTATCAAAATTTCTACATGTTGGTGCATCATTACGTTCATGAACCATATTGGACAAATAATCATGATGATTCGATTCCCAATAACTAAGCTTTTCTTATACTAATTAGAATCAAACCACGTCGTCCAAGACCAATATCGTAGTGGGGGAGTTAGCACCTTGTCAAAAGCACAACCTAGCTAATTGCATCGTCATCATTAGTTTGATATAGAAAATTAACGATATATTTGTCTTTTTTATGTTCTGTTCTTCGCCATTGTCTTTTGTCTCCTTCTTTACAGGCCAAGGTAAACAGATTTGGATCATCCATCTAAATTAAACGAAAATTTTTTGTCAAGATTCAGAATCTCTCTCTGTTATATTGCTTCTTCTTTTTCTTTTTTTGGTGAGCACGATCTGTTATATATATTGCTTTTACAAGTCGATGAAAGGACATGAAAAGACTAGATTCGGACATTCTGCTTTTCCAAAAGTACCACTATTAAGTGTCCGCAAGGGTCAAAATGCTTATATGAGAATTGTTAACTCTTATCCCACGCATCATTGCCCCGATTGGAATATATTTAAGACCTCTACTTTCGCAAGGAAGTCAATTATCACCGAATTTGAAATCATTAATGTCATTATCGTATTGGTCAGTCAATCTTGGGATCAAGACCTTCTACAATTTTCCATGCAATTAGAAGAGAGACCCGCACAATACTCACTCAAATGCGTTGTAAAGTCACGTTATCTAAATCTTAAGATATGTAATAGTAAATAGTGTAGAATTTAGATGTTGTGTCTTTCTTTTTCTGAATTGTATTATACAATTCAATTTTCAATCTTAAAATACATGATGTATCATGCTATAAAACTCCCCTTGGAGTACTTAATTAGAGTACTGGAAGAGATAGGAAAACTGCAAAAATATCTATTCTCTTCAGTGGTACTAGTAATGTCAGAAGAGACTCACTCAGCCTCATCCAATGACCTAAAGCGAATGATGGTTTTTGGTTCCCTCTTCTTTTAGCTGTTCTTTAAATTTTTTAATCAGTTAATTCTCCAACAAGTGAATAGGGCTAATGCGTTTTCTTTTTGTTTTGGAGTTACTCGAGTGACAGGTGGGCCAAAATAGCTGGCCCAGTTCATATTTTCTGAAAAACGGTCAACGGGTAATCTCCCTCAGATGCATGAACATAGGCGTACAATTGAGTACTTGTGTCCTTTCACTATCTACCATAAGAAAATTAATCATGGAGCGAAAAGAATTGAGTACTTGTGTCCTTTCACTATCTACCATAAGAAAATTAATCATGGAGCGAAAAGTAGGACTCTTAAGGTTTTATTTTATAGTAAGTATCATAACATAAGCTCAAGCCCAGCGGGCTTGGTTCTGTGCCTGAAAGCATGTGGCTTCAGATTAGAGAAGTCCTGGGGGATGAAAAAGCAACTATATATATATGATTAGCAACCTATATAGTCTCGAAAAGTCCTTGAGCTTACTTGAGCTCGAGTTTGGTGAATCGTACGTTCCCTTCCGTAGGCCACTAGATCCTGCAGTAGAAAATTCCATCATTGGAGGAAGTAGACGTTTATTACGGGTCCCATTCCTTAGCCAAGATAATTTAATTAACATAAGAGAACAGGCAGGTGCCTGAATGGCTAAATCCTTATCAGTTCTTGTAATTACTTTCTAGGTTCTTGCCTATAGCAATTATAAACAGAAGAACTAAACTTCCTAGATTCTTATCCGTGAAACTAGACATGTTTTGTCGCGTTAGATTGTCCGCTTAGGTTTGAGTGCCGACGTACAAGTCATGTACGTGAATAGTTTTCCTCAAATTATATGCCAAATAATATGGATCATCGCAAAACCTAACTAAAAACCATTTTCTCTTCGTCAGTGTACGTAATCTCTTAAGAGACATATATTTCAGACTTGAGTGAATAGATATTTTCATGAGAGAAAGCATAGATCACTATGTACATAACCATCCACTCAGGATGTGCATGTTGTTCAGATTTATTAAAACAAAGTGGAATAAAAGAAGAAAAATTAGGGTCTACAATTTTTCATTAACTAGCTAGGGGCATAACCGAGAGGGGAACAGATAAATAAGAATCAGCTCAGTGATATTGATGGTGGGGCAATCCGTTCGAGGAGATTCTGCACTGTGATAAACTTTCTTAACTAAGCAAAGGGATCATGCGTTTAGATGGACTCCGGTTAAGGTGGACAGTACTGGACAAAGCAGTGGTTTCCGCATAAAATTATAGTTGATTCTCATGTCTATCTAGTACCCCTAGCTTTTAACAATTACTTGAGTTTGTGAGATCTAGAGACCAAAAACGTATACAAATTGTATCCTGACAAAATAGTCGCCCTCGATCTGTAGTATTACATGAATAGATCTGGAATCCACTTCCACATTGATAAGCGTATGAAACGTTTCTTTAAGACTTTAACTGATAAGGGCCTCATGACGTTGTGGATGAATGCACAGTCAACAAAACACATTTAATAATTAGCACACGTTTATATTGGCTTGTTTAATTTCTGCTACCTTTAGACCGCTCCAATCGATCAACCGTACCATTCTCAGAGCGTGGAATTTTATATTGCTAGACATGGATAGGGGTTTCTAGATAGATAGAAAAGTATTTGGAAGAGGAGTTTACAACATAAAGGGAGTAAAGCTTTAAGGAAGAGTAAATTTATGGAAGAGATAATGAGGAGGGATATGGAAGAAGACACTTCAATTTTTCAAACTTGGCCTTTTGGCTTGTATTGATTTAACTTGACTTGACTTGAACTTATATAAAATGGTACGTGGGGCTGCATCCCTTTATTAAGGCTTACACATTCAATCTTAGCCACACATTTCATCTAAAATATCTATATATTTCTATAACATTTTCTAGATATTTTTGTAGCACTTTCTAAACAAAGCATTTCTACTCATTTCTAAGATATTTTCTTAGAACTTTCTAGAGAGTTATTGACCCCTCCTATTCTAGAGATTTATAGAACTCTCTCTAGAGAGGTGATTGCTCTAATTTTATCTAGAGTTCTATATAACTTTCTAGAAAGATAATTTCTCTTCCTTTCTTCTAGAAATTTGTGAAACTCTCTAGAAGATCTTCATCCTCCATTGGGCTAAGACTATGTTTGAAATTGATGTACTAATGACAACCTACGCAGAAAGCACAAAAACTTGTGATTTTCGAACATACGTCTCAGGTTTTGCGTAGAAGGGTGTGTTAAGGGGAAGAGCCTTTACCAAAATATAGTGGGTGCTATCCCTTGAAGCCTATTTTTGTCTAATTTAACGGCAAGTTCAAGTGATCAAAAACGAAAAAGAAAAACGGCAAGTTCAAGCTTTTAATGGTTACCTTTTTGACATCTTAAGCATTTTAAACTTACTTTCCGGACGATACAAAAGATCAGGAGCAATTTGCTTCTTCCCCACTTTCGAGCAGATTTTCTTCTGATCCTATCGCATGATTTTCCATTGTCCCATGATTTTTGAGGTTAGTTTCGGGAATTATCCTTGAATTGTTGTTTTCTCTCCGATGGTTGTGATACTCGAAGTGACGGCCAAACGTGATTTTTAAGTGAAGCTTTCCAGCACATGCATGTTTCACGTTTGTCTATTCTTTTCATGGGTCAAACTAATTGGGCTTGCTGGAACGATCTTGGCGAAGGATATTCCCAGTAAACTTCTTAGAAATGTTAAAAATTAAACTAGCCTTTCCGAGAAGCAGCAGGATTTATAACACACGCAGCAATTAGTAGTACTATAGGATATTTGGTGAAAGCGAAATATGTACGTCCTTGTGCTATTAAAAGAATTTCAACAACTAATTAATGCATGTCGCAAGAAATAGATTCCTATTTTTCTGAAGTGGATCTTTCGGAAAAGAACAAATAGCTTTCTTTTGTTCGATTTGTGAGAAAGATCAAGTAAGATTAGTAGGCAACTCAAAGATTAGGGTTAGAAATTGGAGCTGTCCCTCGGTCTTTCTGATGAATAGAGAACCAATTAACTTAATTCTTAATTAATTTATATATAGGTCTGATCCTACCCCCAGAGATCAAAGCAAGATTTAAGATATACAGAAGTGGGAATGTAATTAATTAGACCCTAATATTTCCTTAACTAATTGTGCTTATCGCCCTATATACGTGAAAGAAGATAAGCCGATCGAGTACATATATATCAGATCCGGCCTAATATATATTTCCTAAATCATGCTGCAGTATTTGACTTAATAGATGGACGACTGAACTGTTTATATAGGACGAGAGAGCTTAAAGCTAGACACGTCTGTTTATGTACTACTATATATATATATTAATATTACCGAAGCATATAGACATCGAATTTTGGCCAATGTTACTTATGCACTAAACGTAAGGTAATTGTCTCCAATGCAGTACAAGATCCCCACGAGAAAGGACATGATGTATTTTAGATTAACATTAATAAAAGATATATATGAATCCCAAAGATCTTGTCACATGACTCTGGATTGGAAAAATGCAGGAACAAGTAGCTCACGAGTTAGGTTTTCAAAATATGAGCTGATTCGCAAGAAATCATGCTCGATATTCCCGTTCCCATATCCAAGTTTCCTAGGCCCTTCCACGCATCCTCTTTGTCGTCTATATTTCTCTACGTATTTTTCTGCAGTTTTTAATACCTTGCGATGTCGATGTAAAAGGTGGTTTTGCAAAATATATGTACTACGCTAACTTTTACGAGAAAACAATGACTTGTTGGAGCCATGTGTCCTCCTCGCCAAACAGTCTCCTCTTACTACTCTTCTACTTTCACTCGCCACGCCAGCCTCTTTTCTCATCTAAGCTATAGTAGGGGTGGTCAACGGTAGTGTAGGTGACGGTTTGACAAAAACCGTCACTAGGGCTGAACAGAACCGGACCGGACTGGATTTGCGGTCCGGTCCGAACCGGATTGAAAGACCGGATTTATCCGATTCGGTCCGGTCTATACATATTTGAAATGCGGTCCGGACCGGACCGCATTTCATAAATTTTTTTAAATTTTTTTTATTTTTACCGCACTGCGCGAAATTTTTTTTAAAAAAAAAAGCGCAAAATTTTTTTTAAAAAAAAATTTTTAGAAAGAATTTAAATTCGGTCTGGACCACTTAAGTGGTCCAGATCGGACCGTATTTCTTAAAACCGGACCGGACCACATATAAGTGGTCCGGTCCAGTTCTTTAATATTGGAGGACTGGAAATGCGGTCCGAAAACCGGACCGCATTTCCGGTTTTCACCCCTAACCGTCACCATCACCGTAATTGACAGAATTACATATTTGACATTGTCACCGCACCGCTAAGGCACAAAAACCGCTCTTACCGGTGACGGTGTTAACGGTAATGGTTAGACGATAATCGCATAAACCGTGTAAGCGTTTGGCCAAAAAAATAGTTTTTTTTACATTTAATTTTTTTCACTGTTATGGGCTCTTTCCTTGGGCTTTTTTGGACCATTAAGACCATTTGATGTCCATATATAAACAATAAATATAATCATTCAAATATTATAACCTATTTAAATTTTACAACATAATATCATAATTAATAATCATATTAAATGGACAAATATCATAACATATTCAAACATAATATCATAATCATTGATACTCATAACAAATATAATAAGTTGTCCAAAAGTCCAACATAATATCATATTCAAACATAAAGCCTAAAGTCTAATAAAAGTGTCCAACATGTGACATAAACCAACTAACATATTCCAACAAAAACCAAATAAAAGTATGTCACATAATCAATAATCATCTAAAGTCTAAACTAGGGATTGTTAACGGTAGTGTAGGTGACGGTTTGGCGAAAACCGTCACCTTCACGTCAAATTGACGGAATCACATATTTGACACCGCTACCGCACCGCTAAGGCACAATAACCGCTCTTACCGGTTACGATACCGGTAACGGTAACGGTTAAACCGCCACCGCTGGTGAAAATGAACACCCTTAAGCTATAGTGTCCTATTATACATATTAATATAACACAAAAAGTACATAAAGAATGCAAAATAGTGAGATAAGAAAGAGAAAGCAGCTGTAAACACCAGCCACGAAAGCACCATGGCTTAGTTATTGAGTGCAAAGTGCATGAATCCATCCTGATCCCTCCTAGCTCTCTAATTTCTTTTTCTTTTTTTGAACTCCTAGCTCTCTATTTAAACCTTCCCCTGCCCCTCAATTCCGTCACTCGCACTCAGTCTGCCTTAACCCCCCCTCGACACCTAGCGAGCCAAGAGAAAAATGCCTTCCTCTTCTTCTGTCACTATTGTTTCCGAATGCACTATCTATCCAGAACAAAAATCGGACATGAAACCTCTAAAGCTCTCGGTCTCTGACCTGCCCATGCTCTCATGCCAGTACATCCAAAAGGGTGTCCTACTCACCCGCCCGCCCTACTCCATCGACCACCTCCTTTCCTTTCTCAAACACTCTTTGTCCATCGCTCTCACCCACTTTCCCGCACTAGCTGGCCGTCTCTCCACAGACTCCAATGGCTACGTCTACATCGTCTGTAACGACGAGGGTGTCGACTTCATCCAAGCCAACGCCAAGCACCTCTCTGTTCACTCCCTACTCCCTCCGGGCCTCGATGTGCCTGACTGTTTCAAAGAGTTCTTTGCCTTCGACAGGCCTCTCAGCTACCTGGGCCACTACAAGCCCTTAGCTGCCGTACAGGTCACCGAACTAAACGACGGCGTCTTCATCGGTTGCACTGTCAACCACGCAGTTACGGATGGGACCTCCTTCTGGCACTTCTTCAACACATTCGCCGAAATTTGCCGAGGAGCAAAGAAGATATCAAAAGCACCAGACTTTTGCCGCAACACCTTGTTCAATTCTCCGGCGGTGCTCAAGTTTCCTCCCGGCGGTCCCAAGGTGACCTTTTCCGGTGAGGAGCCGTTGCGTGAGAGAATCTTTCACTTCAGCAGGGAAGCGATTCTGAAGCTGAAACTCAGAGCCAATAACTATACGCAGTTGCAGAAAGTGATCGACAGCGGTCTTGCTGATCAGACCGCGGTGGAGTTACTTGGGAAGCAATGTAATGATGGTTGGAAAACCGTTAACGGAGATAACGGAGTGTCTAATGGCAAGATAACGTCCGTCTTGGAGAGTTTGCTGAATAGCAACGTGGCGAATCGGACGGCCGAGATTTCATCGTTCCAGTCACTCTCTGCTCAGCTCTGGCGATCGGTGACACGTGCGAGAAATTTGGCGGCCAGCAAAACGACAACTTTTCGAATGGCCGTCAACTGCCGTCACAGACTCGAGCCGCGGATGGACTCGCACTACTTCGGCAACGCGATACAGAGCATCCCGACCGTTGCTACTGCTGGGGAGCTTCTGTCTCGGGATCTGTGCTGGTGCGCCGATCTCCTGCACCGGAACGTGGTTGCACACGACGACACAATGGTGCGCCGGGGCGTAGCAGACTGGGAGAAGGACCCGAGGTTGTTCCCGCTGGGGAATTTCGACGGCGCATCAATGACGATGGGGAGCTCGCCGAGGTTCCCGATGTACAACAACGATTTCGGTTGGGGTCGGCCTTTGGCAGTGCGGAGTGGTGCGGCCAACAAATTCGACGGAAAGATCTCGGCATTCCCGGGTAGAGAAGGCAACGGGAGCGTGGATCTCGAGGTAGTTTTGGCGCCCGAAACAATGGCGGGCCTTGAGTCCGATTGGGAAATCATGCAATACGTATCGGCCACCGTGTGTTTGGGGAATTAAACAACAGTGATGAGGCCACGTCAACGGTCTTCGGCAGGTGATTCTATTTTAGTCAAGATCTTGGGAAGGTCCAGCCGTGGGGCTGGTGATTGATGATTTCAGTGCTTTGGACGGTTGCGATTCCGCTTGTCTCTGGTCGAAAACTGAAACAGCGACGTTTTTTCTGTTTCCCTAAAAAGTGTGGTGTCACTGGTGTGCGTAGTGGGCCTAAAATCGAATGGTCTTTTTGTATACTCGGGCCCACCTTCATTGCCTTTTTTTTTTTTGTTTCTTGGAACTTTCTCTTTCGTTCATCCGTTCCACTTTCTCTTGCTTTCACTTTCCGTGAGACGTATGAATCAGAAAGAACTTTGATAAAATCAATAAAAATAATTATAGTAATAATAATAAAAAGACCACGTTCCTAGTTTCCTCTTCCTTCCTAATATTCACGGGTTCTTACGTAGGTAGTCTCGTACTGGTTAGAAATGTGCAGTGCCCACAAAATAAGATTCTAATGTTATTTTAATGTTCACGCTATTAATGTTATCTAATCATAAAAGGTAGGAGGGGCGTCTAACGTGAACATCCTTTGGGCGTGCCTGATCATAAAAATTGATTAGAATGAGTCATGTTTTTGTTTACTGAAATTTTAAAAAATATTCTTAAAATTTTAAAAAAAATTAAATATTAAAATTTATTAGAGTTTGTAAAAAATTTAAAATGTAGGGGTAAAAATTAAAAATTTTAAAATATATTTATTTTATTAAAAATTTTAAATCTCAAAATTTTTAACGAACAAACATCACCGTAAATACCCATTGAGAATCGAAGAGCTGTCACATCTTGGAAAGTTTCCTCAGAAGCGCCTGATCCACCTCATAAAAAAAGCCACCAAACTTGACCAGTTCGAATGAATTCAAACGTTCAATATCCAACCGTACATAGAATGTGTGGTGGCAGCACAAAGACAGTTCGCGGTGAATTTCCCAAATTACCATGCCCAATGGGCCCTATTTATAATAGGTTTAATCAAGGTGGGCTCCGACCATTTGAAACAAGGCTTGGTCGAAGATAATTATTATCCATTAAAGATATTGGGAGCTTTCGTTATCATTTGTTTTTGTAGCCTTATGTTCTCTGGATTCTAAGTTTACTTCCAAAACTTATATTTATATTCTGATGACGGGTAGCCCACTAAGGTAGGACTATTTTTTTTTTGGTAAAGAGAGAAATTCGGGCACCCAGCTACGTGCACCCAGCTCGGACGGATCTGACTCTGTATACGTACGAAGTGGGCGCAACGTCACTGCAAAACTTCGGGTAGTGCAACCCTCTCAAACCAAACATGTCAATTAAGTCCAGCTTCATTAGGGGGGTGACCCCATGAATTGTTTGCACCTGAGAAGATTCGAATTTGAGATCTCAAAGGGAGCAAACCCCTACTCAAGGCCCAAGCTGTGACCACTCAGGCCAACCCTTTGGGATTAAGGTAGGACTATATTGGACCCACCTATCTGTAGTAAATCCCGACAAGAGGAGAGTGCAATTTTTTTCTTTCGAATAAGTCACTAGCCTGATCTTAATGCGATTCGAATCCAAGATGTCCAGATTATATACTTCATATTTGTTTATAACTCAAAAAATAAAAGTTGCAAATCATATCGACTTACAAGATGAGACAAATCATAGATCATGAGGATCTTTGTGTAGGACAGAAATTTTCCTAATCCAAAGAATTTAGATTATTTGTGGCGAAAATAAAGGAAAAAATCCTTATGGTTTAGTACTTCTTTTGGCTTCTAAAACCCCCAATTTTTAACTTCTATTTTTCAGACCTCTAATTTTTCCTGTAGGAAAATTAATGACGAGTCCAAACTATACACGTAGAAATAACACAAGGGATGCTCTATCGAGCTTTTCTCATTTATATCCGTTAATCTTTTAATATCCATATAAGTTAAAGTTCTGGAAATAAAATTGATGAGTTTTTCACATGTATCCTCCTCTTAAGAGTTTTTTTTTAATATCGAATTCCTGATATTTTTTACTATGATTGTGCAATGGAATCAAAATATTCTGATTCCCCTATCCACCGACATAAAAAAAATGTATTAGAACTAAATTTGCACCAACTTCACCAAAAATAGATCCCATTATGGACTTAATGTACCAAACAAATAGGCAAAATCAATTGGGCTAAAATGTATAAAAAAAGTCTTTAAGAAACGCCCGATAAGGAAGTCAGAATCCGACAATCGTTACAGCTAAAATTGGCATTGCAAGTGACAAGTTTTTGTTATGAAAGGTGATGGTGATAAATGATAATGACCAAATTTTTAAAACCGACCCAGTGAACTATTCCACCTCCATCGGACTTACACATCCCCAGTAAAATTCTGACCATACTTTAAATCTTGTTGAGGTAACATCAGAAATCCTTATATTTGCGACCTCGTTGAACGGGTTTAAGTCGGTCACATGCGAATTCACTACCGCTGGATTGTTGTAACAGTCCCACATTTGTTAGATAATAAAAGTAATGCCTTAATATAAGCTTGGAAGCACCTCCACTTGGTAAACCGGTTTTCTAAGTGTGAATCTCCAATTTCACGTGGGTTTGTTACAATTGTTCAACAACTTATGGTTAAAAGTTAGACATCTACAGATGGATCCAGTAAAAGAATGGATTCCGGTGTAGAAATCGCGGGGATAAATTTGGTAGAAATCAATTAGCCTCTTTTGGAACTTTGTTAAAAATTTAAACATGAAAACTACAATGAGCAAGTTGCTGAACTTGGGTGGGAGAAGCAATCAAGATAAGTTAAATGCCTAGAACTTCAAGGAGTAAATGACAACCTACAACATCAAAATCTAGTAGCATTGACGACTGGGGTGTACTAAAATGGCTGGTGGATGCGAGAATCATGGCCTAATATGCCCCAACCCTCCCTTGATTAGCTATTCATGTACAATATTGTTACTTTCAATTAGCTTATGGCCCACATGATTTTCTAAACAGAGATACTGTAAAAAGGAGAGTCCTCAGGTCGTGCTCTTCGACAAAGGCATTTATAAGCAAACAAATGGGAAAATATTAGACATTGTGGACGACTGAAAATGACGGACGGAGGAAGACCACACGAAACACTAAACTCGAAAACTTGCCATGTTATTACATTAGACCGACGACATCTAAGTCAATTGATCATGCCACAAAACATAGCACATCTGACCACATTCTATGGTCCAGTATATACAAGAAATGAATGTATGGCAATCAATCACGCGTTCATCCCGTAAGGGCTCCATTTGAAGTCCAGAACAAAGCCGGCAAAGCAGTAATTAAACCCCAAGAACTTTTCGCGCGCCTCACCTATATGACTTCTGGGGATGGGAAAAGGCGTTTTACTAGCCACTGTAGAGGTCTCAGCAGCTGTGCTCTCTGCTTGCGCCAGAACCAGATGGCGGCATTGTACTGTTCGTTGCGAATTATTCTGGTGGCTGCCCTCCAATCATACTTCTCCATTTCTACACGCGAGGCTTTCCCCATGGTTTCTCTCAACTCTTGGTTGTGCAACAAAGTCTTCAACTTGCTCACGCAGTCATCAAGATCACCGGGAGTGAATAGAAAACCAGTTTTACCCTCCTGCTCTGGAGGGATAATCTCTGGGATACCTCCAGCACGAACACCCACCACAGGAATTCCTGAAGACATGGCTTCCAAAACAACTAGCCCAAGTGTCTCTGATTCTGAAGGCATAACAAAGACATCCCCACTGGCATACGCCTGTGAAAGCTCTTCACCTCCTAGCATCCCAGTAAATACAGCAGGCATGCCCTCAAACAGTTTTTCCAGCTCCACTCTGTCAAGGAAGAAAGGGTATGTGTAAATAGAAGTGCAGCTGAACCTCAAGCAACTAGAACTCGACATAGGACTATTGATTTTGTAATATGCTGCCCTCAACTACATAACAAAATTAAGCAAGTTGTGTACTATCAGAATACATTACCTATGTGGCCCATCTCCAATGAAAGCAATTCGTGCTTCTGGAAGCCTATCCATAACACTGTAGAACATATGTTTCAAATGTCAAGAACTGGAAATAGAGTGGGGGAAAGAATGTAAAACGCTAGGAAATGGACACCAAAATGGAGACTTCAACTTTGACTGTCCAAATAAGAAAAATAATAAGCCCATTCCTCCCCTAGCTATATTTTAACTTCAAAAGATTAGATGACTAGAGAGGACTACCTCTTGAGGCAATCCAAACTCTTCTCAACCCCAAGTCGTCCAACATGAACTATCAGTGGTTTCTCTGGTTCACCATCACTGCATGGGAAAAATATATTTAGTGTTACACTGAAACTCCTACTCGTGGAATCACAGGACATAAAAAAACAAAGGAGTAGATGATTGTCCTACCTTAGTCTCACTCGCATTTCTTGAGAACGGAAACGCGGGTTGAAGCTTTCAGAATCAACACCCTTATTCCAAAGACGGATCTTGTTAGCTGAAAACAACCAACATAAGAAAGAATGTCAGCTTAGGATACAGCTGCCTAGGCACCCTCCACTATGTTCATTTGATATTCGCACAAAGGGAACATTGGAGGCCAAAAGTGAATATATAACTTTCAGGAGCAGAATGGAAATCTTCAAACTACGAAGTCTATAAGGAATGGATTTGGTTTATAACTTGATACTTGAAGGTTTACACTCACCTGCTGTCACCCTGGCTTCTTCAAGATCCTTACCAATGGCAGCTGAGGGCACAAGTGTCAGATCAGCTGCTCTGTGTAGAAATTCTGAAATTGAAAGACCAAAAAGTCAGCTCAATGATCACTATCAGTAGTTAAAATGGAGGCAGGAAAACCAAAAAATGGGTTCACGTACTTATAATCAACCACATGGGTTTCACCAGCCAACTGAAGGTGTATCTTGGTATGTATCTGCAAATGAAAACAAGTATAACGTTGCCTTCAGCAATTATTGAAATATTTTATGACATTCGGCACCATATTAGTTAAAAAAGTGCTCGGAACATTGTATAGTTTATTAGAGAAGCAGCCAATAAACTTGTGGGTGTACCACTCATTCAATAATAAGAAGTTGATTGTACAAGACGAGAATGTCTTAAAGAAGAACATTAAACTCACACTGGCACATGAGTGTGGTAAGACATCACTATGGGGACACACAACATCTTTGAAATAGCGAGAGCTCCAAAAACCTAAAATACAGTCAATAAGTGTTAACAGCAGATAAATCATCATTCTTGTCTCTAATACTTCTGGAAAAACCCCACCCACCCCAAAAAAAAAAAGAGAAAGAAAAGGAGAGAGAAAGAAACTGCAACTTTTCCCAAGAAAAGAAGTAAAGAGTGAAGATAACTTACCATTATCCCAGGTGATGAAGCATGTATTATGTCAGGCTTAAATCGGGCAACCTCAGAAATTATTCTAGGACTAAGTGCCAGGGAAAGTGGCACTTTCTGATACCAGGGGCAGGGAAAGCTACATAAACAACAAGAAACAAATGTGAACATTAGGCAGAAAAAAAAATTTTCATAGCTAGATCATTAGTCAAAACAAAAAACGTTGAAAGAGAAAGAGAGGAAACACATGATAGCTAGGGACTTAGCAATGGCTAGCTGAAAAGGTAATATGACAAAAGCTTTTCTCTAGCATCCTAGATATGATACGAGGTTCCTCACATTTGGTGCAGGGTCAGCAGTGGAAAGCAAACTGATTGGGAAACAAATTGCTCAACTTTTGAAAACTTAGAATTGAAGTAAATCTTGAAGAGCTTTAGAATGTGCAATTAAGGGCGACTACAGCAGAGTTAAATATTATCTGTACCCGGTAAAACTTAATTTGACTCTCTTGCTCTAAATGTTCTTTCATTGTGTTTATGTTTAAATAATCTGTCTTGCTTGTGCATAATTTGGGTTAGCGTTTCTTTGGTTACAGTACAAGAGTGTGAGTTATTGATCAAAAGGACAATACCTGAAGTTTCAGACGATAGCTCAGGGGAAAAGAAGAAGTTGCAAATGATAAAAAAAAAAAGAGCAGTTATGTAGGATGACAACATTTACATAGACAAAAAAAAAGCCTCTCAAATTAGGCAGGAAGAGCAACCTTCGTGATCCAATCAGTTTTGCTCCATAAAATTCCTGGGGAACACCTTCATGTGTGGTCACAACCATCACCTACACCATGAATATCAGGAACCAATGAGCCAATGTAAGTTAATATGCGAGCACATTTTACAATCTAAAACAAAATTGAAGTTGAAATTGAACACTACACTGGGCTATGATACAAGCCAACATAGTTGTCAATTTGATGGAGAAATGCCACTACATGAAAAAGGTCATTTTAAAAAACAATCTCGATCAGTATGATCTTATTGTTAGGCTGTTTGTCAAAGTCAAGATGAAGCATTGGAGGATCAAAATCAGCAAGAGGATTGAACTTTTGACAAACAACATCAGGAAGAAAAATGCTAATGTCATTAAGCTGTATATTTGCAAAGAGGATTGGGTTAACCTTGCATGGATTGACATTAAAACCTTAAGAACATCCCAAGAAAATAAAATGCTGCAGGGATACAAAGAATGTACCTCATCTCCCATTTCACGCAAGTATCTGATAAAATTCTGGAAACGGTTTTTATACCCTGACACATATCTGCAAGAAAAACAAAGCACGTATAGCTATCCATGAACACAAATTTTTGATGGTGCAACATTTAACTGCACCTCACCATTTTGTAACATTATTGAACCACATTCATCTCAAGAACACTAGAAAGAAAACCGCTGTAAATGTATAAACCATTACTACCATTCTCCATCAACACCGTAATGCAGAACAAATTAGTAGTAGGATCTAGGATGATTGGCATTCAGCCCTTAAGAATGTTTTAACAGATTCCTGTGCTTACAACCAATTTAGTGTCCTATGGAATCTCACCTTAAGGGATCACAAAGAAATACATTGACTCTATGTTACACCTGCAGCTTTTTAATCATAGCTCATAACCTCATACCCAAGAGGGATACGCAAAAGGAAAACGAACAAGCTTAAAACCAGTATACTTGCAAATAAACTGATCAGTAGTAAAAATGAGATCCACATTTAAAACGAGCAAAAGAATTGGAATCATAGCACTGACTACTTATAGTCTAGTCATAGATATCATACAGAAATGCCTAGCAAGTGGCAAGGCACTACAAAAACCAGATTGTCATTGAATAGAGATGCACCGCATGAAAAAATACACATTAGGCCGCCCAAAAATAAATTACAAAATCCTCTCTGTTGTAACATGAAGCTTGTGAGAACACATCGTACACTCAGACATGACAGAACATCCACATCAAAACAGAAGTATCCAAGGACACGTGTTCATCATATAACACCTACATCAGAAAAACTTGTGGTGCATCTCTATTCTGAGCCATCAGAATAATTAGAAATTGACTGAGTTAGATTTAAACTTCAGCAGCCAATCAAACTGTATAGCAAACTAGAACACTTTTCATAAAAGGCACCAATAAAAATAAGGATTGGTTGTACAGTTGTACTTCTCAGCCGTTGACCAGACCATCAAGTAAGGCCAAAGAGCAGAACAAAATCTTCCATCGGGCAATATCAATTACATCAAAAAACCACGCTCAGACAAAATTAAACGAAAACAAACAAAATAAAATCACAAGAAAGGAGTTTCCAAATCCGATGCTCGAAGGATAAAGCAAAGGCATCAGAAATTCATCACCCGAAACAAAGTCAAAATAACAGGATCAAAACAAAAGCAACAACAAAGCATCAGAGAAAAGAAACGGATCTCTATTCTTCGCAGATCCGAATCCAATAAACACCACGATCTGCGATCGAGCACCGGAACAGATCAAGAAGCAAAAGAACGAGAGACTCACGCAAAAGGAGAAGGCTCGACAAATAGCGCAATGCGGCGAGGCCTCGAGTTGGTCTCAGAGTCTAGCAATGGAGGTCCCTCCTCCTCCTCTTCTCTGACCTCGTTGATAGTCATATCGCTCGCTTTGACCACAGCAATCTCACCTCTTCTTGGCCTCACACACTCAGGCCTCTCAGCCCGGTCGCAAAACAAGCTAACGGCTCTAGTTCTCAGGATGCTGGAGCGCGAAGCCTTGAGAGAAATCGAACCGTACAGGAGAGACGAAGACGAAGACGAAGACGAAGGGGTTGTAGAGAAAGGAGTAGAGAGAGTGCGATTTATAGAGAGAGAAGGGGCGGTCATGATGGTGATGAGAGGGGGGGATGCTGTCTATAAATATAGGGAGGGGATTATGTGTATTGTTGTGTGTTGTTGTGTGAATATGGGAAGTGCGTGTGTTTGAGTTCAGTTGGCTTCGGAATTTCATTGATAAATATTCGGTATAGTGGGTGAGATTGCTTTCTGTGAAGGGAATCTGAGGGGTTCCCAATGGACTCTCCTAATTGGATATTCTTTTCCAGCGGGGACTGTAGGAGGTATCAAACAAATTATCTAAAGGCATATGCTATTGGTTAAACCTCACCTCCCCTCCCCTCTCCTCTTCTCTCTCTAGGGTTGCACAACCAAAAATTCAGTCGGACCGATTTTTTATTGTACTTATATGAAGAACCGGACCGGACCAAAGCGGTTTGGTCTGGAGTGATCCAAACCGGTTTCATTTTTTCATTTAATTTCGAAAGAAGAACGTAACAACATAGTTTTAGTTTTAGTTAAAATTAAACTTTTAAGTTTGTAATTTACATATATAAAAAAAAAATATATATATATATATATATTTATATTCATAAATCCGATTCGGTTCAGACCGATTTTGCAAAAAGTCTGGACCAGATCGAACCAGATATAACTGGTCCAGTCTGAACCGGACCAAATTTCACAATCAAGATTGGACCGAACCATAAATCCAGTCCGATTTGCAGTCCGATTTTGTTAAGCTCTATCTCTCTCTCCCTCTCTTTTCTTATACATTTCCTCTGGTGTTCTCGCTTCACATTTAGCTTCTACCCAATCCTCGTAGAAATCATTTTGAATTTAATCTAAATTATTGAGATTTTTTATTATAAAAAATACTGACTTACCTAGTAGTTATCTCTAGTATTATGATTTCAACATTTTTTTAATTCGAGATAATTTCAAATTTTTCAATAGCTTGAGGATTGGGTTGGATGGAGATAATTGTTTGTTCCACACGCACCTTTCGTTCTCTCACATGAGCTTCTGACTTTGACCATATCAAATTTGGATTTGACACTCCTCCCCCCCAATTTGATTCTGAATTTATTCAAAGCATAAAATTTCAACAAGAAAAAAAAAAGAAATTATTGGGAATATATGACAAGAAACTGAGAAAGGACCTCGAGTTTTATATATGGTATGAGTCATCAGTTAACTACCTAATACGTCCGTAACAGTCGTTCTGTGTAGACAACAACCACCGCACAACCTCTGGTCACTGACCACCACTCAACTCACAGTAATAATGAACTGTCATCGACGTTTTTTTACCACTTCCCGTACTCGTCGTCATCCTATTGTTTTCAGCGCATGGACTGCATCTCCCCCAAAAAAAGAAAACAAACATACACAAAGGGACAAATCATAAGAAAGTACATGGTTTTGGTGTCAGAGATTTTTTTTAAGATAAATCTGGCCTCACCGGTAGGGGTGTTCATTTACACCGACGGTTACTGTTTTAATCGTTAAAATCGCTACCGCTACCGCTACCGGTAAGGGCGGTTATTGTGCCTTAGCGGTGCGGTGACGGTGTCAAATATGTGATTCCGTCAATTGCGGTGACGGTGACGGTTTTCACCAAACCGTCACCTACACTACCGCTAACCACCCCTAGTTAAAACTTGAGATGATTATTGATTATGTGACATACTTTTGTTGGAATATGTTGGTTGGTTTATGTCACATTGTTAAACACTTTTATTAGACTTTAGTATTTATGTTAGAATATGATATTATGTTATACTTTTGGACAACTTTATATTTGTTATGATTGTTAATGATTATGATATGATTACTGATTATGATATTATGTTGGAAATTTAAACAGTCTAAAACAGTGAAAAAAATGAAAAAGCTAAAGGAAAAAACTTATTTTTTTTGCACAACGGTTATACGGTTTAAGCGGTTATCGCATAACTGTTACCGTTAATACCGTCACCGGCAAGACGGTTATTGTGCCTTAGCGGTGCGGTGACGGTGTCAATTATGTGATTCCGTCAATTGCGGTGACTGTGACGATTTTTGTCAAATTGTCACCTACACTACCGTTAACCACCCCTACTCATATGATGTTTTTCCTATCTTCCGTAATGTATTTAAAACGTACAAATTTTAAATTTTGATTAATATTTTAAATTCAGTATTTAAGATTGTAATGTTTGTAATATATTTGAAAATATCCAATTTAGCCACTATGTCACACACTCAAATTATGATAGGATGTAATATGTGCAGTGTATTTTTCTTAAATTATTATAAAAAAAATTAAACAATTAATATGATAAAAACAATCCTAAACCGTACTAAAATACCATGGCTCTATGCAGTCGCATGGTGGAGGGGGTAGAGAGTGGGGAAGGTGTCGCCATTGGAACAGTGGAACTTCTACCACGGTAGTTTTTTCCCGGAAGATCGCCTCGATCATCTAGTATCCAATAACTTTTTTTTTTTATTCCTTCTTTTTCTCCCTCACATCTCTCAAGTTGACAACTCGTAAGCTTACTCTTTAGCGGCTTAGGCGGCTTCTCACTCTTTTTCTAGAGATGTTCTCGCACCGTTTCTTTTTAACAGAGGCTTATAAAAAATTCAATGAGTCCGACCTTCTTAGCTTTGTTTATGATTTTTAGATTCTGTTGTTTCGTTTTGTTTTTTCGATTTTTGCTTTGTAGTTTGTTGTAGTTTCTTCTTATATAATATTTCTGATTTAAAAAAAAAAAAAGATAAAATCTTTCAAAGTCACGAATGAGATCCCACATTTGGATACTGAGTGAGTGCCTTTACAAAAGGGTCCCACTCCACTTATCATAGTTTTTAATCTTCCAGGGTGGGGATGGGCTACTGGTGGTGAGGTTGGGTTGGGGCCTGGGGGCATATAATCTGTACTGTACAAACCAACAGACAAGAATCACATACTTGGGTCCCACTCCCATATGCTGTTCTGATATAAATTGTTCTTTACTTTCCGAAAGGCAAATGTAGTACTGTAATTATTCATAATAGGCACCTTTGTGATAATGTTTGACTTGTATTTGTAATATGGAGAGAGATCGACTCCAGAATGTACGTTTTATGCTATTCAAAACTGTTATTGTATAGTTTTTGAGCATTGCGAATCTTAAACCGAATCTACATGTTACGTGTTATGTATATTTTTTCTTAAATTGCATCACGCAGTTCGGATAACAAGGTATTATAAAGAATCTGGTTCTAAGATTATTTCTTGAGGTGATTTAGGCTGTGTTTGTATTGTAAAATTTTACCACTCCTAAAATTTTACCACTCCTAAAATTTTAACACAATAAAATATTACAATATAATCTCTCTCTCCTCCATCAAATCATTACTTTTCACTACAAAAAATATAAAAAATTATCTCTCTCTTCACTTTTTCACTAAACCCAATACCTAAAATTTTAACAACACTAAAATTTTACAAAACAAACCCAACCTAGATCAACAGCTCATTCTTGAAGAGCTAAATGAGATGTGAGTCATTAAAGTTAGCCCTCTTATTCTGCTGTCAAAGAATAATGAGCTTCCACACGGCTTTTTAGTGCATTTCCTTTTGGCCTTTCGATTTTCTTCGTCGGCAAGACGATTATAGATGCGAGTCATTAAAGTTAGCCCTATTATTCTGTTGTCAAAAAATAATGGGCTTCCACACGGCTTTTTAGTGCATTTCCTTTTGTCCTTTCGATTTTCTTCGTCGGCAAGACGATTATAGATCGTAACTAATTAGCGGACATTTTTCTCGTATCTTTTGCTGTTACATCAATATAAAGAGATTACGATGATATTATGATTCTCTATAAGTCTTCATTAATGCAATTAGTAGAAAGTTAGACACAAATTAATATGAATGCTTGCAAAGATAGTATGTAAAGGGGTTATCCGATACACTTCTAATCGTGCGCACAATGATTCGCATGCACTGTCTGGCACTACACGGCTTGCTTAGATGTATCATGTGTTCAAAAGGGTAATGATGTCCCCGAGTATTGGCTAGCATTGACACTCTTGTCTTCAGTAGCGGAACCAGGATTAAAATCTATGTGTGTTGAACTTAAAGGCGAAATGACAAAAAAAAAATTCTTCGTAATGCAAAATATTGTCTTAGAATTACAATGTCGAAAATTAAGGACTAAAAGTATTAAAAATATTGGAATACATGTACCGTACTATGTACTGCGACTGAAATGTGACAATTGAATCCTACGAGTTTGCATCTTCTGAAAAATTGCAAAATAACTTCGTTCTCATTAGTTTTAAAAATTTCTTGCTCGATGTACACTAACATTCAATCATTTATCCAGTCATCTCTCATCCTATTACGCAAATCACTCTTGATGATCTAATTCAAGTTAATTCCCTACTTAATTCTAAAACTTTAGAACACATTACAAATGATTCTGATGGTTGAGGTCTTGATGCCACTATGAGTTGTCTTTCTTACATTTTTTGGTTACTACCATGACTTGGGCCTGTCTTTTTTTCATTCCCTTTTTCTTTTGACAAAAGGTTACTGGGGATTCATTTACAATTTACTTTCTATAGGTTCTATGGATTTAGAATTGAAAGATATTCACATTCTCCAAAGCGACTTCCACACACAAAGCAACAATTGATGGCAAATCATGCTCTGAATAATAAAAATAAAATTTATAGAATAAGCAAGATTTAGTAAAAGAGTTCCTTAGATAAATATATCCAAAAAGTTGTTAGAATTTTGGTTTGGCCTATACAAGGATCCTAAACAAACACAACATTTTTCGAGATCTCTAATAAAAATGAAGAAACAAATCAATATAGGGAGAAAGAAATGAAGTGATTTTGATTGTGAAAAATTAGGAGCAGAGAGTAAATAATTTTTTACTAACAGAAATTTAGCAAGATGACAGAAAGTTACCCCTCAGTTGAAGAACTTGTAATCGATGCAAAACAGAAAATCATAATAACTGTATATTTGTTTCAGTTATTATGTACCACTAGGAGCAAAATAAATGTGTAGAAAAAAAATTGTTTTAGGTCCGATACCCATTAAGTCCAGGCCAATTAGACTTAATGGGTATCGGACCTGAATTTAATGGATATCGAACTTAAACAAACTTACGAAGAAAAAAAGAAAAAGAAAAAAAAAAACAAATATAATTTTTTTTTTTAGCAATCTATGGGCAGCGGACGCACCACTGCTTGTCCTGATTGTGAATTCACTTGGATGATCAGGAGGCTTTCCACGTACGACGTAAATTAGCTGATAATATATTTATTTTATTTTCACTTTCTTTATTTTAATTTGATATATATATATATATATCCTTTTGATTTATCTCTCAGATAAACCTCTCATTCCTTACCTTCCCTTCCCCTCGTGATCAAGAATATGCCTTTGGAGCTCGACGTTATTGGCAATTTGTCTCCAAGGATGACCAACTCTACCTTCTCCATTTTTAAAGGGAAAAGAAAACAAAAATCATCACCCACTTGGGAATAAAGTTCAAACATGTTTATGACTATGATTGAATTTAATATGCACCCACTGCCTAAATATTCAGTTTGGTGACTGTTTTTAAAGTCAATTTATAGATTATTGAGGCCAAAATATCTGAGAATCATAAGATATTCCAGTGAATATCCACATGCTACCCATTTTTATATAATATTCATGTATATATCCCGTACGAATGATGCAAATTGGGTCCAACCCTATAAGCGTGAACCATTATTATATTTCGAGAAAAAGTGAACCATTATTATATTAAAAAATTATGCTTTTTTTAAAAACTATTACGTAATGGGAACTAATACCGTTGCGCGCTCTAGCTTCAATATTTCGGATGAATGATATCCGATGGCACCATGCAGGCATGCACGTAAACTTGAGTGAAAGCAACACCAAAGTTTGGTTTATTTTTTGCTTCCAAGTCGTTTTCCTTTGCTGTGAAGAAAAAACACATGAAATCTGGCGATTGAGCTTTAGATTTCCAGATAATGTTTTAAGACGGCGCGCGGCTGTCGTGAACCAAAGAAACACGTTAATTAAGAACGTGATCAGTACTGCAGCCGGCAGCGTAAGGTTGAAGAGATAGGAAGACTATACGTTATCAGAACGTACATTTAGACAACTCATATATAGCCATTAAGAATCCTCTAATTAAGCTGTTATTGTAATCATATTTTAGACACATCGAGCAAAGGATATAGCTAATTAGGTGTCTAAAATTTACACGGCATTAAAGAATATATATATACAATTAATATTTTTTTTTCCTATTAAAAAAGTAACATATATTTGATTGTCATGGTCATGATCATGATCTGCACAGGTCATGGGGAAGAGAAAATGAAGAAAAACTTGGGAGGAAAAAATTACACCCTCTGAGGTTTTGAGCGTCTTATATATAAAAAATTAAGAGTTGTATATATATATAATAAACATGCGGGTGGTGACAATGATGTTTAATTACCATGTAGCCACTTACATATTACGTTGACGTCTTAGTATATATGAAAGGGCTAGAGTAGTTGGTGAGGTGATCATGAGATGCACTAACTAACAGTCTGTCTGCCTCTGGTATTGCTTCGTCATAAGCACGAGAGCTAGCAAAGATTATTCTAACCATAGGCACTGCATCTTAATATATATAACAGCTAAAGAATCCATCCCTAGGCTTTATTTGGGAAATTTTTATTTATTGATAATATAAGCTAGCCCATAAATAAATGAATTAGCCCATGTTTTGATCCAAAATAAGACAAACAACTTCTTATCTTTCTTTTTTTCAGTTTTTCTTAACGTTTCTTTAAATAAAATTAAAAGAAAATTTATACTGATATACTATATCAAAATAAAGCACCATTTGCAATGCCTATATTGAGTTACCAACTATTGATATTTTGCACCCTTAAATATAAAAATTTTTGGAAAAAATATACTTTACACCCCTGAACTATGGGGCACTGATATTTTGCACCCCAATTTTTTCAATTTCGTAACATTGAGCCCATGAACTTTCAGAATTCATCGATTTACTCCCATAGACGAATTTGTCGTTAATTCTCACGGAAAATACACCATGTGTCGTCCACTTGATGCACTCTGCCTGTAATGCCCAGTTTACCCTCCGAGTTCAAAATGTCTATCACTAACCATTTGCAAAGCTTTGAGGGCTTTCAGCGCTGAGTTCAACGTTTCTTGCACTGCCGGTCTTCTAGTTTGTCGCAAGCCCCTGCCGATCAACTTTATTCTTTGTTTGTGGAAGTCCCTTACTCTGAAAATTTAATACCCCTATGTTGTTTGATTCCACAAAGACGAAGACTTGAAAAAGGAAAAAGAAGATTTGTGTCTGAGGGGAGTGAGATGGAGATGAGGTTGTGTCGGAGGAGGAAGTGGCTGTGGTGTGGGGTTGTGGCAAAAATTATTGTGTGAGTAAAGCTATTGTGTGAGTGTGTGAGTGGACGGATGAGATTAGAAGTTGAGAAATCTAATGGCTGAAAAAAATGTCACGTCAATTAATGAATCCGACCTGCGCAACCGACCCGGTTTCATTAATTGACGTGACATTTTGTCAGCTGTTAGATTTTTCAACTTCTAATCTCACTCGTCCACTCACACACTCACCAAATAGCTTCACTCACACAATAACCGGCCTCGAGGGGTTGTTGGGTCCTTGGTTTTGTTGGGTTTGTGGTGGGTGATGGACCTGATTCGGTGCTTAATATAGCCAACTGAGTCCGTTTTTGCTGAGACGTTTAGGACAGCAAAAGCTTCCATTTGCCTGTATATTTAGGCCTCTCCGGATTCATAGCCTCAAATTGTTGCTCAAATGGTATTGACGAAGTTGTTGTATTTGTGGTTGCTTCTTGCTTGTATCTCCCTTATCACCCATCTTTGACAAAATGGGCCCAGAAAAGACGTCACTAGAGAGAAATCTTAGAGAAGAACCAGATGAAATTAGTTCCGTTCTTGGTTTCGTTTATACAAGGTTTTGTATGCTTTTGGACTTTTGTTACCATATCTCTAAAGGGAAGTACAAAGGAAAAGTATAGGGATCATGACCAGGAAAAAACAGCGGCAACAAAGAAGAAGTAGTTTAACAGACCTAATGGAGGGTAAAATGGGCATTACATGCTGAGTGCATCAGGTGGACGACAAGTTATGTATTTTCCGTGAGAATTAAAGGCAAATTGGCCCATGTGGCGCAAATCGACGAATTTTGAAAATTTATGAGCTCAATATAACGAAATTGAAAAATAGAGGGTAAAGTGTCATAACCTCATAATTCAGGAGCGGAAATGTATTTTTCCCAAATATTTTGATACTCCACTTACGGCCCTCAAGCATGACTCTACCCTTAATTCCCAGTGAAGGACATAGAGCTCTGAATTTTGTGTCCAATTAGTCAAGAAAATTAAAGTTTGAAAAAAAAAACTTGTGGAGAAAAAACAGACACAAGAGGTGCTACAAGTATGTCCTAAGGCTGTACAAGGCCGTAGCTTCCTTTAGGTGGCTACTGCCTACACATGCTTTCGACCCCAGTCCACGTGTGAGGTTAAATCTGGAACTCACCTACTAAGAGCGTGAGTCCGTGACTCGAACTAAAAGACTCAACAAACGGTTAGGCTAGCGTGGCATGGGCATGGAAAATGTGTGAAAATCGTTGTGGGTTGATGTAGCTCCGGTTGAAGTTCAACTTGAAAGACTACATGGTGCCGCAGTCCACAAAAGGAAGGCCTGGCCTGGGCCTGCTAGCCACGTATTTCTGGTTTCTATGCAGGCCTTTCAACAAGTTCAAATTGAGCAGCTACAACGACAGTCTAGAAATTGTCGTTCACATAGGGAACTTGATCGTAGACGAAAACGTCACCGCGATATGGGATCTCCACGCTAATTACAGCTTGTTTGTCGTTGAGGGTTGAACTTAATTAATGCCTCCAAGTACATATAAATCCTCAGTTTCCGTTTAACTATCTTCTAAAGTTTAAACAAGTCGGTCCTATATATATATAAATATATATTTTTTTCTTTTGAGTTCTTCAGACAATTAGTCATAATTTACATTTATTAGTTCCGAAAAATATTTCTTAAACCACTTCGAGAATAATTTTCAAAATTCAAATGTGAATAAAGGGAGACATAAGGAAGCTTATCCTCACATGATCATTGAAGATTTTGTCTCGTTGGGCCGCCTCTGAGTATTCTGTAGGTGGTAATCCTGATAGTTGTGAGTATTTTCCTGATTTTCTTTGGGTGTATAATGATACTTATTAGAATTTACACAATATGTGAAAGGTGGGCTTAACTCAACTCCAAAAGACGCCTTGAGCAGTGAGGGATGTCACAACCTTATAAGGAGCACATTGACTAGTTTCTCTAGCAATGTGGGACTTCCAACACGCCCCCTCACGTGTGGCGGGAGGACATCCAAGCTAACACGTGGAAACGGGTGACAATGAGACCACAAACTAGGAATATTGCTCTAATACCATATTAGAATTTACACAATATGTGAAAGGTGGGCCTAACTCAACTTCAAAAGACGCCTTAAGGAGTGAGGGATGTCACAACCTTATAAGGAGCACATTGACTAGTTTCTCTAGCAATGTGGGACTTCCAACAGTACTGACCTGCCATAGCTATTGTATGACAGGTGTTTGAATAAGAGACATTGTTTTGATTAAAAAAAAAAGATCATTGAAGATTTTGTCGGTGATAAGGTTGATTCAAATTCAACTCAGCCAAGACAAAGGATAATTCAAGAAGCTAAATATAGATAACCTGCAACAATCTTGATTTGATCTTTTGAACATAGCAAAAAATCAGCCGTCATATTCTCTAATGTCATTCTTCTTTAAATAGGCACCTCTGGTACGTACTTGTCCTTTTTTTTGTTATTTTTCAGGAATTAATTTGAGAGCTGTATGTTTTTTTAATCATAATAGCAGCACCTTTCATTAATAAAATTAAGGAGGTTGAAAAACCTCAGGACCACGCTCTAAAGGGCGAACCAGACACTCCGAATAGTCGGCGGGCCGACGAGCAGTGTGACCAAAAGACCATACAAAGACCCACAAGGGGCAGAAAAACCTTATCAGGCAGCAAACTAATATGATTAGCAGAAAAAGAAAGACAATGGCGAAATATGGTGGCACGAGCAGCAGTTGGAGGCGACAAACCAACCATGGAAGTGGAGGAGCGTGAGATCCACGCGCGCGTGGGCCCCCACGCGCCGCCCGGAGATGACCCCATGAAGCGCCCGAACGTCCAGATGCCTGCCACCTGGCGCGTGTATACAGGAGAGGTCCGCATGCCGCGGAAAAATGAAAAAAATGGGACGGTCGCGTGAGATCCACAAACAAAGAAGTGGATTTAGATCCTAACTAATCCCTCGTTAATCTTCCTCAGTGTTGTATGTAAAAGATATAGCAAATTGGAAGAAAAAGATGGAAAAATTCACGTAAACTTAAAAAGATAAGCCTATCGATTAAATTCCGTTGATCTGTTTTCACCAGATTCATCATTTTTATCCCACTGATCTTTCCTCTCTGATCTCTATATATATCAGGCTTTAATAAACTAGCAAGAAAGCCTTTTGGGGGGAAATGGAAAATTAAAGCAATTTAATTTCACCACTAAGTTTGCAGTTAGTCTCGAGGCTCATTAATTTGATTCGCTAGATTTAAGGGCATTCAACCCTAATAAGTGGTGTCCTCAGAGCACTGTGAATGAATCGATTGGGGATCCTAGTTCAACTCCCTACAGTAACAAATTTTGTGATTTAAATAATGCATGTAGTGAAGGGCTACTACATGTGTGTCTGTAGTTTGTCGCAGCTTTAACCCCTCCAGTACGACTAAATTCGTCTGAATCCAATGCAAAGGGAGTTTCACGAATTGTCCCTCGTTCATTACATTAAAAAAAATCCTAATATGTGGTGGGCGCATGATGTCATATATCCTGATCCTTCACAAGCCTTATTGTAACGACCCATGCCTAGAATTATACTAATTTTTTTATTATCGAATAAATTAGCAAAAAGAATTCAGTAATTGGTCGCGAATAAAGTTACAAGAAGGATAGTTCGGAAATACAACATTAGAAGTCATAGGATAAGTAGCTACATAATTTTTTTTTAATCGGGTGATCGGACTAGTTTATGCACACCTCGACTAATTGGAGTATGTGCAGTTTTCTCATCCCACACAACCAGATCAATTATTAGGTCAAAGGCCCTAAAAATGACCTTAAATGGTTAGTATCATCTATGAGGTTTTATACTTGGACCCTTCCAGGGAGCAAACCATTAAAGTCCAAGCGTTAATTACTAGGCCAAACCTTTTGGGTTGGCTACATAATTAAAACAACGTAAATATAGAAAACTGTGCACCACAGAAAAAAAGGTCCCCATACTTCGGTTAGCAAAATAAAATAAAACCTTGATAGAAGTGCTAGGCATACGTCCTAATATATATATACATCACACAAAAAAAAAACTACTGTCAGTCGCAATACTAGCCTCGCTAAAAGCCTAAAAACAACTCTGGCCGGGACGTTTGGCTCTAGAAGATGGTCCAGGTGCCAATAGCCCGTGGAGATGGGTAGGAATGCTCGATGACCACCTCATGATTTAGGGAGACCCATTAGGATCTGAACCGTCAACCATTGGATCCTTAGGTCGACTGTCTTCTGGAGATTGAACAACTAGCTAGATGTTTTGCTATTTAACAATTATCATGGAATATCAAGGAAAGCAAAGAAGTGTGAGTCATTTGCTTGCACTAAGTATGGTCGGGAAAGGGAAAGAAAATAGATAATAAAAAGAAGACAACATACAATGATCAAACTCATAGGACAATTCAATTTACAAGAAAACAAGCAGATGCAGATACAGTAAATTACAGAGGCAAGCTACACTGAGCAATTACAATAAAACAGTGAACAAGGTTTCATTTTATTGCTCTTTGATTGACCAGTTACTAACTCTCATTACTCGTGGAGTTAGGGTTAATGTTCTAATTCCCTCCCCCTACATTTTAGGATAGTTTCGTGATATCCTCATCATTGGAACAAACATGGTAGAGTCGCACTCGTATTGGTGTATATATCTACCAAGAGGCGGCCACTTCTCGATTCCAGACGAGACAATGGTTGCAAATCCTGCACATACTAGTACCAAACTGGAATCGATCATTCGTTACCTATTTCTCATTTGTCATTTGTCATTTAGAGATTAACAATAATTCTGAATCAACCATAAAATTTTAAAGAATAAATAAGCAGTAGCATCGGCATATAAATATTCTCGATCATTATAATAACATAAATCTATCAACAAAGGTTATGGAATCTCCACCATACCAAGCAAGCAATTAAATATAGTCAGTCCTCAATATTTTTCATTCATTACTCAACCGGATGTTCAAACTATCTAGTTTCAATTTAGCTCACTCAAAACAGCTCTTCATAAATATCAATGCACAACAGAACATATAACAATCAAGTCAAATTTTACAATTTGTTGTTTTTAGGTTAATAGATCAATTGCTTAGAAACAAAAAAAAAGGTTAATAGATCAACCATGGAATTTTAGTCACTAATGCTCTAATCTCTTCAAATATACAACATCTACATATCTAGTAGGTGGTCCATCTTGTTCAGCTATCACTTGTGTTTGAGTGTCCAAAATTTTGGCCTCATTAAAAAAAAAAGTATTCCCATCAAATCATTATTTTTCACTATAATATTCATTCAAATTTTATCTCTCTTCACTTTTTCACCAACTATAATACTCCAAAATTTTAACCACCCTAAAATTTTGGCACTCAAAGTCTCAAACAAAGATGATATAAAAGAGACAAATAGAACAATTACCCAATGCTGAAATTTTCAGTGTTCTGCATTAACAAAATTAGTTTAATTACTTTTATTATCTTAATAGTTTGGAAAAGCCTAGTTTGTACATTAAATATTTGATTCCAACCTCCTATATTTCATCTACGATGTAGTAAACAATCAGCAACACATTCGGCAAGAGATAAGCTTATAATGGAGGGGAAAATTCTGCAGCTTTTAGATGTTCTCTTTTTCCAGTTTAATTTGCCAACCAACATGCAACTGTTCTGGTCATAATTTTTCATCCATTTGCAGCTCTCCCATTTTTTACCAACAGACAAGCTTTTGTCAAAGGTTGCACATCATTAATACAATGTTGCATTTTGTCAAAGGTGCATTTAAGTCTGATGGGAGCAGGTTCACTCTAAATAAAAGTTGTCCACTCTAGATTAGAGAACATGTGGGACTCGTTCAAGTCTGGAGTCTATAATCCGCTCTTGCTAATAGCTTACCTTTTAGTGGCCAGCTCGATCCTTTCTTATTTCTTTCCTTAATCCGTCCAAATGCATTAAGTGCGAAGGTTGGGAATTAAACAACCTTGGTGTTCAGTTTCAAAGACGGTAAGCAACCCAGAATCATTGGTCTGATCAATATTTTCTTTTGGATTAGTGGTAACTCTACTTTTTTATTCAAAGAGTGGAAATTTGAACCCAAGTCATTCATTGATTGACCTTTTTGTTCCCTTCTTGGAAGCCTTTGTAAAATAAAGAAGGTACGGATGCCTACAGATGATGGTTATGTAGACAAAGAGTGCATGAATTCATCCATACATATGATATATACATGTAATACAAAAGAAACATCTATGTTTTCTTTAGTTGACAAGGTATTCCAAGCTTTGCCCCGACTATTTCTTTTAGACCCGTGCAGGGACGTCTTTATTCCCCACCGACCAGGTAACTATCTAGTTACAATGAATCCTAGGGGTGGCCCCAAAGAGATTGCTAGACAAGTGAAGTTTCAAACTCTTGACCTAGCTACATTATATATGTCAAGTGGTTATTAAAATTCGGCTTTCCACTTGATCTAACCTCTAGGGTCAACTAAAATCTAAGGAAAATTTATATTTTGCAATTTATACTTTAAACTACTAACTTTGACATATTACAACTCAATTTATCCTTTGCTTTACATTTTGTACCTCATGTTATGATCTCACCTTAAAATAAATACAAAACAATACACGTGTCATAATTTTAACGGTTAAACTATAACACGGAGTGCAAAGTATAAAATTAGTGATCTTTTGAGGTATAACGTGTGAAGTTTCGTAATTTGAGGTGTGAATTCTAAAATATGTAGGAGTTAAAAGGGTACAAAATATAATTTTAAGATGGAAAAACATCCATTCTCGTGGTAGCTGGGCAGAGGCTCATCTGAGATGGAAGTCATGGAACAAGAATTTATACTGGTTTGTTTGGGTTCAATTCTCGGTGGATTTATAACTACGTAGTTTGCAAATGTATATGTAGATGAAGAATCATCCTCAGCATGCGCCCCCTTTTAAATGCGTTCTTGTGGGTAGAAACGACTGACTTGTTCTCGAGAAGGAATGCAGTACTACTCCATAGGGAACTGGGCACCTTTTACCTTCCAGTCAAAGAACATGGTAGCAAACAGACATTTTAACAGGAATTTCTTCTGAGAAAAGAGGGTAAAAAGAAAGAAAAAATATTGTAGTCTCCTAATTTTCACGCCAAGCCCACACCCCCATATATTCAAATAGATTCCCCCCCCCCCCTCTCTCTGTGGAAGAACAGATGGGCCATGATTCTTAGAATTCTGATTCTAAACAGAATCAAGATGGCCAACAAAAAGAAAGGGTAGGCCCCGAGAGAGCACCTAAAAAGCAACGCTGATTAGAAGAGTATCAAGTGCTTGCCACTCTTGCTCCCTCCCTCTTTCTTTTACCTCACGTCACTCTTCTACCTATTCCCCTCGACGGGTCCACCACCACTCTTTTTTTTATAAGTCACTCGTACTCTTTTTGTTTTTGACCAACCCTATTCGTTCTTGATCGTGTAGAATTCTCGTGCCTATCCAAATTGAACTTCCTGCTGTTCAAACTCGTCCCCACAAAGTTGGTATGCTGAAATGGATTGAGGTTGGGGATCATATTATAGGGTATGGGTCTCCGACAGATTACACTATAGCATATATATCAAATCCACAATGTGCATGGCTCATGCTGTCATGCACGTATGTCATGAATATCCAAGTGCTTGAATATGACGCTTGGTAATTGGCCTTCCAGTCAACACAATCTATGAACAAACACATTTTGTTTCCTCCCAAAAAAAAAAGGTGCCTGCACACATTATATAATCCTATCTTCATCTTTTTCTTCGCAATCCTCTTTTACTTTTCCCTTTTCCTCATATGGTTTCATCCATATATAACCCATAGAACCTAACCAACTGTCCGCTCTGCTCACAGATTTCTTTCCCTTCCCTCTCTTCCTCTCCTATTTGGGTTGCTCTCTCTCTCTCTCTCTCTCGCTGACGTCTCTCTTGCTCGCTTTCTCTGTCTCTCAAGGAGGAAAAGTAATATTTTTCATCTTGGGTACGTATATATCAGATGTCGAGAAGAGCAAACAAAAGAGTGAGTTTCAGTCCGGATGTCAACGATAAGCCAAATGTCCTTCATAAACATGGTGAAGGAACCAGAGTCGCTGGAGGCAGGAAAAGGGTAATTGGAATTTGGATTTTCCGGCTTCCAAAAGGCTCATCTGGTTTCTCTCCTGTCAAGTTTCTACAGCGTCTCCGGGCTAAGGTGGTAAGAGCTATACGTTTTGTGTCCATGAGACGACGGTCTTCACGAAAGGTTTCCTCCTCTTTGGTCAGGTCACGCTCAGTATCGGAGCCCATTGACTCCCATCAAGCTGAAGCCATAGAGGACTGCATCGAGTTCTTGAATTCTTCCTCCTCTTTGCAACGATCGAACTCGGTCTCCACAAGTTCTTGCTAGAATTTACCTGGCTAGCTCTTGAAAATAATGTAAATGGAAAAGATTTCATGATTCATTGAGTACAAAGAAAAAGAGTGTATGATTCATTGATTATAAGTAGTTCACCTGTTTAAGAGAACCAAAATGTACAATTTGTGAATGGTACCATCTTTGCACTGCAGGAAGCACGTAACTGTTTACTATGATGCATCTGTCGGACCAATGATCGGACTTGCAAATAGTCTGCCAAGTAAATCGTCCGGCAGCCGGGTAGATGTACAATGTGAATGCTGTGTGTGTTGTTATATCTGTCTCCTCCAATTTGTACTTCGTTTCTATTAGTAACGAAATATCAAAATTAAAAGAAATTGGAGAGAGTAAAAAGAGCGGATGATCATTGGTCCAATCTCAAATCATGCCAAACTCAGAAAGAAACGGGCGGGGGGGCAAAGGAAAAGGCTGATCAATTACCCTGAAAGTTTCAGGGTGATATATCACCACCACAGCTCATAGACATGGACCACTCCGCGGGTCTCGAGCGGGCCTATCCAATATTCAAAGGAAAAGTCATCGTCAGGACCACAAACTTGAAAATCAGGGAATATCCCCCTCGATATCAGCTTTTGTTCCAATCTTTTGGCCTAACAATACAGACAAATATGCACAAGGAAATCCCATAGCGAGCACAGTCCTTACAAACACCCTCTACCACAGAATGATTTCCACTATAATAGTGGATCCGTTTGGTAAATTATCTCAAGATTTTCTTGTAGGCATCTCGGACAAAGATTGCAGGACAACAAAATGCTTGAATGCTTACCCTAATCACTATCTGTCCATTCATCAAAAACAGTTACTCCTATACTTTCCCCACAAAAAACCAAAGGGAAAAAAAAAGTAACTCTGATAGCACATTTAGCCATTTAAGTTGATTGGTCTTTTTTGTATGCATGGATAAATGTAATTCAAAATGATTAAGAATCCAAGGACAGCTTTTCAAGCTCTTGGGTTCCGTGACTGGATGCTTTCTTCAATTCAAGGGCTCTCTTATAAGGAGGGGCAATTGGGGGCTGTACAGGATCCAAGCTCTTGTAAGTTCCATCAGCAGCTTTAGGTAAAGGATACGAACGGTCAGAATCATATCCCGCGAGGTCCCCGCAAGCTAGAAAGGGGATATACACCTTATTTGGCCCTTCCAACCACCCACTACTGCAATCTGTTATCCAACATAATATTATTACTCCCACGTGAAATAACAAATATCATGATGGAATTGCCTACAAAAAGAAATATCATGATGGAATTGGCCCCATGGAATCGGGACCCATAAATTGAACTAAAATCCAGATTGGAAGCTGAAAACTTATGGAATTTAGCTTCCAGCTTTGGGAATTCTCTCTGAAGGGATTGACTGTATATAGTACAAGTTGAAGACGAAAAACCATTAAGCAAGAATGCAATTCTAACCAGGTATAATAAATGTAACAAAAATGACAGATGCACCCGACCACCCGTGGAGAATATCACATTACCTAGATCGTCCCCTCCAGATGGACTCCCCACTTTTTCTAGGAGGCGATACAGATCTTTTGGATTAAACCCTTCTGGAGGGGAATAATTCTCACAAACTGCAAATGCCTCTGTATAACAGTTTTGAAGTGTTAGCTGACTACAAATTACCTCATAAAGATGACTAAGATGACAACTCCCAGGTTTATCTCAAAAAATAGGGATGACCAAGATGATTACTTTTTATGTCATGGGAGATTTTCTCGAATTTGAACAAATGAATTTCAGAAGTTCTAAGAGCCTCCAAGGGGGAAAAATGGAAAGAGAAGTGTTACCTATGCTCGAATTTCGGCTGCTTTTTGGTTTAGCAAAAGTCACTAAAGGAAAAAATAATTTCAGCTGCAACAAAGAAGCAAAAAGAGTAAGAACATTCCATGTAGACTTGGTTCTTGTCATACACAAATAAGCATAAAAAGACAACACTAATGCCATGGATGCCAATTACATAGAAGGAATAAATATCTGCGGGCATTTCTAAATTACTCTAGGTACAATTGATTTTTTTGCCTACTAATGTGCGAAGAATATCACTTAAGAATGACTGTGGGATACAATAGCTCAATTGAAAACCTTCATGACTCTCTTAAGTAGGTAGAAACTGACTGAAAGCTTATTTGGCCACTCACAGATTAGCCTGGGGTTGGGCCACAAAAGGTCATTCTTCTTGAATTTTGTTCGAAGTTTTTGTAAGCATAAGATCATTATATGAGTCAGGGGTGGAGTCGAGAATTCCAGAATTCATATCTTTCTTCTTGTTCTTCTTAGGGAAGAAAGAAGGGGGGGGGGTAGTGGCGAACTTATATTCAATGATCAATTTGTTTTCCTCTTCAAACACTGTTTATTGTGCTATGTATATCAATAAAAAGAATCGATATTGCAAGTGACACTTTATCTCTTACTCAGTGGATAATGCTTATCCTCTTTCAATAAAAAAACCTAGAAAGATGAGCCTTTGCACCTGAAATAGGACTCGTGGGGATTCAAAAGAATGGTCCTGCACTTTTAACAAGATGAAGATGCAACGAGTAAAGAGACAGTCTTTTGAACAACCAACCTTTTGAGTTTTAACAGAAGTTTTGGAGGTTAACCTTTTGCATTTTAACAAGAACCAAGTTGTATAACTTTTTTCAGAATCTCAGAAAGTTTCGAAGTAGTCTTAGACTTCTTGGAGGATCCAAAGAAGAGTAAAACTTATGTGTTTCAACAAAAATACGTTTATATATATAATAACGGGAAAATGGTTTTTTTTTTTTAAATCCAGATTAAGAGCTTATTCAGATTTTTCGGGACAATTTAACAAAATAAGTTGGAGGGCTCAGGGAAGGTTCTCTTTCTTTTCTTTCTTTTCTTTCTTCTTACTTACTTTTTAGGGGATCCCCCTCCCCCCATGCTCAGCCCTGCTGTGGGCACATAGCAAAACCTTGTGCGATAGCTTGCCAGCTTGATTTAACTAGGGCTAGATTGAACAGATAAAAGGATCATACAGGTTCTGTCCCTGACCGTCAGGATAGGTTTGGGCAACGGTATCATATATTCAGAAATTGACTTGATATCGGAAGTTCTGACAAGCATTTGATTTACCTGACAGTACAGAAGACTAGTATCTTTCCCACGGAATATTTTTGCAATAAACGTTCTGCCTTCTCTAAGCACATGGGTAACAATTGTTAAACCCTGCAGGAAAGATGGCAAGGCGGTATCAAACTTATGCAAACTTCACCAAAAGTCAAAACAGATTATTGAAATCAACTGCATCCTGCAACAGTGAGCAAGCAATAGTTTGACCAGAAATAGTTGCCAAAATAGAAGAATTGTGCCCAAAATACGAAGGATTGATTGGCAATGTCTAATTTCAGTTCAAAAATCTTCGAACTATATTGTAATTATTGTGCTTATGTATCAAACAAAGCTAACAAGAAATTTAACATAGAATTTCATTTCTCATTACTTTCTTCCAGCATTTTCAGTTTATTGTAGCCAAGCAACTCTCTCACAAATTCCTGCATATATTCTACAGATTACTCCCTAACTTCCACTATTCTACAGATTACTCCCTAACTTCCACTTTATGTTAAAATCAGAATTATTCGTGCTGCTATAAAGTGGATACAGATACCATGAAAAGGAACAGCTGGTTGCTCGTAGCTCACTCATTTTTCTTTCTTCCAAATAAGGTAATTATCATCTTAAACCATCCACAAAAGTAAGTTGCCCGCAAGAAGTACATTGGAAGATCTGAGAGCAAGCAGATTTTACAGCTAGTATGAGTTGGGATTGTACAAACTCATCCATGTCATGAAGACCAGTCACTGCAAAGCAGAACAGCAAAATGCAAAGTTCAAACAAGAAAAAGCGAACATGTAAAATATAAGTGAAAACATCCTGGACCATAAAAAACAAAGTCAAAACTATAATCGCTGTTTTACCATCAGGAGCACCATCACAAACTACCAGGTCAGCCTTGCAGCCATCAAAATGTCTAATGACCTGGAATAAAAAAAGAGGGGGGGGGGGGGGAGGACAGCAGGATAAGTAATGGGTGGTAATATATCATGGTCCAGCATGCAACAGGCATTTCATGGTCAATATATTAACATGCATTGCTGTGAAGAAGCCCACAATCTGGGAATATCTTCTAGTTGTCATCCATATTTGAACAACCAAAAGAAGCTACAAAAATATGAAAGGAAAAATAAAAAGCATGAGCACTAGCTGAAATTATTTAGACATCATCAACCTATACACGTTGATTGAAGTTGAGCTGATTGTGTGGTTTTCATCCAACAATGCACTTGTATAGTGATGTTACTGACTCAAATACTAACCCAGACATTCCAAAGGAACAAAAACGACTTGAGCAACAGGATACTGAAACTTGTCCAACAAGCAATTGCATGCTAGACATATCATCTCAACCTCTCATGTCTTGCCTCAATATTGGCCAATTTTTTGCACTTTAATAATCCTATAAGGCTCCAATCAAACATGGCAGGCATTGCAAGAAGGAGATGTCAAGAATATACTGATGTAGTTATTACAATTGGTAACTAGATCATGTAACCAACACTACCATTTGAAAGGAATCTGAAGGATAAATATTAGATGCTCAATAAAAACCTTATACATCATACTAACAATGGAAATATATAAATGGTTTGGAAATTCTACTAAACACCAGAAAAATGAATTTGAGTGGGTTAAATAATTTTGAAAAGCACCACATGTACTGTGGTTCACACTGTCAAATGAAAATCATGGAACACAGATTGAAGGCTCTACTCACAATTTCAGCTGTGCGAGCATTTGTTATATCACCCTGCACCTGAATAACCCCTTCAATTGGAGCCATCGGCTGCAAATCAATGGCCACAATAAGAGGAAGATCACTATCCCTGCATAAATAGCAAATTATTGAGTTGACGGAGAAATAGTATGCACGAACAAATTTGAAATTGTAATATCACTTAGAATAAGACTATAAGTAATAGCAGTAGGTAAAATCATGAATTCATTTGATAGTGACCACTGACTTCAATTGCTAGGAATTAGATCAGGAAACTTTTTGGGCAAATAATAGGAGCTCTAACACCTACAAGTATCAATATGTTGTGGTTTTAAGCATTACCAACAACTCAGGTTCACATAATTTCACTTGTCAGAGTCCTAGAGAGGATACAAGGAATGCAACTTAGCTCACAATAATAAACATGCCTTAATTAGACCTATCTCCAAAGAGAAATCAGAACCACTGAATGGTTGTTAGACCCCGGGACTTCTAAATCCCAGTAACAAATAAGCTTTTTGATAATTTCACCGACAACACGTTTGTCAAAAAGTCATCATGAAAGCATGATTAGTCCTTCCTCAAACAATCATCATAAGTTGTGGATAACAGAATCGCTGATTTGAAGGGCCATAAAGAAAAATATGGAAATCACAATTCAATGATAAGGGTAATCATGTGAAAAACCACTGTAACCTTGAATGCTACATACTAACGCTCGGCGGTAGTTCTCCAACGCAACAAAAGTTACTTGTCTCATGGATCTCATTATCCAGAAACCCAAAGGATTGAAAACCATGGCCAATGACAGAATATGTGCAAATCAAGTTTAATCAAGCTGACACCTATTATTCTATGAATATCATAATGTGTCAGGAAGGCAGCTAATTCCCAATCTAGGCTTGTCCTTATATTTATTTTTTCCTTTTTTTTTTGGGGGGGGGTGCTAGCAAGAATTTGACCTTGGATTTCATTTGTAGGTATAGGACCCTTTTTTAACAAAACAGCTGATGGCAAACTCAAGGAGATTTGAATAAGCACAGAACTTTTAAAGAAAACGTGATACAGGCAAGGTAACCTACTTTGAATCTGGTGAAACCTTTGCTGGCAGATATATTTGGCGGCTCAAAACCTACAGAAAAGAAGATGGAATAAAAAATCATTAAAGATGCTTATGCTGGCAGATATATTTTGCAACTCAAAACCTACACATTAGAAGATGGAATAAAAAACCATTGAAGATGTTTATGTATGTTGATAGACTATATAGTTTGCCCACAAGGTAAATATAGAGTTTGGAAATCTATTGCAAGCATTGGTGCAATAATCCTCATATATCGTGCCTTCAACGATAGGATGCAGGAAACATGTTTCAAATTCCTCAAATAAAATACTGTACATCTCATGTGTGAGTAGAAAATGCCGTACCATTGTCTAATTAACTCTGATTTTACAACAAATTTATATCATAGTTGACAGCAACATGAAGCTAAAGTAAGATGGTAAGAGGACACTGATAACATAAATTCGACTCTTTCGTGAGACTTGATGTGAATGACAAGTTACATAATCCAAAACACTGACATTTTCTATAAATCTTGTTACTAACACCACTTTCTTTCTTTTTGAGCGTCACTAACACCACTTTATACAACAGACAAATACACACTTTTTCAAATAGCTCAAAGGCAGGTGAGATAATCATTCCACTAACAAATACCTGACTCCAACTGCCTGGAGCGGCACATAAATCAACAACACGCTTCACACCTGTAAAGAAAATTTAATTAAGCAGCAGAATGTTTGATATTTTCATAACTCTATAAGTAAAAAATGTATTCATCCCCCCATCCCCCCCCCCAAAAAAAAACAAAAAACAAAAAAATAAAGAAAATAGTTTTTCACCAACTTCAATTAATTTCCAGTACCATAGCACAGACAAAGACTTATAGGATGGTAGGTTAATCAAAGTTTACACCACTTACAGGCATTTTACCTATAAGTTCGTGAGAGAGAGAGAGGACAATTGATATAGACACACCTTCAAATATATTGAATTCCTCATCTATTTGAAGGAGCTTAAAGGCACTGCGAGCACGCCAACCTTCTTCTTTCGCTTTTCTGTAGTATATGTCCTGCAAATGAATTGACTAATAACTAGCAGCTGGAAAAGAAAACAAAGAAAGGAAATTCTGACGAAATAGAGAACCTACCCTCTTATCTCTTGAAGCTTTTCCCATATTGAAAATACCTGATACTTATGGGGCAGTAAATTGTGAAAGCAAAACTCCTGCAACCAGGGTTAGTTCCAAAATGAGAACATGATTAACCCAAGTATGACTTACTATTTATCTGTTACCCACTAAAATATAAATTACCAAAATCCAATACTTCAAAGTCCGGAAACAATGCAGCATAGAAATTAAAGAACTAAAAGACCAAGAATTTGACTATCATAATGCCTCCAGAATAGACCACTATCATTGCACACTAAATTTGGGTACGATTTGGTACCAAAATACATTTTTAAAAGAAAGTCCAGGTTGTGGTAGTTCCCTAGTGTATGAGGAAAGAAAGCTAGCAATAGCTCTCAAAGAGTTCAACTCTCAATCACATTAAACTCTGAGTTGGTAACTTCCTCTAGACCTAATTACTGTAGAGTCCAACGTTCCCATATTGGCAACGGTTTTTTCCCTAATAGAAAAACAAATCTTTCAAAAAGTATAACCCATAATAACCCCTTTTTTCTCTTTTCTTTTTATGACAATAACCCTTTATTAGCAAAAAGTAAGTATTTTTCTCGTTCCAATTACACACCCAATTCCAACGACCAGTCAGTTCCTCGAATGATCGATTTTTCAATCCAAGACTGACACTTCCTGTGGTAACAAAACCCAAAAACACTACCAACTTCTTCTCTGCCATTTCTTCGAACATCTTACTTACATACTCAAGTTTTCCATGAGTGATATTGGAACTTGCAGGCATTAATTCGAACTTTATGAATTTCTAGAGATAACTAGCAACAAAATAAACTCAAGTCAATAGGGGGGCATGGGCAGCTAGGTAAATTATTGCTATATTAGGATAGATATAGTAGAATATTCCAAACTAGGCACCGTAAATTAAGAAAGAAAGAAAAGAAATAAGAAGTTAAAAAGAGCAGAACAGCGACTTGCATCAGAAAGTGACAGCAATGAAAGATTTGCAGCAGAAAAGAGTGCGAGATTTTACTAGTTCTTAATATACGCACACTGATGTCGCCTCTTTCAAGTCTGATTAAGCTGAACCACCACAGCGAGCAAGCGACGCAGTTTGAAAGTTCCTATCCAGGAAAACGATTTTTTTTTTCTTCTTTTTTCTAGGCTAACTGGTAAAACGATTAATCGAAAGAACACGGATAAATTTAGAAACATTGACGAAGCAGCGACGTCGTTTCATCTTGTTTTTGGTAAGGGCCCGTCCGTTCCGAACCAAAAATTTCATTCCGGTTTTATTCCGAATGAAACCGGAAGTGGGCCTAAAAAGACCCAAATGGCCCAAAATACTTTTATAAACATTTTGAACCAAATATGGGTTTTTTTTTTACTCCATGTTATACAGTTTGTAATAGTAATGTTAAGCATATCATTCCATCAACAAAGAAAAAAAAAACATTGGTATCCGATCATTCCATACCTTCATTCTTTCCGAAAACCACTATAATACCCCACGTACAAAACTTTGGAGTTCCAACAGATGAACTGAATCACATAGACGGTAGTTTTTTAGGAAAGAAAATTGTTCTTAGAGGAGAACCAAATAGATAGCCGATAGGAACCAAATAGAATATACAGGAGAACCGAGCATTCTGGAAAAGTTTTTAAACGAAAACTTTAGGGTTAATTACTATTTTGGTCCATGGATTTTATACTCTTTTTCAAAATAGTTCCTAGGTTTCAAATTTGTTCAAATAAGTCATTGAGTTATTGTTGTTTGTTGATTTAATTCTTTCGTCCAATTTCGTACCTTACATGCACAGTCAGCTAACAACCGGATACATCACTCTCAATAAGATCCTGCTACATGTATCAATTTTTTTATAAAAAAAAAAAAGCAAAATATCACAAAGGACATATACGTGGCATCTGAGTTTAAAAAAAAAAAAAAAAAGCTCATGTACATGGAGGGGAGTCGGGAGCCACCCTTTGTGAGGGAGCCTAATTGTCGGGGTGCCTCCCGGCCACCCCTTCTCAGGGGAGCCGTCGAGGCGCGTCGGGGTGGCTACAAGGGAGCCACCCCTGCGAACGTGAGCCCAAATCTGGGCTCCTCGTCGCCCCGGGGTGGGTGGCTCCCGGCTAGGGTTGCACAACCACACTGGAAGTTTCCGGTGGAACCGGCACCGGGATGCCAGTACCCGGCTTCACCGGTGCCGGTGCCAGTTTGAGGTTTTCTACAAAACCCGGTGTCATTCTCGGTTCCTGGGTTACCTGGCACCGGGTTCCAGGGAACCGGGTTTTTTTTTTTACAAAACGACTTCGTTTTTTTAACTTTAAACTTTAAATCCCCCTCCCCTCCCAGTCCCGAACCCCCGCACCCCCCGATTCTGCGACCCCCCAACCCTCTGCGACCTGCCCCCATCCTTAGCCCCCTGCGACCCGTGCCCTCTCTCTCTCTCTCTCTCTCCCTCCCTCCCTCCCTCCCCTCCCTCTCCTGCCGACCAGTGACCACCACATCTGTAGCTCCCATTTTGCTCTCGTTTAGGTATGATTGCTGAATGTTTTCTTGTTTGTTGTTTTTAGGGTTTGTTTTTAAGGTTTGTTCTATTTGCACCTCTGTTGGGAAGAAAATTTGCACGCAAATGAGTACAAATTTGTTGGCTCATCTGTGTGCAAATTGGCTACTGGAATATGTTTCGGATGGTTTTATACTTCTGGATGATGATGTTAACATGTCGCCACTATATTTCTTTTCGTAGATCTATATGCTTTCATAATCGGAAGCTATGTAATTTGGACTGCTGTAGCTGGTGCTAGATACTCCATTGAGTAGCCGATTGCAAACCTTTTTCCTTCCATTAATCTTGACAATTTGGTCACTACCCTTGTGCAGAACTGGTCTAGAAGTTCTCTTGTATCCAAATTGAAATATCTTGCTGAAAGAAGGAAGTTGGAAGATTTAACTATTGGCCATGTCCTCACTGTAAGTAAGGTGCTTTTTGCTGCTATTTTAATTATTTTGTTCTATATGATCAAGAAATAGGTTTTCCTTGATGAAGTCAATTTGAGGGTCATAACATGTAGGAAATAGGTTTCCTTGATGAAGTCAATTTAAAGTGCATAACCCGTAGTGACTTGACCAATCTTTGTTAAATTGACTGAAAAACCTTGGCAAGACATAATTACATACTATTAGGACACTATCTGTTGGAAGTCTCACATTGCGAGAGAAACTAGTCAATGTGCTCCTTATAAGGTTGTGGCATCCCTCACTCCTCAAGGGATCTTTTGAAGTTGAGTTAGACCCACTTTTCACATATTGTGTAAATTCTAATACTATCAAAGTGTGGAATTCTTCTTTGAGGATCTATCAAATCGATTTAGTCCTTGTTGTGTTATCCATTTCATCCCATACCCAAGAAAAACCATTCAAATTTGCATGTCTTGGTTGCTTCTAATTATCTCGCAGAGTAATCTCCGCAAGGATAACCACCCATGTTGCTTTAAAACTCAGCCACTTGCAGATGGTTAACTTTGCTCTTCTCTTTCGTTTTTGCAGTTCACAACGGAAGCTGCTCGGAAAGCTATTGAAGAAGCACCTCCAGTTGTGAGGGAGACTCCTGTTATAATCCAAGATACGAAAAAGATTGATTCTTTGATCGCTGAGGTGGAGAGTTTAAAGGTACATAGTCCTACCTTGGATGATAACAGTTAATATTGTACAAATGGATTTGTCTGTTGAGCTATTTGAGTGTGTGATACCAATATTAGAAGAGAAAAACCTGCACATAAGTTTTCCTAGAATCAAACATGTAATCTATAATGAATCTTGGTTGGAAATGTCTCTTTAATGGAGAAGTGACCACAAAGTTCAATTGCTGGAGCTAATGCATGTTGTTTCAAAATATTTGATTTTCTGTGAGTAGAAAATGACATAATGTGAAAAGTCTTCACATGCTTAAAATTTCAGCTTGGCACATGCATATTGATTGTTTCTTATCTTTGGATGACTTTTTACTGTTCAGACTATGTTTGGTCATATGCTCTGAAGATTTTAGAAGAATAGAACAAAGAGAAGGAATTGAGTAGAATTGGATTGCTATGGAAGAATTCAGCCCCATACATTGGTAGTTGATTTCCTTACAATTTGTGTTGAGACTAATTGTTACATAACTAGAACTGTGTTCATTGAATGCTCTATTATGTGTCTTTTCTTTTCTTTCATTGTTTTCCCTTGAATGTCAATTACATTACATTGGACCAAATGCGTAATATGCTAAAAAAATGGCCTAATATGAATGTAGGATAACCGAAAACCGTCACCGCTAAACCGTCACCGTTAAGGGCCAGTTTTTGCCCTTAACGGTGTAGGTGTAGGTGGCAATTTTTTGAAAGCCAGCCTATCCGGTGTAGGTGCCGATTTTGGCCAAAACCGGCACCTACACCGGGGTTGTGCAGCCCTACTCCCGGCCACCCCTTGTACGGGGAGCCGCGGGGGTGGCTCGCGGCCATCCCTCGCTGACAGGGACGAAGCCAGGAATTCAATTCGGGGGGGCCGGAATACAATTATATGCAAAATCCAAAAACATATTTCGAATATAACTACAAACAGTGTTTTATATAGTACCATGCAAATTAGAGGGAAAAAAACTCAAAGTGCAGATGCAAATATTAATATTCAACATTAAGTTAAAAAACTAAAAAAAAAAAGTAAAAATTACATTAGTTATGCTAATTGGACTCGACGCTCCTTCAACGAATTAAAGTCATCAATTATCATATTACTACTAAATTGTTCAGCAATTTCTTTCTTGATGTAGACAACCAAATAATCTGCAAGGAAATCATCCTCCATTTTATTTCGAAGTCTTGTCTTAACAATGTTCATTGCTGAAAAAGCTCGCTCAGTAGTTGCTGTTGAAACTGGAAGAGTCAAGACTAAGCGAATCAACCTGTCAACCAAAAAATAAACTTCTGATCTTTTAGTTGTCACCAATGCCCGACATAAATCATAAATTCTAGACAAATTCTGGAGATCTGGATGACGACGCACTTCACGCACATAGTGCTGCAACTGAAATCTTAGTTGAATTCTTTCTTGCTCAGTAAAATCTTCAGGATAAAATTTCTCTGCAAGAGTACATATATTGCCAATGTCGAATAAAATTTCTCTGCAACTTCTTCAGGTTGAATTCTAGATTTTTTAGGAGAAGGTTGCATTGGAGTTGAAGTATCAGCATCAGCAGCAGAAACATGATCAACTTGTGAAACATCATTAATCTTTTTCTTGAAAAATGAGTCAATAGTTTTTGACTTGCTCATTTAATTCAACCTAAAATTTGTTGAATCAATAATTACACAAAGTAAAAATTGCATCAAATTCAATTCACAAGTGCACAAACTTCACAAGTAAATATATTTAAAATTTGAAACAAAATTTTAACTAACAAGTTCACAAAATTCAACCAAATACATGCAGTTATAAGAAAAATAAAAAAGAATTCATTACTCACATTCGCATAAAACTTGATAAAGTTCTAAATTTTATCTTGTCAAAATTTTATCTTCAATCAATAATATAATCAAATACCTTTTGAACAATTTGTTATTTTCGTAATTTATTTTCTTCAAATAAAAAATATATTAACAAAAAATTTAGGTTTGAAACTAACCTGAAACAAGTGGACGAATTGTTGATTTATCTGATGAAACACTTGAGTTAGTAAGCATAAACCTTATTGCATTGAAGAGAAGTAGAAAAATGGTTAGTAAATCATAAGAGATTGTGAGAGAAAAAGACACAAAAATTCCCAACTATAAAAAAAGGAGGGGGGATTTTGCTCTTGTTCAGATTCAAATTTCAAAGCATATAAGAAAAAGAAAATCAGATGTAAAGCTTACGGGCTACGGCTTACCTGAGAGCTGAGATAAACCCCAAGAGAAATAGGCATGTGGAAGTAGCCTAGTAGGACTTTGAAGTCGCTTCACGTTGACAGAACTTGGTGCAAGAGAAAAATAGGTAGGTGGAAGTGGGACTTTGACAAACAGCAAGAGGACGAAGGGTTTTGTGCATAAGAGATAAAATGATTCTTCAAATCCAAAAAGTCTTCTTTTGGCTTCCAGTACTTCCGTCGACGCAGGAGATTATTTTCTCTCTCTTAGCTATATGCCAGTAAGCTTTAACGTCTCTTTAATTTACTATATTTGTTATTTTTTTTAATTTATACTTTTTTGGCTTCCAGAGTTCCAGTACTTTCGACGGGGGGCCATTTATACTTTTTTTTTTTAATGAAATTACATTTTAAATAATAAATAATAATAATAATTTTTTTTTTCAAAATCTTTGGGGGGCCCACGGCCCCCCCGGGCCCCCCGTAGATTCGTCCCTGCTCGCGGAGCAAGCCACCCCGGCGACAGGGAGCCCCTCGCAAGGGTGGCTCCCGACTCCCCTCCCTTGTTTTTTTAATGCAAATGCCACGTGTATGCCATTTGTGAGATTTTTTTTTAAAAAAAAAAAAATTGGTACACGTGGCGGGATCTTATTGAGAGTGACGTGTCCCGCCGTTAGCTAACTGTGCATGTCAGGGACAGAATTGGACGAAAGGATTAAATCGACAAATAACAATAACCCAATGACTAATTTGACCAAATTTGAAACTCAGTGACCATTTTGAAAAATGGTATAAAACTCAGGGACCGAAAATGATGATTAACAACCCCTTTAAAAAGCTATGTAAATGAAAATTGTGTATTAATGTCAATTGATAAGCCACTAGCAAGAATAATCAAATTAATCACAGATTCACAACTATTCCCTTGGACCCTTTTAACTATTACGTACGTTTCCAAATCAAATTAGCTATTACCCTGTTAAAATCCTCAAATCAAATTAACAATCGCATTTATAGAATACAACATTTTACAAAATTAAAATTAACAAACCTCACCTCAAAAGAGAGCTGGTGAGAGATTCGGCCACCAAAGCTCAACTGAATTCAGCAACCTGAGAGAGAGAGAGAGAGAGAGATAAAGAGAGATTTCGGGAGGAAGGGAGGAACGACGACGCACGACGGAGGCCGGATTCAGTGGGGGGAGCTGGGCGCTAGTGAGTGACGACTGGGAGTTGGGACGCTTTGATGAAGAAGACTCTAGAAGAGAGACTGGAGTCTCTAGCGTGACATGGGTCGTTTTAACCCAAGTAACTTTTTTTTTCTTTTTTATTTTTACACCAGCACCGTTTAAACTCTGATTTTTTTTTTTTAAAAAAAAAAACACTTCCGAAACCGAAAATTTCGACACTTCTGTCGGAATTTCTGGTTCCTAAATTTTCTAAAAATGGGATCTGATTTTTAGTATCGGAACTGGAAACAGAATTTTACAGTTTCCATCGGAAAAAACTTCACCCTTAATTTTTGGCTCATAAAACTCTACACATTGGGCTACAAATCTTTATTGTTTTGGTGTACTTTTTCGTCGTCTGCTAGGGTATCCTACTCATATGGGATTTTTATTTTTATTTCTTAAAAGTAATAATTCATTGAGTAAAAGTCTCATATGGTAATCAAGCTACGGAGATGCCACGCCTTAATCATCGAATAAAAATTCTCAATGATATCAAGTTTCTTGTTCTATCTAGAAGCCGATCTTCTGCATTTTTTTTGTCCAAATTACATGGTGAAATTTAGAAAGAGGGACAATAAAATCTTATGGATGAGGAATTTTTCTTTACTACAAAAACTCATAATCTGAAGCCCAAAATAGTGAGGTAAGGACCAGCCCATTCGATGTGGCATGCGCCCTTCGGCAATTGGAGATCTGTAAAAGAGTCTGACAATGATGCTTTATCGAGTAAAGAAGTCCACGTAAGAAACTATGATTACTCTATGTTTACCCACTGACTGACGATCCATAAAGTAGAATGGAAGAGGAAAGAGTCAGTTGACTCAAGCCAGCCCGGAGGAGAACAATTCTGACAACACTGACTTTCGGTGAAAAGATAGATGGGACGAAAAATCTCTAAGGATAATAAGGCCTGGAAGGAAAATGGGGGCCCATAGAGTCTTCAGCCCAGAAAAAGAAAATGAGGGAAGATATAATAGAAATGGGGGGCAAAACGAAAAGGTAAGCAGAATCACTCAAAACTCTCTCTCATACTCTCTCCCTAATAATCGAACTAGTAAACAAAAAATAGAGAAAAATGATGACTAACAATGACATCGGAAAAATCCTCCTATAGGGAGGACCCCGAGTCCTAACTTATATTTTTGGCTTGTAGGAGGAAGAAAGGAGAACTTAAGCCTTTCAACCCATCCCAAGCGCTGGACTTCAGGCCCAACTCCCTCAGGCTCTTGGCTCAGTGGATACTGATGGAGGAGGAATTTTTTCTTACTACAAAAGCCCATAATCTTAGGCTCAAAATAGTTAAACAAGAGTTAGCTCATTCGACGTAGTATGTGCCCTCGGTGATTGGAGGTCCATAAAAGAACCTGACATCCATGCTTATAGGGTAAAGAAATCTACGTAAGAAATTATGATTATTTTTTGTTTATTCACTAACTGACGGACGAAAAGTATAAGGGAAAAGGAAAAGGGCAGTCAATTCTGACAATCCGACCTTCAATAAAAGGTGGATGAGACATAAAAGGTTTGAGGGGTGGTAAGGCCCGGGGAAAATAAGGTTGAAGCCCAACAAAACCCCCAACCCAGACAGCGAAAAGAGGAGATAACTAAAGAAAGGGGAAGACAGAGGAGGTACGTACAATTCTCTCTCAAACTCTCTCACTAATAACAAAACCAGAAAAGAAAAGATATTAGACAATGAGGACTAACAATGGCATCGGAGAAATCCTCCTACGGGGAGGACTCTAAGTTCTAGCGTGTTTATTTTGCTTGCAGGAGGAAAAAAGAAAAACTTGGACCTTGCAACCTATCCAAGTGCTGGACTTCAAGTTTAGTTCCCTCAAGCTCTTAGCCTAGTGGACGCTGTGATGAGTCGGTTGAAAATGGCTTTATCAGATTTTGTGATAGGCCGATTAAAAAGGGTTCCATCAGTACCAACTATAACTATAAATCAACATCTTAAATTAATAATAAAGATAAATATATTTTGCATCTCTAATTATTAAATCTTGACATTTTACACCTCTAATTATTATTTTTGTCACATTCCACCTGCAAACTCATTGATTTCATACACTTGGCACTATTCGTTAAAAAAACATTCTTTAATTTTGACAAATTAATTTTAGTATCTAAAATTACATTTTCTCTCATAAAATCATAAAATATTAATAATAAATTGAGATGCAAAATCGCAAGCCTAAGAAAGTATATTTATCCCTTAAAAGTGTTTCCAAAAGAATGTAATCATGGTCATGCATAAAGGCAATAGTCAATATCCACCTTGCTAACTGTGGTCGTTCAATTGGAAATGTAGTAACTTTTAGAGTACACAGGAAAATGCTTCGAAGTCTGCACAACATTAAGAAATGAAAATGGAGTAAACGGGTAAGCAATATGGTTTACTAACATCAGAACCAATCAACATGCGTGAAAAATTTCAACCTTGGAACCTATTATATCTGATTGCGCTATGAAGAACACTAACTTCTCAAGCTTGAGCAGCCTGAAATAAAAAAAAGAAAAAAACAGATCATTTGTTCCCACCACACCAAAAGCTGTAACTCTGCAAAGGAAACCCTGAAATCAGCTTCCACTAACAGGTGGGACTGTAGCCGGCTTTGCATCTTCAGCCTTCTCATGTTCTTTGTTTAACATCTGACAACATAATTCAAAAAATAAAATCTACATCCATCAGCCCAATAAATTACAGGTTTACTATTTGTGCCAGACCACCCATAAAAAGGAAAACTACAAAAGGGGTGAATTACTAGTGTCCGGAGAGGGCATGTCACCTTGTTATTAATCAAGTTATGGAGGGCAATGACGCTCCGGATGAGAGAGGAGAGATATAAAACCAACATCATATCATTTGTTTTTACTGCACAAGGGAGAAGAAATAAAAACAAAAAATTACGACATATAGACATATTTCCTGTCTACAACCTAAATTAGAAGGAAGAGTAATCCGAAAAGATAAACAGTATATGTCCTGTCTACCACCTAAATTAGAAGGAAAACTAATTTGAAAAGATAAACAGATCACCCGTCTACCTAGCCAAAAAAATATAGTATAGTATTTATTGCTTGTATTACCTGAAAATGACTTGACTAACTCAGCCACGTTGAGATTTGGAAGCAGGTTGAACACATCCTGAAATTTAAAAAACAAGGAAACATGGAACAGGGGTGAACAAAAATGTTAATGGACCAGGATAACAAGAGTCGACCATAATGATTAGAACATCACTGAGATCAGAGAACTTTAGAACTTCATTGGAAAATACCATTTTTCTAAAAAACATGACGACAGAATACAAAAACCATACCTGTAAATGGTAAAGTATCTCATGATTTAATGGAACCTTTTCATCAATAACAAGATCAAGGTAACCACGTATCTCTCTTAGCCGTGCATCCAAACCCTTTAAAGCAGTAAGTTTTCCAGCAACCTGAACAAAATCAAAAGCAACTATCTTCCTTCAAAAATTTTAGTTCAGAAATAAACATCCATTTTATTGAAAATCTAACTTCTGAAACTTCTAAAAAGATTGATTAGCAAATAAGCAGGAAACCGGGGGAGAGATAAAACCTCAGTTGCAAGAGTGCTAATGGTGGTATCCTTCACGTCCCTTAACAAGTGTTCAACTCCTGTTTAAGGGTAAACAAAAGAGAATGTAAGAGGTAATGGATGGGAAAATGCAAACAGTATAATGGATTCTCTCAAATTTGTGCCTTCTTTCAATTTATAAATTTTGAAAGCGCAAACCGTAGAGTGTGTATTTTTCTTTTCATGGCATACCGATTTCCTCCACCTCATGAGCAGCTATTTCTGAAGGCACATGAACGAAAACCTTCTGGCTCTTTTGTGTAGCATTCTGTTCCCATAATCAAGCATTAGATTAACATCAAGGAGGTACTACGTTCAACAGTAAGCCCGATAAACGCTCAATACAAATATATTAGATAAGAAAATACAATAATTTGCTTACCTCTTTTACTTCTTCAACATCATAGTAAGCCTTAGTGGGTATCCCCATCTCTTTAGGCTGGACATCAATAATGACCAAGACGGGATTTGGGGCATAGCTACAACACCGTAAAGAAATTAATCACAAAATGGACCTAAGAAACACCTACAGAATATGTTCCAAACTCACCCATAAAACCTACAGAATATGTTCCAAACTCACCCATAAAACACATTTATATGTTGATATAATTCCAAAGCCTCATACTGGTTTAATATAGGGTTCCAAAAAAATTGATAGGTTATAATAATGTACTGTACACGGTATTTGTTAAAGACATAAAAGACACAAAGTATAACAGAAAATGCAGGGACAGGAGAATCATTCCTTACTTGTGGAATAATCTGTGAATATCTAGATCATTCTCCCGTAGCTTTGGGCCTGTACTATACCAACCAACCACATGCTCCTTAGCTGAAATATTATTAAAGATCCACATACAGAGAAAAATTAGAGCTCACCATGAAAATCTTTAACCAGGCGTCAGATTCACCCTTAAAGTAAAACAAGAAATACCATTGATTCTCTTGAACATTGAAAACATCGCTTCATGATAGTTGTGATCCAGAAACCAAATGCTTGGGTCCTTGTCATCTTCTTCAAAGGGCACTGAAATAACAAGATCTTCCTTTAGTTAAAGGAATCCTGACCGAACTATCGTCAGACAATGCATCATCAGAAGAATTGTCACAAAATTTTAGAAAGCCTTTGACCAGTAAAATTGCCCAAGTTCTCTACAAGATGGTGATATCTACCACTAGAAACATTAAGCAAAAAGAATCAATTCCTTCCGAGGTCCTTTCGGAAAGCAAAAAAGTAAAACTAACAAAGCCTAACTTATCCATATTCTGAATATTTTGTACCACACTAGTCCTTACTACTACACTTGCTTTAGTTACAAGACATAAAGGCCATAGCAGCCACTCATTCACTTGAGACCACACGGATTATTCTAATCGAAATTTAGCTTTTTTTTCCTTCTTGGAATGTCATCAAGTTCCATGAGTTTGTCCCCAACATTATCAGAACCCCAAATTTACAAATTTGGTCGTTTAAAAAAGAAGCAATCTCTCAAGATAACAAAAATACTGTGATGGAGTCTCAACCCCAATTGCAATCATTTTTAATTAGCAGTGACTCTATTGTCAAATTGAACTTCACAACTAAGGCACCAAGTGCTGAACCTTACAATTGCAAGCAATAGCTACAGTTTCAGAAATTTGAACTTTCAAGCCAAACCACTAAATTCTCCAAAATTTCACAAATTAAGGTCCCACACACAACAGTACCGACTATAACTACCAAAAGTGCTTAACCGCAAAACTCAGAATTCAACCACTTTAAATAAGCCCAAACCCCAACCACATTAGGTTAAATACTCAAACACTAACGAATCGTACCTAAGTAACAGGAATCAGATAGATCATTAGCAACCCTAATCCTCACCCTAACTTAGACTAAAAAATTAAGAAAATCGTACGTGGAAAAAGCCTAATGTCCACAAATTTCTATGGATCTAAACAGAAGTATGAAAATTGACGGGCAAAAGAGAGAAAAATCGAAGGGAAGAATTGAAATATTGGGACCTGCATAACTGTTGGTGATATCAACAGTGCCTCTGAATGAGCTACCGAGTAAGACCCCGACGACTCGCCTGCGGGTGTCCTTGGCGACTCGGTTGTAGTTGTCGACGATGCTGAGCAAAACCAGTGGGTGAACGATGACCTTCTCGATGGGCCTCAATGATATTTGCCGGGACTTGATCACATCCATCGGCAATTCTCAGACAGTATCTTTCGGGTTCTTTTTTCTCGGCTTTGGGTACTTCGCTCTGTTCTTGAGTTTCTTGTCGAAAGAGTGAAACCCAAACAGATGAAAGAGGGATCTCCAGCTATGATTTATATGCACATATTGGTAGCACGAGTCTTCTGCCACGCTGGCTTTGGCAAGCCCTCGGTTTCTCTACTTCTAATTTCTAAAACCTCAAGTGTGAGTGATGTTCAGTTACGAACAAAAATTCGTGATTTTGAGTAAATATTTTTTTAAAAAAATCATAAACTCAAACACTTTTTCACATAAGTCTTAATACGTATTATTTTATTAAAAAATTCAATTAAATCTTCTTTCTATATATTTATTTTACTACACTAATACTTTTTTATTTAAAATATTCATAATCATGAGAATTGGTGAAAAAGTGAAGATGATTTATAAAAATTGATAAAAATAAAAAGATTGATTATTTGAATTAATTTTTATATTTATTATAGTAAAAATTAGATAATTTGATGTGAGTAAATAAATTATTTTATTAAATTAAAATGCTAAAATTTTGACACACAAGCTAGGGTTGTTCACCGGTACCGGCGGTGGGCCGGTTAACCGCCACCGCCACCGGTACTGGTACCGGTAACCGCTCCCCGCTTAGTAGCGGGGGCGGTGCCGGTGGCCATTTTCACAAAAAACCGGTGAAAATGGCGGTGGCGGTGAAACCGCCCACCGCTGGGAGGTTCACCGCCAGAACCGTTTTAAATTTTTTTTTATTTTTTTTTCATTTATTTTATACAAAACGACGGCGTTTCTCTTTAAAGAGAAACGTCGTCGTTTTGAGGGGCCCCGAAACCCTAAAAGTTTCGAGGCCCCTCTCCCTTCCCATTTTCGAAGAAGCACTGAAGCAGACGGCAGCCCCCTCCCCCCGCGTTTCACCCTGGCCTCCAGCCGCCTGCTCCTCCTAGACCCGCTGCAAAATGCTTCAGCCTCCCCTCAGCCACCGTGGCCCGCCGTCCTCTCGCTATTTGCCTCTCTCTCTTTTTCTTTCTCTCTCTATAGTTTTGTTGCGATTTGGAATGTTTGCGATTTTTTTTGGGTTTTTGGATTTGGTTGTGATGGTTGCGATTTGGGTTGAGATTTGTGATGATTTGGTTGAGATTTGGGTTGAGATTTGTGATTATTTGGTTGTGATGGTTGCGATTTGGGTTGAGATTTGTGAATTTGTTGTGATCTGATTTTTTTTTTGTGAACTTTGCGATATGGGTGCAGGTGGCGGTAACCGCTACTGCCACCGTCGAAACCGCCACCGTTAGGGGTCGGTTTCGTCCCTTAACGGTGGCGGGGGCGGTGTCCATTTTTGGACAACCGTCCATAGCGGTGGCGGTGGCGGTGGAGGGCATAACCGCCACCGCCACCGCTTATGCACAGCCCTAACACAAGCTCGAAAGTTGTTGTGGCAATGGACCATAATATGGATATGAAGTGGCAAATCCTACATCAAAATAAAACACCGGGTACTCGCCTTATTAAGGTGATGTTTGTTTTCCTAACATTTCGGGACATTAAAATTTCCAGCAAAAAAATACACTCCAACATTTTTAAATTTTACACATACACACTTTATTTTTCACAAACCCCAATAAATCTCAAAAAAGTAAAGATTCTCGAAATTTCGGTAATATTCTCGAACAATTTGGCAAACAAACATAACCTAACTGTAACGTGACATTGTGTTAAATCTGTGAACCAAAGTTTGATGAAAGGACCATTGCTGGTACAATTAAGATTAGTTTTGAAATAAGACTCAAACCATTAGAAGATTACTTTTGAAATAAGACTCGAACCATATTTATGTAGTATTTGGATTTGAAGACTGGGAAGTAATTGATGAATGAGTACATGTAAATTCTTTAGTAGGTACATAATAGGTAAAGCAAGGATTGGGAGGTTAAAATGTGCTTTGGTTATATTAGGGGGCAAAAATCCTTCTGGAATAGCCAGGTGCTAATTGGAAAATCATGCGATGTTAACTATCCTCTCATCCTTCCCACTCTCTCCAGTGGATTCCATGGCCGAAGAACAAGCTCTCCCATCGGCTTGCTAAACGGGCAGATTCCTCTAGTAGTTTTGGTTTTATTACTTCATCTGCTATTCCTTCGCATGTAGTTAACTGTGACTTTCCTTTGTACCCAGTCGTTTACTGTTACTCAAGTTTGCCTAGAAAAAGGAAAAAACAATTACATCCTTTTGGTGGCTGCACCTAAAGGGGTAATGTTGGAGGTTGGTTGACTCGTGGATCATAGTCGTCCTATCAGATTTCATTATGTTTGTAAGCAATGATTTGTATGATCAGCACTCACGAAGAGTGCATAGTGATAGAGATTTCATCATACCCAAACAAGAAAAGCGAAGCTCGTAAATACCAGCTCCAATCACAGTAAGAGCAACATTGAACATCATCACGGGGCTCAATGAGTTGGAACACGTATCCCAAGTGCTTGAGTTCTACTAAGTAACTCGCAAATGGGAAATCCGAAGTTGCAAGAAGAGTGTTGGGGTTGCCAAAGAAACGGGGAGAAGAGCACAAATCAGTGGAGAAATTAGGCTGTAATTGATGATAGAAACCAAACAGTTCAGAAGCATTTGTGTTTTCTCTACAAGCGGTTTAGAAGTATACTTACCTCCAAAAACTGGGTAGCTATAGAACGTACCATAACTTTATGAAAACCATTAGGAGAATTAGATCGACATTAGGAAAGTGTATGAATCATGACACAAACAAGAGAGGTTTCTTGAAGTAAAAGGGAACTTTGCCTTTGGCAGCGTTGTTGCATTTAACTCCAATAGTTGACCACTTACTAGTCGACCTGAGACTATAACCATCAATCTAAGTATTTGAGCTTCCACTAGAACACGAATTTCAGCTCTTTAAATGACACAAAGAAACAAAAGCTGATAACATGTGTTAGCCCGACTTTTGTTGAATTCTTGCAACTGAAACAACTTCACATTTGCGTTTCACATTTATTCTGTAACTGGCCAGCTCAAGCACTGCACAAAACTACTGGTACATTTGCACTTCCCAGTTTCCATTTGGAGCCCCTCACTTCCAAGTTTACAATCCCTAAGACTGAGACAACAAAATGATTCGCAGATGCCCAAAACAGCCAGCAACAGTGTAAAAACCTCAAACCCCAATGGTACAGAACCAAAAAATTCAGAATACAGGAGCCTCCTCGAGACCCAAATTCTCTCCTATACCCAGAACAACCCAGTGTCACAAAACTGGAACAACAACAGAAGAATTGGAGCTTTGCCACACTTCGATGCCTTCAGCATCTTCTCTGCTAACAAACAACCTGTCCCCACCACCTTCAATTTTCTTTATAATCCCTCTCTCAGAATTCTCCACCTTGTCCACAAAATTCCTCCTATACAATCCCTCACATTCCCCACCCTCCCTCTCCACTCCGTTCTCTATGCCTTCCACTCTGGACCATACCTCTAGACCTCCCTCCCTCCCCACAAACACTTGCTTCCCGTAACAGTGAATTACACTATTGCCACCTCCGCTCGTGTTTCTCATGCTTGGGTTCTTGTCTTTTAAATATACCCACGGATCGTCCCCTAAATGACGCATATCTGCCTTCGCCAAATCGCCCGATTTGGAACATATCTTGAATAGAATCGACTCATCCACGTCGACCTCCACGTCAGCGAACGAGTCCCCGAATCTGCTGCTCCGGCCCGAACCTGGCTCGTTAGTTTCCCACACGACCTCTCCGGACCTAGGATCCCACAACCTGATGTAACCCGAGTACCCGAATGCGCCGGACGTGACCGCGCTGCCGACGAGCACACCAGTCTCCGGGAGCCACGTCAGTTTCCCAGGGACCATGTTCTTCGCCGAGTTTCCGGAAAGACGACCGAGTTGCGACGTGATCTGGAGCGTCGATTTGTCGACCACGAGGACGCAGTTCTCTCGGTGAGGACAATCGAACGAGGCAAAAACCGAACTCGGCGAGTCTGCGATTGCCGTGACTCGGGCTTTGTAGATACGTGGATCGGAGGGATCGGTCCAGTGAGTCGAACCAACGTGCCGGCCACCAGAGATATCGTAGATGTGGAGTCCGGCAGCGGATTCTGATCCTATGGCGGCAATTTCTGGCCAAAGTCGGCGAATCGAGGTGATGTCATCCAAGTGAGTTCGTATAGTCGCGGTATGGAGGAGATTCCAATCATAGCTGGAAATCTGACCGCCATGCGCGATCCATACGGAGCCGTCTCCGGAGGCGGCTGTGAATGCCGAGGGACGACCGTCCGAAGCGGGGCGGATGGTTGCCACTAGGGAGGCATCGATTCCCGTGAAGGGAGGCGGCGACATCGCCGCCTTGAGGTGTGACTCGACTCCGTAGTAGAGGGCCTCATCCGCAAGTTCTTGCTTGGAGAATCGGAGAGCTGTTGAGGGTAGGCCATTTGATCGGAGGAGGGAGAGGAGGACCGAGAAGATCTCCGGGTCCCGGTCAATGAAAACCGGGGCGGTGTCGGGTTCGTTGGTAGGCCGGTTAGAGAGAACAGCCAAGAGTGAGTCGGAACAGCCGGACCGGATGGTTGATAGGGTGGTCTCGAAGAGTTTGCCGCCGACGTTGAGCTTAACACGGTCGTTGTGGTGCAACCCAGGGGCCGACGCGGAATTTCGGTCTTCCATTAAAAGGACGACTTCGGATATTGATGATTCCGAAGGAATCGGGAAGAAGATTAGGCGGGGTGGACTGGGTGATAGATTTCTGCGTAGAAAAATGACTTTAGTACCCCTATCCTTTCCAAAAAAATCACGATACTGTATTATTACTGCCCATTGTAACCACTAACCAGAGGATCAGATACTATCAGGGCGGTGTTGTCATTAAAAAATACTTGTAAGTAAAGAGAGAGATTACTCAGAAAAAAAAAAAAAAAAGATTTGAGAGACGGGTATTCGTGGGCTTACTTTGGTTCTACACGCTTGTATGGGCTCTTGCCCAAAATCAGAACCGAAGAACACAAAATCTGAAATTTTCTATTAAATGAAAATCTGGCTCGACAATAGGCCAGCCCAATCTAACTGGAGTCCGATTTGGTTCGTATGCCCAAAATAAAAATTGGGAAAAAAAGGCCATGTTCTTGATTTTTCTTCTCACCACTTGAATCCCAACTCTTCACCTTTGCACCTAATGAGAAGCCCAATTTTGTGCCAGATCCTGCTTGAGCCTGTGGTGGGAAGAGTTACGAGTGGAAATCAAATTCTTCTTCTTCCATATTTGATGAATCTTGATGAAAATGAATCTGTTAATACTATAGATATTAATAATCTCGAAACTCAATTTCAAGAAGATTTAAATATTAATAAAATACATCATACTAAAAAGAATAATAATAAATATTATCGTTTAAATCAACGTAATTATTATCCAAGACCTACCCCTCCAGATTTACAATATGAAGAAAGACATTTAACAAATACCTCTGTTTTTTCTGTTGATAATTTATATGAATGGAATATAGATGGAATTGCTGAATATGAAATTCTTAATATCATGAATGAAATGGCTATGTATGCAAATGTACTTCGTAATAATAATAGAACTGAACAAGAAGCTGCAAATTGTTTAATATCTGGTTTTACTGGTCAATTAAAAAATTGGTAGGATAAATATCATACAGAAGAACAAAGAACTGCAATTAAAAATGCTGTTAAAATAGATAATAATAATCAAATTATTTATGAAAATAATCAAACAATACCAGATGTTGTTAATACTTTACTTTTTACTATTACTAAAGCTTTTGTTGGCTCTCCTAATATATATCGTGAAAGTTCTTCTGATTTTCTTTTGAATCTTAAATGTCCTACTATGGCTGATTTTCGTTGGTATAAAAATGTATTTTTATCTAAAGTTTTATTACGTACTGATTGTAATCAAGCTTATTGGAAAGAAAAATTAATTGATGGTTTACCATATTATTTTGCTCAAAAAGTTCGTATTAATTTAGCAAATGAAGAAGGTGTAATTTTGTATGATTCTTATACTTAAGGTGAAATAATTAGTATTATTAATCGTACTGGTTTACTTATTTGCAATGATATTAAGTTGAAGAAAATTATAGATTTTGAACGAAAACACACCCATAAAGAATTAGGTTTCTTTTGTGAACAATATGGTTACTCAAATCCTTTACCACCTTCAAAAATACATAAAAAATATAAAGATAAAACTTATAAATCTAAAAGAAAATATAAATATCCTAAACAAAATTACTATGCTCGACATTATCCTTCAAAGCCCTCTAATTCAAAACCTTCACATAAAAAGCCATATAAAATATATTGTTTGCAGGTCATTTTGCAAATAAATGTTGTGTTAGAAAACAAATAAATGAATTAGACGTTCCTCCTGAAATAAAAAATAAATTGTTTAAAATATTTCTTAAAGATCAACCATCTTCGCCTGTCTCCTCTATTAATGATTCTTCTACCTCTTCTAATGAAGAAAATTATTCTTCTGAAAATGATGAAGTTCAATTATTTTAATGTATTATTGGGATTTAAAGACAGTTTTGCAAGCATTTCATTTATCTTATCTAATTTTTCTGCATTGCTATCTACAGGTTTTATAGGAGACATTTTTAGCAATTCATAAGGGATGAACATGGGTTGTTTAGAGGATTCAAATTTAGAAGGCATATTTGGCTTAATTAAATATTCAATTGTTGTTAAATGTGAACCAATTTGTTGTAAATAAACATTTGTATAGTTATTTTGTTGAATGGTATTGCAAAAGTTTTTATCATTATTGTTCATTGCATTGACTTTATAAGGAGAAGCAAAATATTATTTAGATCTGTTATCTATACTAATAGTAGTTTTAGGAGCATAAAATTCATAGACTTGTTTACTATCAGTAGTTAACCAAGGTGGAGTTTTTGTAAGAACATTTAAAGTAGGTATATTATTATCAAACCAATGAAAGAAAAGAATATTTTGTTTTGCAGTATTTAAATGAGAATAATATGTAGCACGAATATAAGCTTGGTTTATTTCATTATAGGTATCCAAAAACCAAAGTTTTTTTCTTAATATTAAATATAAAATCAAAATCTTTACGAAGTGCTTCTTTATTAATAATAAATTCAGATTGTAAAACATTAATAGAACGAGAACGTTGTAAAGACATAATTTCAGACTGTGTAGGAGAAGTCTTAAAAGCTTGTTCATTTTGTTCATTTTCGTAAACATGTATTTGTATGGAATTATCAGATGATTTTATACTAACAGGAATATGAGGAGTATTTTTATGTATATAAGTAGGTATATACGGAGGTATTGAAGAAGTACTAGTTCGAAAAGAATTAAGAGCTGATTGAAAATTTCTTGAACGTGTAGACGGAGAAATATTACTGGAGCTAGTAGAAAATCTATTAAATTTATTATGAAAAGATAAAGTAACAAATCTGTCATCATGTTGGGCAAAATATTCTATTTCTTTATTTTCTTTCTTTGGAGGAGGAACTATTAAAGGTAATTTCCAATTGTCAGGTAAAACAACATTATCCCATTTAATCATCTTAGAAATTGTAATATTTGAATGTTTATTATTGGTAGTTAAAAGGAAAGTTTCGCTAGAATGAGGATTGACTTTTGATCTACGATCTAAAGTAGTCTTCATTAATTTATAATAAAGTCGGTATACAATAGCAAGATATTGAGCACCTTGCATCATATCCTGACCCATGGCTTTAATATTTAATATTAAAGAATGTAAAATAGTAGGATTAGACAAATATAAAGGAAAACAAGGATAGCAATTAAAATATATTAGACCTTGATGTAAAGAAGATTCAACTATTCCAAGTAAAGAATTAGAAAATTGATTATTTCTTCCATCTCTTAAACATAATAATACAGAAGTATTTAAACCTTGACGAATTAAAGGTGTAACGGCAACTTGAACCAAACCCATATGCATATATTTAAAACCTTGAGTAAGATGTTTGCGTATCATATCTGTATTAATTAAATGAATTGTTTCATATTCTTTTCCAATTGGTATTAATTATTCTATTGTTTTAATAGCATAATCGGTATTAAAAGCAAAGGTTGATTTTTTATATAATTGAGTCTTTTAATTTTGGTATTACCCAATTGTTTAAAGGTTTATTATTTCCTAATGAGATGTGATATTCATCAGTGTTGATATTTGATGCAGATGATAAGGTATTGTCAATTGCAGTACTATTTTCCATAATATTACTATTAGAACTTCCACTTGCAATACTACTTCTACTGTTCGATCGTCTAAACATCGTTTTTAAACTACAGTACGTTTTTACGATTAGCTATTTCAAACGGGTCGCACCAACCGGGTCCGACCTTTCTCACGGCTATGCCAACGGCTATTCAGGTGAATTCCAACGTTTGCAATAGATAATGGCAAAAAACTGTATATGTAACCTAAACCAGATGAGCAGAGGAATCACAACAGCAGAGTATTTTAAGAGGGAATTGAAATAGTAAAAATAAGGGTGAAACAGTTAACGAATGATGAATGAAGTGAAGTGATGTGAACTAATGGCTCTGATACAAAATGAGGCCCAGGTGTTATCGTCGGAATGATATGAGATGTCACTGTCATATTCTTCATACATGCATTCATCCAAATGATTGATATTGTTGCTAAGGTATTGTAAACATAAATATGCACCATAGATGATATTCAAGAAAAGAAATGCAAGCAACGTATTCATAGTATCATTAAGCAGTAAAGTAATGACAATTAATACTGAAAGATCTTGACTCATTGAAAATTAACAAGTTTACAAATTAAAAGATTGAAAATCAAACTTACAAGATTCGTAGAACTTGACACTTTAAACAGAAGACTGAGAAACGGAAACGGAAGAAAAGGGTGATAGATGGAAACTGAGAAGATTGTGAGATAGAAAATGAAAGGCTCAACGGAAGACTTAAGTGTTTAGGAAGAGTTATTTTGACAGGAAGGAAGGCAGGTATTTGGTTCGAGATAATAGATTGAGAGATTGAAATTTTTAGAAGAGAGAGAACTCAAAGTTATCGATGATCAGAATGAGAAGAGAAGTTCATTTAAATAGAAAAGCGAGAAGAGAGAAGGACGAGAAATGTCCTCTGATATTTTTGAACAGGAAGGGTATTTTTGGAAAAATGCACAGTAATTGAAACAGTACTTGTCGGCAGATACTGTGAATGAATAATGATATTTGTCGGGAATAGTAAAAGCAACAGTATCTTGAACAGTGCTTTGTCGGCGACTGTCAGCAGAACAGTAAACTTTATCTTGAAATGACGATCTTGACCTTGATATTTTGATATTTGACTTTGATATCTTGAAAAATTACATCTTTGACATTCTTGACTGTCTGATATTTAAATGAGCTGACGATTGATTTCTTCTATTTCTTCAGCAGATAAATTAATGTTGTATCCATCATAAGGGTCTTGTGCGTCTTGATATTGTGGTCTTGGACTTAAAGCAGAACAGGATGCTAAGATAACAATATCTTCATCTTCTTGTGATAATTGAGACAAAACTTCTAGCAGTTGATTTTTGTAATCATCTTTATCTTTGGCGGCAGCAAGCTTAGCCTGTAATTGACTTCTTTGAGCAAGGAACTGGGGATGGTTTGATATTTGGGTTTTAGCTTTGGCAATGAAATTAATGATATTATCGGTGGTGTAAATGTTCCACCATTTGATGAAAAATTTATGGGCTAATATTTTGGCATTGTTTTCATAGGTGAAAATAAACTTCCAATAGAAAATCCAGGGTACAAGGTTGAACTGTATATAAAAATGGAGAAAAACTGGTATATCTTTAAATGAAGGATTTTTCATGGCAGGGTATCTTTCTAGAGAAGGTGTATCATGAGGGTTGGAAGCCCATTGATCATATGCTTGTTTTAGATTTGCAGGAAAAAGTTTTTCATCTAGACCGAATCGATCCCACCACTGGATAAACCAATGAGGTAAAGGTTCAGTATCATGGAATCCTTTAAAACGGATAAACCAAGTATGACGATGATTATTGTTTTCAAAAAATAAAGTATATGTTCATGCATCAATGTATGCTTTAGAATATAGTTTCATTCTAGGGGTAATATTTGTGCAGCAACTTTGTATGGATCACTCTCATTGATATATGGTTCCTCAACAAAACATACTGGTCTGATATATGCTTTAGGAATTAAAGGATTGATATCTGGTAAAGGAGGAGCTGGAACAGAAGAGGCAGAAGTAGATGATATTGGAGATGATACTTTCTGACTGAATGTAGTAGTCATCAGGGGGATTGGAGTAGGAGCTCTAGGACTTGATATTGGAGGAATCTGAGGTATTTGACCTAAAACAGTAAATTGATTATTTGTTGGAATGACACCCGGCCGTGAACCAGGAGGACGAGTATTACCACGATAAACAAAAGGAGGTAAAGGAGGAAAATTAGAAGATTGATCAGAAGAGGATTTTTTACTCATTTCTTATTTTTCCCTGTAAAAATTCACGGGTTAAGAAATCAGGAACGAAATTTTGAGATCCTTTAATATATTCAATATCAAAATCAAAAGCAGATAAAATTCCTTACCATCTGACAAACAAACGTTTAGAAGCAAGGTTTTTAACATCTTTTAATAAAATATCTTTTGCAGAATGACAATTGACACGAATTAAAAAAACTTGATTTAATAGATCATCTTGAAATTTAGAAACACAAAGTACAATTGCCAATACTTCTTGCTTAACAGTACTATACTTTTGTTGTGTACTATTCCATGCATGAGAATGATATCGTACTATTTGTACACTGTCATCAATATGCAAACGTTGTTTTAATATGCCACCATAACTTATATTAGATGCATCAGTTTCAACAATTTTAAATGCATGAGGAGATGCTATTCCAAGACAGGGCAAATGTTTAACATGTTTCTTTATTTGTTTAATAATTTTAGTATGTTTATCAGTCCAAGGGGAAGAGTTTTTCTTTAATCGTTCAAATAAAGGTTTACATATTTTTCTTAAATCTTTATAAAATTCACCAATATAATTTAAACTTCCTAGAAAGCGTTGAAGCTGTTGTTTATCAGTTATTTTATCAGCAAATTTATCAGCAAATTCAATAGCACGTGATATTGGTGTAATAGTACCTTGATATATAGTATGACCTAAAAATCTTATTTTTGACTGAAATAATTTTATTTTTGGGAAAGAAACAACTAAACCATTTTGTTCAATTATCTTTTGAAATTTATTTAAATGATACCAATGTTGTTTTATTGATTTTGAAAAAAATTAAAACATCATCGATATAAACTAAGGAAAAAGAAGAATAAGGATTAAATATATCATTCATAATATTTTGAAATTCAGAATGAACATTTTTAAACCGAAAGACATAACATTCCATTCAAAATGACCAAAACGAACTGTAAAAGTAGTTTTATATCTATCTTGTTCAACAATTTGTATTTGATTGTATCCAGATTTCATATCAAATTTAGAAAAGACACAAGCATCATACAACGATTAAGTAAATATTTTTTTATTAGGAATTGAATATCTTATCCATCTTAAAACTTTATTTAAAAGTTTATAATTAATAACAAGACGAAGAACACCACGTTCTTTTTCAGCAGCATTCATAACATAGAAAGTAGCACAACTCCAAGGGGATTTAGAAGGACGAATTAATTTTTTATCAATTAAAGATTGAATTTATTTTTTACAAATTTCTAAATATTCATTGTTCATCTGTATGAGTCTAGCTTTAGTAGGTATATTTTTCTCAGAAAAATCAGGTTCATAAGGAAGAGTAATTATACGTTGTTTTCTATTCCACAAGGCATTAGGGACAGAAGAGCAAATAATATCTTCTAATATTTTCTGATATTTGTTGATTGCTTGTTGTAACTGTTCATTATTAATCTGTTCATCAATTTGCTTATAAATTATTTCTTTTTGTAAAAATTGTAAATGTTGTTTTTTTACGATGAACCTTTGATTGATTTAATATATTAATTTCTTTTGATATTGAAATGTTTTTCAAAACTTGGATATCTCGAGAAAAAAAAGGTAATAAAAATTAAAAGTAACTTCATGACCTAGCACACGAGGAGTTATTTCTTGTTCAGTTACCATAAAAGGATATAATAAAGACAAAAAATGGTTACCTAGTATTACTTTAGAAGTCAAATTCTTAACCACAACGAAAGTAGTTTGAAAACAAAAATCATTATTACAAATATGAACATTAGGTATTTTATAATTTATTATCATCTTTTTACCATCAGCTTGAGATAAACTTTCAGTTGATTTTTCAAAATATTTAGAATCAATTATTCCTTCTTGAATGCAATTTAAATCAGCACCAGAATCTATTAAAGCAACAACAGGAAAAGAAAAATCTTTAATTCTAATAGTGACTTCATAATATCATTTTTAAAAAATAATTTTATCAATTATATTAATAAATGCTTCGGTTGATATTTCAGGAGGTTCAGGAGGAAAATGGATATTTGATATTTTCATTTCTTTTTCATCTTTTGAGTTTTTAAAAGATAAATTTCGGTTAATAAATGATCTGTAATATTTGTTAAACTTATATGAGAATTTTATAATTATTTTATTTTTTGCTTAAAAATTTATATTTCTTTCGGTAAATCTTGTGGTGTATTAGAAGCATTAAATCTTGCTAATATTTTATTGTAATCATAATAAACTTCAGGTTGGGTCTGTCTGATTGGCTGCTTTGCAGTCAGTGGGTACAACTTTATTGCAGCGGAGAAGCCGCCGAATCATATATTCAACATGTTACATCACTGAAAAAACGATTAATTAGGGAGGGTCCCCAATCAATGGGCCACATTCAGTAGACTTGCTGCTTCATCCCAAACGAATATTCCACAATATAATAAAAGCCTTCCGTTTTGTGGAGATCATATAGTCCACAAGTAAGTCTAGTATAAGTTTGAGGATGTTGTTTTAATGATGATTTAAAGATTATAATGGGTCTTCATTTGCGCTTTAGTTACCTTAACAAGCCATGATGATCTGATAAGGCTTCCTTGGAGGGAGGATAATAATTGAGATAGCATAATCTTAATGGGCACCAAACCTTGGCTATATATTTAGGCTACCTTTTTGTGACCAAACAGTGCTTCTTCTCAATAGGGAAGCAATTAAGCAAAAAAATAAAGACATCCCATATGGTCCATATATATGTAGACTAGTCTTTTGCAGAACTACTTATGTGCTTTGATATGTAACTTGTGTCATTTTTTCAACAGACCTATAATTTCCTAAGGGAAGGTACAGGCAAATTAAGCTGAAGCATGTGGGAGTTAAGAGTCCAGTTATGGCTACAGCTTGCTTGGACCATATGGATAATTAATGAATGTGGCTAATATTACCGTCTGTCAATTATTTTTTATGGTTTTTTTTAAAAAAAAATATTTTTGGGTATTAATATTACACTGTCAGATCCACGTGTTTACTAATAACTGATCCAGAAGGCATCAGTTGATAAGATCTAGGCTGACCCCAAATCGAGCTGGTTCCATTAAAAAAAGAAAAAGAGGTAGCTTATGGACCTTTGGTCCCCAATTCCCCCATCAAGTTCATATATGAAGATTGAAGAGAAGGGACCATGCACAAAAACCCATAAATGGCTAACCAAAATAACTTATATCCAGCCCAAAAATACAGGTAAGAATCACTCACCGTCACCGTAAGATATGCAATAATGGACCCACAAAGTCAATGACCCAGGACCCCACAAACTCTGCTGGTTGGCTCACTTGGCACGTTATTGTCCTTCTGTAAACCCTTTTCACAACTGTACCTAAAATTATATATGCAGCTTTAAATGCACACCTCCAAAACAGATCAGACGCCAAATTTGGTATGTTTGAGGGTAAAAATGTTGATTATTGGGGTTTGAGAAATATTATAAAGTAAAGAAATGTTATGGGAGATGGTGAAAAAGTGAAGAGAGAAAATTTTTAATAAATATTATAATAATAAAAAATTGCGTGGTGAATTTTTTAGTAGTAAAACTAAAATTTTCAGTCCAATTAATTGGGGCTCAAACATGCCCAATTATGTGCTTAGTTCCAGAGGAGAGTACTGGACTTGTTGTCGATTTTCTTCTTATTGCATAGGCAATAAGAGCCGTACGTGCATGCTGTGCAGACCCGGCCAGCGAGGCCCTTTGAAGAGACAATCACTAAATAGCCACAGGGCTGCAGGATAGTTGTTTGTCTCTTCCTTTTGAGGTTGGTCCTACATGCCATGTCAAAGTGAAAACGCCAATAATGACAACCAGTACTTCAACATGTATCTAATTTTCTCACAGTTGGCATATCTGGATGGAACGGGAAACGGATTCGGGATTTATTTTGAATGAGTCCGATTGGACGGTGAAGATTCCCTCTTATAGATATAACAGTCTACAATCATCCACGTCACTGTAAACAGTATTGTAATTTTTACGGTTAGAGTCATTTACGTGAATGGATGTCGGTTGTTAGATTTGTGGGAAGTAATCCTTTATGTCCAATCGAACTCATTCGAAAATGAGACTTAAGAAGGAATCCACTCTCGATCTGGAAGATTGGAACTTGAAACGTCCCTGGCCAGGACAGCGGCCATGCCAGCAGCGTGAATGTCTTTGAGTCACAGAAAATAGTAGGGCACAGAGCATAGTAGTCCATCTGGGAACTGACTCGGTATAACAGCAACTAATTACACATCTTGTATATATATATATATCAAAACCAAAGTGTACATAACATATATAGTTTGTCATATTGCAACGATCACAACAGATTTTATTGCTATGATAAACTTTTTTCTAAACATATGGTTAAAAACAAAATTCAAATACAGACAATCATGGGATTGATTTGCTTTATCGACCCTATCTTAGGCCTTCTCCTTCTTTGGTGGAACCCGGCCATCTGTACCTGCGAGAATCGCATACTTGTCCTTCCTAGTCAAGTTTGTGCACTCAAAGCCCAGTGTCCCAGCCAGCACCCTTTGGATGTAATTCGCAACTTCGATTGCAGATTTCCCACCTTTGCAAGTGAGGTCCGTGGGGAGCTGATTCAAGAAGGTGACCTCGTAGGTGGGCATTGGATTCATGAACACAAAGTAAGGATCCAACAACTTGTGGCCACGTACGGTTGTTCCATAGAACACCTTTTGTTTTGTATTGATTGCAACGGGCACAATCCTGTCGGTCAGCTCAGCAAATAAAGCGCTGAATCTTAAGAGAAATGGTTCTCTACAAGTGGTTCCCTCGGGGCAGATCACGAGGTCACCGTCTTCAAGCAATCGCTTAATATTAGCTGCATCCTTCCCTCTTTCCCTTGATAATGCAACGGCTTTAATCGGAGAAATCAGTTCAGAGAATTTGCTGATACTATATGTGACACAACTAACTTTTCTTCCAAGGGCAACTGATACGATGACGGGGTCCAGAACTGTCCGATGGTTGCAGACAAAGAGCACACCTCCATGGCCTTGCTTGGGTGGTGGTGGAGGGTTGCCCTTAACAGTAAGTTTGATACCTAGGATCTTGTAATTGTACCTGACAATTCGCTCTGGGAAAGGGATATTGAGGTAGACCCTGAGGATGGAGAGGACTATACCGATCGGCATCCATAAGAAGGTCAAAAGGGCAACAAGAGGGGTGGGTCTCTGAGATAACCGGCCGTCGTGAAAGATAACTGGGCTTAGTAGCTTGTTTCTTGGCAGTGGCTCACATTTGATTCTTGGCACCATGTATCCTTCCTGCACTCAGCAGATCAAGAACAATTAGGGTCAAAACTGATTGACATCAGGAATTAAAATTAATGTTCGTAAATTGTGTCACTAGATTAATTTGGTACGTATTTAACTACCCAGTTGAATCATACTTCTTATTTTCTTCCACCTTAAGTACATATCCAACGTGTTTTGAAACACAAGATTAATTTATTCGCATACAAGTTACTTATAAGGGAAATTTCTATAATAATTAAGTGTATAATAAATTCGCTTGTAAAGATGTATAGGTTGTCAATTTTCATTTTCTTAATTGTCTAAAGAATCACTTGGAGTACTACTCGAGAATTCTAGGAAAACCTTATTGATCGAAAAGGATATATATTATTGCCGTGGAAGTAGAAACCGACCGAAATCGGATGACATCGACCCAAGGGGCTCTAACCGGAAAACGATACGGTCGTTCTGAGACGTTGAGTGTAACTGCTAGCCAATTGACAAAGAAAATTTTGTCAAGAGACAACTTGTTGGCGGAAGTCACGAGGATTGTGCCTACACAATTAATGATGAGAAACGTATACCTGATGCAAATTATCAATGCTTCATAATTCTCCCATGAGGTACACCAAATAAAGCTTGGGTTGAATAAAAAGAGTGGTTGGCCATGAAGAACTCATGGCAGGTGTCATGAGTTCTCTTTCCAATGTGAAGTTAATGCTGTCTGTACTTCTTAAACCAGAAATTGTGGAGAACAACCATTATTTTGGAGCTGAGAAATGGGGGGAGGGAAGAGGTAATAAGAGCTCAAAAAAAGGAGTTATTATACTGTCTAAACGTACGTGAACACAACGCTAGCGGACCACTTGAATTTATTGCAATCTAGAGCCTAAAGGTTTCCAAGAGAGGCAAAGAAAGAACACGTTCATGAACCTAGCATTATTGTCATAAACACTCTCACCAAACATATCATAAATCGTAGATGTAGAAAAAGTTTTATAACTGTATTATGTACTACCTATTTAGAGCGAAGAAACAGATCATGGAGTCAAATATTGAAGAAGCACATTCATGGAGAAAGAAAAGGCAGTGCAAAATAAGTTCACATGCAATTTAGCAAAACAGAAAAGGAAAGACGAGTAATGAATGGTAAATGAAGAGAGCTCACCCTGCAAAGAGACATGAAATCATGGTCGGTTTCTCGATCTCCTAGGCCCAAATCTGGCATGCTTGTGCCAAATTCCTTAATAATGGCTGCTTTTTTGTGATCGCCAACAAGAACTCCTGGTTTCTTAGCAAACCCAGTTGCCCTCCCTGACTTTGTCACTCCCAACTCCGTCCCAATGACCTTATCAGCACCTAGAAAGGTCTTGGCAAATGGTTCCACCATGATTCTGGGATTCGCGGTAATAATGTATCGCTTGCCAAAGGAGTTGAAGACTCTCCAAGTCTCCGGGTGTACGTCCTCAGCGTAAAACTTTGGCAAGACAGATCTTGCAACAAGCTCAATGTCTCTGATTTTCAACCCCGCGAAAGCAATGAAGATAAAGGTTTGGATCGCCATAGGCTCAGAAATGAACAAGTAGGTGAAATACACGAAAGGAACCGATGCTAAAAGCACCAGCGCCCTGAGAAGACTACCCGCTTCTAGAGCAACAAGCAAGAAGTAAGGGAAAGCACTTCGCGACACGAGAAGCGTGCCATCTAGGTCCGAAGCCACTGTCTGGTTCGAACGCCCCTCTGAGCTACATTTCGAGATAGGTTCGAAACGACGGTGAGCCCCCATGACCATGAGATAGAGAACGCACACAATTAAGAGAAGGAGAGAGTGGTTGTGTTTATTTTTCTCAGAGAGAAGAAAGCTACGTACTGAATACAGAGAGGCGAAGGGGGGGTTTTAAAAGCACACCATGTCGTTGGAGTTGCTATAATTAAAAAATAAAATATTATGTGGTTGAGTGAGGGAGAGAGAGGCTGTAAGACTTTTCAACACTATGAGCGGTGAAGGTTCAGAGGATTTGTACTAACAAGGTTTTGACGTAGACGTAGAAGCTTAGGGCAGTTTTGAGGAAGGCTCCGAGTGGTTGGAGGTCGATCCAACGCCAACACTACATTCAATTGGCCTACTTTTTTAGTTTTTAGGCGTCGGCAGGGCCGCTCATTAAAGATCGGCTAGCTTTATATGCTTAAGTGATCTTTTTGTATTTATAACGCCTCTTAGCCATATTTTGTACAGAGAGTATGATTTGCATGTTAATTTCTGGTGTTTTTTTAAAAAAAAACATAAAGTCAAGACTGAAAAATAAATTTTATTTTATTTTACTATAAGTGATTTTTTTTAGGGAATAGGGTGGAAGGAAAGACAAGCATGCTGACTGCTGAGGGAAATAGAACTCCAGAACTCATGCCCTTCTCCAAACGGAGACAGTGCCGCTGAGCCACCGAAAGACTCTTTGGCGAACTTTATGTCAGTATTAATATTCTGAAGAGGTTTTGTTAGCAATAATTTGGTGTGCAGCTTATTCTTTTATATGTATATCTATCTATCAATGTGTTTGAAAAATCAAAATTTTAACTCCAAAATTTAATCATCTTTGCAAAAATTCATCTATTCATTTTTTCTACTTTTTCATCTTTTAACCAACTTTTCATTCTCTCCATCTTTTTACCAACTTCTAAAATTTTACTATAAAAGTTTACTAAAATTTTGTTCCTAATCACCATGTATCTATATATAATTGCTAAAAAAAATCTTCGTACATTAATACTGACATAAAGTTCGCGAAAGATTAGTATATATATATATATATATAATCTCAACAATCAACCTGACGTAATCGGAATGAGTTATGATGGGCCATAAAATACTCGGCTCTCCTCAGACCAGACCAATTGGACTCGGGTCCATTAGCCAGCTGACCAATCATGACTATCCGACCTCGCATAGGAGTGACATCCGATCTCACATAGAGTCTAGTCATCCGAGGACTCCTCATGGTAACTCGAATGGTCGGAGACGCTCTCCTAATACAACTCTACAACCCGACTCCTCCAGAAGGCAATCTCACGATAGGTTTGAAACTCTCACATTGGTATAAAAGTCAAGGTATGTTATTCAATAAACTCATGCTTAATTCTATTATCTAAACACTAAATATATTCTTGAGATATAACTTGACCGTCAAAAACTTGATCTTAAATTACTCTCTTCTCAATGACTTTTGCATGAATGATCGACTTCAGTTCCGTGGTGACTCTTGTCATAATGAAGTTATAACGAGGTGTTGTACTGGTGTGTAAATTAAAACGACGACTTTTCATATGACGAAGGACAACGAAGAACAGGGAATTAGGCGAACATATAATAATCACATCTGAAAGAAGGAGCTAGAAGACAAAAATCATAATTACTTTTTGGTACGTAGAAGAGGAAAAAAAACCACTTTTCATTTGTGAAGAGAATGCAATTTAGTAATTTTTATGTTTGTTTGCGATTTAGTACCTTCTTTTTTTTTAAAAAAAAAGAGTAGGTACGTAGGACGCAATTGTTGGTCGTAAGTTATTAATTACTACAACGCTAGCTAGCTAACGAGTGACATTCTATACATTAATATTAACAAGCCCCAAGGCCGAAAGCCATCCATCCAAGAGACGAAGAGATTTGTTTGTAGAAAAGAAAAAGGAAACCATAAAAATGAAACTTATGGATTAAATTTTGAATTACGAAATCCAATCATGCTTCGGACGAAATAATCAATTTCAAATAGTTCGAAAAAAATTCTCATACCTACTGCCTACGTCGAAGCAGCTCGAACAATATACATACGTACGGGAGACGAGAATTTTGTTCCAACTCCTGTATCTGTATATCTGCGCACGCAGCTGGTACATAATCTCTTCTACTTACGTGAGCTTTCATTACTGTGCGGTGGAGTAACAAGACCTAATTAACATTAATTACTACATCCAGATCAAGACGGAGAAGGTGGAAATTACATTAACATCACCATGGGCGGCAGCTAATTAGGTGATCTTTTTGTCTCCTTCCCATATAGTTTTTCCTCATTTCCCTTGCACCAACCTGTCGTATACAATTATCTGTCGACATTATATATATATATATATATACACACACACTAGCTATCGTATATCTTATAGAATATCGTAGAACAATACTGTAATCTCTTCCCATTAACCAAATAGAAGCCACAAGCTAGCCTTACGGCTTGAGCCTAAGTGGACCTTGGAAGCTAGTTGTTGAGACTTTGTTTATATATGTATATTTGCTTGACTTAATGAATGCAAGCTAACTAACCTGTCCATTTGCTTCCAGAGGCTTCAATCTTCGGTCTCCTTATTTTTGGACCGAACAGGGTGACTGACAAGAGATTCTTCTGTGAGTGAACTTGGTGATGTTTCGGTTAATTATATCTTTTATATATATATATATTAATGGACTACTGATCACTTGTTGCAAAATTTCCAACAGGTAGATATCGAAATCAACCAAACTCTTAATCTCTCTAAGAAACCGTTAGCTTGGAAGAAATCAATTACTAGTTGCGGATTTTATTGTTGATCAGGTAAGAAATCTCATTGTCTCTCCGCATCAAATAAGCTGACATGTTTGCCGCAACTCTTACAAGCACGTTTAATCTGCATGCTATATACAATATATACCAATCCAAATATATATACCTACGTATCTGATATATTTATGCTTATATATATTAAGGGCTGTATATATTTGCTGTTGTTTTGGTTATTCTCTTCCTTTCCTTTAGGGAAAGAGAGCCGGGGAAGAGACAGAGAATGAAAGCGAACTCTACAAAATCAAAATATTAAAGAACCCGGGGTGGAAAGATTTTTAACGCAAATTAATTAGCATGAAATGGAGATATTAAGGAAGCAATATATAAAATATTTAATTAGCAGTACCCATATGGCTATAGGGAAACAAACACGTAAAACTTTGTTTAACGAGAAAGAATATGTCTTAGTTAACCTATACCTAATATTCAGAGAACATTGACAAACGTACCTACGTCTGTGGTCTAGTTCGAGTTCTTGGATAAAGTTTGTCAATATTAAGCTTACTTTATGCTCGATCGAGATTGAAGCAGGTACAATAATCAAGGGCCTAGATATGCCCGATAGCTAGCTAGCACTTCATGCACTTCATAGTTCATACACGTTTCCTTTAGGAGCATATTTTTCTAGGAGTCCCTATACGAACTATGGAGTTACTTACACTGCACGTGGCCTTGCACGCCCTTGGTCTCACCTATTTTGACGGTTTTAATTAATCTCCCAACTTTTTAATTAAGACCCTTTGGGCGCTTCAAATATTAGACTAAAAAAAAAAATCAGAAATATAGTAGGATGTGGATATGAGTCAACTTCAACAATCGGTGCGCTTATCTTAAACTCCATTAATGGTACTCCTTAGTCCTTATAATGATATACTAACTGATGAAATTATAAGGATTAGTAGGCCATGGGGATCAAGTATACTTAACTATAATGTTTATAGCACTTAATTAGGCTATTAAGAAAGCAAATAATGTGCTAATTAATTTTTTTTATAAGCAATGTGCTAATTAATTTTCACTTGAACACTAAATGAATAAGTCGTACAATGCATGCGTTAGGGTCGGTCCCATTTTCCTAAACAGCTAGCGCTATCGATCGCTAGCAGGTTATGTAACAAAATAGAAAGTTCCTCACACGATTAATATATATTGCAATTAATCAACATCGATCTCAATTAGTTCCTCGTGGGAGCTAATCTACCAACTCGCTCAGTTAGGTTCAAGCAGGCCCATCAATCGATCACTTTGCCTGCCTCCTAAGGTTGTACGTACGTATGTACTTATTTTGCTCAACGAAATTATGGACACGGCTACCAACTTATCTGTTGTGTTTTGAGGAACAGGATCGGAGGAACTTGATTCTCAACTGAAACTTGGAATTAATATAGAAGCATTTATTTTTTATTTCCACAAATAAATAAATAAAGTTGATGAATCTCCACCATATATGTGTTGGGAAAAGTGGCACGAAAATAGACACCAAGAATTTACGTGGTTCGGCCTCAATCCGGCCTACATCCACCCAGAGCAATTTTATTAAGAAAACTTAAGAAAATCAATTTACTCACCCCCAATACAATAGTCACACCATACTCTCTTTTTTTTTCTCTCTACCCAATGCTCACTTGCCTCTTCTCCTATAACCAGGGCCGGCTCAAGGGTAAGGCAACTTAGGCGGTGGCCTAAGGCCTCACCCTGAGCAAGGCCCCATAAAGAATAAAAATATTTTTTTTTATTTTTTTTTGTTGTAGATGACCTAAAAATAAAAAAACAACTTAGCTAAGAAAAAAATGGTAAGATGCAATATTTTCATATATTTTTTTATCATGAGTGCACTAATATATTTCTTTCAGGCTTCCAAATTCATTTTTAGATATTTTTAAACTTTGCTCAAAGAGAAAAAAATGTCTTATAAATGCCTTAATTGTTCTAGTCATGGGGCCTTGATGTCATGTACGAGGGCCTCATAAAAATAATTAATGGGGCCTTTAAATATTTTATATTAAATTTAATAATTTTTAAATATTTTAAATTAAGTTTTATATTAAATTTTATATTAAAAAAAGCCTAATAATTTTTTTTGCCTTAGGCCCCCATTTGGTTTGAGCCGGCCCTGCCTATAACATAAGCCTCTATTTATATGAAAAGATACAAAAAGAAAACCCTAAATTTAGAGTGGGGAGGAAATAAACTTTCTTTCCAAGTTTACTTCTATTCCAAATCTAATATGAGTGTGAACCCCAATAATATGTCCTCAAATGGGCTGTATATATATGTTACTTGGCTGAAACCCAATCTCATAATTTCCTTCAGATTTTTACTACCACAAGTTTGAGTTGAATTGAATTAATTATAAAAACTAATATCAGTTCCAATTATTCTAAGGAAATTGATCAAACCGGCCATCAATATTTCCATATATATATATAGAACTTTGTCACGAGATATTTTGATTAGTACAAATTGACCGTTTTGTCCGTTCTATATATAAGTATGTGTCGCTGTCGTACGTCATTGGGGGGGGGGGGGTAGCTAACAAGTTTTTATCAACTTAATCATGAAATGGACAATTTGTCTTTCAAAGTTAGTCAGCTACCACTTTAGTCCCAAGTGTAGTGATACGTCTATAGTGCGGCATTGAATTATTAAGGAACTGTCACCCTCACTAGATTGTTTCTTATTTACAAAAATCTGCAAAATTTTCTAATCAATCAATAACATATCTTAACGTTTATGAGGAAGTCCAATTCCAGATATTTAAGTAATACATAGACTGTAGGATCAATTCAAGTCTTCGTGATTTAATTTGTCTGGCCCGGTCTGTACGTTTCTTAATTGAGTCAGGCCTGTTGAAGCTTAGTGCACAAAATTTGAGAACAATAATCTTCAAAGGTTGGGAAAAAAAAGTTGGACAAAATAAATCTAAGAAACAAATAAAACACAACCGAATATTTTTAACTAGGAATCATTCAGTTGGTTTTCGAAGATTCTTCTAGTTCTTCAACTTATTACCTAACTAAGAAGAATTCACAGTGAAGCGGCTAATAATACACTTAATTACCAATCTCATGATTAATTGTGTGTGATTAGGGTGAATTATTGAACCAAAAAAGGGGGAAAGAGAAGCAGAGAACATTCTACAAATGTCCAAGTCCCTCCTGGCACTCTAGTAGCTAATCCCACTAGCTTAGTTAGTGTATTTTCTTGACCATTTTATTTAGGATCGGTATCCTCTGCAATTCGGATAATCGAATTACAGAGCAATTCGGAGAGAGAGAGACAGGGAGAAATGAGTCTCGCCACACTGTCCAAACAGAGCTCACCTGTCCGAACATGTGTGGATCCCGTACAAGACCCACACATCTATGTCCCTCTCTCTCCAAAATTGCACCGGTAATTCGGTTACCTGTATACTAGTCGTTTTATTTATTACAAAGTGTGGCAAGGCCCAGAGGAAAAACTCTGGGGGAGACAGTCTGAGAAGGTCTCGTAGAGTTGTAGTTGTCCAGCTAAAAGTGTCATGTCCATTGGATGTGACCTGGGACCGAATGCATCTGGACTCTGGAGGTTTAAGAAGAAAAAGACAAGAAATAGTCCATGTGTTGAGTGACCTAAACAATTACTAACTCAACAAAATTAATTTTGTTTTACAGACTTATTAGAAAGATTATGTTGTGTTCATGTCGTGTTGCGTAATTGGGCTGGGCTGGTATAGGTCATTGTGTTGCCCGGCCCAGGTCAGTACTATCCATAGGGTTAGGGCTGCACAACCCGGTGTAGGTGTCGGTTTTAAAAAAATTACCCCTACACCTACACTGTTAAGGGAAAAAACCGACCTTTAGCGGTAGCGATTTCCGGTTATTCTACATTCATATTGAGTCATTTTTTTAGCATTTTACGCACTTGGCCCAATGTATTTTTTATTTTTTTTTCTTTTGGTCCATTAATCACATATCAATAAAATCTAAACTAATGAAATCCAAATTCCAAAATCAATAAAATTAAAGATTATCTTAACAAATAAGATGAGAATTTAAAGTCCAAAATAATGGAGACATCATTGTAAGTAGAAACTATTATCTTTTGAAAAATCCAGTTTAGACCCTAACAACACTTAGAGGGGAGAATATGTGTTTTCCTCTAATTAACAAATCAATAACATGTTCAAAACCTAGTAGGGTTTCCCCTTGGTTTCACAAGGAAAATCCAAAAATTCAGCAATTTTTGAAAGCGCTTGAGCGTGGGTCGAGCGTTTATGTTTCTGTCTAAAATTTGCACTGAGCGCTCGAGCGCTTGTTAAACGCCAGTCAAACGTGAAGACTCTGTCTGAATTTTTTCGAAGGACGCTCGAGCACTTGTCAAACGCTGGTCAAACGTGATGACTCTATCTGAATTTTTGAACTAAAATGTAATTGAGTGATTGATTTTGCAAGCACGGTATAAATTTAATAGTGATTTGTCAATTTTAGAAATTTAGACAATTTGTTAAAATTTCATAAAAACTCTTAAACTCATACATTGATTTAAAAATTTTCGTGGTAGAATTTCGACCTCTTGACTTATATTATGCGATGTACTTACCAACGTTTGGCATTAAACTCTTTAATTATGATTCCAATGTCTTCATATATACCCTTTTAAATAAAATAAATTTGTAATTTTTTCTACCAAAATTCTAAATAACTATTTCCTTCACCTAGCAAGCTTCTTGGTAACTTGAATGTAAGTATTTGATTAGACAAAACCAACAACAAATCTCAAATATTCAGGTGAAACTAAACTATTGAGTATATTTTGTCATGCTTCTAGAATACTACGTATTGAGGTAAAACTAAAGTTTAAACTATTGAGTAGAAACTAAACTAAAAAAACTTAAAAACTTAAAAAAAAAAATCCCGGTTTTTTCAAAAAGTTAAACCTACACTGGTACCGGTTAGACCGGGTACCGGGAACCTGATGCCGGTGCCACTGAAATTTCCCGATGACATTGTGCAACCCTACTTAGGGTATAGTTTTTTAGGCAACAAAACTAGCTGTAAACTCGAGCCATTAAACCTATTCTTTCTCTTTTCAAATGCAACTTTCTTTATTTGGAAGGCCTCAAGCAACCATCATTATTAATCCTCTAGGAACATGACTTTTGGTGCTATTCTTATTTAGAAAGAAGTTAGCTACAAAGAAAGATATATACTCCATTCAGAATATAAAAATAAAGAAAAGTAATTAGTCATTCCTTCCCGTTCAAAATAGAAAAATAAAGAAAAGTTGGTGAAAATAAGATTGAAAGTAGGGATAAAGGAAGAAACTGTTTGGATATGTTTAGAAAAATAAATTTTTGAGATTTAAAAACTTGAAAGTCTAATAGTCTTCTCTAAATTTTTGAACTCCAGGAGATATATTAAACACAACTAAACTCGAAAAAAAAACCGTATAGGGATTAAACACACTTACACACATTGAGAGGTTCAGCCCAGATCTCCTTGAAAATAGAGCAGTCGCCATTGAGAAATCCGGACGAAGTAGCAGGCGCCGATCCACAAGGTACTTTTAGGCTATGTTTGGTTTAGATCTCAAAACAGTTTTTGTTTTTTGCTTTTTTTAGAAGTAGTGTAGATTTTCTTGGGATTGATGAAAAATGTGTTAAAAGTTGTTGGAATTTGTAAAAAGTTATTGAGATTGTTGAAAAGGTATTGAAATTGATGAAAAAATTATTGGAATTGGTGAAAAGGTATTGGAATTGATGAAAAAGTGAGTGAGAAATTTTTGAAAATTTTTTAAGATACGAAACAAACATAGCCTTAGTTTCCAGAGCTATGTATGGTTTTTTTGTTTTTTCTGGTCTATGGTGGGAAAGGTGAACAGAATAAAGGACAAATTCAATTTGAGAATAGTGCTCAAAATATATATATATATATTTGTTTTTCCCACAAAAATTATACCTTAAAGCAGAAATATTTCAAGACCTCTTTGCCAAAGCAACTAAATCAGAAACTGAAGTCTTACTGGCAACATAATAGGCAAATAAGGTAAGAGAAGATCATGCAGAACAAATACACAACTATGCTTTCCTTTGACATTCTAAAAACCAAGATCAACAGTATGAGAAACAAAGTGAGGGGCAGTCAAAATGACCATTAGCATAAAACTTAAATATAATAAATAAACAACAAGCAAAAAACAGTTCCCAATATACATTTATGATTTTCAAATTAATTGAGGCACTTACTGTTCAAATTAATAAACAACAAAACATAGAGGCGCGATTGTGGAGATCAATAGAGGCACTTACTATTCAAATTAATAATTAGTCATTCTGCTGCAACCTTTGACAATGTCGATATCAACAGAATGGCTCAGTTGATTGGAGTCGTCTGTTACTTGAAAAGAAAAAAAACAACAAAAGATATAAAATAACATGCAAACAAACCTAGCATACATACAAAATAACTGCAAAAGAAGCAAAAGAGTAATGGTTGTATTAAACTTTATATTGTTCATTAACTGCCTTGCAATTGTCCCAGGAGATCTACATGTTTCGTTCCAAGAAGTAAACCCATAGCAGTAACTAGTAATATCATCATAACTGACACTCAATGTCACAATGTGCAGGGAAAATGGAAAAAAAAAAACAACAATTTACACGAAGTTGAAGAAAGTTGCAAAAGACGTGCAGCAAAAAAAGTCGACTTGTTGCGGAAGCTATGTAGGGAAAAAACAAGGAAATAATAATATATATAAAAAAAAAAGACAAGCCGATCATGTTGACGCTAAAGTAGAGTTTGAAGCTTTTTTTTCTTCCCCACTTCATTAAGGTGATGTTTGTTTTAGAAAATTTTGGAGTTGTGGAAATGTTAGATATTGGGGTTTGTGAAAAAAGTATAGATATTTTATGAAAAAAATGAAGAGAACGAAAATTTAATTGAATATTATAATATTATTTTATAATTTAATGAGAAGAGATATATTATTATATAATTATTTAAAAATTTTGAGGGGTAACAAGCCCCACGTAAATGATGTGTACATGTGCTGAAAATCAGATTCGAGCCTCAAAATCTTCGACAAACGTGGCATCATTAACCTTAGCATAGAATCCAATCCCCTGTTCAACTGACCGCCTATGCTTCAGCGGCTTTTTATTTATTAAAAAAAATATTCCTTTTTTTCTCTGTCATGCTTTATTTCTTTTGGTCCTATAGTGCCTATGATAGAATAATTAAAAGGATGTGGACGGCTGGGATACATTCAAGTCGGAAAAGCTTTTCCATTTTTTGGGCTTTTCAGCATGATAAATAATGTTCGTTTTTTTTAATGTAGATCACATGCGATACCCTCGTATTTGAAAAGGATGACGCAGTGTTTGGTTTTGAACTTTCCAATAAAATGTTTTACAACCCAATATTAAAATTTCAAAATTTTAATATCGTGTCATCAACTTTAATATTTTTTATTAAAAAAAACTACAACAACAAATTTTATTACTTTTATATTAAAAAATTCAATCAAATCTTCTATATTTATTTTTTTAAAAAAAATTACATCAAATCTTCGATCTCTAATAAAAATTATTTTACAATCAAACATTCTTTAATTTTTTTCAATAAATTTTTACAACCTCTAACAAAAATCAAAGCATCAAAATTTTCTGAAACAAACTCAAAATTCTTAAAACTTTTCTCCAACAAACTCAAAATTCCCTGCCAATAGGCCTAAGCAGAACTACACCTACCTATTTCTCAGTGTGGGGAAATCATGTGGGCGCACGATGGCGTACACTGGAATCTTTAATCTCCCCACCCTATGGATTGTGGTGGCCATTGGGCTGCGCAGGCCTATGGCCTCTGCTAGCGCAACCTAATTACACACAGCAGCCCAATGACCTACTTTGTTCTACAGTGTTCTTAGCAAAGAGGGGTAGAAAAGGAAAAAGACTAAATCACTTTACTTTTTTTCTTCTTCTAAGCAAATCACTTTACTTAAACGAGACTCTAACGGGAGTAGTTTTTTTTTTATCAGGGCATCTATCAGGAATGACTTTTAGAAGAAACCTTTTAACAAATATTTCGGTGTAACTTTTGGTAAGATATAATGGCTATTAAATTCCTATCAATTACTTAATTATGCTTTGTGAAAAACCTATCACCCCCACCAAGAGAACATTTGTTGAACATTACGAATAGTTTAATGACATAGGGGTATGTATATATATGTTGAAAATAGATAATTATGATCTTTCAGTTTTTTCTTCACCCCTATTCGGACACAGAGGCACAGAGCTATGCTGGGTCCCTCTATGGACAATTGACACAAAAATAATGTTGCTTTTTTTTAATCATGGGTGCATCCGATCCCCTCCACCGCCTTATGATTTCTTACCATTGTGCGTACTAGACATGGCCAAAAGAAAGGTGGAGGATCGAAAATAGAAGATAGAAAAGGAAACGCGGCTAAACCGTAGGCGTTGAACAAACGCACACGCAACAAGAAATATATACATATATGGAGAGAGTTAACCCCTAATCTCCTTTAAAAAAGAGCAACCTCGTTTTAGAATCCGGCTGAAGGGGCAACATATGTGAAACCTAGCGAGCCGTATTACTTGCAGCACGCAGTAACCAGAGACATGGGAATTCGAACCCACGACTTGCCTGAAGATGTTCTCAGAGACATCCTTTTGAGGCTACCGGTCAAGTCCCTAGTGCGGTTCAGGTTCGTATGCAAATCCTGGTGTTCCTTACTGGAAAATACTGATTTTGTGACCACCCACCTCAATCGCTCAGAAAACCATGGCTCTCACTTGCTTGTTAGCAGCCGAGTTGAAAGCACTGACATCTCGGGCACCTCCTTGATCTCGAACAAAACACTCGATGTGGAATTCACGATGGATACTTCTGTGAAAGTAGTGCTTGGACTCATGGTGGGCTCTTGTAACGGCTTAGTCTGTGTATGCAACCGCTCGGTGATTCTCATATGGAATCCTGCCACTAGAGAGCACAAGGCTCTCCCAACACCGTGCGTAGACCCAATGTTTCCCAATCCGTTGTGCATGAGGGTCTCTGTAGGTTTTGGTTTCCATCTGACGGATTACAAGGTCGTGAGGGTCGTAAATTGCAGAGGCCTGGATGGACGTCCAGTTCCTGCAAAAGTTGAGGTATACTCGACGAGTACAGGTTGTTGGAGAATGATTAATACCACTCTACCCTGTGACATCGAGCAGCGTAAATGTTCCGTTATCCTAAAAGGAGTGCCATATTGGCTGGGATTTGGACCCTTCTGGCCAGACACAATATTTCAGCCAGGTGTGGCGCGTCGTAATGAGTTCGTCGTATCTTTTGACATGGGTGAGGAGGCATTTAGACTGATGGATGTGCCAGATGCCGGAGGCTCCCACTACAGATACAGCAAGAAACTTGGGGTATACAATGACTCCCTGGCTATAATCTACTTCCTTTGCCCTGCACCAGACGTTGCGGCCAATTTTATTGAATTATGGGTGCTCAAGAATCAGGGTGTTGACGAATGTTGGAGTAAAGTTCTGAGAATTGGACACTTTGAATACCCTGGGATCCCGCTTGGGTGTTGGAAGAATGGAGTGGTCATATGGCAGAATCATGAGGACGAGTTGCTACTTCATGACCCCAACACCAATGAAATCAAGAAACTTCCAATTCATGGGACTCCTGCGGGGACAACCACCGTTTCTACTTACACGGAGAGTCTGGTTCCTGTGAAGGAACCGATGAGACAGAGATCTGTTAGAGGTTAACTTTGGTCTATGTGGTCTCAGACCCTTCTAGATATTCAGCCGTCACTGTTCTGAATATTTTCTATTGTGTTCCTCGTCCAGATAGAAAGAATCTGATACCAAAGTTGTGCCAGCGTAAAATTGTTGCTGATAAGATCGATACGCTCGGAGTTCATTTAATGTGAAAAAGGAAGATTTTTTTTTTTTGAGATGGGCTGGGTGACATAGAAAATGAAGTACAAAAGCAATCAAACAAATTTATAAATAAGAAAAAGGCTGTAGAATCAAATGTAAGGTCCAGGCATGAGGCAACATAGATGGGCTCTCCTCCATAAGGCCTATTTGTCATTTTTTTGGCTTTATATAATAAAATGACATACTTGTACTAATTTATTTTTTAATATTTCTAATACAATAATCAAATCCTGCTTCGTTTTAATTGGCCATTAATTTTCCAGAAACTACAATCTAATCGGCAAACGAGTAACAGAGAGAATCCATCGATGTGTGACAGGAAAATTGAAAACAAATCGCTCCAATAAAGCAATAGCAAGACCGCCGCAATAAGGTTCTTTTTCAGCGACAGTGCTCTACATTAAGTATCCAATTAAATTAATTATATTACTCACTTATATTTCAAAATATTATATTATGACTTATTTATAAGCTCTTGTTCTCAAACTACACCACATTTCAACACTACTGGCGCTGCCTACAGGTTCAATCTCCAGTCGTTGTCTCTGCTTTTGTTTCGGTTTTGTGAACTGATGTGTGCTTAATCTCGTCTCGGGTACTTGTTTTTGCTTTGATTGGGTCCCATTTTTAAATCAAACTATTGTATTAAAAAAACAATAGAGCAACTACAAATTGACTGACGATTAGGGGTTTGAAATATTTATGATGTTCTGTGGCTTTAGATTATTGCAGGTTCCATCGTCCCTAGTGCATTGTTAGTGTTTCTGAAAATGCCGATTAGGATTCTTCAACAATGCACTAGGGCTTATGTATATTTGCAACAATCTAAAACGATTCGCTGAGGATTCGGTCGGCATATTCTAAGATATCTGTAAGCTCGACCACAACCCCCTATTCTCTCCTGCCATTGCGAGAATGTGAAAGGCTATGTATTGACAAGTATCTGGAGTTCTGAAATTTCTGCCATTTGTGCTTTGATTTGCGGTAAATGTTATTTTGTTTCAGCCAAACCCTGATGACGTTGATGAGCATTTTTTTTCTCCAATTTCTTTCAGTTTCAGATTCATCATTATATTTGGTAAGTGAGAGTTCTTTGAAGTTTGAAATGCAGAGCTTCTTTTCGTACCGCGAACTTCCTGGGATAATTCATGAATGTTTCATCCTCACATCTGCAACTTTTATGGCTACCATTTCATATTGTATTGTTCTCTCTCTCTGTCTCTCTAAATTTGGCAAAGGTTTCAAGAAATATAGTTCGATTGATCTAGCTCTGAAGCAGTATGCCATATTTTTCCTGGTTAAGTTGAACGGTTAAACCCAGGGTTACCATATGATCTTCATAGCTGCACCTTACAAACCCAGACCTTGATTGGTACAAGTTCATGTTATAAAGCATGCTCATTTATTGCATACACATGAAAGCTCTTATTAGATTGACTTCATTTCTACATAATTCTTTTCAATAGAACAATCCTGTACACATAACACACAAACACACGAAGTATTACAGTATTTGAGATATTGTTCCTTTCCATTTGATGATCGCTGCTTGGCAAACGGTTTTATCCCATCCCAAATTAAGCATCTTGTGTTGGTTCAATGACATGGGAAAAGAGAAAGAGCTCCAAAATGATAAATTATTTTGCGTGAATCCGTTCATTATACAGCTGCCATTATTTAGTACTTATAGCACAAGCAAACCCACCACAGATGCGTAGTTGAGTGAGAAGGAACCACCAGAACGTACGCCCGATAATTTACTATGCTTGCCCTTTACATAGATGAAGAAGAAAATACAAGCAAAAGCCCTGGGAACAGAAACAGGCCCAGGCGTCGGATAACTTAGATACGAACAAACCAGTTTATAGGTAATTGCTTCAGTGGTGCATCACTATCTGATGATACAATGCAGCAAGTGCTGCACCAATGAATGGTCCTACCCAGAATATCCACTGCAACAAAAAGTGTCAACAATAGACTATCAGTGAAATTCTGGAACATATCTGTTCCCCATTAGACTTTCGTCTGTGAGAAAGCTTTATTCCTAATGAAACAGATTCCTGCTTCTCTCGACCGTAGATTTTCGTTTTTGAATATGTGAAAAATTCCATTGTGAACAGATATTGTTAAATTACTAAGAAGGAAGATGCAATCCAATGCGAAAGCTTACATGGTCGTCCCAAGCTTGATCCTTGTTGTAGATAAGAGCTGCCCCAAGACTCCTAGCCGGGTTGATACCTGTCCCTGTGATAGGGATGGTGGCCAAGTGAACCAGAAACACTGCAAACCCAATGGGGAGGGGCGCCAGGATCTGGACATGGAGTTTGCGTATCAAGTCAAGAAACTTGCAACTCAAGGAAAAATGCACATTGAGTAAAGAATTTGCTTACAGGAACGTGGGAATCTCTGGCATTTCGCTTGGCATCGGTGGCGGAGAAGACAGTGTATACGAGCACGAAGGTGCCAACAATCTCGGCTCCAAGGCCTCCGCCCGTGCTATAGCCCGATTGAATGGTATTTACACCACCACCAAGCGTCTCGTACTGCTTTTTCTGGAAGCCCTTCACCACACCAGTACCGCAGATGGCTCCCAAACACTGCATGATTATGTAAAACACCGCCCTCGTCAGCGAGAGCTTCCTTGCCAAAAACAGCCCAAAAGTCACTGCAGGGTTAATATGACCACCTGCACCACCAGCCCAACACAGAGAATTAGTCCTGTCGAAATCTTATACTTGCAAAGCATACCGACAAATATAATTGGAATTGGACCGCGGGTTTTATGTATTTTTTACCTGAAATCCCAGCTGTGCAATAGACGAGCAAATATCATCCCGCCGAAAGCCCAAGCAATGCCTTGAATACCAACTGTAGAACACTTGTTTGGAGATCTAACCACACCCATCGCCGTTAAAACAGTAATGTAAAGGAACAAGAATGTGGCCACAAACTCGGCTATGCCCGCCCTGTAAAAGGACCATGATGATAGCTCCTCAGCATCAAACAGCGGTGCCGGAGGTGGCTCCTTGTAATCCTTGCTGTCTTGGCTCTGAGCAGCTGTTCCTATAGGTTGCCTCTCTGTGTACCTATTTGCTCCCAACCTCACATCTTCATCCTTCCCCTCCATTTCCTCTCTTCTAGTTTTAGAGACCAAAAGGTTGTGTTCTTTGGGCTTTTGTGAAAGCTTGGGGTTTGAGTGACTCGATCAAAAGGCTCATAAGTCTCAAGTGAGGAGTAGAGGGGGGTATTTGTAGCGTGAGTTTGGGACACAGCCTTGGTTTTGCTTCTTCGCTTGTAATCACAGAGAGAGAGACAAGGACAAGCTGTCGCTTTGCTTATTTTCCCTGGCAGACATGCTTGACTTGCAATTGAAGTTTAGGAATGGTGGCAAAGGAGGATTGGATGAACCCCTCAAGGAGTAGGTGAATTAGTGATAGTGGCAGTAAAATGGTGCACGCGTCTGCTGTTCTTAAAAAAAATTTATCTCCAAAAATTACATTTGGATTAAATGATAAGATTTTTTCTGCTGAAGTGATTTTTTTATTTCACAAACTAAAAGATAAAAAATTGTTTTTCTCGCTTATTTAGATTTCAATTGTTCACAACGTAGAGCCTAGCTAGGAAAAGAAATTTGTAGTGGGTTTTTTAATTTCTTGATATATACCCCTTACACTATTCAAGATGATTGTGGTTGACAATGGTGGCCCATATTGAGAAAATACTTGCTACTGGTAATCACCAGCTGCCTTCATAGAACCGACCATTTGACTTTTTGGGTTCATCAAAGGCGTTAGTGTTGAAATAATAGAAAAGACAGAGAATAAATAATGCTTTGTATATTCAGAGGTGTGTACAAACTGTACAATGACCCGTTCTTTTATAGGAGGAGGGAGAGAGCTATACAGAATAATCAGAATCGACAGAATAATTACAAATCACAATCTGATCACAAATCACAATCTTATGATATGAGAATATCTTCTTGATTCAAGAATATCACAAAAGATATATTTCCATGATCTTCCGGAATCAAGAAGATATAGGCAATATACTAACACCCACCTCTCAAACTCAAGGTGGGAGCGAAGATGTTAACTTGAGTTTGACAACTAGATTTTGATGACGTCTAGGAGGATGAGCCTTACTAACCGTTAGAACAATAGAAAAAAAAGGTGGCACATTGAGAGCCTCAAGCTTATGAATCATGACCACCGACTTTTGTCGTCCATATATGAATTGCATGCGTGATGGTCTGTGCTTTGGACTGCCTAACGGGCTGCAACTGAATCTCTCTTTATCTTCTTTTTTTTCTTCTCCAAAGGGACAATTTGATCTTTTTTTTTCTTCCTTTTTTTTTTGTCTTGAACTGCTTACAGGGTAGGTTTTTGTCAAAAATGAAGCGATGGGGAGGAAACCGGAAAACCAGTACGGGTACCCCCACTCAGCGAACAAATGAACTTCCGTCCTGTCCATAATTAGTACGGCTGAAAAATTGAAATGCGGTCCAGACCACATTCCGGTCCTAGTATATTAAAGGACCGGACCGGTTTTAATTTTTTTTCATTTTTTTTTTTAAAAATTTAAAATTTTTTTAGGTTATTTTCAAAGAGTAAAGTGCATATAAAAATATTGAGTTTTAGTTTAGATTAAAATTAAACGTTTTAAGTTTATAATTTGTATTAAAAATTATAAAAAATATATATTTTTTATTTTTTTAATAAATGCGGTCCGGTCCGGTCCGGTCCGGACCGCATTTATTAAAAACGAAAACCGGACCGTATTTTAACATTTAGGACCGGACCGGACCGCAAATCCGGTTCGGTCCGGTCTGATCCAGTCCGATCCGGTCTGCTGTCCGGTTGTGTGCAGCCTAAATCATTAGAAGTGGGCCTGAACCAGGTATTCCGGTCCATAAAGCCAACCCGACTGACCTGAATTGGGATGGACTCCATGAGGCCGAATAACTGAATGAAAGATCGTTGGGCTGGCTACTGTCTCCGGTAACGGTTTTGAGCTGCACCCAATGTAGATTCCAGTCTGGGCTACAAAACAAATTCAACCTTCAAGGATGGGGTGCCCAAATCCAGTGTTGTAAGCCCAACCAGCTAAGTACGGTTCAGGCCCAATACGTCCTCCTAGAGCTTTTAATTGTCCGTATATCTTCTGCTGCCTTACCGTTATGTTTTAAACTTTTTTTTTTAATTTTATCCAGTTTTGGAAAAAAGCAGCTCAACTTTACTGTACATATTAGCTTTGTGTCAGCTAACCCAATTTTTTCTTTTTTGGCCTGAAAAATGTGTTAAATGAGAAGACTATATTAGTTATGTTTCTCTCTTTAGTCCCAACACGTTTTTCTTTAGATCTAATCGCCCATTCAGAGCACGTAAACTATGCATCTTTTTCTAATGAATTTGCCTGGAATCTCCTTCACATACCCAAAATTTCAAGGTGGCTCCGAGCGTGTTTGTTGCTGTCTGCCACAAACTCTCCCACCCACTCGTGCAATGGAGGAGGCAAATGGTAGTGGGAAGACAACAAGATGGGCGGATTGAGTTGGAAGGAAACACTTCAATTCTTTGGGCCTGTAGCTCTTGTCTAACTTTAAATTACAAAACCACATAAAGAAGAAAACAAGGAGCCACGCGTTTATAAAATCTGCACTGGAAGATGGGGTCCAAAGCAAAGGAATCAAAGTTGGTGGAATCCAATTCCCTAGCCTGTGGAAAGTATGAGCTAATCTTTTTTTCTCTCTCTCTACATAGGTGGTGCTTGTTTATTAAAATTTTAATATAATAAAATAATTTTAATATAATATATCTTTTTCCGTCAAATCATTTCTTTTCACTATAATAAATATAAAAAATTCATTTCAATTATCTCTCTTAACTTTTTTATCAATTACAATACTCTTAAATTTTAAAAATATTCAAAATTTTAAAACTCAAACACAACCATTGTCTCCCCGGTAGTAGAAATGAAGTTTTCAAATTGCTTTGAGCATGAGTCTTGTTTTCATCTTCAATGATATTATGACAACCAAACTGACAGAGACAAATCCGTGTAATTTCATCTCATGTGTCAGGTTGGGAAATTTAGGTAGACGGTCACTAACCAAAAAGTTGAGATTTTCCTCGACACAATATCAGCAAATTTGCACTTTAAGTAGCGTATTGCATTTCGAACTAACAGATCAGAAGAACTCTGGATTGACATCAAAGGAGTCAAAGCCTAGCGCGCGGAAAGCATAAAGAATGAGAACGAACTAGGTTTGCACGTGTAAAGGGCAAGCAAAGTGTATTCCTTTGCTTTCTTCTTTCTGATCTGGTGACGAAATTTCTATGACTTTCAACCCGGCTACAATAAAGCTCCGTGAATTAAGTATTGGATTCCTTGTTTCCTTAGGAAACCTAGCAAGTTTTAGGAAAAGAAAACCCCATTTAAGGGTTTCATATTATTTGTATGCGGATTGAAGCTGTCGGCCTCTTCCAGGTTTATTCAACTCTCGTGCGTGGAGACAGTAGTACTGATCTCCTTGCTTCTTAATCGTGCAACACCTTTCCGTGAGAGATCCACTCACGTAAAATGGTATCTTCAAGTCAAAAAGATTCCCACAAACTCGATGGTTCTAATTATCTTCCGAAGGGACAAATCGTTTGCACTACTTCCATCTAGATGTTCATAAATCTTACTCGATAGTATACCAAACTAAATCTGCAGAGAAGAACAAAGTAGTAGATTCATGGAGATCATATATATATGCAACTATTGAGCATATATATCAGTAATCTCTAGAACTTACAACAACTTAGTAACCAAATACATCTCCGAAGGGGTTGATATTTCTTAGATCTTTCGAACAATCTAGGTAGCTAATCATTTGTCACAGGATAAGTTTCACAATATCAGCCAATTTTAATGCCTAGCTGAAGTCCATGAGTCGAGTTTGTTGCCATAAATGCAAGTCTTAATTATTAGGTTATTGCCTAAGGGGCTAGCTAGGAACTTGACAGGTCCAATCGGGCACCAGTTCTCAACACCAAGTGAGCGCAATGTCACGTGGCGGAATACAACTGTGTGAAGCCAATTGGCAGCAGATGAGGGAATTAGAGAGGAGGTGGGAGTCGGCCGGGATGGTAGAGTGGATGTCTGAAGAGCACAGTTTTGTTGGGCAGCTGTCTTCTGTGACAGGACCGGAAGCACGTGACGAGGACGGGGGGACCCCTCGAATGTCTGTCTTCGATTCCTCCAGATGATTTATTTGCGACCTCTCAGCCTCTCCCCACCTCCCAGGCCATAGCTCCTATTCTCATCAGCTTGTCATGGAGAACCATCCAAATCTTGGCTATTAGCTTGACACCAACAGGTTAGAAATTAATGTCTCTCAAATTCATGCAAACTATACCCAAAAGAATTGAAAATATTCCCTACCCATACTTCTGTATAAAATGCTGCAATAATAAAACGCTTAATTGTGCACCCAATGTGGTACTTAGGTCTTTCGATCTGCTTGGTAAAGTATTGGCAACGGGTCCTGAGGAAAAGCAAATAGTACTCAAGTTGATAGGGTAAGCGTTACCTCCAAAAATAGCCCTTATCTTCCACGTCAAAGTTGCCCCACTGTGTATATATACAGCTTAACTTAAAGTAATGGGAGCCCTTAAGGCAATGGGTCCTCCAATTTCTCTGGCATTCATGCATGGGTCCACCTTTGGTAAGGCCCCTCCTGTTTTGACCACAGAAAAATAATTATACACTTCTGAAGGTAGTGGACCTTTAATATCCTAAATAGCCAGAATTGAAGAGCGAGCTTCTCTTGGCCACATAAATCCAAAGAATTTCAAAGTGTGTTCAAGATCCACCACGACTGAGCAGGCAGATATTGTAGCAGGTAGGGAGAATCTATAGTGCATTGAAAGGACTGCTGGGAACCGAAATCTGGGCAATATTATCCCATGAAGCCTGGAGAAACTGTTAGCTCCTTTCCACCACTGGTGGTTTCATCAACTGGACAACGATGTGCGATCAGATCTGGGGTAAGCAGACAGGCGAGAGACAGACCCCATTGGTATTTGCATCTCGCAGGAAGAATGTGAATGAGGGTCACCACCAGAACCAGTGCACCACTTCCTTGGAAAGGAGCTGGTTTTATTGCATATTACATGTAGGGACATGTAAGACTACATTACAATTGCACGCATTTAATTAGCATGTCCTGAGCGACGAATTTCGTCTCATAATTGGTATACATATTTTCCGTGGCATCTTTTTCATTGGGTTCCTTCTGAAATTTGGGTAAAATTCCAAGTTTGAACGTCCGCCATGATAAGATTATAGCAAGGATGTATGAATGCAAATCAAACACCAGGCGGACGAAAAATCTGTACCACATGTTAGGGTAAGAACTATGGATCAAAACTATAAGCTGCATGTTGAAGAGGAACATGCCCACATGGGTTACAAGGTTGGCCAATGCTCTAGCTAGTTAAAGACATAATTAAGCACATCGACAGTACAATTATGGTTCTCTTTGATTGAGCACTAGAGGTGATGGAATTAGTAGGAAGAAACTCTTTGACTTGCCGCTTTACAGTCAGCCTCATGTGCATCCTGTTACTATTAATTGTTCGTTTTCTCTGAGAATCTTAGTTGTCCACAATAGTAGTACTGCTCAACAAACTACTGGACTGCTGGAGATTTTTAAGCGCGCAGCAGAAGCAGTGGAAAAAGTACTATTTCTGATGACAAATCTGGGCCATGTGACAAATACCAAGATTGAATTGCCTGCTCATTTGCATTATGAACCTGTCCTTTCATGAATGCCACCTAAAAAAAATGAGGATTCTGTGCAGAACACGATGGATATCCTGCTATATATCTCGATCGAGTTAATTAAAGTAATTAAGCATGTTACTGACATTATTAATATTCGAATTGTAGCAGTATTCAAGCCCAACAAGCCTAGTTTGACTAGATAGCTCATCATTTATCTAATCCCCATATGATTTGCCATATGCAGATCAGCAATGATCAGAACCCTGGCTACAAAATCTTCTAATTTACTCCTGCGTTTTCTTAAATAATTGAAACAGTTTTCCGTTAGCATGCCAGGTCCAATTATGATTTCGGTCTCTGATTACTCGGCATGTGGCACTGATTTTATAGTGCTTTGTTGCAAGTAGCACGCTATTAACTTCTTGATTAATCCCTAAGGTAGTGACCGTTTACGTAATAATGGAAGAGAGAGAAGGGGTAGGGTTTTGATAATAAACTTATCAATTCATGAGGTCCTCCTAGCTAGTAATTCAAGTAGGCCATATCTCTTGAATCGGCTTCAAATTAAGAATGAAATATGTCTAACTAGGTAAGCTTAAATGCTATTTTTCAGCTGGCACAAATTATCAACAATTACTTTGCAGATCAATTGTTTTTCCCGGTCAAAGCGTTATCCATTTGTCTTCCATAATTTTGGGGAATTTATTATGTTTTCTCCTTCCCATATTCGCGCAAAATAACCTATATAGTAAGAGGTTCTGTCGCTTTGGATATTTTTGCAGGCGTAGAGAAAGGAAGTGGGCTAGAAAGAAGGAAACCAGTACGGCATAGGGGTGGTTTTAGAGCAAGAAATGCTGAACAACTCGGAAACCGAAGAAAAAACCAAGCTTTCTCTCTCAAAATTGAGTAATTTTTTTATACAATTAGGCTGGGTAAGGAACACTGATGAGAAGGTTGCCGAGAAGTGGCAGCACCTTTTTCGGCGTGCAAAGAGGCCCGACTCGCCGTGCTTCCAGTCACTCTTTCTATGCAGACTTTTTTTTTCTAATCTCTTTCTATGCAGACTTACAAGCAAGAATGCCCCCCAAAAACAAAAACAAAAGAAACAATATGTCTCATCTTTGGTTATATTAATCAAGTGCTGCTGGCCTGAAAAAAAAAATCAAGTGCTGCTGAGGAGCCTGAGGTAGTGCCATGCCACGCTCTCCTAAACCATCAGTCACATGCATTTGTACATATAAAGCCAGGCAACTGACATCTCCTCTAATCGCACGCCTGATTATTCACCTTCCGTCTTTCAAGTAAAATTTTCACGTCTCCGATTAACCTGTTGGCGTCTCTCACGATCAAAACCGGAGGCTCAAATGCTCAATGCACAGGCTTGGTCAAATTACCCGCCAGACTTTAATTACTATATATATATATGTCAGTACATAGAAAGTCAACTTTTCCCATGCATGTTACCACTGTAAGTGTAGGAAATCTGAAGTCGAAGTGTACAACACATGTATATGCGATGATAGTCAAATTTCCCGGTCCATTACTCAATTCATAAATGAAGGGAAGTGCTTTTATTGAGAAAAGAAAGAAAGAAGGGAAGTGCTTTTTTTTCTTCCTTTTTTATGACAATTTTAGAATTAATTTTAGTGCTAATTAATGAGAATTCAAGTCAATTAAATGGGTTTAACAGCTCCCTTTATATTAGATCCTAATAATGGGTATACTTAGATATTACCAGCTAAGTCAACACATTGTGTATATTTATCTAAATCAAAGCATATTTGAGACCTCGATTTTTAAATTTGCAAAGATGTAAAAATGTGTGGCTGGGGAATTGAAAACATTTTTCTTAATAGATATACTAATTACGTCAAATGGGTCAATCCCATATTAGATTGAAAGAATCAAGCAATATATACCTAAATCAACGCATGTATCTCAACCAAAACCTACCTGAAACCTGGTGATGTTCGTTTTGAGAAAAAATGTAGGATTTTAGAGAAGTTGTGAATTTTTATGTTGAATAGTGTTTTATTGGTGTTTGTGTAAAGTGGAGAGAGAAATGATTTGATGTAATTGTTTAATAAAAAAGTATTGGAGTTATGTGAAAAAGTATAGAGAGAGAAAATTTATGTTGAATAAAAAATTAAAAAGTTGTTGGATATTATGTAAAATGTATTGGTTTTTGTGTTTGAATTCTGAATATGTTCGGTGATAGAATTGTGAATATACTTAGAATCCTGAAAAAATGGTGAAAACGAACATACCCTAGATTCGTTTGTGCGTGCGTAAAGAGAGTCTAATTAATGTCGGTGGAAATGACTCATTCTCTTTGGTAGAAGATCATGCCTAGATGCGTAATCAAACACACGTTGAAATTGATTTACGTGGCCCCTTCGAGAAGCTATAGCAATTTCAGTCCCACAGATTACAATGGCTACTCAAGTCAGCTACCCACAGATCATTGTTTTCGAAAGTCTTTAACACAGGAATCATTAGTGTGAGTTCTCTGGATCGAAAAAGCTCACAGCCTCAACTCCACATTGAGTTTGGTGGGTTATTGGGATTGTTCTGCGGAGCACCAGATACGTTTTTCGCAACCATTACACCTTTAATCATGTTTCTGAGGGGGTCATCAAAATCTCGGAACGTATAGAATTTGCAAGATGGTTGTTGAGATTGCCGTGTCTGGTTTGATCTCTGAGTTGCCTCCATGGTGGAAGGGGAGGCCCACTTATATGCAGGGCTCTAATCAGTGGTATCTGGAAGCAATGTTGCCTGGTTTGAATATCGGCTCCATTTGCATAGACCAGTAGTTTCAGACTCTCATGAATGCTTCCCAGCTTTCACCCCAAACAAGGTTCTGATCCTGGCCTACAGCCTGCAGGGTCGCCATTTCATTACCCTAATGGGCTCTTCATGCCCTGAGATTGTTTGCATATAACATAATGGTACTTCAACCAACTAGTCCGTAAATATATAAACGAAGGACCAAAATACGGCAGCTTTGTCTAAAATGTTTCTAGTATCAATTTATTGGCAGAGTTTGTTGGAAGTCCCACATTGCTATAGAAACTAGTCAATGTGCTCCTTATAAGGTTGTGACATCCCTCACTCCTCAATGCGTCTTTTGGAGTTGAGTTAAGCCCACCTTTCACATATTGTGTAAATTCTAATATGGTATCAGAGGAAAATTCCTAGTTTGTGGTCCACCGTCACCCGTTTCCACGTGTTGGCTTGGATGTCCTCCCGCCACACGTGAGGGGGCGTGTTGGAAGTCCCACATTGCTATAGAAACTAGTCAATGTGCTCCTTATAAGGTTGTGACATCCCTCACTACTCAAGGCGTCTTTTGGAGTTGAGTTAAGCCCACCTTTCACATATTGTGTAAATTCTAATAGGGTTGAAACTATTATAATGGGTCCCTAGGATTGTTTGCACGAAGTACAAAGAGATAATTCATATAAAAAAAACTAAAAACTAGCACAGATCACGATCTCTCATCAACCCCAATCAAATCTTCGAGATTCTGTCATGTATATTACATAATATGATGCACGTTCCATATCATTAGGTATTTTCTCGATTTTTTCTTTTAAATATGAGGAACTAGAACAGGTTTTTATCACTAAGCTTAGCCTTATCAACGCTGCATGTTGTGCAAACGTACCGTATAGTTCGTTGGGGCCTGTATCCAGCAAGCAAAACATTGAGCTTAAAGCAAATTAGAAAAGAGAAATTAGGGCATGGAAACTTTTAATTATTCCTCTTTCTTTTTCAGTCAAAAAGGGTGTGAACTTATGACTAGATCAGGTCTTACATAGAGAAAAGTTGCTCTTTGCGTTAGAATATAAATTATAACCACGCTTAAAACAGTAGAAAAAGCTTGATAGAGACTAGAGTCCAGATTAGATCGATCAATTAAAGTTGAAACATTATAGATTTCCGCTAAACAAAACAGTACTTACGTTTCTTTTCCAATATGTCGGCTGCTCCGGCCATTTTTGCGAATCACGAGAGGGAAAGTTTTCTAATAATCCACAATCAATTAATCGTTGAAAAGGTTGACCATTATATCTTTTACACGATTTCCTGATATCCATTTGTCTCTTTATTCTCAAAACTGATAGGCCTGAAAGTTGAGGAGATGGCTCAGATCATTGAATGTGAAAACCGCAAAGCTTGGCCGTGAAGCTAAAACGTACACATGGGAATCGGCCTTGTGGGTTTGGATCCCAAATCAAAATTAATGTTCCAAGAAAGCTTGGTGATAAAGCAGGCATAAACCAGCAAAGGTACATGAACTTGAACGAAATCGAAAATCGAGGGACAATGACAAAGTCAAATGTGATCATCAACTTGCTCCAACCTGCCACATCGGTAACAATGTATTCTATTAGTGCATCTGTGCATGTATAAACAAATGGGAAATGGACACTTCGAAATTAATCGTGAAAACCAAAACGGGTTCTGTCGGTTTGATTTTGGCACGGGAATTGATGCAGCATAAGGAGGTGACAAAAACGGTGGCAGCGCCGCCGTATGTGGCCTCCAACTATGAAATTAAGCTGCCTCAGTCGGAGTGTCGGTCTTCTCCCTTTTTATTTCTTTACTGCTTGCGTTAGACTAAACGTTTTCCCACTATAAAATATATATGACCCTCGTGTCCCATAACATTAATACAGTAATTTAAAGTTTAAACCTGCATGAATAATAAAAGAATTCTTTAATTAAGTCGGTCCTCTTTCATGTAAGTCCAACTTCTCTTCCAGCTAAAGCCATACATTTCCCTAGCCTTGTGATTGCAAACTCTCACAGTATAATATTACTGGAATGCTAAAGCCTACCTAAACCAGAAAAACAACTAGCTAGGAGACAACTAACAGGCCGTGCAAATTTGGTATATAGAGAGCCATAAGCTCGGACTTCGATCTGCAAATACTACTGCCGGAAGTTGAACTCCAGCTTGTTGCCTAGTACTTGAGTACTAAGTCGAGCCAAACATGGAAAAAGAATCATTTGATGAGTTGGTAGCAAATTTCAGTGGCCCCTATGGATATTTTGTACAGAAGACTAGGGTACATAAAAATTGCATAAAAGTCACTGATATTGCATGGGACATGGGTGGTGATCTGGATAATATATTTTTTTGTTTGTCAGTCATGATTACTTAGTAATTAGTGGTACTCGATAAGACACCAAAATTGCTATAATTTCTGTCAGTCACGCACTCTCCTGATTAGCCCTACAAACCAAACACTCCCTAGTCCACTTGATGCTTTAATGAGCCTCTTATATAATATAATGGGAGGGAGTCAGGGAGTTATCAAGTATATAACAAAAGTTCCATTTATATTTAATTGCATAACCATGACCTTTAACAGTAGTCTTTTTTCTGGGAAGACTTGGGAGAGAAATTATGCCATAGGGTTCTTACTACCCCACTGTCCCACCAATAAAAAAAATATTCTAAAGAGGAGAGGAAAAAAGAAAAAGGAAGCTATAAAGAAGAAGAAGAAGAAGAAGCCGCCTCCCTCAACACTTTCACTTTATATTTTTCTATTATCCAAACCATCATATGACAATTTGTTCTACCACAGCTGGGAAAGAAACTTTTTGGGGATCTGGAAACCCACAAGTTACAACTTTTGGTTCCACTACTACCTAGAACTGTTTTTTTCTTTCTAATCAACTTCTTCTTTGCTCTATAAAACTTCTTCTTTGCTCCTAATTATTAATAAATAGGGATCGTATTTTCATGATTTCACAGAATACTCCAGTTGATTGGTACAGAACAAAGCACTACCCTCGCCCAATCGTCATGCTTATGAATGCACTCGAGGAGAGGAAAGAATATATATATATGGGGATTTTTCTGAGAAGTGGCAAGATGGTACCTTTCAGAGGAGCATTCACATGCTAGTTATGAGGGTTTTGGGACCCCGTCCCATTTGGTGGGCTAGACATTAGAAACTGCAAATTGCCCCCACTTCGAAATTGCCTAACATATATGATTAAGGAAAACAAAAGGAAATCAGGAATGTGGTACGGCACACTCATTGAAAGGTTTTGATACTTATTCTTCTTCTTGTGGTTTCGTAAAATTCCCATACAGCATAAATTTCTTAGTAAAATATTAACTTTGGGGGTCCGGGAAAATAAGGTAGAGTAAGTCAGTGGGGACTAGGGGTTAGGGGTAATTTGAGAAAGGTTTTAAGGGAACCTGGTAGAACAGAATTAAAAACGTAGGATATATATTCTGTCATACTATATATAGGCCTTTATAGTAAGCCTAATCACATGAAACTCGATAATTCTCCTTAATATAAAACAACGCTAGCTTCGCTGTCATGTGATCATGTCATAACTAGATCACATAGATTAATCCAGAAATTTCAAAAAAAATAATTTAAAAAAAAAATGGAACCGGCTACACAATTTTATACTTCATTAACGCACAAGAGAGAAGTTCGTTTCACATGGGAGAAATCAACCAGTATTTTTTTTCTAGGTAACTCAAAAAAAAGTGATTGGATGGATTCGACTTCCAGATCATATCCTTTATCCTTCTAACAAGGAAGAGCGTCAACTGAACTACAAGCTCACTGACACTAAACCAGTAAATACCATTACAAGCTCTAGAACTAGAAGCCCCATTTGTTTTTGTTATGGGTAGATCCTAGCCCTAGGCAGCTAGGCTCCTCCTAGGCCCTAGGGGACATGTATTATGAAGTGCATAAGCCTGATCATACGTGAAAGGAAAGCAATCGGAAAGGATCATCTGATCTATTGCTAATTACTACTGTGGATCCCAAAATGTTCCAATATCGGCTGCAGACGATTGGTGCCCATTTCTAAAATTTAGTGCAGAGGAACTTGGTAAGTTGCTATTTATAGCTTTGGAGTTGATAGTTGAGTGCAAACAGCAGATGCGAGCTGGAGGAACCTCACGAGTCATGAGCGGGTCGGTCAGTGTGTTTTGAGGGGTCCATACTTGGCGCTGGTTCCTCTCTTAGCCGAATTCGCTTTATCCGTGTGGACATTCTATCGCCAATTATTAAAGCGTAATATTCTCCCTAAGGTGCAAAATAAGCTTAGGATCCTTAACCCTTTAACCCATGCTTCGTACACCTGGCCAAGCCATCGGCCTCCGCTTTTTATTTTTACTGATTAATTGTTCTCCCCTATTACTTATAATATCTGACAGATCATAACTCTCTTTACTAGACGTGTGCCGATTCAGATGCCTTTAATCTGAACGGATAACTACAAATAAGTTCTAAATGAACTCTAAAAACATAGATTAGCCTCCTCTAAAACTTTTCCACCAGGTATAATTTAGAAAAGGACTGACACAATAATAATTTATTATAAATTTTATATCGTTGGATTGAAATTCTCTATAATTTTCTATTACATTATTACATTAAAATTTTATTAAATTAAATTAAATTTTATAATAATCTAAAGAGATTCACATTAATATTGAAGATAGTCACTGTGGGGAGGTACGAGGTTGGGTTGTCATTTATGTCTTGTGATATTCGGTTAAGATGTTTTGTGAAGATTTTTTGTGTTTTGAGAATTTCTATGTAATGTTAATTTTATTGATATGCGTGTTGTAGTTATATTTATGTAGTATGAAAAATAATATTTAGTTGTAGAATCCTAAAGATTCAAAAAAATACTGAAAATTCTTTGTAAACGAAAATTGTCAGTATCTTTGAAGGCTCAATGTATCTTTGATTTTACGGCGGAGTGATTGTCTTTGATACGCAAAATCAACGTCACGTTGTCAATTTACACTTAAAACAGTAAAAAACAGACATAGGCATAGCCGTCAGGCCGACGTGAGACATGGACATGTGCCAGTACCAATCAAAGCACGCTTTACTTTTCGTTAATTATCCTTTATGGGTATATAATTCCCATGGCAAAAAAAAAATCACATACCAAATGCCAATATTTATATACTCATCTTTAACTCTATTAGTTTTATCAGATCATATTAATCAAATTGGTTTTAATTTTTTTAAAATCAAAATATAGAAGGCAGAGATTTGCGAATCGTCGGGACAGAAATAATCTATACGAGTTTATGCAAATGGCATTGCTTAATAATCCTTTTAAACAAATGCTTTACAAAAGCTTATCCTCTATATATCTTCAATATTTATTTTGGGTGACAAGTAGAAATCCATCCCAACAGACTCAGTAGAGTGTAACTCACCTAATAGACTGGTAAACCCCGAGTCGGTAAAGCCCTTAAGCCACATAAGTTATATAAGTTTGATTTTGCTGCATGTAGAGCAAGCACACAAAAATAGAATTCACTTAAAATATGACTCGGTGCATCCTCTCAAATTACACAAGTCAAATAAATATGACTTTACCATAGAACAGTGCATTGCTTTTATATTTAAGATTCCATTGCTTTTATGAATGCGCTTGATCCAAAAAGCATTCTCCTATTAAAAAAGCACCGGGCAAAATGATCCACCAAGGCACTTACTATACAAAATGAATGGTAAATTGCAAAAATCCAGTGGTTTTTTAAATAAAAAAAGAAAAGAGAATGCTCGTTAGGAAAAAAAACAGTGCATAATATTTCTTCCTGGATTATAATTAATATTGATATAAATAATGAGTAAATAATAAGGATATGAAAAATCCCAACTTTCAATATTCTTTTTTTTTTTTTTATGACGAGGAAATTCCCCAAAGTCGGACCCTTTTGGCCCAACACTGAAGTACAAACCCCGGCCCACTGGACCGACCCCACAACCCAGGGAGCAGATAAGTCAAGGGCGATAATGGGGATGTTGGGGCTCGAACTTGGGACATGTTAGAACCCAAGCCGAAGCCTTACCACCACACCAAACCCTTGGGGGTTCAATATTCTAATTATTATCCAAATACCATTTATCATATTATAAAAATACATCAACGTGCTTTTTATAATAACATCATATAATAAAAATATACAACAGATAATTTATGTAGTATAATGTCAACGATTAGATCTTATGATAGATAGAATATGAAATTTGGTAGTATAAGAGTTCATAATTACATTTGGCTACAATATATCAAATTTACGCTATATATTTTTTTTTCCACTTAATAAATACATGTAAAGTATAGAGCTCGGTTGAATAACTTGTTAGTAGTTATCGCTAGAAAGATGAAAAAAAAGAGAGGGTCCAAATTGGGAGAGTGTATGCGAAGGACAACGGTGGAACACAATTCGAATTTAGATCCACATGGCAAAGGGATTAGTGGTGTCGAAATCCATTTACTAATCATTACTTCTCCCCACTAAAAACTCCACCCCAACAGTTGAAAAAAAAAAGCGAAGGAAAAAATAAAATATTCCAAATTTATGGGGTTGCGTGTTTGACAAAATCTAAACGGCTCTCCCTCATTGGTCCGAACCACCTCACCGCACGTTCGCTTTATTTTAGTAAAAAAAAAACAATTGCACAAAGCCACGCTCGGGTCGGGAAAAAGAGCAAAAGGGTAAAAAAGGGGAGAGGGAATGAGGGATAATCGAAGTGCGGGTGTGTTGGGCCGGGAAGCGGGTCGAGAACGGAACCCTCACCCAGCCGACAAATCCCCGCATGAAGGGGGGCGACGTGGGGTGGTCTTGTAAGGAATATGAGTGACACTTTTTCCATTTGTATGGACTCCCTTTAGACCAATACTCTCTAATGGTGGCATGCCGGCTCCACCACCACCTCTACCTCTTCTTCCTTAACCTTTCGACCTTCTCAACCATCGTTTTACTTTTTACCTTGGAGCAATAAAATAACAATTTTCTTAAACCCATTTAAAAGAAAATAAAAAAAGTTGGGGGCATCAAAGCATTACAACTCCAACCTTAACCTATGCGACATTTTTGAGTTCCACTTTGATTATATGTAAAGTAATTGACCATCCTATGGATGTGGAAGACTTGGTTTGATGCTTGAAATGATCCAAGAATTAAATTAGGAAAATAATTATTAATTTCAAATGTACCATTTAGCTTTAGACAGACTTATATATAATATGAATTATAAATTTATTATTTCGTTTCTTATTGTTTATTTGTCCAACAGAAATTTCCCATTGTTATTTTGAGCACATATACCAGTAACTTAGGGTTTGTTCGGTCAATAAAAATCTCCAGAATTTTTTTGAATTATTAGAATACAAAAAATTCTACAACCAAATATCATTTTTAATAATACATAAAAATAACTAAAACACGCATACCAATAAAGTTAACATCACCTAAAAATTCTCAAAACACAAAAAATTCTCAAAAAATTTTATAACCGAACAAGCCCTTAAATTTTAAAAAGTAAATCAACTACAACAAGAGAGAGAGAGTCATGTACTTCTCACGTGTCAAAATCCTTTTTTTTGTAACAAGAAAAAATCATGTTATAGACTACTTGAGTGAACTCGCAAAAATACAGATAAGTCCTAACTATTGGGACGGACTGACGATGGGTACATGTCATAATATTTAAAATAAATAAAAAATGAAAAAAATTACCAAAAAAAAAAGGAAAAAGAAAAATAGATAAAGAGAAGGGAAAAGGTTTTGAATAATAAATATTTGGAGTGATAGGTGGGTCCAGGCTGCCGCTAATGGGGCACTCCGAGCCGTTGGATAAACGGGCATCTTTTTTGTATCATGAGCCGGCGAGGAGTGGGGTAAAGGTTCAATTGTGCGCGTGGTTTCTTTAAAAGCGTGCCAAACTGTGGCGGGGTCACCATTATGGCTCGGCTGCCCTAAGGAGCTTCATGGCGAAGACACGTGTGCGCTGCGCCGAACTAGACTCCGCGAAAGGAAAAGAAGCCGATTGGGCCTTCCGTTGGATGCGTTGGGCGGCCCACGTTGCTTGAAATCTTAATGTATCTCTCACAGTGGACTGGCATTCCCATTCGCCTCACGAGAGCGTCGAGCGCAATTCCGTCAACATGCGGAAATGCAAATCCAGGGTTTAAATGCGGGGGAGAGTGTGACCAACGCGATGTGGTGTGCGGGTATGAATAGCATCTCCCTTTTTTTTTCTAAGCATTAGCATCTCCCTACTGATTGGGGGACATGGAGGAAGTTTTGATGGAACCCTCCACGAATTAAAATCCAAAATTGGAAAATGAAAGGGGTGAAAGGGAATTAATTGGGAAATTAAATACCAGGAATTATTGACTGAGATTTGGATATGAGCTCCGGCATTTCTTAAAGGCAGAATGGAGAGGAGTTGAGAAGCAGGTGCTCTTAGGGTAGAATAAAATCGGATCGCGGATCGATCGATCCAGATCTGATTTGTGTTTTAATTAGACCCTATTTTTTCAAATGCGGTTCGGTCCTATTTTTTTAAAATGTGGTCTAGTTTGCAGGCTTAAGTACTGCAGTGGAAATGAAGAATCCTGCAAAGGGATCTGTTGTAATTTCCTCTTATAATTTTATCATTTTTTTTAGAAATAGGTACAACACATCGATCTTCTTACATTATTTAATAATATTGATGTAAAATTTGGGACAACACAATACATCACATGTTGGGTTTATCTACGTGAAATTATATAATGCAATTCAGATAATCTCGACAAACTTAATTTGCTAAAATAGAAAAATAAGTAATTATGTCAATCTTTCTAAAATTGTATCGTACAATTAGTATAAGAAATTAGAAAGTATACTGATAGCTAGTTAGAAGCTTAACTTGCTAAAATAGGAAAAAAAATACGTAATTAAAATAACAATTTATTGAACCCTTTAACAGAAAAAGTCTAAATTTGAAGTGCAATTTCTTAAAAAAGAATATACATTTTGGAAACAGTTGAAAGGAATAAAACCCATTTACTTTTTGGGACTAAGAGGCAGTGTGAGTGCATAAAATCTTAGCCGTTGAACGGATTTTGGGGCTATAAAAAAGGTCCAAGGCATTGTTAGGTTCTTACTGATGAGCACAACGTCCCAGTCGCTTTGATCTACGCATCTTCCTCACCGAGAGGAGACCCAGGAATCGAATCGGAATTTGGAATTCAGGGAATTTGGGGGGGTTTCGTCTCTCACCATTTCTCCGAGAGCTTTTACTTTATTTTCTCTCTTTAAAGGGAAGCGAGGGGAATTTCAAAGGCAGAGAAAAAGCAAAACTATACCTATATTTATTATCCAGTCTATTAAACGTTCTGGTTTTGTTTATACTTATAGGTTTGAATAGGAGCAAAAAGCGTCTTTTTCTTCAACATCTGCAAAGTCCTCTGAAATAGCTGCAGAGATTTTTTTCTCCTTTTGAGGTCTTGCCGTCTTTGGGGGTTCGGCACTGTCTTTTCTCTGTGCAATTTGGTGGCGCATTAAAAGTGGGGCTTATACAGAGCCTAGTTCAGTTTTAAAGGAAAACACGGAGACTCTCGTAGCTGGAGATTTTAGGCCGTTATTTTCAACGCATTTAAGGCTCTCTCTCTCTCTCTCTGTGTTTCGCTCGTCTCGCTCTACCTCTGCGAAATCTTGGGATGGAGAATTAATTAGTAGTAATACTCTGCCTCTGCACTGTATCGCTCTCCTCCACTCGTGCTCTCTCTTTACCCACTACGTTTTGTCATTCCGAAAACAAGGAAAAGTTGATAATACTGTCATTTCGGGTGGAACCGTGGAAGATAGATCTGTGGTTGCTTCAATCTTTTCCCGAAAGAGACATAACGAAGAAGGAAGTCTGAAAAAGTGGTATTGAGTTTGCGTTTGCCTTTTGGCTCTCTCTTTAGTCTTTAAAAATAGTTAGAATTCTGCTTCTTTTGTTTCCAAGCTTGGTTTGCTTTCGTTCTGTTCTTTTCCAGTCTTGCCGAAGGAATTTTCAGAGAGTTGGATCTGGGTTCTTATTGGCTTTTGTTTTCTGGGGTTGTGTTGTTCGTAGATTTTGTCCCATTTACTGTCTTCTATATGTTTCAGATCTACCGGAATTTAGACGTTGCCTTCAGTGAAAAACGGAGACAATGTTGCCTCAGAAGCAAGCAGAAGAAGCTATAGTCCCCAACTTTAGCGAGACAGAACGTGATGGCAAGGAGGAAGAGAAGGTGGATGAACATTCCATGCTTAGCGTCAAGAGCTTTCTCTGGCATGGTGGCTCCGTCTGGGACGCCTGGTTCAGCTGCGCTTCCAATCAAGTAACCCACGGAATTCATCTTTTTGAGATAGAAGGCTATTCATAAATCATCTCTTCCGAGAGAATAACTCGATTTTTTTTTTCTTTCTGCAGGTAGCGCAAGTGCTCTTGACACTACCCTACTCTTTCTCCCAACTGGGTATGCTATCGGGGATCTTGCTTCAGGTATTCTATGGAATCATGGGAAGCTGGACGGCTTATCTGATTAGTGTGCTCTACGTAGAGTACAGAAGCCGAAAGGAGAAAGAAAACGTCAGCTTCAAGAACCATGTGATACAGGTTGGTTTTGCTCAAGAGTACAAGCATCACTTATTCCTAATCAAAGGAGAAGAAAGTCTATACAAAAACAAAAGTGAAAAACTCCGATTACTATAGGCAAATCCTTTAGTCATATACTTAAAAGCGAACTGTTTTGGATTGCAGTGGTTTGAAGTGCTTGATGGCCTACTGGGACCGTACTGGAAAGCGGTGGGGCTTGCTTTCAACTGTACTTTCCTCCTCTTCGGATCTGTCATTCAGCTTATAGCTTGTGCGAGGTAAGATCTTCGTCAAAGTTAACACTCAATTGGGGGTAACTCTGTAGTCTGTACTGGGCTTTTGTTGGATATAAACTAATTTTTGTTCCTTCCCTGATGAGAGCAGTAACATCTACTACGTCAACGACCACTTGGACAAACGGACTTGGACCTATATTTTTGGTGCCTGCTGTGCTACCACAGTGTTCATTCCTTCCTTTCACAACTACAGGATTTGGTCTTTTCTAGGCCTCGGAATGACAACTTATACCGCCTGGTACTTGACCATAGCCGCCTTCGTTCATGGGCAGGTAATTAAAACCAATTAATTCTTTTGTCTGTTCTTGAGGTTTCGTTTCATCACCCATAGAGAGAAAAAAAAAGAGGTTAATTTTGGGTTGGCTCGTTATTGCAGGCGGAGAATGTGACACATTCGGCTCCAATGAAACTAGTTCTGTACTTCACTGGAGCCACCAATATACTCTACACGTTCGGAGGTCATGCTGTCACTGTGTAGGTTTTTATCCTTTCTCTTCCCCCCGTGGCCCCCGCAGCGTTTTATCCCCTTGCTTTTCTTTCACTTGCTTCTACAACAGTTTCTGTCTGCAGCTTTTGCCGGCCATCTCGGTGTTGGCGATCGACAGACAAAATCATACAATATCTACTTTTGTTTACTCAGAACCAGCATGACCCATCCTCTTTCTTTTCTCTAGAAAAAAAAGGCTCAGTAACTTGTCTTTTATTCTAATTTTAACCACTGCAACCCCTATATAATTCTTTGTTACGACTAGATTCTGACCTTAACCTACTGCCCTTTGTCTTTACGCGTAGCATACCTATATGCATGTTTTACTTATAGCTAGTAGAGTCCAATGGACTGAGGACACTTTGGTAAAATATCTATTTTATCTGAGTGTTCCCGTTAGAAATAGGTAGGTTTAGGGATAAGAGCTGATGATTAAAGTTAAATGTGAAAAACAAGTGTCATGTAGTACAAGAGCAAGAGTTATGGTAAAACGAAAGTGAAATGTCGTTTCAGGACTTTAGCCTGTTCTTCTTCCTTCCTAGATTTTAATGTTTCAGGATTCTGATCAGTGAAATGATGTCTGAGAGAGAATTTAATGTTGCAGGGAAATCATGCACGCCATGTGGAAGCCCCAGAAATTCAAGTACATTTACTTAATGGCAACGCTTTACGTTTTCACGCTAACGATCCCCTCGGCCTCTGCCGTTTACTGGGCGTTTGGCGATGAGCTCCTCGACCATTCCAACGCCTTCTCTCTCCTCCCTAAAAATGGCTTCCGCGACGCCGCCGTCATCCTGATGCTCATTCACCAGGTTGTACCCCTGGCTTTTAAGTCAGCCAAATACCCTGATTAAATTGTATTTTTACTGGGATCTGACCTTTTTTGCTATGGTTTTCGAAATTTTGTGCAGTTTATAACATTTGGGTTCGCATGTACCCCGTTGTACTTCGTGTGGGAGAAGGTGATAGGGATGCATGACACAAGGAGCGTGTGTTTAAGGGCAGTAGCAAGGCTACCAGTGGTGGTACCAATATGGTTCTTGGCGATAATTTTCCCATTCTTTGGACCCATAAACTCCGCCGTTGGGGCTCTTTTGGTGAGCTTCACCGTCTACATTATCCCAGCATTAGCCCATATGCTCACCTACAGAAAAGCCTCTGCTCGACAGGTAAATCCTCCCAACCATGTCTCTTGATTCTCTTGCAGGGTTTCAGTCTTTCACTTCACTGACAACCGTCCCCACTGCCACTGCCTTTTCCTATGTCCCACTTGCCCGTGCTGGCCCTTCTGGCGTTGGTCCCTTTATCTATTTATTGCCAGCAAAGTGTCGATAATCTTGATCCATTTGGGGGTATGTTTGCCATTAGAGTTTTGAGTGGGCACCCGGGTTTGATGGGCAACTTCCCAACTCCCCACATTCCACAGTTGCAGGTGCCCACTGAAAAATTTGAGAGATGGAGAGGGTGCAGCAAGTGTACAAAAACATTTAAAGCCTCGGGTTTGGAAAAATATGGCTGGAGAAGAATTGAGAGATATATAGGTGGTGTGTCTCTTTCATTTGGTTATAAGCTACAGTCGGAGTGTTGTACTATGTCTTAGATGAGCTGGCTGACTTGACTAACTTGTTCTCTAATAATTCAACTAGCCCACAATACCCAGCAATAACCTCTCGAGAAATTCCAACCTATTAATCAGTCTCTGGTTGTTGCCAATTCGAAGTTGTTAAAACTGTCCAGATTTGATGCCTGGGGCTGTCGAAATGACCGCTTAGAGACGTTGATCAAAGTTTTTACTTTTTGTGTTACACTTTTTTCTGCAGAATGCTACCGAGAAGCCTCCTTTCTTTGTACCCAGCTGGACTGCCATGTTTGTGATCAACTCGTTTATTGTGGTATGGGTTTTCGTGGTTGGGTTCGGCTTCGGCGGATGGGCCAGCATGACAAACTTTGTCAGGCAAGTCGACTCCTTTGGGCTCTTTGCCAAGTGCTATCAGTGCAAGGCTCCAGCACCACCAGCTGCAGCAGCAGCAGCAGCTCCGCATAACTGAGATGACTCAAACCAACTCGGGCGGACCTCGCTCCTCTTTCTTGCCCCATATTTTGTATCATACATGGGGAAGTAGTAATATTTCTCCTACATGTGATGTGTGCTGGATTTTATTTTGGTTTTTGTTTTTGGGATCTTCTCTTCTATATATTTAGTTTTATAAAAATAGTGTCTGTGATGATTCCCTTTGCTACCAAAGCATTAGTTTAATTAAATTAATCAGATATATATGTTTAGTTTTTTCTTCTGGGTTTCTCTTCTCTTTTTTTTTTGGTTGGGATATTATAATATAAACTTGTTGGTCTTCTTCGCTGTTACAGCTTCAAATCCTCATTATTACCCAAGTATAATATTTCCAAAGCATACACTATAAAGTTTGTAGTACATACATGGACATGTTTTAATGTTCCTTTTTTACCTATTAGAATCCATTTGATGGTTTGCACGTGGGTTCATGGGTTTATCACGTGCCACTATTTGCTCCTTAATATCCTCTCTTCCATATCGCGTGACCCACATGCATGAACACCGGCTTCTTTTTAATATTTTCTTGGTTTCCTTATGTGGGGAGGTGGATCCACGATTTCCTGTTAATAATTAATGTTTTTTTTTATTCTTTTGCTTGGACTACCTGTTTTCCGGGCTGGTCCTGCTGAGTGGTTTAGAGGTCCCCCGTTGAAGTTGCTGACTGACTCATATGAAAATTTGACCATAAAAATTTCAGTATTTTCAAAGGCCATTGGACTGGTCGAAGTTCTCTTCCTTGTAGATCACGCGATTCTTAGGTGAGTGTAAATCTTGACTGAAATGGTCTTGAGATTCCTCTCTAATTGGACCAAAAGACACGTCCAAAATGTTATAAAAACATAAACTTGAATATGGGATGAACAAGAATGCTGAAGTGACAATGGTGATGAAAAATATGCATAATCGTGCTGGGCATATGATGGAGTGAGCGTGTTGTTTTAAAAGTTTAAACTCTTAAAACGGTTTAGAATAGAGCTGTTCACTGCATCGGCTGTGTGCCCGTACCAGCACAGGATACCAGTAAGCGCCACCCGACGGTACCCTAAAAATCATTGATCCCACTGTGAAAGTATCTCAAACAGTGGCAATGTTGCATCAACATTCACCATAATAAAAAATCTCTGCCATTCTTCCTCATGCTCTTCATTAAGCCGTTGCACCTTTATAGATAGACATCTCATATCCAAATTTAGACGTAGACCCAACACATCGAATATTTCATTTTTTAATAAAAAGATTTAAGTGCGAGTCAAAATTTGAACTTAGGACTCTGGGTGTAACACCATGTTTAATTATCAAATGTAACTGTCTAAAAATTGAACTTTTTAGTTGGAGATTAATTTTTAATAATGTATTTTTATTTCCTACATAGAGGAGTGGCAACAAAGGCATTGAAAATACAAATGGAGGCTCAAACGTTTGTGCAAAGTACCAAACGGTGAAAAACGAAGGCTTGCGAGTAACAGACTCGATGGCGTGCAACGTGCTTGTCTGTTGCCTGCTGGACGGCCAGTGGCGGATCCAGGATAAAAATCTAAGGGGGTCGAACTTTAAAGGTAAAATGACAAGAAATTTTTTTTCCTTCGTAATGCAAAAAATTGTCTTAAGAGTTATAATATAAAAAATTAAAGACTAACAGTATTAAAAATATTAGAATACATGCACCAAACCGAAACATAAAACATTTTGATTCACAAATATTAAATGTAGATATTCACATATTCTTAACATGAAACAAACAGAAGAACTCTGCAACTTCGATTTTTGGCAAAATGCAATCCCATTTCGAAGCTGGAACGGAGCCCCCATATAAACTCCTTAAACCTGCAAAAGTCAAAGCAAGAGCAAGACAATCAGCTGGAAAATCCAGCCAAACTGGTTTAGTTCATGGAAAGGTTTCATTGATGGACAAAACGAGGAAAGAAAAAGGAATCTACCGTGCAATTTCCTCTGGTTCTGAGGCTAGACAGAAAATGTCCAATACGAGATATGTTGGAACTGGGCTTCCTCATTCAAATCACCATTTCCATCATCAACTTCATTCTCACCCTCAGCCATAGATGATGAACTTTGCAAAGATGCAACCTCATTTCGGAGCTTGAGAAGTTCTTCATTAGCTGAAACAACTGCTTCAAGAGCAGTTCTATCATCACCAACCACTTCTTGTTCCACCAAAAGAACATCAATATTCTTAGGTACCGGAATCTTCCTCCAAGCCAGGAGCTTCAATAAAGTAGACTTGCCCGTTCCATTCGGTCCAACCAAACCATACCTTTTCCCATGAGAAATCTTCACTGCTGTATTCTTCAGGAGTTCTTTCCCCCGAGCCGAAACAGAGAAGTTATCGATAGTTATATCTTTGACATTCGCATCAGCTTCATCATCCCCATCAAGGACTGAAGTCCGGCTACCAATAACAACAGTAAAAGCATCATGGTCATCCTTAAGGGCTTCCTGTTTTGCCTGCTCTGCTGCATGGGCAGCAAACATGTCCTTTTTTTCTCTTTTCTTCAATTCTTTCTCACTTATGGATATCTCAAGTGGCTTTGATTCGCTCCTTTGCTGCCGGCTGAATTGATTCTGGACGTCTACTTCAGAGGCATCATTATTATCCTCTTCATCAGAGGGGGGGAGATCGATATTATCTGTGTAAGATGACACTTTTGCTGCGACTTTTGTCATTGGTTTACTCGAAGTAGCAATTAAGGAAGAGGAAGAACCCTTTTTAGGCTTATCAGGTTTTTGGTCCATACTGGCAAGCATTGCAGAGACTGAAAGCTTCTCTTTCTTCCCATCTTTCGAAATGTCTTTGCTGCTTGCCTTAGTCTTGGTGGTTGCACCATTCTCCTCTTGCTTCTTTTTTCCCATTGCAGCAACTGATCAAGTGAGAAAAATATAATTAAAAGGACCTTAATTAACATGAATGTATCGCCTGAACCCAAAAATATATATAAATGATTAAATATGAAATTATTATAATTCCACCTTGCATACCACTACTTTTTTTTTATAAGTACTTGCATACCACAACTTAGAGCCAGAGTAACTACTACCACAATTGTCTCCCTGAACATTACTAAATCGTAATAGGCTACCCAAAACCCGTGATAAACTTGACAAAAACTCAAAACTCAAAACTCAAAAATCAACAATAAACACTCGGTAGACAGCACCTACCATGTTATAAAAATGCACCTTTTAACTTCCATTGATGACTACTACGAACTAAGAACATCAAAGTCTCAAATTATACTATTAAAAAAATAATACATACACAAAATCATTTACCTATTGCCCTGGAAAACACCTAACAAAGCATATAAACTGAAGCTAATCCATCATAATTTCGAGTTTGCGGTCTTGCTAATCCACACAAACTCATATGTTTTCTATTCTTTGGGAAATACCAATCTAATTAGCAGGTAATTCAAACCTTTTCATCCTCAGGCATAATTACAAACACTTAGAGTGCACATAATGTATTTAGATTAAGGAGTATTCTAAACACCTCAACCTATGTATTCAAAACATCAAATGAAGCTCCCACATTGCAATCCCGCTTCTCTAATTCAAAAACAGAAAATTTCACAACTTTCGAATTTGAAACTCCAACTCATCAACACTATAATTTGATAGCAGCTATATGATGTCGTAACCAATACAATCAACAGATGAATTGTAAGTTCATCTTTCATCACAGAACCAGCTCCTTGTTTCACGGAATTCAATGCATAAATGGGGTTGCCGCAATTTGATGGCAGCAAAATGAAAAGGGCAAAAATAATATCACAATTTCGTTATTAAGTCAATCGCAGCCGAGTTGTTACAACCAAAGTTGATTACCTTGCATAGACTAAAGGTGCACAGGTAAAAAAATAAGGATAACCTTTAATTAAATGATGAAGTTTGTAATCTCTAGTTCTACTTACCTACAGTGGCGGATCCAGGATAAAAATCTAAGGGGGTCGAACTTTAAAGGTAAAATGACAAGAAATTTTTTTTCCTTCGTAATGCAAAAAATTGTCTTAAGAGTTATAATATAAAAAATTAAAGACTAACAGTATTAAAAATATTAGAATACATGCACCAAACCGAAACATAAAACATTTTGATTCACAAATATTAAATGTAGATATTCACATATTCTTAACATGAAACAAACAGAAGAACTCTGCAACTTCGATTTTTGGCAAAATGCAATCCCATTTCGAAGCTGGAACGGAGCCCCCATATAAACTCCTTAAACCTGCAAAAGTCAAAGCAAGAGCAAGACAATCAGCTGGAAAATCCAGCCAAACTGGTTTAGTTCATGGAAAGGTTTCATTGATGGACAAAACGAGGAAAGAAAAAGGAATCTACCGTGCAATTTCCTCTGGTTCTGAGGCTAGACAGAAAATGTCCAATACGAGATATGTTGGAACTGGGCTTCCTCATTCAAATCACCATTTCCATCATCAACTTCATTCTCACCCTCAGCCATAGATGATGAACTTTGCAAAGATGCAACCTCATTTCGGAGCTTGAGAAGTTCTTCATTAGCTGAAACAACTGCTTCAAGAGCAGTTCTATCATCACCAACCACTTCTTGTTCCACCAAAAGAACATCAATATTCTTAGGTACCGGAATCTTCCTCCAAGCCAGGAGCTTCAATAAAGTAGACTTGCCCGTTCCATTCGGTCCAACCAAACCATACCTTTTCCCATGAGAAATCTTCACTGCTGTATTCTTCAGGAGTTCTTTCCCCCGAGCCGAAACAGAGAAGTTATCGATAGTTATATCTTTGACATTCGCATCAGCTTCATCATCCCCATCAAGGACTGAAGTCCGGCTACCAATAACAACAGTAAAAGCATCATGGTCATCCTTAAGGGCTTCCTGTTTTGCCTGCTCTGCTGCATGGGCAGCAAACATGTCCTTTTTTTCTCTTTTCTTCAATTCTTTCTCACTTATGGATATCTCAAGTGGCTTTGATTCGCTCCTTTGCTGCCGGCTGAATTGATTCTGGACGTCTACTTCAGAGGCATCATTATTATCCTCTTCATCAGAGGGGGGGAGATCGATATTATCTGTGTAAGATGACACTTTTGCTGCGACTTTTGTCATTGGTTTACTCGAAGTAGCAATTAAGGAAGAGGAAGAACCCTTTTTAGGCTTATCAGGTTTTTGGTCCATACTGGCAAGCATTGCAGAGACTGAAAGCTTCTCTTTCTTCCCATCTTTCGAAATGTCTTTGCTGCTTGCCTTAGTCTTGGTGGTTGCACCATTCTCCTCTTGCTTCTTTTTTCCCATTGCAGCAACTGATCAAGTGAGAAAAATATAATTAAAAGGACCTTAATTAACATGAATGTATCGCCTGAACCCAAAAATATATATAAATGATTAAATATGAAATTATTATAATTCCACCTTGCATACCACTACTTTTTTTTTATAAGTACTTGCATACCACAACTTAGAGCCAGAGTAACTACTACCACAATTGTCTCCCTGAACATTACTAAATCGTAATAGGCTACCCAAAACCCGTGATAAACTTGACAAAAACTCAAAACTCAAAACTCAAAAATCAACAATAAACACTCGGTAGACAGCACCTACCATGTTATAAAAATGCACCTTTTAACTTCCATTGATGACTACTACGAACTAAGAACATCAAAGTCTCAAATTATACTATTAAAAAAATAATACATACACAAAATCATTTACCTATTGCCCTGGAAAACACCTAACAAAGCATATAAACTGAAGCTAATCCATCATAATTTCGAGTTTGCGGTCTTGCTAATCCACACAAACTCATATGTTTTCTATTCTTTGGGAAATACCAATCTAATTAGCAGGTAATTCAAACCTTTTCATCCTCAGGCATAATTACAAACACTTAGAGTGCACATAATGTATTTAGATTAAGGAGTATTCTAAACACCTCAACCTATGTATTCAAAACATCAAATGAAGCTCCCACATTGCAATCCCGCTTCTCTAATTCAAAAACAGAAAATTTCACAACTTTCGAATTTGAAACTCCAACTCATCAACACTATAATTTGATAGCAGCTATATGATGTCGTAACCAATACAATCAACAGATGAATTGTAAGTTCATCTTTCATCACAGAACCAGCTCCTTGTTTCACGGAATTCAATGCATAAATGGGGTTGCCGCAATTTGATGGCAGCAAAATGAAAAGGGCAAAAATAATATCACAATTTCGTTATTAAGTCAATCGCAGCCGAGTTGTTACAACCAAAGTTGATTACCTTGCATAGACTAAAGGTGCACAGGTAAAAAAATAAGGATAACCTTTAATTAAATGATGAAGTTTGTAATCTCTAGTTCTACTTACCTACAGTGGCGGATCCAGGATAAAAATCTAAGGGGGTCGAACTTTAAAGGTAAAATGACAAGAAATTTTTTTTCCTTCGTAATGCAAAAAATTGTCTTAAGAGTTATAATATAAAAAATTAAAGACTAACAGTATTAAAAATATTAGAATACATGCACCAAACCGAAACATAAAACATTTTGATTCACAAATATTAAATGTAGATATTCACATATTCTTAACATGAAACAAACAGAAGAACTCTGCAACTTCGATTTTTGGCAAAATGCAATCCCATTTCGAAGCTGGAACGGAGCCCCCATATAAACTCCTTAAACCTGCAAAAGTCAAAGCAAGAGCAAGACAATCAGCTGGAAAATCCAGCCAAACTGGTTTAGTTCATGGAAAGGTTTCATTGATGGACAAAACGAGGAAAGAAAAAGGAATCTACCGTGCAATTTCCTCTGGTTCTGAGGCTAGACAGAAAATGTCCAATACGAGATATGTTGGAACTGGGCTTCCTCATTCAAATCACCATTTCCATCATCAACTTCATTCTCACCCTCAGCCATAGATGATGAACTTTGCAAAGATGCAACCTCATTTCGGAGCTTGAGAAGTTCTTCATTAGCTGAAACAACTGCTTCAAGAGCAGTTCTATCATCACCAACCACTTCTTGTTCCACCAAAAGAACATCAATATTCTTAGGTACCGGAATCTTCCTCCAAGCCAGGAGCTTCAATAAAGTAGACTTGCCCGTTCCATTCGGTCCAACCAAACCATACCTTTTCCCATGAGAAATCTTCACTGCTGTATTCTTCAGGAGTTCTTTCCCCCGAGCCGAAACAGAGAAGTTATCGATAGTTATATCTTTGACATTCGCATCAGCTTCATCATCCCCATCAAGGACTGAAGTCCGGCTACCAATAACAACAGTAAAAGCATCATGGTCATCCTTAAGGGCTTCCTGTTTTGCCTGCTCTGCTGCATGGGCAGCAAACATGTCCTTTTTTTCTCTTTTCTTCAATTCTTTCTCACTTATGGATATCTCAAGTGGCTTTGATTCGCTCCTTTGCTGCCGGCTGAATTGATTCTGGACGTCTACTTCAGAGGCATCATTATTATCCTCTTCATCAGAGGGGGGGAGATCGATATTATCTGTGTAAGATGACACTTTTGCTGCGACTTTTGTCATTGGTTTACTCGAAGTAGCAATTAAGGAAGAGGAAGAACCCTTTTTAGGCTTATCAGGTTTTTGGTCCATACTGGCAAGCATTGCAGAGACTGAAAGCTTCTCTTTCTTCCCATCTTTCGAAATGTCTTTGCTGCTTGCCTTAGTCTTGGTGGTTGCACCATTCTCCTCTTGCTTCTTTTTTCCCATTGCAGCAACTGATCAAGTGAGAAAAATATAATTAAAAGGACCTTAATTAACATGAATGTATCGCCTGAACCCAAAAATATATATAAATGATTAAATATGAAATTATTATAATTCCACCTTGCATACCACTACTTTTTTTTTATAAGTACTTGCATACCACAACTTAGAGCCAGAGTAACTACTACCACAATTGTCTCCCTGAACATTACTAAATCGTAATAGGCTACCCAAAACCCGTGATAAACTTGACAAAAACTCAAAACTCAAAACTCAAAAATCAACAATAAACACTCGGTAGACAGCACCTACCATGTTATAAAAATGCACCTTTTAACTTCCATTGATGACTACTACGAACTAAGAACATCAAATTCTCAAATTATACTATTAAAAAAATAATACATACACAAAATCATTTACCTATTGCCCTGGAAAACACCTAACAAAGCATATAAACTGAAGCTAATCCATCATAATTTCGAGTTTGCGGTCTTGCTAATCCACACAAACTCATATGTTTTCTATTCTTTGGGAAATACCAATCTAATTAGCAGGTAATTCAAACCTTTTCATCCTCAGGCATAATTACAAACACTTAGAGTGCACATAATGTATTTAGATTAAGGAGTATTCTAAACACCTCAACCTATGTATTCAAAACATCAAATGAAGCTCCCACATTGCAATCCCGCTTCTCTAATTCAAAAACAGAAAATTTCACAACTTTCGAATTTGAAACTCCAACTCATCAACACTATAATTTGATAGCAGCTATATGATGTCGTAACCAATACAATCAACAGATGAATTGTAAGTTCATCTTTCATCACAGAACCAGCTCCTTGTTTCACGGAATTCAATGCATAAATGGGGTTGCCGCAATTTGATGGCAGCAAAATGAAAAGGGCAAAAATAATATCACAATTTCGTTATTAAGTCAATCGCAGCCGAGTTGTTACAACCAAAGTTGATTACCTTGCATAGACTAAAGGTGCACAGGTAAAAAAATAAGGATAACCTTTAATTAAATGATGAAGTTTGTAATCTCTAGTTCTACTTACCTACACCAACTTTCGTCCAGCATTTTCCCTAATCTGACAGACGCAAAGAGCCACTACAAAGGAGAACTGTAACAAACCAAAACTGGGTCTATGACAAAATTGACCAGACTAAACATGTTTGTAGTTGGCCTGGGCCTGAGCCTGATGGGTGTCGGCCCAGGCCAACTTATTTAAAAAAAATAACATATAAAAATTTTGTTTTTGGGGGTGAAGGGTATCGGTCAGGTCTACTTATTTATTTATTTTTTAAAATACCATGTAAGATTTTTGTTTTTGGGGGGTGAAGGGTATCGGCCGATACCCTTCGCCCCCCCCTCCCTCCGCCTCTGTGGACGGCGACGGAGTGCTGGGCTAGTCTACTAGAAGCTTGACAACGACGACTTGCTGAGTTGCTGGGGAATAGCGTCACTGGGTTAGTGTGGGGGTGGGGGGGGAATTGTTGAGTTTCTCAGTCTCTAAACTCTGAATCTGGGCAGGGGCGCAAGGCAAGTGGCAACAGGGTTAGGAAATTTTACTCTATCCCTGTAGAATGGCGCCGTTCACGTCGCCTTTTACTTTTACATTTGTATGGTTTTTTTAACATGTATAAAACGGCATAGTTTTGTTAAAAAAAAAAACTTAAATGGGGCGGTTTTTTGCCGGATGAGCGGGCAATTGCTGTCACCGGTAATAGCCTGCTAATCCTAAGATATACGGTACCAGTAACCAGCTGTGCAAATGCGCACCTCTGTTGAAGACCTTATGAAATTTAGCTGGGCTTCTTTGGCGGAACATCGGATCCACTTCATAATTTAAGCAGAACATGCCACTGTATAATGAAATCCATTTACATGATGCAGTTATGGCTGGGCCTAAAAGGTCCGTTTTGGACTTACTCGATTGTGGCCCACAAGCCTAAAACCAGCTCACGATGTTCTTGATCTGTTTTTTCAGAAGGGCAAGAAATAATTAGATCAACCAATCAAATGCGTCCTATATGGGAGTAATACAATTCTATGGCCCTGAAGCCCGCAGCCCACATTAAACTGGACATATCCTGACTTTTATTAAGGCCTTTTCGTGGGAAACCATAAGTTGTACTTTAGAGCAGTCACACATATAGGGTCCGTAGTGTGTGAAAGCAAACGGTCTCTGAAATTCCCTTCTAAAACCTTATCCGTCTCTCCCTCGTTTGTGCACAGTGATGGCGTCTCTGCTACTCGGAGCTCCTCCCGTCTCTTCCCACTCACTCGCTCTCTGTCTGCGCATCTCGTTCTCTAAATCTGAAACCCTAGGCACATCGTTCTCTATTTCTTCGGGTTCCTCTCTGTTAATTTCTGCTAAAATTCCTCCCACAGCCCCTTCAGGTAATCGATTGTCAATGTCTATCACGCTCGCTAGTTCGTTCTTGCCCTAACATTTTGATTCTACTTGCTTAGTGTACTGCGGCAGAGGCGATAAGAAAACGGCTAGAGGAAAACGCTTCAATCACTCCTTCGGCAATGTACTGTTCTTGACTAATCCTTATTTATTTCTGCTGATTTTGTAGTGTAATTTTCATTTTGCTTCCAAATTTGTTTGTTTTTGTTGAAAATTCTACCAGGCACGGCCGAGGGACAAGAAGAAAGGGAGAGGACCACCACGGGCTCCCGTTTCTCCGTCTCCACCGAAAAAAGATCGGTTCGAGGATGATGCGGTTGTCAAGATTGAGATTGACGAGTAACTCTCGCGTTTTCTTGCTAGTAAAGGCTGCTAATTTCAATTGGCCCATCCTTACGTTATGTGATTTCTGAACCTCAAAATGCCCTATGTTGTTGTTGTCGTCGTTGTCACTCTTGCTTTTGTGATCCACAAATTTGCTTCTGGTTATGGTATTAAGCTCTGAATTTCATTGTTTATAATTAGGTTCTGGTACACTAATCTTATTCGAACTATTCTAAATTTATCATTTTTTGATTTTACACCAAAACTATCAAACTTGTCATAATACATCCTAAACTATAACTATCAATAGCGTTATACCTTAAAATCTTCTTATGTTATAATTTAGAATGTTACAAATTGGTCGTTAAGATCGTTTCATGTGGCCCATTTTTTTTAATAATTGCAATGGTGTTGGCGGGATGTTTTACTCCTACACTATCCCCCCATTACTGGAATCTCAATTTTAAAAATTCCAAGCCTTAATACTCTGGATGCTTTAATCAAGTAGGTTCTATTGAGCGTTGATCTTAATATATGGGATGCAAAATACAAAACTCATTAGTAGTTAGGGGTGTAATTTGTAAAGTTTGGTAGGACGGGGTGCAAATTGCTGAGGACTCAAAAGTTGGAGATGTAGTGTAATTTTCTCTAAATGGAATATCCCAAGTGCAATTTGCTAAACATTCATGTGTGATATGGATTCTATCACAGCTTGGAAGATACTGCCTGAATTTAGATTTATATTCAGGATTATTATTATGATATCATAAATTGCACTATCGAAGATTAAGAAATTTAAATTTCGACCCAAGAGTTTGTATAATAATTTGGTGCCAGAGACTAGTTTAAGTTATAACCCTTTCAGATTTTAAGCTTGAAGCTAGACCACTGTTTGTAGTGTTGGCACTAAACAATTTGTCTGCGTTGTGGGCACAAGCAAGTTTTGTTGGCTGCTTCTCTCTCCAGTAGTTGAGACCCATCTTGTTAATTTCTGTGTTTTCCTTTGGGATTGTTTCATTTTAAGAAGAATTTTGGGGAAGGGTTATTGTTCGATTGCAATTCGGGGAACTCTTGGTTGATAGTGATGTTTTAAAGACGTGCTTCTTTTTGTAGGAAATAAGGTTCGACACAAAAATTTGCTTCAAATGATACTCTATTGGGGAATGTTTGATCATTCTGAATTGGCAAGTATAGAACAAAATGGAAATTGGATATTTTAGTAACAAGTTTTGTCGAGAGAGAAAAAAAAAATAGTTGGGACTTTCTTCTGCACCAACAAATTATCTGCGGTTGGTCAAAGGCTGAGAACCGTCGGACCTTAAAAAAAATTATCACCAAAAAAAGAATACGAAGAGTACAAGATCACTATTTTCAATTCCCGATCGACGAACAAGAAGTAGTTTGTTCTGAATATTTAAACCCATGCCCCCCCCCCCCTCCGGTTGGCGGATCGCATAACGTTGATATATACTCCATTTGAGGGGCCCAAGCTCTCCTGGCTACTGGCAGAAGATTCCGTGTCGTGTTGTTTTGGGATGAAGCATGCCTTTCCTTGCCCGAAGAATACAATATTTGGTTCGTATTCTATTAATTTCAGGCTTTGGATAAGCTCTAGTACTTTTCAACTCGTCTTTTCCTATGCCAAACCCACTCTAGCTCCTGAAAAATAATAGAAAGGACTACCTTGTACCAATCCATACGTTTCATTAGTATAGCAAAATCATTAAATCCTGCTGGTTTTTCTTCCTTCTCTTCGTCCGGGAAAAGAAGCAGCTTGTTGGATGTGATGAAAGGACGAAGCACATCATTGAGGAGATTATTTGTCATGGAGCATATTAGTTCGGCTACCTACGTTGAGGAGTCCAGTGGGTCACCCATAATAAAGCCTATACCTTTGTGGGGTAGCGATTTTGTAAGCATTTTGGACCCACCAATGAATCTGTTACCGATGGTAAACTAAGCTTGCTTCAGAAGGGAGCTTCATGGATGGAGAATATGTCTCTGGGAATACGGAGGTCAAGTTTAGCAGCCGCAACTTGACGAGGAAGGAGTCATTCAGGAGATTGCCAGGATTTGGGTTATGGAGACGCAGAAGATATAGATTCAGCTTCAGATTGAAACGACCTAGGATTATGATTTGTGGTAGGAAGTTCTCCCGAGTTTGTGATCTAAATTTGTAACACCTTTTTCACATAAAGTGGGAAAAACTCCATATTGTACAATGTATACATAATTTTTGTCTATGTACCAGAACAGGCTTGTTCCTCCTGTATCATATTTGCTATTAAAAAAAATTAACAAGCCCACAAAAAAGGGGTGAAATCAGAGACAACAAAGATGCAAAAGGGAATCCATTGCCATGAGTGAACCAGGTCTAACTCAAAGAGATATTTACTAATCAAGACAAAATTCATAGCCCATGAACCGGAGCTTAATCAAGCGCAGATGCTACTGTTTATTTTCTGTCTGCTGAAGCTTCGCCACAGTGATTGAAGAAACTGAACCCTCTTGAGGCAGAGACTCAATAACTATATATCTGTTGGCAAATGACACAGTGTTCTGAGACTAATCTTCCCATGATGCTTCCCTCTTCGATCTTCAATCTGCTTGTTTGCTTGTTCCATAGGTGCACCCCATAAGACTCCCTTTTTAGCCGAAGCAGCATGACTTCTATCCATCTTGAATCAATTTGGGTTTTCGGCTTCTGAAAAAATCCGTGAATCTTATGCCAGTTCACCGGATAGAACGCCATAGACGGCAGGACCGTGAAGTTATAGCCAGGTTCGTTTCCTACTCTCTCGACCACTCTGGTAACCATATAGGGACCGTTGTGCCCCCATTTATTTCCGTCAAAAGTAGAGGCAAATTCCTCCATGAATCTTAGCAGAAGTGGATGATTCATGTCAAAGACCAAGACTGCATTGTTCAACCTGGTCCATTTCTTAGACCCGGTTTCCATACTTTGTGCTCCGATTGTGTTCCTCAGCTCCGTGAAAGGTTTCAGCGTAATAAAATCGGTGTCCAAGTAAACACCTCCATACTTGTATAAAACTGCAAGTCTCATCAAATTGGATAGGTTCTGAGCTAATGAAATCTCACCGGGGTCTTTTTTCCCACTCTTGATTCTATCCAACCAAGCTTTAGCTGGGGTGTCCTCGAACAGAGACGCCAAGTCCGGCGATACTGCTGTGACTTTGAACCCTCGTTCACGAAGCGGTTGCAGAATCCTGTATCCTCGTCCACTGTCCATACTTCTCGATAGAATCATCAAACATCCATGAGGGTGAGCCTTGGAAAGGCTCTCCATGGCCAAGATCTCCCTCGGTCCAAATGTCCCCGCTGGTGAAATCCATGTCATGAAGAACTTGGCCTCGCAGTCAACGCTGAAGAACTCCAAAACCCGACGATGAAATTGCCTCGTAAAGTTGTTTGACTTGAAAATCTCAAACTTTGGCATCTGTTTCTGCAGCCAAGTGATCCTTTCATCCTCTGTCAGATTTACGGGAGCCACCGGAAGACTCTTTTCGTCGTCAACTCGACCACTCTCTTTTTGCACGGAATGTAATTTCTCGGCATTTAGATTAGTTCTAAATCGTGCTTCAGTTCCTTCTTGAAGCACATAGAGAATACTTCTATCAGTAAGGTAAGAGACTTTAGGGGAATGTCAAGGAAGATATTGACTCGGTAGATGACAAAGATCACGGCAGCAAGGCCAAGGCAAAATACCTGATAATCAAACATCTTCCTTGTCAATTTCTCAACCATCATGTAGTGAGATATGCAAGCTGCAGATACAAGTTACGTAGAGAAAACATACCTCAGCAAGAGATTTCATGGCGGTCAGCCCAAAGTTGTCGACATTAACTTTGATTTGTTGTACGCTCAAGACTCGAAGGAAGCTTATTTAACTTACGATCTTTCCAGGAAATGTTGCAGAAACGTCACTGTAAGCCGGTATATCGGTTTTCAAAGTTCCAAAAGGACTTTTTTCTGTGTATAAGTCAAAATCTGGACTGCATAAATTAGCTGCCGGTGGCCTAGAAGATGATATTATTTAGTAAGTTCAATAATGTTGAACCAGCAATTAAATAAAAGTGAAGGAAACGTGTTCTACGACTTCTCATCGTATATTAAACGCTAAAGTTTAGACTGGGAGGGAACATGTCGTGGAATTTGTAGAGCTTTTTACATGGGCAAAACTGTTCACTTTTGATTTCCTCGGGAAAATTATGATATACTAGTGAGTCAGTCACCAGTGACGAAGCTAGAAATTGCAGCAGTTCCTTCCTTCTACAAGTAAAGTGAACAACTTAGGATATGGGATCCTTCCCGTAGGGGGATTTTTCGGATGCCTTTGTTAATCGTCATTTCTTTATATCTTTTGTTTATTGGTTTTGTTATGAGTGTGAGAGATTACGTGCCTTTTCCATGTGTTCCTCCTTTTTATTCATCCTTGTTTTCCGTTGGGTAAGCATCTTGGAAGAATGTCTCTCGATTTAAATAGAAAAAAGATAAGAAATTTTTGAAAACATAGAGTTTTGCTCGAGCCAAGCTAGGGTGAAGCTTGGGCGAAATCCAATGTATGAAAAAATGACAATTTCACTCGAGCCAAGCTAGGGCGAAGCTCAGGTGAAACACATTGTAAAGAATATTGTCAATTTCGCTTGAGCCAGGCTAGGAAGAAACTGAGGCGCAGATCCTATTCCAGAGATATACTTGAGAAATTTTAGGAACGGACCACACCTTGCGAACTTGAACTTCTCTTTTAAAATTCGAATAACCTTAATCTTTATCTTCTTAATTCAAATGTTTTTCAATCCTAATCATTTTAGGAGATATCTTGAACACTTAAACAAACTCTTATCTAAATAATTCAAATTACAACTCAAATTTGAAACGGACTTTGTCAATAACATTAACACAATTAATTAAGTAGACCTATATATAGATCATGGAACAAACATAGTTAAATTATTTTCAAACATGGGTAGTTATTACTGATGGAATAATATATGGTCGGCCCAATACTATAAAGAGTTTGAGCCCAATAACCTTCATAACAACCTGGACAACCATTAAGGAGATAAAATCCTTGTACTATTCCACTGGGTCGTCTCACCTTTCTAACATATTCAGAAAAGATCTAGTCTTTAACTTATCAACAATTGAATAAAGATAAAATATCCCTCTGATCTGATAAGGGAGACCAACTCTTATATTCCTAATAGGACTAAGAGTCCTAACTGCCTGAGTAGTTCATTCCTAGAAAGAGTGCACCTTTTCGGGCTTATAAAAAACAAGTTACACCCCACTAATTGATAAATTTGAATTACTAGCTCTCATATCATTATTTTATAATCTCTTTAATCTAGGCATCAGAGACTCCCCTCCAACGTCACCCCAGTTCTCTTTTACAGATTCAAGCATTAGATTTAGATTCGTTGATCGTTCTATTACTTGGTGATTTTTGACATCATCAATTACCATTATCAACCAAGCATTTTACAAAACTTTATCCATCAAGTATTTTGTAATATTTTACCTTAGTTTTAAGTGATAAATTCATATATTAAAAACATGAATGATTTGTTTCCAAGCTAATGGTTGAAAGTCCGGAGAGTTTACCAGGTAGAAGATAATAAAAGTTTGGAGGATGAGAATTAATGAAGCCAAATTTAACCGGCCTATCACAAAGTCCACTGGGCTAAGAGCCCGAGGGAGCTAGGCTTGAGGGCCAGCGTTTGGGACGGGTTGAAAGACTTAGACGCTCATTCCTTCCTCCTACAAGCAAAGAGAACAACCTAGGACAAGGGGTCCTCCCCTTAAGGAGATTTCTCCGATGTCTTTGTTAATCGTCATTTTTTTATATCTTTTGTTTACTGGTTATGTTATGAGTGAGAGATATTGCGTATATTTTCCATGTGTTCCTCCTTTCTATTCACCCATGTTTTCCACTGGGCCTGGGCCTAGCATCCCCTTCCTTGCGTTCCCATTGGTTCTGGGGTGCTTGTCCCTTAATGGTCCTTGGAATGACGGTAGTCCTTTAGGCCAACTATAACCAACATTTATTAAACGTATGGGCCTACTTTCCTTTCTCCTTTTCCTGTTGGCCTTGAGGATGATAGTGTTGGCTTTTGTGCACAATCGAGATTTTGATGATTTCAATAAATGGATGAGTTTACAAAACGGACATCTTCAAAGACAAAGACAACTTGACGAAAAGAGTCAAACCTTGAAGAAAGAAGAACAAGAAGATGCAAGGAGCTAAAAGTGAAGTTTCAAGACCTTAGGGTATAATCCTTGTAACTCTTTATTCCACATTTGACAAGGATTTGAATCATACACTTGCATATCTTTCAAAACGTCCATAAACCGTTTTACCTTTTGTTTGAAAGATTAAAATGTTTTAAAGGTTTCAAAACACCCCAAATATATTCCTAAACCCTTCATATACTTATGGGAATTAAGTCTTTAAAATTGGGTGTTTAAAAGTTGTCAAAAATATGTTTTTAAATGAAGCGGTCGATGAACTTTTTGTAGCGGTCGACCTCTACATGAAGCGGTCGATCATTGACAACATTCAAATTTATGACCGTTAGGCAACGGCTACTTGAACCGGTCGACCGGTACATGAAGCGGTCGACCGGTACAACGGTAAAATTGTCAAATCGACCCCTAACGGCTATAAACGGCTAGTTTTCTTTTGTGGCCTATAAATACACCTTCATTTCATCTAAAATGAAGAACCAACGACCACATATCATTTCTACTACTTGAGAAATATTCTAATCTTCTTATTCTATATTTCTCATAGCATTCACACAAAACACACTTTCATATCATTGTCTTTGTGTGAATGAAGAGATAGAGCTTTCCATTTTCATATCTACTCTATCAAGAGAGTTTTTTTTCTTCCATCTACCTATCCAAAAGAGGTGTTTCCTTTAGTTAGGTTGTTCACTAAAGAAGAAGTTTAGAGAGGTATATCTCAAGCTTGGTTAGGTTGTGAGTGGTGAGCCCGAAAAACCACTTGGGAGGGTTTGAGTGTTGATCCCGGGAAAACACTTGTACGGTTCACTAGCACCCGGAAGTCAGTGTGTAAAGCTATTTGAAGAATAGTGGAGAAACCTCAAGGCTCGGTGAAGGAGCTTGAGGGGTGGATGTAGGCGGGTTTGCCGAACCACCTAAAAATCACGTGTTTGCTTTCTCTATCCCTACTCTTTACATTTAGCACTTACATACTTGTTATATCATTATACTTGTGCTAAATTAGTATTTACTTTGCAAACACGGTTTTGGGGGGGGTTAATATCGAAAAGTTTTAGAAAACCAATTCACCCCCCCTCTTGGGTTGTTTTAATCCTGAAACTAGGACTCACAGATAGTCCATGCCCGTTTATTAAATGAGCGAATATTATTCTCCTCACTATCGTTCCTATCAAGAAATCAGATGATTAATTCTTTCTGAAGACTCATCTTCCAGATTTGACATGACCTATCATTAAGAGGGTTGTCGGTTCCTTCTATCCTGCTGGTTGACAGTTGACGAGGGTTGTGGCGAACATCCGAAATTTGTCCATAAACTATTGTTGTTTTGTCCCTTTATTCGGTCAGTTTGGAGCGACTCACCGTGGCAGCTTAACATTGTGATGTTTGATGCTGGGTCGGTTGCGTATTAGGTTCAGAAAATACTACATCCTCATCAATCCATTGGCATCCCATTGGAGGATCAACATTTGTTTCAACTCTTTGTTGTTAATGCAATAGATACGATTTAGGCTGCAAGAAACCAGGTTGTGCAAGAAGGAAAACGCTGTGAATTTCGGGAGTTTGCTCATAGAGTGTGCCGGCGGAGCTGGGAGCACAAGGCTGGTTGGAAAAATAAACTACAACCAGATCGACTGAAAGCTTGGATACCGCCACCTGAGAATAAAATAAAGGTAAGTGTGGATGTTGCTATAAGAGATAGTTATGCGGTGATAGCAACCGTTGTTCGAGATTGCCAGGGTGAGATTCAAGGGGCTATGGTAAAGAAAATTTCAGTTGTTGACCAGTTGGAAGGTGAGGTAGAGGTTGCCAAATTGGGAGTGGAATTAGTGTATAATCATGGTTTTCGAGAGGTTATACTAGAAGGAGATTTCTGAACTGATTATTAAGGCAATTCAGAATTGGCCACAAAAACCTAAGTGGCGTATTCATTCAGCTATGTAGGAGATTCAGGATGTGTGCCAACAGCTGCTGAGTTGGCAGACTCTCCATGTCTATAGAGGTGCAAATGAGTTCGTGCACCACCTTGCTCGTTGGGCCGCCGCTAAATATAGCTTAGTGGGCAATTTCTGTTGTTGTGAGCATTCGCTTGATTTGTCCTGGTTGTATGATGGTACTGACCCTCCTTAAGGTAATTGTTTTGGCTTTAGCATTCTGAAATAAAATAAGGTTTTGATTAAAAAAGAAGGGAAAAAAGAAGGTTTTGATTGAGTTGTTACCTTTGACAAATTAGTCCTTCTGTTACTCTCATGTTAAACTCGCTAATTGCGGACCTATACATGTATGCTCTTTTGGCCAGTTCTCATTCTCATGCCACGTCATCATCCCACCTCACCCTCCCAAGACAACTTATCCCTCCAAAATCAACCTTTCGCTGCCTCAGCCCCTCCATTGCTGCTCCTCTATCAATGACTACCTCCAACTCCTCCATCAACGACGACCTCAACTCCAACACTATCACCACCCAGCAGCGCCTTAAGCTTTCCTCAGTACCAAGAACTCAAAGGCCACTAAGATGTTTACAGACATGAAGATATAGATATTGTGGCATCCTCAAAGGCGCAAAAGAGGCAGTCTCATAGATGTTAAAATTGGAAAGACCCTTCTTATTATTTTTTTTGCTTATTGTCTCTTGGGTTTGCATAAAATTTTATTACTGAGTGACTGTATAAAAGGTGTTGTCTATATAGTCGTACAAATCCAGCTACAATAGTGAACTCCAACAAACTAACAAAACTTTATGCAAAACAAAAAGACTATAAGCAAGAATAATAATAAGGGGGTCTCTCAAATTTCAACATCCACGAGAACGCTTCGTTTGCTCCCTGAGGAGGCCACAATATCTAGATCTCCCTCTCCATACACATCTTAGGGGTTGTTTAGTTCTTAGCCTTATTGGATGAGGCCAGCCTGATTGAAGCGTTGTTGGGTGGCGATGGCGTCAAAGTTGAGCTCTTCATTGATGGAAGAGAAGCATGTGGAGGGTTTGAGGCAGTGAATGGTTGATTTTAGAGGGATAAGTTGAACGGGTGTCCTTTTTTTGAAGGGTGAGGTTGGATGATGACCTTTTTTTGAGAGTGTGAGCTGGCCATAATAGCACACTTTTATGGGTCTGTTGTGAGCGAGACTGATGGGGGAGAGTACATAAGGACTAATTTATCAAAGAGTAAAAATTCCATTCCTTATTAATTTTTTATTTATCAAAACAGTTATTTAATTAAGAATCAAAGAGGTTCAAATACCTCAGATACATGCTCTAAAAGGTTAGTAAGAACTTCAAAAGAGGCGACGACCCAAACTAGCAAGGGGGCTAAACATAAAGGGCAACAAGTTGAAATGACCAATGGAAAAGGAAAGCCGACATCGAAGGGATTCAACAGAACTAGCTGGAGGAGGAGAGTCACCAGCTAAGAGAGAAACACCAAGAAAGTGCCATGCATGCGCGTCAGGAGAGGCGTGTGGGGCCCCCCGCGCCGCACCAGGCAACCACAGAACAAACCACCAGGTTGTGCAGAATTCAACCCTGCGACGCATGCTTGTCGAAAATCACCACCTAAGCCCGAATCTAGAAGAAAAAAGGTGTGGGCATGTGAGATCCACGCTCAAGCATGGGGGCATGTGGGGTCTCACACGTCGTCATTTTGTCTCCGTACTGGGATAGAAGTAGGCACCTAATGATGTTAAAGTCGTTCATATCAATCATGGCTGTCGGGGACCTCGAAAGGAGACGGGATCTACGCTTGAACTTTGCTTGAAAAATTCCCAAAAAAGAGTCGAAATAGGGGATTTTTTGGAAGGCTCGACCACCTGAGAGGAGGAGAGGAGGGAGGCGGAAGGGGCGGGAGCTCATCCCGCCGCCGGAAAGGAAGGACGGAAAGGAAAAGGATTCTAGAGATAATGAAGAGCTTCTTTCTTTAGAAAGAAGTGGTTCGTCTACTGTTTTCCCCCAATGCATTATTCTTTCATTTTTGCAGTTCGGGCCCTTAGGGATTTGTTTCGCCAACATGTCCCTGATATTTTGTTTTTGGTAGAGACTTTGATTGTTGGGGTGCAACAAAATCTGTGTCGGGTTGGGTATGATAATATTTTTGAATGTCCTTTAGTTGGTAGGAGTGGAGGGATGGCCCTTACTTGGAAGCAGGGTGTAGATTTAGATATCTCTTTTGTTAACAACAACATCATGAATGTGCTTTTGTTCTCTGAACCGTGTAATCAACCTTGGATGATATCTTTTCTATATGGCCCTAATGATTGGCATAATAAACCTAGTTTCTGGTATGAGTTGGAGTCTCTTGGTCAATCTTTCTCTATGCCTTGGATTTGTTTGGGTGATTTTAATGCCTTGCTTTCTCAATCAGATAAGAAGGTTGGTCGACCGATTTCGGGCTCTTCATCTAATGGGTTTTTATAATTTCTTTTGAATGTTGGTTTGATGGATGTGGGGTATGTCGGGAACCCCTTTACATGGACTAACGACAGGTCTGGACGAGAGTCTATCTTAGAGCGGTTGGACAAAGGAGTAGCTAACATGGATTGGAGAATTCTTTACCCGCGAGCACTTATAAAGCATCTCCCAGAAAAGCATTTGACCATGCCCCCATTTTCCTCGATACTATGGGTGAACAAAGCTCCTGTCTGCAGCCTTTTCGTTTTGAATCCTTCTGGACAAGAAACAGTCAGGCAAATGCTTTGTCTAGTGCAAATGTGTTTCCTCCAATTGAAAGGGAAAATAATTCAACAGAGTCACTATTCCAAAAGATGAAACCAGCAATGTGGCTTTTATGGAAGAAGGGTATCAGAATAGTTGTTATAACCCTTAGGGCACATGGAGTGTTCTTATGCTCTAAAGAAGGGACAGTTTTTCTGAAAGCTAATTTAGAGAAAACCAAGTCATTTGGTTCTTGTGGACAACTCTATAAGATTGTGATGTCAAGTTGCCCTCCACATTCTTATGGTGCTACAAATTCAGAAAGAGATTCTTATCTTTTCCTATGCATTTCCCACGCTCCTGCATCAGTTATAAGGCGCACAAGGGCGGGTGATTGCTTGGTTGGTGGGGCACTTGCTTCTATTTTTATTCAGGTTTAGATGTTATATGGCATTACTTGTTACTTTTTAGACTACTTAGAAACTTTTAGAACTTCTTTATGTTTGTTGCAAAACTTGTAAGACGTGGTTATTTAATCAATGATTGAAATATATTTTATTTTATTACACATCTTCTTATAGCAAATGTATCTATTGCAACATTTTTAAAAATGATTTAGTAGCGTTTTAAAAATGTTGGCACATACCAAACCAAAACCAAAACAAAAAAATAAAAATAAAAATGATGGCAAATGATTTTAGGGGCAGTCACAAAACGTTGCTATAGATATTTAAACGCAGGACAAAATTGAGCTATAACAACGTTTTTAAACCGCCACAGCCGATTAGTCTATAGCTGCAGCGTTTAAGAAAACGCTGGTAAAGACCTGTCACAAATGTGCTTTGGGTCTTTAGCTACGTTTGTGACCGCTGCTAAGTGACCATCACTATATCTCGCCCTTTTCACCAGCGGTCACAAAAACCGCTGGTAAAACCTCTCCCGACACACATATCGCGGCGGTCGTGACAGCTGCTAAAATCTTAGCAGCATTTTTTGATCGCCGCTAAAGACCTTTTTTTGTAGTGCCTGTTCAAAGGTGTATCCTAAAACTAATTTATTAAAAGTCAATACAACAGAAACGGTAACGGTAGGGAGGTGAAATCTTTGAAATAAATGTTTGAAGGAAAAGGTAATTAGTAACAGCTTAGTCACATTGGCAACTTAGAATTGATTGGTATTGAATTTAGATCTTGTAATTTGATTGGCAATAACATCTTTGTCATGCACCATATGTATATAGCGTTACTCATGACCAGCTTAGTTTAGTTCCTAATATCTTTAGCAACCATAACTTCCATCTCTAGTACACTAAAAATCCAACGAAATTTTGACATATAAGTTGCGTTGCTGCAACAATATTTGGCTCCTGGTTGAAACCCATTTTTCTTATGGCGATGACACTATCAGAAAAATTTGATGAGTTGGCTTATTTTTCTATGAAAGAGAGGGTACTCCGGGTACCAAATTATAATCATCACTATATATAAGTGGTGGGAAAAAGTTGGATCTTGGCGGCTTATAAAAAACATGAAACTCTTGAGTAACTAATATTGTTGTATTAATTTTCCCACGACTTGAATTCTTGGAGAGTAGAATCTTAATCTGCCTAAAATGATCTTACCCATCTGATGAGCTACTTGACCCGCTAAGTGTACCGAGCTTTTAAATGAGCTCACATGAGCCAAGTCGAGATTATAAAAGTTTTGTTCGCTAGTTTAAATTGAGTCAAACCTAGTTTAACCGAGTTTGACTCGATTAAAATTCGAGTCAAAATGTATTCAAACTCGTCTTGTTTATTAAACGAACTGAGTTCAAGTCAAACTTATACAAGCCGAGTTCGAACTATTCACAAACAACTCGGTTCATTTACCGCCCTAGTCCTAACTGTAGATAACGAGTCAATGATTTTATTCTACCCAGCCCACCTCGAAAATGTCAAGTTTCGGTGTCACCGTTCATAAGGTCGTTGATATGCGTGGGACGACCATGCTGTGCTCAAAATTAACTGGTTTCACTTTCCAATATTCAAATATAGGGGACCCATATGAAAAACTGACCAAGTGGTCCGGCCCCTTCTCTTCTCTTGTTTGACAGCGTCTTTGGATTGATATGCTTCTAATAGCCAATACTTAGTTATAATTTAAAAAATTCTTAAGACCATTAATTAGAAAATAAAATTCCGTCATGCAATAAAATGCAGTACATGAGCTGCATATCTCTCATGGGCCCCCCTCCTTTGATTTTCATTTGGTAGCAATTCAGCGGCGTGTGGTCGTTTCTCATTTGCTCGACGTGGAGCAATATAGTCTCCACAGCAATTCCTTTTTTCTCGTTCTCTGGGTCGGAAGAGACCATACAGCAAATCACATCAAACCTTAAAATCCTACTGGAGAAAGTTCTAGCTGCCAAAGAACCCTGTAGATTACTATATGATAAATCGAGCGTTCCCAATTTTGTTGGAATCTGGAAGAATATCTTTTCCGGAGATTGACCCATCCAAGAAGCAGCCTTGGAAAATCTGCAAAAAAAATTTATAACTGGAGCAGAAAAAACGTTACCACCTTGACGAATAATGGAGAGGGATTGAAGTTTCAGCAAAGAGGAATCAAGAAGGTTTGACATGCTCAACACTGTTCAGATTTTTCAAGTTAAGATGGTACGGCGTGAAATTCCTCATACCCGGCGTGCTGATATATCCACATCCATCATCAAGATACAAGAACTCCATGAGCGCCTAAGGGTTCTGACCAGTGACAGCAGGACTAAACTCAATTGGACAAGTCACCCAACCAATTAACCAACCTAGTGAGGTGTGAAATCTCAATTGGAATTTGTCTCACAAAGCCAGCATTTGACAGATTCAAATATCTCAAAGTCTTCAGCTCCTTAAACTGGTGCGAAATCTGGGAATTAAAGTCGTTACCTGCCAAGTTCAGTTTCTGAAGATAACGAAGATGGAAAAGGCTACTAGAGCTGTCAAGTTCACTAGATGTAGATGTGATTTCATTTGATTGCAGCACAATTAAATTAGAAGATACGGGATGGAATTAAAAAAATACAATTATCGCAGCATCCTTCAATTTTTGTCAATACGTTTTCTTAACGAATTATCAAAATGACATTCAAGCTATTGAGATTTAAGGATATCAAGCAAATGCACAATCTCTCTAGCTAAGAGTTATCATAAAAGAGGTTGTGTTAGAACAATTTTTTCACATAATAGTTTAAAATCATCTGTACAAATAGACTTCAATGAAATATTTGGCTTAATTATTAATACAGTCATTGTAGTATTCACTTTTAACAAATCAATTCTAGGGGTATAACTTTGAATATGCTGGTCCTTGTGGTCCATGTTTTAAACATATAGGTCATTTCATCCACCAAAAGTTAGGGGAATAAAAGGGACAGGATTCGGGCTAGGCTATCTGACCTCGAACATGAACACCCTAACCTCAAATTCATGTCGATTTTCTGTTAGTCAGCTAACTTTTAGTGGACAAAAGAATCTATATGATTGAAAAATAGACTACAAGGACCGACATGTTCAAAGGAGTATCTTAAAAACTGATTTATTAAAAGTCAATACTACATAGATGATAACGATAATGTCAATGCTACATAGATGATAACGATAATTAAGCCGAAATCTTTGAAATAAAGCAATTATAAAAGTATTTGAAGGAAAAGGTTAGTAACAGCGTAGTCACATTGTCAACTTAGAGTCGATTGCTATTGAATTTAGATCCTGTCATTTGATTGGCAATGACATCTTTGTCATGCACCAAATTTATGGCGTTACTGACCAGCTTAGTTTAGTTCCAAATATCTTTAGCAACCATAACTTCCATCTCCAGTGGCGGAGCCAGAAACCCAATCAATGGGGGGCAAACTCTTAAGGAAAAATGACAAAAAAAAAATTCTACGTAAGGCAAAAAAATGTCTTAACACTATAAATATAAAAAATTAAGGACTAAAAAAATTGAAATACACGTATCGTACTATTTGCTGATACTAAAAGGTGACATTAAAGATTATATTCTTGTTGTTCAAGATACCAATAGAGCACCAACTAATCACACAAACAAAGTATTTATATATATATATTCTTCGTAAAACAAAACACATAAATGAAACAAAGTATTTTCAGCAATATAACTCTTTACTTCCATAAATGAAGTACTTACTTTTGTTGCCAAAAAGGATGTGCCTTATACTCAAAAAGTCCTGTTGAATCTGTTGGAATCTGTAAAAAGAAAACATAACACATAGAAAAATAAACGATTACTGTGTTTCTATTATTCTTGAAAGAAACAATAGCAAAACGAAGCATATTGGAAAAAGAAGCCAAAGGATCTAAAGTTCAAAAAGAATCCAAGTTCCAAGGGCATAAAGATACTTCTCGCCCTTGTTATAGCTGTTTTTTAGTGTGACAATACTATTGAACACGAGCTTCTCAGGAGTGGAATCTCTATCAACAATAAAATAACCCGAAATTGCAAGGTGGAATACATACTTGGTAAATGATAATAGAAAAAAATTTGAACAAAAAGTTCAATTTTAACATCCAGATAACTATTCTACTCCCCTTACAAAATGAGAAAACAAAAAAATCGTAGTTCAAAATGCCCATTACCTGGCTAAATTAATGGCTAAAATTTTGAAGAAATATATCTATAACTTAATCCAAACGTCACAAATTACAATGGAAAAGAAGTTCCACCTTTAGAGAAAGGCAATTAAAAACAAGTTAATCTCATGAGCTATGAAAAATCAGACCTAAACAAACAAAAGAGAGATGAAAATAAGTCTTACCTCAACTTTGGATTTTCATAAAATGTGGAGAAGTCAGACATGTAAAATTAGATGATGATAGTGACAATAAAATGATATAACCAATGATTCTCTAGTAGGTAAAGCTAGACACGCAACACACTTGAATAATTGAATTATCACTTATCCAACAAGAGCACACCACTCCTTTTCTCAGCATTTGTGATATCCAAATTCTCAACCAAGTCCAACATAAAAGGCAAACGAACAAAAAGAAAAGCAGCACTAGGATAGCGAAAACATATATTTCAAGGATTACAACACACAACGATTATCTGGACTCAGGAGAAGTATAGAAAATATTCGTCACAAAATTCACGACAACGTCAACAAGTTAAGGTAAGATTTCGAGTTTTGACACAAATAAATATCTCTTTGCTTATTCTTTTAGTTTGATTTTGAGGTACTAGGATGCTTAGGCCTTAATTAAGGGGGCGGGCTAATTCATCTAGGCAGGCAAGGGGGCGAGTTTAATTTTTAGTTGGCCAAGGGGGGCAGACCTAATAAAAAAAATTAAAAAAGGCCATGTAAAAAAAAATTTGGAAAAAATAAATTTAGGGGGCTCCCTCCGCCTGTGTCCATCTCTACTACACTAAAAATCCAATTAAATTTTGTACTATAAGTTGCGTTGCTACAACGAAATTTGGCTCCTGGTTGAAATCCATTTTTCTTATACCGACGACTCTACCAGAAAAATTGTATGGGTTTAAAACATGAATCCAAAAAAAATTAGGTTCGTGGTCAAATCTCTAACTCGAAACCAAATCATTCAAAAGTTCCCGACCCTGACGATTTTATCTTTTTTCGAGGTCGGGTTTTGAAACATGAACCCAAGAAAAATCATGTTCATGTTCAACTCTCTAACCCGAAACTAAAGCATTCAAATGAACTCAACTCCGACAATTTTAGTTTTTTTTTCAGGGTCAGGGTCGGGTTTTGAAACATGAACCCAAGAAAAATCATGTTTGTGTTCGCGTATCTAACTCGAAACCAAAACATTTAAAAGAACTCGACTATATGGTTTTAGCTTTTTTAGTGGTCGGGTCGGGTTTTGAAACATGAACCCAACAAAAATCAAGTTAGTATTCTGGTTTCTAACCTGAAACAAAATATTCAAAAGAATCTAACCCCTTTCTTACTCTCTCGAAATCTTTATTTTATTTTATTTCAAATTGATGTTAAAAATTAAGTTTATTAATCATATAAAATTACTGATAATATAACATATGTCAAAAACATTAGAAAATACTTTCAAAAACTATATTTGATGTAACAACCAAACACTGAAAATTACAATACTTTACTGAAATATAATGCATTGGAAATTGCTTTAGATCCCTGTCTTTCCGGTGGTCTTTAGTGTGCACGGTCTCCTTGTTGCCGTTCCTCTCCTTCCGGCGACCAGATCCAGCCCCGAGATGACGCATCTAGACGGCGTGTGAGCCTTCACGCGCTATCCCGGCGATTTTGACCTTTTTTCGGAGGACTCGTCCTGCCCCGCCGTGCTTAGCTCCCCCTGGCGGTCTTTGCCATCCCTGTCCGACCTTTCCTTGCCGGTGCGTGTGGGCCACGCAAGGCCGTGGGCGCGTGTGCCGCCTCTGTGTCCGACGGTTTTGGTGTTGTCTCTCCTCTTCCTCCTGGTGCAGCCTGTCTTTGCATGAAGTTTCTCTTGAAAGAGTCGGTTCGTCGCTCTGCTCGTCATTCCTCTAGCGGAAGCCGCCATCGCTTTGGGCGATGTTTGTGTTGGGTTCCGGTCTTTGTGACCGGTTTGTTTTTGTCTTGTGGGTTGGCCTTTGTTGGTTGTTTGTGTTGGCCTTTGTTGGCCTTGGTTGTTGTTCTGGCACCTGTTGTGTTATCCGGTTTGGCTACCGGACCTTTGGTTTCGGTTTCTTGTAGGGCCTACTGGTCCGATTAGGTCTTCTGCTAGCCTTCAAGTCGTATTTGTATTTTGTACTGGCTGTACTGTTCTTGGATTTTAATATATTGTCTTGTTGCCTTAAAAAAAAACGCGGGACAAGAAGTAAAAGAACTTGATTTTAGTCCACGTATTAATCTCTGATTTTTCCTCCCTTGAAATGTTCGCGGCAGTGCAATTGGTTAAAGACATCTATTCTTTTTTTTTTGGGTAAATGGTAATTGGTATTAAAGATCAAGCCTTAGAAAACAGGGACAAAACCCGGTTATATATATGCAGCGAGAGAAAAACGTTCCCACACTGTCAACTAGGGCCGGCTCAAGGGTAAGGCAACTTAGGCGGTGGCCTAAGGCCTCACCTTGAACAAGGCCCCGTAAAGATTAAAAATAATTTTTTTTTTATTTTTTTTGTGTTTTAAATGACCCAAAAATAAAAAGACAATTGAGCTAAGAAAAAAAAGAATGGCAAGATACAATCTTTTCATATTTTTTATCGTGAGTGAATTGATATATTTCTTCTAGGCCTCCTAATCTCTTTTTAGATATTTCTAAACTTTGTTCAAAGAGAAAAAATGACTTATAAATTTCTTAATTATTCTAGTCATGGGGCCTTGATGTCATGTATGAAGGCCTCATAAAAAATAATTAATGGGGCCTTTGAATATTTTATATTAAATTTAATAATTTTCAAATATTTTTAAATATTTTATATTAAATTTTATTTAAAAAAGTCTAATAATTTATTTTGCCTTAGCCCTCATTTGGTTTGAGCCGGCCCTGCTGTCAAGAGTTCCAAATGACAGAATTTCACTAGTTTCCAATTACCAACAATCGTCACATTCACAGGGGATGAGAGGAACCATTTGATTGGGTTCAGTTTCGCCCTAACAAAGTCCTCAATCTCTATGAAGATATGCATTAGTCTGCAAAGCTTTGGATGATTTCTGTTGCACAGAGCCTACTACAGGGTCTGATGTCCTCCATACTTTTTCAGATGAGTATGTTATATAGTGATATCATGGAAACTCAATATGCTCTACTAATCGAGACTAAAATTTTCATCAGGTTAAAAAAGTATCCACGAATTTAGTTACCCAAAAGATTTGAATTGCATCCCCACCAACTCTAACTCCCAGTCACAATCAAATTAAAACTCAAACACCACTGAAGTCGTATATTCACATCAACTAAAAGCGATAGGTAATGTCATCTATGATTTCTACAGCAATAGACCCACAAACATTTATTTTTTTGGGTTAAATGCATGTCATGCCCCTGTGGTATGCAGTAATAGCAAATATGCTCCTGAGGTAAACAAAGTTTTTTTCATATCCCTGAATTAAACATTCAGGAGCAAATATGTCCTTCCGTTATGTTTACCTCAGGGGTATGAAAGGGCATATTTGCTTCTGAATGTTTACCTCAGGGGTATGAAAAGGACTTCATTTACCTCAGGGGTATATTTACTATTACCGCATACCACAGGGGCATGACATGCATTTAACCCTATTTCTTTTTACTCCAATCGAAATCTTTGCACTACAAAGGTTAACTCCGACAAACCTCGACTCACTTTGCCTCAATTCTCCTACTGCACGCATCTTCCTTCGCATTACGCAGCTGAAGGAGCTTTTTAGATTTAAGCTCTTCAACACGAACTAAAGACAAAAAAAAAAGGGAAATAGTTGGATTTTTAACGGGATGAAGAATTCTTGTCTGCATTCTGAGTGTATTTTTTTAGTATTCTTTGAGGGAATTCTTCTTTTGTCTATGACTTCAGGTTTGAAATCTGCAGAAGTTCCTGCTTTTGCAAACGAGACTGATCGCCTGGCTTTACTCGACTTCAAGAATCAGATTAGTCAAGACCCACTTCACATCATGAGCTCATGGAACGACTCCATCCATTTCTGCAACTGGTTAGGTGTTACTTGCAGTCCCTCCAGCAAAAGAGTCATGATTCTCAACTTGGAAGCTCGGAAACTGGCTGGCTCAGTACCACCATCTGTAGGTAATCTTACTTACCTGACTGGAATCAACCTGCGAAACAATAGCTTTTATGGAGAAATTCCTCAGGAAATGGGACGTCTACGGCACCTGCAGTATCTTAATCAGAGTTTGAATTCCTTTGGTGGCAAACTTCCAACTAATTTAAGTCAATGCACAGAACTTAGACTGCTTCGTGTTGCTGACAACAAACTTATTGGGCGGATTCCAGATCAGTTCAGTTCATTGTCAAAGCTTACTTACGTGAATCTTGCTGGTAATAACTTTACAGGGACTATCCCAACGTGGATAGGAAACTTTTCCTCATTGTACTTTCTTGATCTTCGAGTGAACAATTTCCAAGGAAGCATACCTAATGAGCTTGGCCGTCTATCAGGCTTGGGATATTTTCAACTTTATGGGAATAATCTCTCTGGTACGATTCCACCTCAGATATATAATATTTCTTCCATATACTATTTCTCTGTTACTCAAAATCGGCTGCATGGAATCCTTCCGTCAGATGTTGGCATCACTCTTCCTAACCTTGAAATATTTGCCGGCGGTGTTAATAGCTTCACAGGACCTATTCCCGTGTCATTGTCAAATGCTTCTAGACTTCAGATCCTGGACTTCGCTGAAAATGGTCTTACTGGGGGAGTGCCCCAATCTCTATCAAGATTGCCTGGCTTGGTTAGACTTAATATGGACGACAACTGGCTTGGAATTGGGAAAGTAGGCGGCCTTAATTTTCTCAGTTTCTTGGTTAACTGTACTGGTTTGAAGGTCTTGGGTCTTTCTCGTAATCAATTTGATGGAGTATTGCCCAGCTCCATAGCCAGTCTTTCCACCCAACTGAACATTCTTACTTTGGGTGGGAATAAGATACATGGAGGCATCCCCACTGGGATTGGGAACCTCTTTAACTTAAACCTTCTGGGATTAGAATATAACTACCTGGGGGGTCATCTCCCTGATTCTCTTGGGAAGCTCCAGAATTTAGAAGGATTACATTTGCATGTCAACCGATTTTCCGGGATAATACCTTCCTCCTTTGGAAACTTAACTAGGTTGACAAAGCTCTTTATGGAGGAGAACGCATTTGAGGGAAGTATACCCTCCAGCCTGGGAAACTGCCAAAATTTGCTGCAACTAAACCTTTCTAGTAACAATCTAAATGGCACCATACCGAAACAGGTTATTGGTCTTTCTTCCGTTTCTATTTCTTTGGTCATGTCTCATAATCATTTGACAGGTACACTGCCATTTGAAGTGGGTAACTTAGAAAATCTTGCGGAGTTAGATCTCTCGGGGAATAGATTATCAGGTGACATTCCTCCTTCTCTTGGTAGTTGTGTTAGTTTGGAACGCTTGCATTTGGAGGGTAATTCATTTGAAGGAGCAATTCCAGAATCCTTGAAGACACTGAGAGGTTTAGAAGAAACGGACCTTTCGCGGAACAACTTGTCAGGGCAGATTCCTCAATTCCTCGCCCAGTTTCCGTCACTCAAGTATCTCAATCTTTCTTATAATGATCTCGAGGGGAATGTTCCAAGTGAAGGCATTTTTAACAATACCACCGCCATTTCACTCTTTGGAAATGATAAACTTTGCGGTGGTATCCCAGAATTACAGTTAAACTACATGCTCCCGAAAAAGATCTGGTTCATCCGGGGAAGCTATAGCACTGAAAGTAGCAATTCCTATAACCAGCATCATCATATTTTCAATTGTTCTGTTGTATTTTTGTTCTTCATGTTCGATGATGAAAAACTCGAGGAAGAGACCTTTGGGTTCGTCTTCATCTACTGATTGGCAATCAGGTGTAAGTTATGCAGAGCTCCTAGAATCAACCAATAGTTTCTCTGCAGACAATTTGATCGGTTCAGGTAGTTTTGGTACGGTATACAAAGGAGTTCTTCCTAGCAATGGAGCAATTGTTGCAATCAAAGTGTTAAACCTTCAACTGCATGGAGCTTCCAAGAGCTTCATTGACGAATGCAATGCTTTGAGAAGCATACGTCATCGTAATCTCCTCAAGATTGTAACAGCATGCTCAAGCATTGATCATCAAGGGAATGACTTTAAGTGCCTAGTTTTCGAGTTCATGTCCAACGGAAGTCTAGACCAGCGGCTGCATCCTAAAGATGACGAGCAGCACGAAAGCAAGAGATTGAGCTTCATGCAGAGGCTGAACATAGCCATCGATGTCGCTTGTGCATTAGAATATCTTCATCGCGACTGCCAAACACCAATTGTTCACTGCGATATAAAGCCAAGCAATATACTCCTGGATGAAGATTTGGTGGCCCATGTTGGCGACTTTGGATTAGCTAAGTTCCTCTTTGAAGCATCACGTCATCCGGATAATTCCTCCGAAAAACAGACCATGTCAACAGGGCTAAAGGGCTCTATTGGCTACATTCCTCCAGGTATCTATTTTTGCAGCCTGAAAGAACTACAGCAAAAATGTTTTCCAAAACTAGCTGGGCTTTGATTTAAAACCATCGAGCTCTCAAGTGCTTCTTTTTCTCTTCTCTGGAAAAATAAAAAACCAACAATTATTGCTAAAAAAATATGCATTACTGGCTGAACTCGAACCTGATAAGATGACAGGATCTTGCTGATACCGTATTAGTAAACTGCAGAATACGGGATGGTGTGCCAAGTGTCCGTGGTTGGAGATATTTACAGCTACGGCATACTCTTGCTGGAGATGTTCACCGGAAAAAGACCAACTGATGACATTTTCAGAGATGGTATGGGCATTCACAGGCTCACTGCAATGGCTTTGCCTGAACATGTCATGGATGTGGTGGACCCGTCTATGCCCTTAGAAGAGGACGAAGAAGATGCTGATTTTGAGAAAAATGAGGATTACATAGAAGAAAGAGCAATAATTGAAGAAGCTGATTCGCGCGTCAATGTTAGAAGCAAAATACAGGATTGCTTGGTCTCAGTGTTGCGTATCGGACTCTTTTGTTCTTCAACATCACCTGATCAGCGGTTGCAAACAAATGTTGTCGTCAACCAAATGCAGGCAGTGAGAGACTCATTTCTTAGATTTAAGAAGGGGAAATGAAGGAAAAGGTATGCCTGCTCAAACATGTGACCCACATGGCCATTCAACCAGAGAAAAACAAAGATCTATAATTTCTACTAGAAACTTCATCAATTCTCATGTTGCTGATATATGATAAAATCTTATTGTAAGAATTTAATTAAATGGTCGAATTATAAATTTTTATTTGCTTAATCACTATATTTTGATTTGTTACGAATTGAAGGCGTGGATGTCTGGATCGTTGTCTTTGTACAGAAGATGGGCAAATGTGCTATCTTGGTAGAGAAAGGAGAGACAATTGTAGCGAAGATGGCAGAGGCTTCGGGAAGCAGTGGGGACCGAAGATTAATTGTGTGACGTCCCTCCTTATTTTCAACTACTTGTCATATTTACGTTAATTAATGACAACGTACGTTTGGGATTCTCTAGTCAGAATTATTTCCTTGACAAGTTTATTTGATTTTCAATATTCTTGTTAAATACTTTATCTATTTTGTTATTTAGTTAAGTATTTACATTTCGTTATGGATCTTGATAATTCAAATATTTTTCTTTTATGAGCAATTTCATTTCTTGCATTTTAGGAGCAAAGCTTTCGATGATTTATGCGGCACAGAGCCTACTTCAGTATCTGACGTCCTCCGTACTTTTTCAAATAAGTAGTGATATCATGGAAACTCAATATGCTCTACTAATCGAGGCTCAAATTTTCACCCAGGTTAAAAAAAGTATCCACGAATTAAATTTGAATTGCATCCCCACCAACTATAGCTACCAGTCACAATCAAATTAAAACTCAGAACCATTGAAGTCGTAGATTCATACCAATTAAAAGCGATAGGTAATGTCATCTATGATTTCTACAGCAATAGACCCACAAACATTTATTTCTTTTTACTCTAATTGAAATCTTTGCACTACAAAGGTAAACTCCGACAAACCCCACTTTGGCGCAAATCTCTACTGCACGCATCTGCCTTCATATATAGCAGTTGAAGGAGCTTTTTTCCTGGTTAGTCCACCTACAGTGCTAACTAGCATGTTTGCTGTCTTTTTCAGTTGGGATGTACTGTCTTGGTATTTGTCTATTGATCCTGGTTAGTTTGTTCTTACCAGGGGGTCGTTGTTTATTGGCTACGTGTTCTGTTCCTGGTTAGTGCACCCACTCTGAGGACTTCTTGCCAAGGGTGTATTTGGGCACTGTCCGTGTATCTTTTCTGGTTTTTATTTCATAATACAGATTTGCTAACTTACCCAAAAAAAAAATCTTTGCACTACGAAGTAGAGGAGATTTTTGCTCCTCAACTAAAACTAAAGACAAAAAAAACAGGATGAAGCATTCTTGTCCGCATTCTGAGTGGATTTTCTTAGTATTGTTTGAGGGAATTCTTCTTTTGTGTATGACCTCAGGTTTGAAATCTGCAGAAGTTCCCGCTTTTGCAAACGAGACTGATCGCCTGGCTTTACTCGACTTCAAGAATCAGATTAGTCAAGACCCACTTCACATCATGAGTTCATGGAACGACTCCAATTTCTGCAACTGGTTAGGTGTTACTTGCAGTCCCTCCAGCAAAAGAGTCATGGTTCTGAACTTGGAAGCTCGGAAACTGGCTGGCTCAGTACCACCATCTGTAGGTAATCTTACTTACCTGACTGGAATCAACCTGCGAAACAATAGCTTTTATGGTGAAATTCCTCAGGAAATGGGACGTCTACAGCACCTGCAGCATCTTAATCTGAGTTTGAATTCCTTTGGTGGCAAACTTCCAGCAAATTTAAGTCAATGTACAGAACTTAGACTGCTTCATGTTGCTGCTAACAAACTTATTGGGCGGATTCCAGACCAGTTCAGTTCATTGTATTAAACTATATAAAATAGTTTATTATTTCTCTGTAAACAATTCGTTACTGTTATTACAAGGAACGAATTGTTATGAAGTTGTTAACGCTGCTGAGCTGTTAGTTTGTTAGCTAGTTCGTTTCTAATTTTCTCAGTCTATATAAAGAAACTAGATGTAACGTACTCAATATTGAATATACAAGAAGTTTATTCAACTGCTTTCACTTCCTGTTTCTCTACTCTTCTTTTCCTCCTTATTCTCGTTTACTCTGAACTTTAACATGGTATCAGAACATTGACTCTAAATCATGACTTCCGCTTCTGAACCAGTTACTAATCATTCTGCTCCACCACCACCATCACCACGTAGTCTTCCAGTCAAGGATGCCAATGACTCGAATGACTCAACTACATACTATCTTCATCACGGAGATAGCCCAGGCACTATTCTGGTTTCTCAACTCCTTCAAACAGACAACTATCCTACCTGGTCCCGATCGATGATGATGGCGCTAAGTGTGAAGAATAAGATTGGATTTATTGACGGATCCATCAGCAAACCGAGCATTTCCCATCCACAGTATGGAATCTGGCTAAGGTGCAATAATATGGTAATATCATGGATCCTAAATTCAATTCCTCGAGAACTTGTAGCAAGTGTTATATACATTAATTCGGCATATGAGATTTGGTCTGATCTGAAGGAACATTTTTCTCAAGGTAATGGTCCACGAGTTTTTCAACTCCAAAAGGCCACATCTATCCTCTCACAAGATCAGATGTCTGTGAGCAATTATTTTAGGGTTAATGACTTTTTTCGTCCTTGGGTTTTGACCCCTTTACCATTTTCGTCCTTGGATTTTCTCATTTATCACAGGTAGTCCTTGGGTTTCATGGTTTTGTCAAAATGGTCATTTCGTCCTCTTCCGTCAATGAATTACCCACTCAACTAACGACCTACACGTCATCACCAATCAGCCAGTGACACGTGTCATTTTTAAATGCCACGTCACTTTTTTTTGCCACATCAGAAAAAACAAATTTAAAAAAAAAAAACCCAAATCCTCCCTGGAAGGGGTGACCGGAGCCACCAGCCTCCCTTTGCTGGGTGGCTCCCGGCCACCCCTTCCAGGGAGGATTTTTTTTTTTTTAATTTGACGAATTTTTTTGACAAAAAAAATTGTCTTTTTCTGATGTGGCAAAAAAAGTGACGTGGCATTTAAAAATGACACGTGTCACTGGCTGATTGGTGATGACGTGTAGGCCGTTAGTTGACTGGGTAATTCGTTGACGGAAGAGGACGGAAGGACCATTTTGACAAAACCATGAAACCCAAGGACTACCTGTGATAAATAAGAAAACCCAAGGACGAAAATGGTAAAGGGGTCAAAACCCAAGGACGAAAATAGTTATTAACCCATTATTTTACAAAACTGAAGGAACTTGAGGACGAGTTACTGAACTATCTCCCATTGCCTTCTTGTTCCTATGGTGCTATGAAAATATTGATTGATTTTCAACACCAGGAATACGTCATGAAGTTCCTTATGGGACTTAACGATTCATTCTCTAATGTTAAAGGTCAAATTCTGCTCAAGGAGCCCTTAGCTTCCATCAACAAGGTATTTTCTCTGGTTTTGCAAGAAGAAAAACAAAAGGAGCTTACATCCTCTGTGATGGATATAGCAGATTCTGTTGCCTTCTTCAGCCGATCCAATGAGAACCGTGGTGGTGTCCGACATTCCAATTCATATCCTAAGAGAGAGAGACCAGTGTGTAGTCACTGTGGTATTACAGGACATACCGTGGATAAATGTTATAAAATCCATGGTTATCCACCTGGTTACAAGAATACCAGACCTCGAAGCACAACTCATCAAGTCTCTTTTCCTTCTTGGATTTTAGACACAGGAGCCACCGATCATATGGTGACCTCCTTGTCCTTTCTCACACATGATAATTCTCCTATCTCTTCATCTATTCTTTTACCAAATGGTCAATCTGTAAATGTTACTCACATTGGTAGTATTAGGTTGTCTGCCAATTTGATACTCACTAAGGTATGTTCCAACTTTCGGTTTCAACCTTCTGTCCATTAGTAAACTTACTCAAAATTTTCATTGTTGTGCCTTGTTCATATCTAACTTTTGCTATATCCAGGACCTATCCAGCTGGAGGAAGATTGAATTAGCTGAACAAAAAGGGGGCTTATATCATCTGCTACCCAGATCTGACAGTTCTAATGTTGTTGATTCAACTTCTAGTTCTACTTGTTCTTCCATTTCATCTCATAATATCTGGCATTATAGACTCGGCCACATGTCAACTCCTATATTGAAAGTCCTACAGTCCAATAATCCTGCTATTAATTTTTCAAATTCATTACCATGTGAAATTTGTCCTTTAGCTAAGCAGAAGAAACTACCTTTTCCCTTTCAACAATATAAAACTCAACATCCTTTTGAGCTTATATATGGTGATATATGGGAACCTATGTCCATTTAAACTACTGATAATTCTTGTTACTTCCTTACTATTGTTGATGAATTTAGTAGAGCTACTTGGGTTTATTTGATGCATCCAAAATCTCAAACTTCAACAATTATTCATTCTTTTTCTGCCATGATTACTACTCAATTCAATCTCCTTATCAAAACTATTTGTACCGATAATGGAGTTGAATTTAAACTTGCTTCTTTCTATGCTTCTCGTGGTATAATTCATCAATGTTCTTGCGTTGAGCCACCTCAACAAAATGGCATTATAGAAAGAAAACATCAACATATTTTAAATGTGGCCAGGGCACTTAAGTTTCAATCTCATGTTCCTCTAAAATTTTGGGGTGATTGTGTCCTCACCGCTATCTATTTGATAAATCATACTCCTACTCCACTGTTGTCTAACAAATCTCCATTTGAAGTTTTATTTTCTAAGCCTCCTACATATCAGCATCTTCTTATATTCGGTTGTCTATGTTTTGCTTCAACTCTCTTGCGACATAGGACTAAGTTTGATCCTTGGGCTTCTAAGTGTATTTTTTTAGGATACCCTTATGCAGTCAAAGGATATCGTTTATATGATCTTCAAACTCATAGAGTATTCATCTCTCGAAATGTGACCTTTTTTGAACACATTTTTCCTTTTAACATACCTACTCTACCTATTGACTCTGTTGTTTTTCCTATACCAACATCTGATATTAACACAGATATCGTATATGATTCTATTAGCATATCCTTTCCCTCACCTCCTGTTGAATCTCCTATGTTATCTGATATTTCCTCACCTTCCTTTATTCCTAGACGTTCTACTAGAACTAAAAATACACCATCATATTTACAACATTACTACTGTCAATCGGTTCAATCCAATTCAGCTCTTCCACTTGCTGTTTCTGGTTTAGGTACTCCAAATCCCAATTCCATTTTTCATTTTCTTGGTCATTCTAAACTTTCACCTGCTCATTTTGCTTTCACATCTGCCATTATTGTCCACACTGAGCCTAAAACATTCCACCAAGCTGTCAAACATAAGGAGTGGCGTGAGGCAATGCAGAAAGAGATTCAAGATTCAAGCAGTCCAGGATAATAACACCTAGACAATAAATTCTCTTCCTTCCAATAAAATCCCTATCGGTTGTAAGTGGATTTTTAAAATCAAACACCGATCTGATGGTTCAATCAAAAGGTACAAAGCCCGATTTGTTGCCAAGGGCTACACCCAACGTGAAGGATTTGATTATTTTGATATTTTTCACCCGTGGCAAAATATCTACAGTTCGAGTTTTATTAGCTTTGGCTGCTGCTAAGAACTGGTATTTGCACCAATTGGACGTTAATAACGTGTTCTTACACGAAGATTTAGATGAAGAAATCTTCATGACAGTGTTGTGAGTCCTAGATTCAGGATTAAGGCAACCCAAGAGGGGGGTGAATTGGTTTTCTGAACTTTTCGGTTAAAACCCCCAAAGTTGTGTTTGCAAGTAATACTACTTTAGCACAAATATATAATATGCATACTGTAAATAAGTGCTAAAGTAAGGAGTAGGGATAAGAAAAGCAAACACAGTATTTTTAGGTGGTTCGGCAAACCCGCCTATATCCACCCCTCAAGCTCCTTCACCGAGCCTTGAGGTTTCTCCACTATTCTTCAAATAGCTTTACACACTAGCTTCCGGGTGCTAGTGAACCGTATAAGTGTTTTCCTAGGATCAACACTCAAACTCTCCCAAGTGGTTTTTTTAGCTCACCACTCACAACCTCACCAAGTTTGAGATATACACTCTCAAAGCTTCTTCTTTAGTGAACAACCTCACTAAAGGAAACACCTCTTTTGGATAGGTAGATGGAAGAACAAAAACTCTCTTGATAGAGTAGATATGAAAATGGAAAGTTCTATCTCTTCATTCACACAAAGACAAGGAAATGAATGTGTGTTTTGTGTGAATGCTATGAGAAATATAGAATAAGAAGATTTAGAATATTTCTCAAGTAGTAGAAATGATATGTGGTCGTTGGTTCTTCATTTTAGACGTTTTGGATGTGTATTTATAGGCCACATATGAAAAATAGCCGTTGGGGGTCGATTTGACAATTTTACCGTTGTACCGGTCGACCGCTTCAAGTAGCCATTGCTCAACGGTCATAAATTTGAATGCTGTCAATGATCAACCGCTTCATGTAGAGGTCGACCTCTACAAAAAGTTCATCGACTGCTTCATTTAAAAATATGTTTTTGACCACTTTTAAACACCCAATTTTAAAGACTTAATTCCCATAAGTATATAAAGGGTTTATGAATATATTTGGGGTGTTTTGAAACCTTTAAAAACATTTTAATCTTTCAAACAAAAGGTAAAACGGTTTATGCACGTTTTGAAAGATATGCAAGTGCGTGATTCAAATTCTTCTCAAATGTGAAATAAAGAGTTGCAAGGATTATACCCTAAGGTTTTGAATCTTCACTTTAAACACTTTGCATCTTCTTGTTCTTCTTTCTTCAAGTCTTTGGCTCTTTTATCAAGTCGTCTTTGTCTTTGAAGATGTCAACTTTATAAACTTATTCATTTATTGAAATCATCAAAACCTTGATTGTGCACAAAAGCCAACAAGTGTCACTTGGGTTTCAAGTTCAAGGAGAAAATCTAGTTTGCAAGTTAATCAAGTCTCTCTATGGCCTAAAATAGGCCTCTCGGCAATGGTTCTTCAAATTCTCTCAGTTTCTTCTTGCTAATGGTTTTGTTCAATCCAAGACAAATTACTCTCTTTTTACTCGACAAGCTGGCAGTTCTTTTTTGGCTCTCCTTGTTTATGTGGATGACATAATACTTACTAGTAGTGATTTGCAAGTCGTTAATGATTTTAAGGAAGTGATTGATTATCGGCTCAAAATCAAGGATTTAGGACCTCTCAAGTTTTTTCTTGGCTTAGAGTCTGCTAGATCATCTAAGGGTATCTCTCTCTGCCAAAGGAAGTTTACTCTTGAGGTTATACATGAATCTGGTTTAAGTGATTCACGACCTGCAAAAACACCAATGGAATAGAATCATAAGCTTGACTCTTCCTCTGGAGATCTTTTACCATATGCCACTGTATATCGTCGGTTGATTGGGAAGCTGTTATACCTCACATTAACTCGACCTGATATCTCTTATTCTGTTCAAGTTTTAAGCCAATATATGGATAAACCACGAGCTCCTCACTTACAAGGTGCCTATCGGGTTATTAGATACTTGAAAACCATTGTTGGTCAATCTAAGAAGCAAACCACCGTCTCCAGATGGTTTAAATATGGAGATGTAATCTATATTTGAATTTAAATATTGGGGTCTAGATAAATGATTATCCATGGTGAAAAAAGCCTTATTTTATAATAAATTCTTTCACTTTGTAGTTTGGGCCCGGGGCGTTACAGATGGTATCAGAGCATAGGTTTATAATTCTGTAGACTCTTAGGAAGATTTTGATGGATGTGAGAGCATAGGTTAGTGATTCTATAGATTCTTCGGAAGATTTTGATTGAAGTTCAAGCATAGGTTGTGATATGTGGTGACTTTATTGATTTTCAGAAGGATTTCGATTGAAATCGGATTATAGCTTTAAATTTGGAAGAGATTTAAATCTTGATCATTCTATTACAGATAAGAGCTAAAGTTATGACCTTGTTTTGAGGATATTGATGTTGATGTTAGTTTAGGCTTGGATATTGTATGAGTTTGGATTTTAGGCTTTAATTGTGTTAATAAAAAAATTTGTGAGGTGATTTTGTAAGATCAGAGTGCACAGCAGAAGCATGAATGATTTGTGATTTAGTTTGTTAATGGATTTATTCTTTGTGGAATGTGCCTCAAATTTCGAGGACGAAATTTCTTTTAAGGAGGAGAGATTGTAATACTCCGTCCTGAAAAAGGTGTAAGTGAGTAATTTGAATTTTAAACGAAGAGCTAGAGCTTAATCCTATGTTTGATTTTGGGATAGAGGTTGAATCATATTTTTGAATTTAAAGGTGTTGATATGGAGATGTAATCTATATTTGAATAGAGATTTGATCTGGGTTTGAATTTAAAAGTGCAGAGATGAAGATCATGTTATCTATATTTGAATTTAAAGATTTAAATTGAGATTTGATCCTAGGTTTGAATTTAAAGGTTAAGATATGGATAAAAATTATTCTTATATTTGAATTTGAAAGATATGGATAAAGATCTTATGTTTGAATTTAAAAGTGATGGATAGAGGTATGTTTGAATGTTTATTTGAGACCAAAATTTGGATTGAGGTGGTGCTACTAGTTTCTGAGAGATTGTTTGACAATTATTGTAGAAGCTTTAAGGATTGGTTAAGTGTTCGAGGTAAGTGGTTCTTCAAAAAGATTTTAAACGTGTACCGTATTTATATATGGTTTTGATGTAAGTGGTTCTTCAATGAGATTTTAAACATGTACCGTATTTTTATATGGTTTTGATGTGTTATTTGGGGAACTGAACAAATTTTGGGTAAAATGAGATTGTTAAATTTTCGTGAAACTCAATTGAAATATTTATAACTTGAGCATACTGTGAAAATTATCCTTGCGCTGGTGATATATCTCAATGGTCTTTGTGGCCAATTTATCTTTGTGGTCTGTGTGGCCAATTTGATACCTCTCGTGGTATTTAGAGGTCTTTGTGGCCTGAGGTCTGTGTGGCCTGATATTTTGAGGTCTTTGTGGCCTAGAGGTCTGTGTGGCATGGTATTTGGAGGTCTTTGTGGCCTGGAGGTCTGTGTGGCCATTGGTGATTTCCCTATATTACGTGGTCTTGAATATTTTGTTACAAACTTGTATTTTGGATTCGGTATAGCTCACAATGTTTTATTCTGGATTTCGGTTATTGTGATAAAATTGTTTTTTCCCCAACCCTCATTGACTTACTACTCTTATTCTCATATTTTTCAGAGTTGGCGGAATTAGAGAAGTTCGAGGAGCTTCAGAGATATTTGTGTTTCGAATGCGTGTTTTTCAAGAGTACTTTTGAAGATTAATATTGGAGAATTCGATATTGTATTATTTTTTAAGATCTTCATCGATATTGGAAATATCGGATATTCTAATGTAAATTTTAGTGCTCGGATTTATATTTTTTGGGTCATTTTACGTTTATGAATATTTTGTTGAGGTTGTACAAAATTAGTTTTTAAATATTGGGGCCTAGATAAATGATTATCCATGGTGAAAAAAACCTTATTTTATAAGAAATTCTTTCTCTTTGTAGTTTGGGCCCGGGGCGTTACAAGTGATGCAGAGCTCCTAGAATCAACCAATAGTTTCTCTGAGGACAATTTGATTGGTTCAGGTAGTTTTGGTGCGGTATACAAAGGAGTTCTTCCTAGCAATGGAGCAATTGTTGCAATCAAAGTGTTAAACCTTCAACTGCATGGAGCTTCCAAGAGCTACATTGACGAATGCAATGCTTTGAGAAGCATACGTCATCGTAATCTCCTCAAGATTGTAACAGCATGCTCAAGCATTGATCATCAAGGGAATGACTTTAAGTGCCTAGTTTTCGAGTTCATGTCCAACGGAAGTCTAGACCAGTCATGAGCAATGCTTGAGGGAAAGTGAGAGCAATCTAGATGTTATATTCTGAAGGGTCTGAGGAAAGAGATTCACGAAGTTTCAAAACTTCTCGAATCTTGGGCGCTTCTGTTAAAATTGTCTATCGCAAGTCTTAAGTGAACTCTGATCAGACTCCGTGTGCTTCATCACCAATCATGTTGAACTGCTGGACTTTGAGCAGGGCTCCATTAACCATGTATCTCAAGAATAAACTAAGACACGTCATGAAGTTTTTATACCAACTAAAATACATTAACAATCTCATGCACCGCTTCATCACCAATTCAGAGTATTACTCTCCCTCAACACTCCCCAACAAAATACAATGACAATGGAGATAACTACAATATATTTCATGCACATCATTATCAAAAGTTAGGCAAAACCCTTAATCTAACTTAATTTTGGCAATAGAAGTGTTATATAAGTAGGATATCAAAAGATTTATCAGAGTTATTTTATTTTCAAGATAAAAAAATTTATAAATATGCCGAAATAAAGTTCCAACAGAAATGGGTATTGAAGAAATCTCATTAAAACCATTTTTAAAGTAAAACTCATAAGAAAATTTTATGCAAACTATAAGTAAAAACACAAAGATCTAAAAAATTGGTTACTGAACCCATCATACGGGACTACAAAACCATAAGCCCACCAACCGGTCACAAATTTATAAAGAAAATAAAGTCAATGCAAGAAAAGTTAAGAATCTTACCTTTTCAAACCGTAGAGGGTGATTAAACAATTAGTAATTGAGCAAAAATTAAAACAAGAATCAAAGATGAATAAAAGTGTGTGTGGCGGCATAAATCAGAAGTAGAAGGAGAGAGAGGCATCAGGTAAAAAGTGATTAGCCTAAGCTATTAATGAGCAACAGGGGTAATAAGCAGTGGCGGAACCAGGAATGAAAACCAACCCGGGTGAACTTTTAAAGCAAAATGATTGATTTTTTTTATATGTAATGTAAAAAATTGTTTTAGAGTTACAATATCAAAACATTAAAGACTAAAAATATTAAAAATATTGAATTACACATACCGTACTATGTACTACGAGATATTTCAATGGCAAACAAGATATTTTAATAATAAAAAAGTGCTGGCACCAAATCTCAACATTTGAACAATTAAGAATAATAGCAAACAATATTGGGCTCAACTAAGGTTGTCCTAGGCTCAACAACATCACAATCCAACCTAAAAACTACTACACAAATAACATCCCTTCCTCCGGTTTCCTTCACAATCCAGCCTAGAGTTAAGCAAGAAATGAAAAACAAGTTTTAAAGAAAGAAGATTACATACCGCAAATGTCCTTCCAACAATTAAGCAAGTATATTGGCAAAGTTCAAATGTGCTTCCAGCAATGGATTTTGATCTTCACTGCACAAATCCACATAAAGAACAATAAGTTAACAAAAAATAGTGCAATTGACTAGTATAATCCAAACCAGCCCAATTATAAGGTTTTACAAGCAAAGGTTACAAATGTAGGTAGGTGTTAATGGGATGAAAAATCATGTACAATAGAACTTGCCAAATGGACTATTGTGTAAGCATGTATATTTATCTACTTGTAATACAAATGCACAAAAAAGAAATAACTGATGGAATGCAAAACGACACATAAATGGCAAGAGATCATATATCAGACCAACTTATCATCAACCACGAGCACGTGAAAAATATCAAATCTTGGCCAACAACGAAAAGATAATTAATCTCGGCTGACAAACAAAAAGGGGATTCAAAATATAAGCCAACAACATCTGATTCAATCTGAATATTTATAAAAATTGCTACTAACATCTGGAAGATACCATACCTGAAAATGTTTATTTAACAACTTCTCACTGGAACTAACTTCCAACAAATAAAAGTCTCCGATAGCAGTTTCAAATTTTCAATTCAATGCGTATGGCCTACAAGAGATTGGAATCACCAGGGTGGAATCCATGGTTCAGAAACAGCGTCCCAGACTGGACGAAGGAAACTGAAAGAGAAAGAAAGAGAGTGAGAGGGACGTACCTCAAGAGACCGAAGGCGCCGGCCGCCGGCGGTGAGCTGAAGGCTAAAGAGTGAAGAGAGAGCTTGAGGGCTGATAGGGAAGAATGAGGGCTGAGAGGGGAGAACGAAGATCGCAGTTCATAAGGGAGAACGAAGGTTTTTTTGGTTCAAAACACGGGGGGTAACGACGTCGTTTCACCCCCTGTTTTGAACCAAAATAAAATGCGGCCCATCAGGCCCAGTCCGCATTTTCGTGCTTAGCAAAAGCTTCAGTTCACATAGGCCTGCAGATATGCCACAAAACATGTGTTCCATATCAGGAAGCCCAAGCCCTCCAAGACCAAGGATACGAGGTGCCCTTGTATTCCCAGCAGGATTTGGCTCTGTAGTTGTTGTCTGAGTACCTCCTGACATTTTGTGCATTAATAATATGAGCTTTATCATTAGTACCTTCAATTACAAGTCTAACATCTTCAAGCTACACCAATAAAAGATTGACATAAAAGCATTGACTTCATTCTCGGAAAGTAAGATATTTTATCTACATAATTTCCATGAGTTACAGACAGGGTGATGCTTGAATAGCCAAAGGTTTAGTCCCATGTTACAGAGGGTGATGCTTGAATAGCCAAAGGTTTAGTCCCATTGAAATTCCCTTTATTCAGATTGCACGCCATCTTAAAAACAATTGATAAACATAAAGAAATACGCGTCCAAATGATAAAAATATTATCCTTGGTACTCTCCGGAAGCTACCAGACTCCAAAAAGCAAAAAAAATTTCCGATAACCTTTCTTTATAATAAATGGAGAGAACAGAATGAAGACTCAAGGAACGAGGAACCTGCCTTTTATCCTTTAAAACAACAATGATACCAGCAGCTTCAGCAAGTGACACGTGTACTGGTGATTATGGCATATCTGCAGGCCTATGTGAACTGAAGCTGCCAGAAGAGGTACTCCCTGGTGTTCCTGGACGAGAAGAACTAGAGTAGCTAAAAATATATGAATTTTTTTTTCAGGGACGGACCCCGGGCCTGGGTCCGCCTCTGGTAATAAGGTCTATGAGCTTAAAACATGTAAAAAAAATAGGACTTGGTATGTGTGCTGCCTAACCAAAAAAATACCTCAGGCATACAGGTCAGCTCGAGTTATGGCAGGCCTGGAGATTAGCCGGTCATACCGAGTCCACCAGGCCTGTCCCCAGGTCATCCAGGGCATACAGGTCATCCCTGGTTTTTACAGGGGCTTATCCCCGAGTGTGTGAATGGACGAGTGAGATTAGAAGTTGAGAAATCTAAGGGCTGAAAAAATACGTCATTTAATGAAACCGGGTCGGGTTCATTAAATGACGTGACATTTTTTCAGTCATTAGATTTCTCAACTTCTAATTTCACTCGTTCACTCACACACTCACACAATAACTGTTGCCTTTTAGTAAACTGCAGAATACGGGATGGTGTGCCAAGTGTCCGTGGTTGGAGATTTTTACAGCTACGGCATACTCTTGCTGGAGATGTTCACTGGAAAAAGACCAACTGATGACATTTTCAGAGATGGTCTGGGCATTCACAGGCTCACTGCAATGGCTTTGCCTGAACATGTCGTGGATGTAGTGGACCCGTCTATGCCCTTAGAAGAGGACGGAGAATATGCTGATTTTGAGAAAAATGAGGATTACATAGAAGAAAGTGCCATAATTGAAGAAGCTGATTCTCGCGTCAATGTTAGAAGCAAAGTACAAGATTGCTTGGTCTCAGTGTTGCGTATTGGACTCTTTTGTTCTTCAACATCACCTGATCAGCGGATGCAAACAAATGTTGTCGTCAACCAAATGCAGGCAGTGAGAGACTCATTTCTTAGATTTAAGAAGGGGAAATGAAGAAAAAGGTAGGCCTGCTCAAACATGTGACCCACATGGCCATTCAACCAGAGAAAAACAAAGATCTATATAATTTCTACTAGAAACTTCATCAATTCTCATGTTGCTGATATATAATAAACTCTTATTGTAAGAATTTAATTAAATGGTCGAATTATAAATTTTTATATGCTTAATCACTACATTCTGATTCGAGGTGATAGATGTATCATGTGCCGAACATGAATCATTGCTGAAAGGTGAAAACAAATACTTCCAACCCGACCGCACGACCAAACGTTGTTATGTCATTCACTTCTTAGTTCCCTCCGCTGCTATTAAAGTTTAGACGTTCTTCTTTGCGCCCATATGATATTTGTTAAAAATCTTTTAGGAGCTTTTTTTTGGGGGGTTAGTCTGAGAGCTTTTCATTGCAGTTCATTTTTAAAATTCGAATTTTTTTTTTTAACCAAAAAAAAGGGCTTCTGTTGGGGCTTCTGTTGCTTTTGTGAATGCTGCAAAATTTCTGCTCGGCTTCTGGTTTGGTCGTCCTTAGCAGAAGTCATTGGTCTTGATATAGGGTTTTATCAAGCCCTTGGCAGGCTGAATTGGATGAAACCACACATCCCACACATCATCTTCCATATGTTATTCGAGATTGTATTCTTTTGAACCAGATTGTGGGAGTCAAGAAACGCATTTATTTATTATGACAATCTTCTTAAATAGGAGTAGAAGGGCACATATGTATCGCCAGTGTGATTGCTGAGAGGGACACATGCATAGAAATCCATGCAACCATACGAAGCCCGACTATGTCCTGATCTAGCAGAAAATAATCCTTGTACGTAGGAAAGATATAAAGCTACCACTCTAGTTTCAGCCCAGCTCAGATTCAATAAGAATGTCTCTGACCCGCTGCAGTTCCTTGATAGCATGACTAATTTTCATTCTGTCTCTGGCTGATTCCTCTGAGCAAGCAACTCCAACTCTAAGTATTGCAACCAAAGAATCTTGCAGTTGGTCTTTCTTCATGCGGTCAACTTTACTGTTGTCTTCACTTATTGTGTCCTCTGCTTCTTCTGCCTCTCCAGAGACAAACAATGGGTCTAAAATTTCTGATATTCCTTCAGGCAATGCTGTCTCAACAACATTATGGAGGTTTAAACCATCTTTAAACATGTCTTCAGTGGGCCTCTTCCCCGTAAACATTTCCAACAGGAGAATCCCATAGCTGTAAACATCACCCTCTTTTGATACCTTGCTTCCCATTCCGTATTCTGTAAAATCACGAGTTGTAGTTGTAGCCATGATCAATAGAATTTATAATTACAACTTTGCTACTTGCAAACAACCTTAGTTCTTATTTAGACAGTATTTGTATAAATTTACTTTCATGAAATAAAATTAATTTCTCAAATTGGATATGTTTTTCCTGCTCCACCGTTTCTTTTCAAAAAAAAACTATCCAAACGGATTGATGCAATATACAGTTGCTGAAATAAGCTTAACATGCACAAACGTGCAGATTTTGCAATGACAGCACAGTAAAATGTACCTGGTGCAGCATACCCAACGGTTCCCTTCAGCCCAACCGAACTGCTTTGATTCGGATGAGAGCCATTTGAGGCTTCTGCAACGATCCTTGATAATCCAAAATCACCCACATGAGCACTCAGATTATTGTCAAGAAGAATGTTACTTGGCTTTAAATCACAATGAATAATGGATGTATAGGATTGGTGATGGAGGTAATCTAGAGCAGACGCTACATCAATAGCAATGTTCAATCGTTGGATAAGACTTAGAATCTTCAGGTCATCGTGTCTTTCATCTGCTTTTGGAGCTGAATGCAGCCAGCTCTCCAAGCTCCCATTAGGTATGAACTCATATACTAGAGCTTTGAAATCGTTGCCTTGAAAATCAATACTAGAGCAAACAGTCAAGAGTTTTACGAGATTACGGTGCCTAATGTTTCTTAAGGCTTCACATTCAGCCATGAAACTCCTTGAAGCTCCTTGACGATGTAGGTTAAGTACCTTTATCGCAACAACTCTCTCACTTGGATGGAGTATTCCTTTATAAACAGAGCCAAAACTGCCCGCTCCAATCAATTTGGCAGAGGAAAACCCACTCGTAGCTTCAAGAAGACTTCTGTAAGATATATTTAAAAGCAAATCCGTAGTTGATGCAGTTTCTGCAGACGGCTGTCTTCTTATATGTTTCAGTCGATGGATTACTAGAAGAGACATGACCAATACTAACCCCAGAAGCGCAGAGAGTAACCCAATCATTAACCCGAGTCCTCGAGATGTTCTGCCTTTATTTGACTTGCCGGTCTTGCATGGAGGCATCTTCAACTCAGGTAGACCCCCACAAAGTCTACTGTTTCCAGCAATCGAAATGGCACTAGCATTTTTAAAAACCCCTTCTGAGGGTACCTCACCTTGGAAATCGTTGAATGAAAGATTCAAATGCACTAAGGACATTTGCTCAAAATAATTTGGAATTTGGCCAGACAAGTTGTTGTGCGAAAGATCCAAGTCTTGAAGTCCTCTCAAGGAACTAAATGACTCCGGAATGGTTCCTTCAAAGTAGTTGCTAGCCATGTGAAGCTGTTCCATTTTTACACAACTACCAAGGCTACTAGGAATTCCTCCAGATAATTTATTCTCAGAAATGTCCAAGAACCCAAGATTATTCAAGTTTCCCACTTCGGTAGGTAGGGAGCCGGTCAATTGATTTTGAGCTAAGTTCAGGGAAATTGATAGGGAAGAAAGGCTCATAATACTTTTGGGTATGGTGCCATTGAGAAAGTTTCGAGAAAGGTCTAACTCTTGCAAGTATAACAGGCTACCAAGATTAGAAGGAATGGTCCCCGTTAAGAGGTTCTTTTCCAGATGGATTGAATACAATTGAGTTGCGTTGGCTAGAGATGATGGAATGTTCCCCGAAAACGCATTTTCAGAAAAATCCATACGCTGGAGCATCCTAAGGTTGCCAATAATGGCAGGAATCTCCCCTGTTAGATGATTTTTCTCCATTGTTAATTCGGTCAAGTTAACAATGTTCTGCACCCCAGTAGGGATGCTTCCAGTTAATTGATTCCTTCCCAACCTCAATGACACAAGTTTTGTTGAAAGATTGGCTATATAATTGGGCAACGTGCCTCCAAATTGATTGTCACTCAGATCCATCATCTTCAAATTCCGGCAGTTACTCAAAGATTTGAAGAAGTTTAAGTCATCAGCTTCCCCTTTCCCAAGGGAATTGGAAGCAAGAACCAGCCACCATAGACTAGGCAAGCCTTCAAAATCAATTGTAATTTTGCCAGTGAAATTGCTGCCATTGGTATCTAGTTCAAGAAGATTTGAAGCATTGGATAATGATGCTGGAAGATGTCCAGTAAATTGGTTGTGACCGACATTTAAGACTAGCAAATTGGGAAGATTGAAACCCAGGTCCGACGGCAAATTTCCATGCAGTTGATTATAGGGCAAACTAAGTCTTTGAATGGATGAGATATTAAAAATGGAGGGAGGAACCATACCAGATATTTGATTCACGCCAAGTCCGAGAAATTCCAGGGTCTTCAGTCTGCCCAATGTATCTGGTATGCTTCCTTCCAAACTGTTAACTGCAAGGGACAGAGATCTAACCGAAGAAAGGTTGCCTAAATATTCCGGAAGTGGTCCACCGAGATTGTTATAGTGAAGCTGAACTCTCTCAAGCTTCTGCAGTGACCCAAGCTGAAAGGGAATTTTCCCACTGAATTTGTTGAATCCCAGACGAAGCCAGATGAGGCTAGAACAGACAGAGAGATTGGCCGGAATCTCTCCAGAAAACGAGTTGTTGGTTAGATTCAAGTACTTGAGCCTGAACAGACGGCCTACTTCTTGCGGAATTTCACCGTTAAAGTAGTTCAGTTCAAGGTTGAGACCCGTGAGGAATGACAGGTTCCCTATTTGAGGAGGGAGTGAACCTACCAAGCCGTTGGAGCTTAGGTTCAAGGAGGTGACTCGTTGGTGAAGGCTACCACAAGTGACGCCTACCCAGTTGCAGAAACTGAGAGACTCATTCCAGGAACTCATGATTCCAAGAGGGTCAGTAGTTATCCGAGCTTTGAGAGCAAGCAAGGCAAGCCTATCGGTCTCGTTTCCGTTCAAAGTGGTTGCTGCATGGGTGAGAGAGACTGAAAGCAGCAAGCTGATGAAACCTGTCAGGAAAATTGTATAGAACATAAACGTGCAATGCAAAATTGAAGTCTTGTGTGGAAGAGAAGACATCATTGCTGGATTACAAGCAGAGTGGTAGAGAAAGAAAGAGATTCTCGATAGATATGAGCAAGTACGCTTTCTGGGAGTACTGGACGCTTAAATAATATTGTTCGTCTGCGTGTTGAAGTTTGGTCTCCATTTGCCTCAAAGTTGACGTGGCTGCTGTCATCGATTCGCTCTATCATTGAATCTTCCAGCAACTTGCTGCCCACTGCTAAGAGTTACAGTACACAATCTCAAAATATTGTCCTGAGTCCCACAATTTGAACCTCCTATTGATTTTCTGAAGCAGAATCGACAGATATGATTGGTTTGACCAATCCTGTAAAAACGTACAGGGAAAGAGATGTATTACTATAATTGTGCTTCAATTGCGTTGAAGGTTCTCTCCCAAACAAAGAGATCATGCTAGGTTGTGTTTGTGTTGCAATATTTTTGGTACGAGAATATGTGTTGGTATTGGATGTAGTGAAAAGGTGAAGAGAGAGGTAATTTTTTATATTTTTTGTAATTTTTTATATTTTTTTATGGGAAAGAGAGATTATATTAGAGTATTTTATTAGGAGAGAGATAAAATTTTGGGAAAAATAAAGTTTGCAAACGCAGCCGTAGTTGCGTACGTAATAGGTGAAGAAATAATTATAGTGCTGAAAACTATGACCGGATAGAGTAGTGCGACTGAAGTTATGGACATGTTTGTTTCCCCGTGTATTTGGGTCTCAACAATTCGGACAAATCAAACAAATTCTAAAATTTTTAACTTTTACACCTACACTTTACTTTTCACAACCCCAATAAATCTCAATAAAATAAAAATTCCCAAAATTTCATAAATATTCCTTTGACAAACAAACAACCCCTATATATATATATATATTCAATTCAATCTGTAATTGGACTGCATGCATCGAAGGGTAATTTCTTAGAAAGTTTGGTGCGTAATTGGTAGGTAATTGGTCAAGAATTAACCATAATCAATGAGTTTAGCGCACTCGGTATTTTGTTAATGGTCATGAGTCGTTCAAATTCTAAGACCTCGAAGCCTCCTTTTGATCAATCTGATCAAAACGAGGAAATAATAATTAAAGATTAAGATGTAAATTAGATAAATAAAAACTAAAAGAATATTTAGGACCATAATCTTCAAGCATATCCATCTGACTTGCGTCATGTCAAAATACCATTATCGATCGATCTTGGAAGTTTTAATTTGTATGAATTTTTTGCTTAATATATTCTAAAATATTTCAAGTATATCAAGGTTTAATTACTAAAGGGGACCAATGTAAAGTGACTTACTGAAAGCCCCACCATTTGGAGACCGACCTAAGAGTGGCAGCGCGGCGCCTAACAAAGACAAGGCGCTGTGGCCAAATACCAACTAGCCTTCAAGAGGTCCAAACCCGCCCACGGCCCTTGCCGTCTGAAAGGGGGATGTCATGCAACTGGGAGGGAGGAGATGGGAAAGGACAGTGACATTTTGCGGCTTCCACTATGAAACTACGTTTAGACCCTAGAATATACCTAGAGGGGGTGAATAGGTATTTAAAAAATAATCTGTACTTTCTTTCAATCACAGAAAAATAGCTCAATCAATTTTTCAGTCAATCAACAAGTAAAGATCTGTAAATTAATCACACTAATCAGATTTTACAACACATATACTTATCTGCTATATGAACTGAACATCAATCTAAATGCTCTGTTTTATGGATTTTACAGTAACTCTAAATCAATATAATATCAATTTTACGGCAACAATAAAACCAAGAACATAGCAGATTTTCCAGCAACACAAAATCCAATACTCTATGATTTTCCAGCAACCATAAATCAAATCAATTGCGAATTTACAGCAGCAAGATATTCTCAATAATTCGACTATTTTAAACTAGAGACAATGAGATATATGTAGCAGCTATACAATCAAAACAAAGTATGATTTACAGCAACTATCTTATCAAGCGACCTGCAGATTTTCAGCACATTAAAACTAGGACTATGTGAACGTTTACAACAACTGAAAGATCAAGACCAAGTGATATTCCAGCACTTGTAAAATCAAGACTCAAGTAATAAAGCAACAACACTATGTCCAGAAAATCCAGCTATATGATATGACAATATCAGAACCAAGATCAAGCAAATTAGATCTAATAACAAGATCAAACAACAGTAACTGATATGCTTATAATGGATCACGTTTCCAACGCTTTAAACACCCAATTCTATGAAGATGTAATCAATGATATGGTCAAACAATGTGCAGATTTATTCAACCTAATATACACAAAGATTCTGAGATTTTTACAGCAACTTCAACAGTCAACACAAGAATGAATAATCTCAGCAAACTAATCACAACCCTTCAAGAACTAAACACATGTGAAACACCACTCAAATTATAACAAGACAGAAAGTAGCACAAAATGATTTTCAGCAATCCTAAAAATCAAGATTCACTCTAATTAACAGCAAGCTACCTTCTAAATTTCCAACAACAATAACATCATCAAATGATCTATTTATACAGCACTAATCAACTAAAAATCCAGCAATATACTATATCTATATCACAATCAAGATCAGGAAATTTTATACCAAAGAACACAACTAATGCAGCAACTAATTAGCCCTTTAACAGAACAAGTTTTCAGCTAATGAGATCTGCAAAACAATAAGCACAAGATTGGTTAGATAAAAACAAGATCAAAATCAACAGAAAACAACAATATAGACAACACCGGAATTTTTGTTGACGAAGTGAAAAATTTCTCCAGAAGAACGTCTTCTGAGAAATAAAAAACACTCCGGGTGTTTCCACCAAGTTTTTCCACTAGAACGTCGGAATTTTACAATGGTGATCTAACCAAAAACCTTTTGGCCTCAATACCCCTTTTCCTATGTAAAATCACCCAATCCTCCGAATTGGGTTGGTGCCCAGCACCCACACGAAGACCAGCAACTCTGGTACTCATTCTACAGCAGATCCCACGAACTCGTAGGCTTGAAACTCCTCTGAAAACTTTTAGCAGCAGTTGTTCTTGAGAACCCACTCAAGAACCTCAACACTTGGTGATTCCAATCTTCAACAGCAAAGAACTAAGAACATCCAGCCTTCAATCGACGATAAGGCTCACTGATCTTCCACCAGAGGGAAGCTTACACACTCTCACAATCAGATCTGGTTAGAACAGAATCTTGCACAAGAGAGAAATGGGGAAAATCGCATAGAGAGGAAATTTCTAGAGTTTGGGGCTTGGTCAATGCGTGAATGACGTCCAGGTGATTTGGGAAAGTTGTATATGGCTTTAGTGAGGGTAAATTAGTCAAAACGAAATTGTTATGATGACTGGGCAACTTTCTAGAAGGTTTATACGATATCTGCAGAATTCCCGCTAGGCTGACCCAAGGCTAACTCAGCCAATTGTAAATCCATCTAACAGCTCAGCAACTGTCTCCCAACCGTTCTAGATGCACCCAGCACCTTCCAGACTCTTTCCCAACTGTCTCCCAACCATTCTAGATGCACCCAGCACCTTCCAGACTCTTTCTCTTTAGCTCCACGTCCTTCCAGACTTAATCAAGTTGCTCTTACAATTCTAAAAATGGAAAAATACATTTAGACAAAGAATTGTTTTGACCATGGAAATTTTGCCAATTTTACATAAGCACTTTCACACTAGTTTCGTTTTCTGGCTGAAATGGACGTGAATGCCTCTAGTTTTTGTTGGCGAAAAGTCGAGCTTTGCGGCTGCAAAGCTTGACAAATGAAATTTGGCATGAGATGTTCAATTTGCCTTTCGCGAATTCCATACCCAAGCCACCGAAGTCAAGATTTGCAGGCGGCAAATCTTTACATCGCAATGCAGCAACCAACAACTCCATTTAATGGAGTTAAGTGTGCAGCTCATTTACTTCAGCAGCTCAACCAGAAACCATTCGAACCTCTCCTCTTCCTTTATAAATATGTAACGTGAGTTGAGAGAAAATCGTGTCTCTCTGATGTAGAGCACCAGTGAGTGGAGAGAAACGGAGCGACTCTCAGTTGAAAAGCACCCGTGGGTTGAGAGATTGTGAGGAAAAATGTGCGGTGTGAGAGTTGAGAGTTTGTAAAGTCTTGGTTCTGTGAGTGAAATCAAAATACTCTCCTCCGTGGACGTAGGCGGTTGCCGAACCACGTAAATATTGGCTTCCTTGTGTTTGTGTTTTTCCCGTTCCGTGCTCAACAAGTGGTATCAGAGGCAGTTATGTACCCAACAAGTGGTATCAGAGCCGGCAGGTGGCCGGAATTTGCGTTCGGCCGAGACCCGATCTGTGTCTAAATGAAATTTTGGAACTAACTGGGAATTCCTCGCGACAAGACGAGCACAACGGTACAAACCAGGGGTCAATTGGACACTGCACGCGCCCACACGTGCCAGTAGAAGCTTCTGGGCGTGTCCTCACTCTCCCCATGCGCCGCCAGCAGCCGGAAGAATGGCGCACACGCCGCCACGCTCTCGGGTGAATGAAGGAGCGTTGATTTATGCTCAGCACGCACTTCCACGCGCCAAACGGACTCCGGATCGGTTCGGGTCTTCGAATCGGGTTCGGATCTTGACCGGGTTAGCGGGTCAACTTGGCGAGTCAGACCGAGTTGGAGCGAGTTGGACGAGTCAACTCGCTGAGTTAACGATGACGAAAAACGTTAATGGCGGCAGCATCTTCGGAGCATATTCCGTTACTTTGGACGGAATATTCCGTTTCTGGATAGAATATTCCATAATCGAGTTTTGTACATTTTGGGCCCAATTTCTGTCGTTTTTGGGCCGGACCAGACTTGTTTCTTATTATTTTGACCGTTCCGGACTCAACGGTGGGCTCCGTTTTGCGAGATTCAACTCCGAACGTAGAGCAACAAGTCATTTGAGCCTTAGATATAGGCGAATTCTGGTTCCAGGGATTATGCATGATGCTGCAGGAGATGGCTTGGTGTAGAGTAGAGGTTATTGTCACCTCCTCCACCAGAGACTGCAGAAGATGATGATGTGTTGAGTAGAGGGTGTTGTCACCTCCTCCACCAAATACTGCAGGGAGATATATGATGTTGAGTAGAGGGTGGATTACCTCCTCCACCAGATATTGCTGCAGATGCAGAGAGTGTTGAGTAGAAGGCGTTGTCACCTCCTCCACTAGACATTGCAGCACATGCAGAGGGTGTTGAGTAGAAGGCGTTGTCACCTCCTCCACCGGATATTGATGTAGATGTAGAGAGTGTTGAGTAGAAGGCGTTGTCACCTCCTCCACTAGACATTGCAGCACATGCAGATGGTGTTGAGTAGAAGGCGTTGTCACATCCTCCACCAAAAGCTGGAGAAAATGAAGGCTAGCAACCAGCCGAGAAAGAGGAAAATGGTGAAAGTTTATTCACTCTTCCTGGAGATTTTGAAGAAGGTTATGTTCATGGTGGGATTTTGGATGCATAATGGGTGGTAGATACAGCAGCTTCCTACCACGTCGATCCTCGCAAAGACTTCTTCATGGAGCCGGAGACTATGGTACAGTGAAAAGAGGAAACTCCAGTTCCTCTAAGATCGCTGGTGTAGACTATCAAAAAAGTTCAATGTATCATGTACCGTGGTGTTATGCAAGTGCCCAACCTCCGGCTAAATCCAATATTTGTGTCAGCTCTTTACCGCCAGGGCTATGACAACCGCTTCAGCAACAATACCTAGATGTTGACGAAAGGTATTGTGGTTGTCACTTGTGGACACATGTGTGGCACGTTATTGACTCATGTGAAGATATGTGAGGATGGCCTCAAAGCGGGTAAAGGTGAGGCATCTCCAAATCTGTGGCATAAGAGACTCAGACATATGAGGGAGAAAGGATTATTTACATTGGCAGATAAAAGCGCATCCAGGAGGGAAAGCGCGTCCAACCCTTTGCAGAAAAAGAGTCTAGAGAAGATCAAAGTTGTTGATCCTGGTACACTTTGATCTATAATCCCTTTTAAAGAGGTATCTTTGGGTGGTAACAGATATGCAGCATGTTACTTAATAAGAAGAACACTATCAGATCTGTTGACGCTTAAGGCTCCGGAGATAGTGTGGTCTAGCTGAAAGATATCCTCCTCTCGTTAGAGAGTGATTATGTGCAAAGTGTTTGTACATGTATCCAAGCTGCAAAGATAGGTGTTGAGTTGGAGAACAATTACTCACTCCACCAGAAGATTTGGATACAGGTTTTGGGATCCTGGAGCTGATCGCTTCAGATGGTTATCAAACTCAAGTGATATGAAAAGTGCTCTGGATAGCATTCAGTCATAGACGACTTCAGTTTGCCACAGACACTGAAGGAACGCAGGACGGTTCCCCTGAAGAGGAAGGTGATGAAGAGTGTCGAGCGAAATAAGAAGATACCGATCCACCAGAAGTTGCTGAGAAAGTGTTAAGCATAGGGGTACAGCTACCCGCTCCACTAGAGGCTGCAGAAGAGGGTGTTGAGCAGGGGGAGACGTACCCCCTCCACCAACGGTTGCAGAAATGAGTGTTGAGCAGGAGTTATCTGCTCCACTAGAAGTTGTGTGGTCATCACAAGTGATCTAGTGATGATCAACTTCCTCTAGATGATGATCCTCCATGGAGAGAGGGTGGTCACTGATTTCGTCGAAGAGATTTTCGGAATCAGATTATACTCTTCTTATTGATGAGGGGAGCAACGAAGATTTTGTGAAGTCATAACTCATAGAGACATGTTGATTCGGGAGATGCAAGATGCCTTGCACAAGTGATGCAAGATGAGAAGAGTCCCTTGCACAGGAGATGCAAGATAAAATGATTTCCTTGTAGAAGAATCAGACGTCTGACCTAGTGAGGCTTCCAAAGAGAGCACTGAAGATTTCAGCTGACATGTTGTCGTAGGTGGAGCTATGTGAGACATAGCTGGGATGAGCACCTTAAACTAATTGATGTCAGGGCACAGTCTCCTCTTGTGGGTATGAAGGGTGAGAATTGTTGGCGAAAAGTCAAGCTTTGCGGCTGCAAAGCTTGACAAATCAAATTTGGCATGAGATGTTCAATTTTCCTTTCGCGAATCTTTACATCGCAATGCAGCAACCAACAACTCCATTTAATGGAGTTAAGTGTGCAACTCATTTACTTCAGCAGCTCAACCAGAAACCATTCGAACCTTTCCTCTTCCTTTATAAATATGTAACGTGAGTTGAGAGAAAATCGTGTGACTCTTATGTAGAGCACCAGTGAGTGGAAAGAAACGGAGTGACTCTCAGTTGAAAAGCACCCGTGGGTTGAGAGATTGTGAGGAGAAATGTGTGGTGTGAGAGTTGAGAGTTTGTAAATTTTTGGTTATGTGAGTGAAATCAAAATACTCTCCTCCGTAGACGTAGGCAGTTGCCAAACCACGTAAATATTGGCTTCCTTGTGTTTGTGTTTTTCCCGTTTCGTGCTCAACAAGTGGTATCAGAGGCAGTTCTGTACCCAACAGTTTTGTTGTGGGTTTTAAAGCAGCTTTTACTGACTTGACTTGGATGGCCTTTTTCTTTTTTTTCTTTTTTTTTCAAAATTAATATATATTGAAAGATTAAGGTGCAAAATTAGAATACAGCGTATAGGGAACGGGCCAGACCCTGAATTTATGTTTTTGTAAACCTGCGTCATGTGTTGGGTGCTTGCTCAAGAAGTTGCTCAAAAAGTTAGGTTTTTCTTCACGCTTATAAACTGATATCCAGCTCCTTTCACAACTAATGTGAGACTGACTCCAACGTATATTATGAAAGGAATCAAAGGGGGGTACATAGCAAAATCATGGAGAGTCAAGGCAGAATAAGCCCACGGATAATCCACCAGGTGCTTAGACAAAAACGGGTAGCATCCCTCGAACAAAGAGGCCGAAGGGGCCCAACGAGCAATCCCTCAGACTTCACTGCCGCTTTTTTTTCATAACAACTAATCTCATTAATTCAAAAAGATTCAAAGACCTTAGTTAGACCCTCCGCAGAGGCGACAAGCCAACGAGCGGTGGGCCCAGATGGTCATAAAACCCAAACGGGTAGGAAGCTAAAAGGAACCATAAAGGGTAAAAAACTAGTGGAAATGGAAAGCTAACGGCGAAGGAAGGCGGCAAAATCAGACGATGGAGGAGCTGGGGCAGCCCAAGGGAAAAATGTTGGGAGAGAGGTTGCATGCGCATAGGCCCCACTCGTTGATCGGTCGACACCAGACCGGTAACCATCCAAGCGGCAAGGGGTGCTGGGCTAGTCGCAGGGCACGTGGCTTTCGAAGATGTCCATGTAATAATGTTTTAATTAAATATGGCCCACATGACACATAGGATATAATGGTTTTAATTTAGGTGTTGGACATAATTATAAATAAAGAATTATTTGTGGTATATTTGTAATTAATCCTTGATGGAAGGATTAAACTAGGGTTTCTATTACCTATCAAGGGGTCCCTAGCCTAGCCTATATATTTGGCATGTTCACTCCATCTAAAGTACGGCAAACCCTAAGGTAGGCTATAGGCTAGAAGATTCCCTTGCTATTACTCTGACGATTTTTCTCTCTAAGTTACAGGGGAAATTGAAAATCAATTTCAGATTTACATCAACACTTGAGCATCAATGGCAGGAGGTTAGATCTATAAAGTTTTCCGCTGTGCAATTTTATTTATATTCACATGTAAGTGATTATATACGGATTCAAACATGTTTGGCATATCTTGTTTGAATAAAGATTATATGTTTACATGTGGTATCGGAGCTTGCCTCTTCATTTTATTACTCTGACGATTTTTCTCTCTAAGTTACAGGGGAAATTGAAAATCAATTTCAGATTTACATCAACACTTGAGCATCAATGGCAGGAGGTTAGATCTATAAAGTTTTCCGCTGTGCAATTTTATTTATATTCACATGTATGTGATTATATACGGATTCAAACATGTTTGGCATATCTTGTTTGAATAAAGATTATATGTTTACATGTGGTATCGGAGCTTGCCTCTTCATTGTTATGCTCAGTGTACAGTATCTGTTATGGCTTTTGTCTGCATCTAGAGATTTGCGGGTTGTGTTATTGAGCAAAGAAAATATTCGGTCTCGTTTTCTTTAAAGCCTTCGATTTCTGGAAATTGATGATTTCTTTTTAAATGTCCTTTTTGTCTTTTGTCTTTATCTGTTATGGCCTTTTGCCGATTGATTCAAATTTCAATCTTTTATCTTTTGAGATTTGTTTTGTCTTTTGTGCAAAGACTATTCGGTGACTTTCGGCCACTTTTATGTCTTCACTTTTCATGAACCAATTCTTTTGTGTCACGAACAGATTCGGTTTTGACATTTTCTGTTGATTTCTTAAATGTTGTAAAGCTGTGTGAATGTTTGCAATTGTTGATCTTTGTTTTGAAAACAAACCGGAGAGAGAGAGACATTTCTCTCATGCGGCGCCGACGTTGTTCGCCCAGATGAAGACGAGGGATTCCCTCATGCGGCGCAGGGCATTTCGCCCTGCTGGAGACACACAGGCCATTCTGGGCCATCCGATTTTGGGCCCAGAATGGCCTAACACTGACCCGGTGAGGGTCAGGGTTGGGCTGACATTTGGGTCAGCCCAGCGGGCTTCATTCCTAAGGGGCCGGATTTTAATCCGGCCATGAGGATCCGACCCATATCGGGTCGGACAAATCTGGACCCGCGCGGTGCGGGTCCTGCGACCCGCGTGGGTGGGTCCTGCGACCCGCGTGGGTGGGTCGCCGGTGGTCCAACCGGTCCTGTCAAACTGGCCGGACCGGAACAGTAATTTATTATTATTTAAAAAAAAATCCATAAATTTTATTCTGATTATATGTTTTATTTGGACCACTATAAAGTTCTAAATTGATTTTTGATGCATGAAGTTGTGATTTAAAAAATTTTTGGGAGTAGCCACAGCATCTCATTTATAATAATTATCATATAAAGTAAACTTCCTAAAGAATTAAGCATCTATGTTGTAATTAACTCATGAGGTTGATGACTCGGCCCCACAGGGAAGTTATTAATTTTTGTGAGTTGATTAGGATAAGGTAGTAAATTAGCATTAAGAAATGAATTTTCCTATGCCCGCAGGTACGGAGAGTTTTATTGATTGATGTTTATATTTACTAGCCTTATCATTTAAGTTTAGTAAATTCATGTGTTATGCGACCTCTGCCCACAGGAAGGTTCAATTTACTATTTAAATTAACATTGGTTAGTTTAAAATAAAGTCTTTAAATTCATAGCATTAAAGTAATAATTTTTTTAGTTGTTGCAGCTATTCCTACTGCACTTATGGATGGAACATTCCATGTTCCAATGCTGAATGGTGAAAATTTTTCTGAATGGAAGGAAAATATTGAGTTTGCTTTGGGGTGTATGGATCTTGACCTTGCGCTCCGTTATGATGCACCACCCGCCATAACGGACTCAAGTACGCAAGATGAGATTGCTAAACAAGAACGGTGGGAGCGATCTAATCGCTTAAGTATGATGTTCATAAAATCTCGGGTCAACAGGAGCATCAGGGGTTCCATCCCTGCTTGCGATAAGGCAAAGGACTTTCTAAAGTCCATTGAGGAACAATTTGTTACCTCTGATAAGGCATTGGCCAGCACCCTGATGAAGAAACTTTCAGGTAAAGTTTTTTATAGTACTAAAGGAGTGCGTGAGCACATCATGGAAATGAGGGACATGGCAGCGAAATTAAAGGCAATAGAGGTTGAGATTTCAGATTCTTTCTTAGTGCATTTCATCCTGAATTCCCTTCCATCTGAGTACAGTCCATTCAAAATCTCTTACAACACACAAAAGGAAAAGTGGTCAGTTAATGAACTTTTGACCATGTGTGTGCAAGAGGAGGAGAGACGGAAAAATGAGAAGCCAGAAAGTGTTCATATGGCTACTCATGCTAAAGGGAATGGGAATGGGAATGAGCATGCCAAGAAAGGAAAATTTGTCCATCAAGTGAGGAAGCAAAGCAAGGTGCCAATGAAGCGTGATGGCAACAAAATGAATTACTTCTTCTGCAAGAAACCAGGACATATGAAGAAAGATTGTCTCAAGTATAAGGCTTGGCTTGAGAAGAAAGGTATTCTCATATCTCTAGTGAGTCATGAATCTTTTTTAATTGAGGCTCCTCATAATTCTTTTTGGATTGATTCCGGTTCAACAATCCATATTGTCAATACAATGCAGGGTTTTCTAAAAACCAGGAAGCCGAAAGGAAGTGAACTATGCGTCTATTCAGGAAACAAGATGCGGTCACATGTGGAGGCTATTGGAAGTTTTAAATTAGTTTTAAAAACTGGTTTTGTTTTGGAACTAGAAGATGTTTTTTACATTCCTGAGTTTTCTCGAAACTTGATTTCTGTTTCAAAGTTATCTTTATATGGTTTTGGATTTAAGTTTGTGAACTCAGTTTTTGAGATTTCTTATAAAGATTCTTATGTTGGTGGTGGATATTTAATTGATGGTTTATTTAAAGTTGACTTAAATCCAGATTTTGAAAATAATTGTTTATCCCTGCATACTGATGTTGGCATAAAACGGAGCCGAATTAAAGAGAACTCATCTATGTTATGGCACAGGAGATTGGGACACATCTCCATAGAAAGAGTTAAACGGTTGGTAAATGCTGGGATCTTAAAAGACCTAGACTTTGCTGACTTTGGTACTTGTGTGGACTGCATAAAGGGAAAGCAGACCAACAAGTCCACTACAGGTGCCAAAAGGAGTTCTGAGATTCTAGAAATCATACACACAGATATCTGTGGACCGTTTCCTACCCCTTGCCTAAATGGTCAGAGATATTTTATCTCATTCATTGATGACCATACTAGATTCATGTATCTCTATCTTCTAAATGATAAGGCTGAGGCATTAACTGCCTTTAAAACCTATAAGGTAGAAGTAGAGAAACAAAAGGAAAAGAAAATCAAGATCGTAAGATCTGATAGAGGTGGGGAATACTATGGACGGTACACAGAAAAGGGTCAAATGATGGGTTCTTTTGCGCAATTTCTTCAAAAGGAAGGCATTATTGCACAATACACAATGTCTGGCACACCACAACAAAATGGTGTGGCTGAAAGAAGGAATAGGACTCTCATGGACATGGTAAGAAGTATGATTAGTAATTCAAGTCTGTCATTATCCTTATGGAGTGAAGCCTTAAAAACCGCAGTGTATTTGCTGAATAGGGTTCCATCCAAGGCAGTCTCTAAGACACCTTTTGAACTATGGAATGGGTGGAAACCTAGTATGACACATTTACATGTATGGGGTTGTCCTGTTGAGGTGAGGGTCTACAATCCAAACCTAAAGAAATTAGACCCAAGGACAATCAGTGGTTTTTTCATTGGCTATGCAGTACACTCTAAAGGATTCAGGTTTTATTGTCCTTCTCATAGCACTAGAGTTGTTGAGTCTCGCAATGCTAAGTTTCTTGAGGATATTGAACCTAGTGGGAGTATTCACCCACGAATGATTGAGTTTGGTGAAACAGAAGAGCAGTCTACATTACCTTCAAATGAAGGACGTTTGTTTGCGCTTAGGGCTAATCAATTTGATAACCCTGAGCATCAGTCATTCCCAGAACAGACAGCTCATGAGGATGAGGTTCAAATCGACTCTACTGAAAATCCACCTGATACAGAACAAGTGGAATTAAGAAGGTCCTCAAGAGTAAGGAGACCTACAATTTCTGATGATTATGTTGTATACCTCCAGGAGTCTGACTTTGATGTTGGACCTAAGGATGATCCGAGTTCGTTTTCACAAGCTATGACTGGAGATAACTCCACTCTGTGGCATGATTCCATGAAGGATGAGATGGAATCCATGGCTAAAAACTAAGTTTGGAATCTCGTTGAATTACCAAAGGGAGCTGTAGCCATTGGCTGCAAATGGGTCTATAAGACCAAAAGAGATGCTTCCGGTAATATAGAACGATATAAGGCTAGACTTGTAGCTAAAGGTTTTACTCAAAAGGAAGGAGTTGATTTTCACAAAACCTTTTCTCCAGTTTCAAGGAAGGATTCATTAAGAACAATCATGGCTTTAGTAGCTCATTTTGATTTAGAGTTACAACAGATGGATGTGAAAACGGCATTCATGAATGGGGATCTTGAAGAGGAAGTGTACATGTTACAACCTGAAGGTTTCAATGAGCACAGTCATTTGGTTTGCAAATTAAGGAAATCCATATATGGGCTAAAGCAGGCATCCCGCCAATGGTATATGAAATTTAAGAAGGTGATTACCTCATTTGGTTTTATAGAGAACATTGTTGATCAGTGTATATACCTTAAGGTCAGTGAGAGCAAATTTATTTTTCTAGTCCTGTATGTGGATGACATTTTACTTGCAAGCAGTGATTTGGGGCTGTTGCATGAGACCAAACAGTTCCTCTCTGAAAACTTTGAAATGAAGGATTTGGATGAAGCCTCATATGTCATTGGCATAGAGATTCACAGAGACAGGACACAAAGAACTTTAGGACTATCTCAGAAGGCCTACATTGAAAAGGTTTTAGAGAGATTCAGAATGAAAAACTGTTCACCCTCTGTAGCACCCGTTGTTAAAGGGGACAAATTCAATAAAGATCAAAGTGCGCAAAATGCATTGGAGCAGGAGCAGATGAAAAGTATACCTTATGCATCTGCAGTAGGGAGCCCTTTGTATGCTCAGGTTTGCACGAGACCTGACATTGCTCGTGCAGTAGGTTTATTGGGTCATTACCAAAGCAACCCAGGTTTAGAACATTGGAAAGCTGCAAAGAAAGTCATGCGATATTTGCAAGGCACCAAAGATTTCAGATTGACCTACAGGGCTACTGACCAGTTTGAGGTGGTTGGTTATTTAGATTCGGATTTTGCCGGATGTGTAGACACCAAAAAATCTACTTCAGGGTATATCTTTCTACTTGCTGGAGGGGCTACATCTTGGAAAAGTTGTAAGCAAACTATTGTTGCTACGTCTACCATGGAGGCAGAATTCATTGCATGCTATGAAACAGCAACACAGGCCTTATGGTTGCGGAATTTCATCAAGGGTCTCAAGATTGTCGATTCTATAGCGAGGCCGATCAGGATTTTCTGTGACAGTAGAGCTGCAGTTTTCTTCTCCAAGAATAATAAAAGCAGCAGCAAAAGCAAACACATCGACATCAAGTATCTCAGAGTGAGAGAGTACATTGAGAAACAAGAGGTACTCATTGAGCATATAAGCACGGAATTGATGATTGCAGATCCCATGACCAAAGGATTATCGGTAAAGCAATTTAAGGGTCATGTGGAACATATGGGACTCATTAGTTCGATGTAAGTTCTGTTTCTCTATATTTGTTCTATATATAGACATAAAGTTTAATTTTGGAGAATAAAGTTATTTTGCGCGCATATGACAAATAAATTGGACCCGAATGGCTTATAAGAAGTCCATTCATGAAGTTATATAGCTCATACAGTACTTAATTAGGAGATGTATTTGCATAATAATACATGGAAGAGAAGACTCAATATATGGAGTCTTATCGCTATGATTCGTGCAGATTATTTTCCTGGTTGAGTGGGAGAAGTTCACAAATAATTCATGGATAAAATTTTGGCCATATTAAGGAGTCTGGCACCTCTAAGGATATTCTTGTGTCATGTGGCCCAAGTGGGAGAATGTAAGAATGTTTTAATTAAATATGGCCCACATGACACATAGGATATAATGGTTTTAATTTAGGTGTTGGGCATAATTATAAATAAAGAATTATTTGTGGTATATTTGTAATTAATTCTTGATGGAAGTATTAAACTAGAGTTTCTATTACCTAATTCAGGGGTCCCTAGCCTAGCCTATATATTTGGCCTGTTCACTCCATCTAAAGTACGGCAAACTCTAAGGTAGGCTATAGGCTAGAAGATTCCCTTGCTATTACTCTGACGATTTTTCTCTCTAAGTTACAGGGGAAATTGAAAATCAATTTCAGATCTACATCAACACTTGAGCATCAATGGCAGGAGGTTAGATCTATAAAATTTTCCGCTGTGCAATTTTATTTATATTCACATGTATATGATTATATACGGATTCAAACATGTTTGGCATATCTTGTTTGAATAAAGATTATATGTTTACAGTCCACCGAAGCTCAGATATAGCATGAAAGGTGGTAAGCGTGAGTATGACTCAACAGTAAGTGTGATTCAGAGATTGTGGATTAGACATGGACGAAGTCAAGATTAGACATTAAGGAGGTTACATAAAATTAATTTTTGAGGAGATTAAAATGTAAAAAAAAAAAAGAGAGAGAAAAAGTATTAGCATAATATTTTTTTCCTTAAGATAAAAAATCATTTTTCATTGATTTTTGGGGAGGTTGGGAGCCATGGGCTTCCTAGCTCCGTCCCTGCGCACAGGCTTGAGTTCGATTTTCCACAGAGATCAAATTGAAGCTAGCTTAAGTTGAATCCTGTGTTATTCTCTCTCAGAATTAAGATTTACATCTACATTAGGTGGGTCCATTCTGTGTGAATCTATCGTGTAAGATTAACCTCATTGCTCAAAAAAAATACGAGATTGCAAGCAATTTTCTTTTTATCCACGTTATCTTAGAACCCAAGGAGGAATTTGAATGGAGATTGTAACTATCATATCGATTTGGGTTTGAGTTCAGGGTTGAATTTAATGTTTCTTGGACTTCAACTAGACGCCTTCAGAAGGAATATAGGCCTTTCATAACGAGGTTTGGTAAAATTCATAGACAATGTAGAATTTGACAGAGACTTTGCTGGTTGGTTTTGTGTAGCATATATATTTGCTTTGTCACGAACCCCGAACATGTTAAAAATCTGGTAGCTTAAAGCAAGCATAGTTACCCTCAAAATATTATGTCATATAATTTTTGAAGTTCAATTATTTTTTGAATTGAATAATTAAATTATTTTCAAACATTGGTAGTTTATTACCTTCAGCAACCAAAACCTTTTACGAAATTTTATCCAGCAAGTCTTTTGCAGTATTTTAGCATAGTTTTAAGTGATAAGTGCCCCCTTAAAAAACATTAATTATTTGTTTCAAACACAATGGTTGAAATTTTGGAGATTTTACAAGTTAAGCACATATTAGCATTAAATTGTAGAAATTTTGAAGGATGGAGATCCTATTTGTGTACTAGATGAAACCTGAATTAATTGTTCGTGAGGGAGAATTCAGAGCCACATAAAAAAAACGAAACACGTATATAATTCTAGGACAAATGCGAAATCTTTCTAAGGTTGTGTTTGAGTGATAAATTTTGATGAGGTTAAAATTTGGCTTAATTGCATTACAGGTTCCTGTAGTATAATAACGTTTTTACAAATTCGTTCATGTGGTATCACTTTGTACAAAAGTTAGTCCCTCCGTCCATCAGGCATTAACACACTAACGGAATGAAAGCTGGTCGACCGCTACAAAAAGGTAACTTGCAGCGGTCGACCTGTTCATGTAGCGGTCGACCGCATCATATCATTCGTTTCTGACGTGGTTAATGTAGCGGTCGATCGACTCGTCGTTAGTATGTTAACGCCTGATGGACTAACTTTTTTACAAAGTGATACCACAGGGACTTGTGTGTACAAAATGATACCTCAGAGATGAATTTGTAAAAACGTTATACCACAAGGACCTAGGGTGCAATTAAGCCTTAAAAGTTTAAGGTATTGGAATTGGTGAAAAAGTGAAGAGATGTGATTTGAATAAATTTTTTATAATTATTATAATAAAAAGTAATGATTTGATAAGGAGATATAGATTATATTTTAATTATTTTATTATGTTAAAATTTTAGTAAACAATTTTAAACTAAAATTTTAAAATGCAAAGAGGCTTAAGCCCACTTTGCATTTTAACCGATGCTGTCAGCCAGTCATGATCAGAACTGGAGGCCCAAAATAAGGCCCGATTAAACTTTGAGGCCTGCCTTGAGCCAATTCCAAAACTTAGGTCCGCTCGTTTGGCCTGATAGGACCCATCAATTTCTTAGGCCTTTAGACCAAACCTAATGGCAGGGATCGGGCTAAACACGAAGCCCGATTGAGACATGCCAACAAAGAGCATTCAGGCGGGACACGTGACACCTGCCTACTGTATCCTTTTAATTGGTCTACTTTTCTCTCGGAGTGCCACCAGTCGGTTTAGATTCTCATATAAAAAGTGGAAGGCAGATTCAACCCATGGTAATACGTGTCAACTGGCCACGTGGAATTGGATCCGTTCCATTATCGCCATTGGCCCCCACCATTTATATAACAAACTCCTCAACAGCAATGAGCGAGCCACCCAAAGCAGATTACATAGAAAAACAGTAAACAAACAAGAACGAGGGTTTTTAAGTACTCCTCGTATCAGCTTGGTGAGTTCAGTGTTGGAGTTAGTGAAGACTGAGCAATGAAAACCCTTCCCAGTTCTTCATCGAAGATCATTGTCGACAAGTTCATTGCTTCATCGAAAGAGCCTCTTCTTAGTAGGCGCGAATCTTGTTCCCTGCCAAGATCGCGAAAACTTGTCAGTTTCGGGTTCTTGCATTCGATTTCTATTCAACACAAGGCCGTGCACCCGGTGATTACTTCTCTCTCATCGAAACCCCAGGTATTTTCTGTTCTTTCTTTCGTCTAGTAGTGGGATCTGTTTGTTTTAGTATATTTCCATTCGTTTTGTGGAACTCTTTTTTCGTTTCTTTTTTCTTTGTTGTTTGATTGGGGGGAGAGAGAGAGAGGGGGGGGGGGGGGGTTGAAAGTGCCGGGATAGGTTTGGGGTGCAGAGTGACTGTTGCCCAAATTCCCAAGCTTTCTTTTCATTTCTTATCTCTTTCCTACGATATCTTGGTTTACAAATAGAGAAACGTTTGAGGATTGTTTTTATTTCTCTGTTTTAACTGAAAAGCTTATGAAGATTTGGGTTACAGTAAATTCATGCATATTCTGAATATAATGTATGTATGTATCTATATGTATATTTGTATATCGACGACCAGCACAAGACGCCTTCCTTCGCTTTCTGTAATGGGTGCTGGGCCGATAAGATCTAGTCAGAATAGTCTTTTGGCAAAATAAATTGGTACAAAACGTCCAAATAGGCTTTAAGCGTGTATATTGATTCCTTCATTGACAAATATTGTCTAAAAGAAATAAGAAAAATAGCCCCAATTGGTTGAAATCACGTGACAAAAAAGAAAGACTGATATAATTTCTTAATTTCTTTCTTCTTCTTTTTGTCCGTATGTTGGTGCCTGTTATTGCAAAACTAAGCAAGCAGCAAACAAGAAACTTAAATCTCATGGTTAAGATTTTTGTTCATTCGAGGATTCCTTTTAGTGAATATTTAAGATTCTCTATTCCCTTTGATAGACTTGATCTGAAGAAAATATTTCAGAGATTGTCACACAATTTTAGAAAGAAAAAAAAAAGTCTCACCGTGCATGATCACTTTTTCTCTGCAGGTAGACTTGGATACTGCAGAAACATTAACTCAAGTAACTAGTAAGTTTTTATGGTTGTTAGGATTTTCCCACATTCTAGTCATGTAACATCCAGTTGGTCTCTCAATACCACATCTCTGTTGCGCAGACCAATCAAAGACTGTTCGTGTCAAATTCCAATTGCAGAAACATTGCACGTTTGGTGAGCAATTTCTCATAGTAGGGGATGATCCTATGTTCGGGTTCTGGGACCCTTCAAGAGCGGTACCATTAAATTGGTCTAAAGACGATTTATGGACTGTTGAGCTGGTGAGTGAAAGGGAAAACAAATCACTTGAAACTGCATTTTTTTTATAAAAAAAAATATATATATGTGATACGTTTGTCTCTGTTTTACATCAGGATATACCTGTCGGAAAATCCATCCAGTTCAAGTTCCTACTAAAAGGACGTACTGGGAATATCTTGTGGCAACCTGGTCCAGATCAAATTTTTCAGACATGGGAGACTAACAACACAATAGCTGTTTCTGAAGATTGGGACGATTCTGAACTTCAAAAAGTAGTGGAGGAAGAGCAATTAGCTGATCAAAATGGACAACCAGTGGTTAACTCAGAAGTGATGATTGTTGCTGAGAACTCATGTCATTCAAATTATGCGAACCAGGGATCGGCCATTGCAGACAGAAATACTTCTTTTGTGGAAAAATCAATTGCAGAACCACACAAGGAACAACTTATTGCTGATAACATTACTCCTTCACAAGAGAAACCAAAAGCTATTGTTGCAGATAATATAAGTGAGGACCCCAAAGGAAATGCTAGTAGCCAAAAGTTTGGTGAAATAATAATTAGTGATCTGAAGGAAGAATCAATGGCTATCCCAAACCAGAATGTGATGATAGCACTGGAAAATCTTGGGAATAATGACAGAGCTCCAACAATCAAAAACCCAAGAAGCACAAACGTTGAGGGCAACCTGATTAACCATGAAGGGCCGGTTCTGGTTCCTGGCTTGACTCCATTGTCAACAGAGCCAACTGAAGAACCAAGCGCAGATGGAGGGGAGAAAAGAATTGCAGCTACAATCAAAAACCCGAGAAGCACAAACATTGAGGGCAACCTGATTAATCTTGAAGGGCCAGTTCTGGTTCCTGGCTTGATTCCATTGTCAACAGAGCCAACTGAAGAACCAAGCGCAGATGGAGGGGAGAAAATAATTGCAGATGATGCCTCTGTTGCAACCTATGAAGCGAAGAATCATAATATGCAAGACCAAATCTCAGATGAAAGTGAGAAAAGAATTGCTTTTGATGCCTCTGTCGAAGCCTATGAAGCTAAGGCTCATACTGTGCCAGAGGTAACTGCTTGAAGAGTGTAATGTCCTTTTTTCTTCTCTTATATTGACCTAAGCCAGAAATAATACAGCAGTCAATTCCTATAAACCACCAACTTATCCAGGATTATGGAGATACATGCTGTTAAACTTGTATGGTCTTGAAGCGGTGCTTTCCATAAAGAGGAACTTCTCAAGAAAATAGATTGCAAGGCAGTCATTGTATGGTGTCAATATCGAAAAACTGCATCACCTTTTTCATAAATTCAAACAGAAGGGTCAACAAGAAAACCTAACTGCTCTACTGTGTACAACTTAACTTTTTAAGCTACTTATCAGACCAAGTTGTCACGGTTGCGGATGAAACTAGTACTGTTATCTGGAATCGAAATTCACTACATAGAGCAATTCCTCCAAATTATGTTACTGGTTCTCCAATCAAATTCAAAAGTTTTATAGTGCAGTGTGCACTCTACTTCAGTTACATGAAAATGAGAGTAACCACCAAGCAATCTGGTGAATGTTATCCAATATTAGTGATTAGGTGCAAGACTCAATTTATCTCGTTTTTGTTTCTTAGGTAATACCTAATTTTCCCAAGGTAGAATCTGATAAGCTGTTCAATTGTTGGACATTAATCCTGTCATCTTTACTCTGTTTGTTTTCCATGTACTAAAACCTAATACCATTCAGTTAGATGAGAAGCAAGAACTGGATGGTGTGCCACCTCAACAAGCATCTACCAAAATTTTCAATGGTGAAGAACAGCTCAATATCAAATGTAATCAAAAGATTCATTCTCCAAAAAGAGAAGAGCAACCTGATTCAGAGCCAACCAGCAATATTGTCTTGCAAAATGTGATCCAATGGGGTCGCAAAACTCTGCAGAAGCTTCTAGCTAATTTAGGATTGCTTTAGCATCAACATAGTTGTACTTGGGAGAAATCCTGCTGAAGTCACTGAAGCTCACTTCTATGCTGCTTCTTTGTGATCCGGCATTCAGTGTTCGTACACCTAATCTCGCGAAGCTCGCCTGCAGGGTTTATCATTTTGTTACTTCAGCCTGATATTGGTTGTACACTATTGTGTGGGGAGTGCTCCGGTGTCGTACTTCCTTTGCAGTTTTGATGATCCATTCATACCACGATATCTTTTGAATGTGAAAGGGAATTGGCTAGGACAATCTTTTGGAAACTTCAAATTTGTGCTGAATAATTGTATAATATATGTGAAGCTCCTGTGGAATTGTGTGGAATCTGAATCATCAATGGTTGATGTTGGACAATCATGTAGAGGAAGACTGCCTCTAGCTCTAGCATATTGTGTACTCTTGTTATTATTGTCCTTATTTTAGCATTCAGAATCAAGTTAATCGTTAGTTATGCTATGCAATGAAAAAGCAGTCATGCCCTTTGCCTTCACGGGTTTCATCCTGCCCTTTATAAATTGCGCTGTCTTGCTAAATTCTTTAACTGCTCGTAGCCTTTTCCTTCATCTGTGTATCCACATACATACCTCAAGGCTCTGCTTGTTGGCTAGGAGTCCTCAAGGAATCACAGGTCGACAAGTCATGAACGTCCACGAAAGAACTGCTTAAAGCAATATGCCAATATGTTCCGAGGCACATGCCCTACGGAAACATCTAACCTGGAGACTACTACGTACCTTAAAATCTGTTTTCTCTTGTCAGCAACTTCGCGACTCGTTAAGATCTGCTGTTTTAACTCCCACATGACATCCCAATGAGAAGGACCATGCTCAATGCCCAAGGACAGAAAATTTGGACGAGGATAATTAATGTCAAGCGCACAGCGTACGCAACAGGGTGCTAACGTTGTGAGTCTCATCTCCAGGGCAGGTAGTCTCCCATAAAAAAGTTCAATCCTCGAGGCACAAGGCAGTATTGGGAAGCAAAAAATTCAGCGTCTCCATCCATCTCCAAATTAACTGCACCGGCTCAGCTCCCTTACGCTGGATTCTCCAAGGTGGAATCAGGACTTCTCTGCCACTTTTTCTCGGCAGACTCGACTGATGAAATTCGGAAAATTTATCTTTACTGACGATCACGATACTTATCTACAAATAATAATAAAAATTAACTGCACCGGCCCTCTGAATTTGCAGAACTTTTAACCTGCATGCATCTACAATATTTGCATATGTTTGAAGTGCGCCCGTGATGGCTACTATGCACTACCTGTAATTAGCAATGCTCCCAATGCAGGACCTGAAATTTATCCCAGAAACTTGTACAGCGAGAGAGACCCACCCCGCCATGGGTTGCTATCATCATGTACAGAAGATTTATACCTTCTTCAGAGCATACTATATCAGACGTATAGTTTAGATGCTCTCTATCTCATAACCACTGTCATTCATGCTGTTCTTTACTAATATCATATTGTCTAAAAAACATTAATGGCCATCTACGCCTTTTAAAGGCTAAGACATAACATATACTAGCTACATTTATAGAGAAAAAGAAAGGCACACAGATCAAGAACGGGATATCGTAATCGGGTGAGAGACCAGTAAAGAAAAGATTTCATTCCAATATTACTCGGAAGGCCTATACAATGCGATATTTCACTCTTAAAATGCACTAAAAAAACAGGAAAATGTAGGGCAATCAGTAAAAATAGAGCCCATCTGTGCAAATAAGAAAAATGAAAGAGCAATTTTGCCTCAGCATAAGCTGATTCCAACTTTGCTAGGGCAAAAGAAAAGCTAAGCTATTTAAAATGCCTAATTGGAGACCTAACCATCATCCCAATCCTATGGCTTACAAGCGGAAGAAAAAAAAAACATCCCAATCTTATGGTTTCTCATGAAACAGGATGCCCGTTCTTCTGTTGTCGAAACTTTCTTAACCACGAAATAGTTCATCCTTGGATCTTTTACTAGAATTAGAGGTTGGCAAACTGGAGAAAAGAATCGTATAAGAAACAGAAAGCATGTCTATTTGTTCATACATAGCTAAAGCTTTTTCCACAGTGCGAATGTGATTATCCCAGGAGATTACAAAAATACTTTCTATTTATTTTATGGGATAAACACATTTTGCACCCTCCAACTACGGGCGTCTTGACACTTTGCACTTTTATCTATTATTTTTGCTATATTGTCACCAGCCAACTATTGATTTTTGACACTTTGCGCCTTCTGTTAAGATTTTTCATCAATTTTGATGGAAATTAATTGTTTGGCCTCAAAATTACTATTTTACCCTCATAAAATGGTAATTGTCAAAAAAAATTATGAGAACAGAATTGTCATTTCGCGCTCCAAAAAACATTTTTCGTTAAAATTAATTAACTGAAAATTTTAACTATTAAGTGCAATATTTGAAATCAATAGTTAGTAAGTGCGATATAACAAAAATAATAGATGGGCGTGCAAAGTGTCAAAACTCCATAATTTGAGAATGCAAAGCGTATTTATCTAATAAAACAAAAATAAAAAGTATTCGTTCGTGGATACTCCGCCCTAGATCACTTGCTGAAAACAAATAGCCATAAAATAATAAAAATAAAAACCTTTTGTTTTATGTTACCTCGGGAAATTGGCACGCTTTTGTGCTTGCTGATTTATTACATTGGAAGTACCTCCCGATTCATCGGCCTGAAAAGCATTGTCATCAAATGCAGATGATTAAACCAGGTCATCCCCAACAAGAATCATTAAGAACACAATCAGCATTATACATTGATGGTTTTCATTCTTCCAAGAAAGAGGTCTCTATAACGTTTTAAGGATCTTCACACGCATTGCACAAGCTTGCTTGCACAAAGCCCAGAAATGTAGGACATTTTTTTCTGAAGCCAACCAGAATAAGGTTTTTGTAGGACCCCGATACTTTGGTCGACCAGACCCACAAAACTTAGTGTTCACCTGAGGTTGCACATTTTTCTCTGGTTGCCATGCACTTCCATTAACATAATCATGACATTCCTTCTAATAATAATTTTAGATTCATGGTGTTTTAAGAATACAAAACGGACACTGAAACATTATATACATTTCAAGACATCAGATTCTCCGGAAAAACTATCTTAAGTCCTTGGTTCTGCACCTTTAAAAAGTAATAGTCTCAAATAGAAACTTAACTAGCATTTGAAGAGCCCAAGACCAATATTCATTAGACCAATTTTCAATGAACGACGATGTAAAAGTTATATAGCTGGATTGACTACAAGGTAGTCTTTATTCAGCAAAAAAAAAAGACTACAAGGTAGTACTTGGATAATGGGTAGTATCTAGGAACTGACCACCAAGCCCTTACCTCTTGATTTAGGAATAATGGAGAGCCTGAATAAGGCAGCAATAGCAGACATGAAGCCAGCTCACTTCCCAGTCAGTGATTAACTCTCACATCTTGGTGCGATGCAAAATCCGAAAGAGGAGTGGTTTCTCTCCGTATAACCACTACCCTTCATCTGGAAATTCTTGCCTACATACCCTTTATCCAAGCATCACCTATGTAATCAAATCAAATACGGAAGGCATCATTAGAAATTCCCACCTCAGTAGCACTTTCTTTGGGCAACCCATCTTCTCCTAGCTGTTCATTCATTCCAGCACCGACAAGATCCCATAGAAATCCATTTTCATTTCCAAGAGAAAGTTTGTCAAAATCTCTGTCGACAGCCCCAGAACGTGGTGCAATATATGCCACATATTTTTCTGCAATACGATGAGTAGAAATGCATTCAGAAGCATTGCATTAATGATATCTTGATTCATTAGAATCAAAAGACAAAAAGCACCAATGAGGAATGAAAATAGTGATTGCATGTAAAATAGTTATTACCATTACCAGGGTGGCATAAATGTGCTCAAAGATTAACTTCCTTGTTGACTAGAGCACTTAAATGATTACAAGTAGCTCTATAAATTTTTAGCCGCATTAGTTATATATTCATAGGAAAATTTGGTAAAAAAATATACATAGCAAAAAAACAAACATATCCAATCCATTGTTACTAAGATTGTGTAACAAAAAATGTAACTCCACTTAAAACAAGAAATCTGCCATGGAGAATTACAGAGTGGATGGTTTTACCAGCTAGGCTGTGGAGAGCATTTTCAGCAGCTTGCTGTTGAGCATCTTTCCTCGTCTTACCCATTCCAACCCCTATCTTCTCGCCAGCGAACAAAACCTACACCAACGGATCAACAGAATGAGCTTGGTACAGTTCACATACAAACAAGATGGTTGCAGGTAATTGAAAATGAAGAGAGAGGAGGACAAAGAAAGAGTTTTGCAGCTAATTGGGACTAAAAGCTAATTGATTTGAGTCATGTATCTATGGAAACAAAAACCAAGAAACAGAATCCATATTTCCTACTTGAAGTACAACTTGGAACAGTAAAGCTAGACTTATCAACCACCATGAGCAGCAACTTGTTAAAAGAAACACCGCATGGTAAGAAACATTTCCATAATCTAACTAACAGGTGGTGATGCTCAAACCGTCTATAGACACTGACAAAGAGAAAATATACATTTTCATTGCACACCACAAGATGATCCTTAATGGGTCTTCAGACAGGTAAAGATTCAAAATAACATTCAACAAAGGCAAATGGTTTCACTGACCTCGACAGAAAATTGCAAATCCTTACTGGTGCTGACAACAGACCTGAATTCAACCTGCATAGTAGGACAGGATGTGGTTAACAGCAAGGGGAAAAAACTCAAAAAATGGGAGGAGCAAAGTATCTCTGGTCAAGCCAGGATGCATCTGTACCTTGGAACTGCATCTTCGTGCAATTTCTTGCAGCACCACAATAGATAAAGGGGAAGGTATCAGGTTCGCTTTTCCAGCTTCAGTTGGAATATCTCTGCTACTGGACACCTGATTTTGAGATGCACCAACCTCTGCAAGAAACTCCAATCAGAAAAATGGATAATGCAGATCGGCATTGGTCAGCAGAAAAGAATCATCAATATAAAACACTTCACCAATCTTTCCGTTCAAGGTTGACATTTACAGCAAAGGCTACAATGCCCAACCATCTGATTTCAATGCAGAACAAACTACGCAATGTTAAAAAAGTAAAGATAAACAAAATTAAAAACATTATGATATTTACAAAGGAGAAACTGTCCATGGATGTAAAGTCAGTCAACGCATTGTATTCATACAATAAGGACAGTTATTCCGAGTTGTAATCAGAGCATTTTGAAAGGAAAGTTGGTAGTTCAAGAAGACTTCGGTTAGTAGCTAAAAGGCAATATAATGCATAACAAGGGAGTATCCTTGAAACTTTCGTGCATGTAGACCCCAAAGGGTGCCTTCCTTGATAGCCTGTTTTAATACGTATAAAAAATTTATGCATTTGAAGTTTAGAAGTTAACATAGATAACCTCATAATTTTGGAAGTTCCCATACCTGACAGCTGACTTCCAGGTGGAAAATTTTGCTTTTGCAAATCATAAGCAGCAGATGCCTATGTATAAGCAAGAAGAAACATTTACTGAGTGCTCTTTCCTGGAGAAAAGATTATCAAAACTAGAAAGTGATTTCTAGGACAAGTGTGGAGAATGTCCAGAACAAACCTCTTCAACCTTCACTTGGGATGTTTGTGAGAGTGAACCAGTAGGCGTAGATCCCGGTGTGCTAGGTGAAAATGGTTTTGGATGGATACACTGCTTATCAGGTTTTAATGCATCCACCTCTTGAACAATTCCCAAAGTTCTATTATTTGAATCCCCTCTACTGATATCATCTTCCACCAACCAGCCTCCCTGTGGCTGCATCAATAATGCTGGTTGTGTAGATAATCGTGACAGAAGAGGGGGTTCACCTGAGCTTTGATTCATCGGATCTACACCATGCTTCATTGTAAGCAGTCCTCTCTTCATATCATAATCACGATCAGATGAGATGCAGTCTCGTCTAACTGGAGCTCCAAGCAAACCAGGTTCTAAAATGTAATTGGCGACATCAAATTGGAAGAAATGCAGAAAATACAGTCAATGCAGATATTAAAAAATTTCCAAAACAAATATATTACGATTCATGAAGCACATCATACTCTGGGAAGGCATCAGTGTTTTTGAAGATACAGGGCCAATAGCATTTGGTAAGATTGCAACAGGTGGCTGAGAGGTTTCATATCTTGATTCTGTCAACAAATGAGTAGCTGTGTCGTTAACATACTTCTCATCCTGAAAAACAAAAATGAGAAGAAAATGTAAATAAGTTATCAAATTCCTAATATGGTATGGTACATAAGGAGCAGCAACGGAGAAAACCATCACAAGAAAAACATTCCCCTGTCAGAAACTCTACCAAATTACCATACTTATCTCACTGAGATAACTGATGATTCAGAAATAAAGCCATGTCTTTTTTTTTATAAGTAAGAAAGAAAGAAAGCCATGTCTTTAATATATTAAAATCCTACCGACTGGTTTAATCTCCGTTCAACTTCAACACCGTTCATTCCTTCACTCATAGGAGCATTAGTACTACCATTTGGTACAAATCCAGCATCCTGATATAGAAACATTTGGTAAGAAATCTTTTTAAACAAAAGTAAAGAAAAAAAGGACAAAGTACAAGTGATATTTGGCTACAGCCAAATACAACATACAAAGAAAGATGTGAGTTTCATCAGTGGATTGGGAATCAGATCAGTTGAAATACCTCTGACATCATGTAGTTGCTAACATCAGGAGCAGGAGGTAAGTTTACCACCTCATCCTCATAAAAGACTTCAGATATTCTTCTTAATAAATTCTCATCAAACTCTCTGGACTCAAGCATCACAAAAAAGAAGGAAACCTATAAACCATTTCTCAACATTGTTTGCTTACATAAAATTCAAATGATTTTATGAGAAAACTACTCTTACTTGAAAAAATAACCTCTGACATTGCATGCAACGTTTCGTGCTACACAAAGAACTGGTACAGGATGGGCCGTCTATTCAACAAACAAAAAAGGAAAAAAGAAAAGTGAAACGGCATTTTAAAAGAATATAAATTAAAGGAATTTATCTCAACAAATATAGAATTTACAAAGACATAATTTAGTACCTCTGCTTGAGGAGCATAGTAAGGAGTGAATGCTGGAACCACGTGAACTCGTGGTTGGTCCTTGTCTTCCCAAACCTTCGAACGGTCATCAATTACCATTGCCATCTTTGGATGACACATGGCATCTTGGAATACATTTAGCAAAGATTTCCTGGAGCCTGCTCAGTCAGAACCAGGTAAAGGATTTCACAATTGACGTAGGTTCAAAAGGAGTTCAAAAAAATATAATGAAAATGAAAGAGGTGGCTATCATGAGCACAGAGCTAATAACCTGAAGAATATTTGAAATCACTTAGCACAATATAAACATTAAAACAAACTGCAGAACAGGGATAATGGAAGATTCCAAGCATAACATTCTATAAATGATAACTATACTTGCCTGATTTAACACAGATAATACGGTCCAGGAGTTGCTTTGAACCTATAAGGTTTGACTCTGGGTCTAGAAGTCTCCACATTTCTAAGGCATAATCTCTTTCTGCCATAGTGCACACATAGACTTCAAATCGTTTCCTTCCTTTTGCAGTTAAATAACTTCTCAAGTCCTCCCAGGCGGGTCGTAACCTCACAAGCACACTTGTGTCACGAATCTGCAAAAATGAAACAACCAGTTCGGAAGATAAGACTCAGAAAGCCTGAAAATTTCTATTTCAAATTTGCGGTAAACATGTAGCAGATTAACCATCAATCCACAATTCCTATATCATAGGGATTAGCATTAGCCAGCTACTGCTATACAGGTTCCCAAGTTTTCCTAAAAAGTGTTCTTGCTAAACTAGAAACCCGACACAGAGATTTGTGGATGGAGATTGGAGACAGCATAAATGTTGCCACAAGATGCTTGGCCCATCCGAACTCCCACATCAGCTAGCATAATCACATAAATTCAGATTCAGGTTTCCCAACTGATTTGGATGCACAAACACATTATCGTCACAGCCACACTTGCTCACTTTCTTCAGACACATCTTAACAGGAATATGTATCAACAGCCACAAAATGAACAAAATCAGCATTTCTGTGTGCATGTTGCAAAAATTCAGAGCCATTTAACTCCTCAGCTAGCACAGCTTTACCAATGCATAAGGATCTAGGACAACAATGAAGAAAATTCTTTTTTAAGAACTATAAATTTTCTCATTAATGGTTATAAGGCAGCCTCTATTGAAGACAATAAAGGTGTTCAAGAAGGATTCAAGGTCCCGTATCATCAATTCTGTTTCGTTAAGATGGTAACCACTCTACCAAATCCATTACGAGTTGCTCCATCCACTAATGTCAGGGAAAAACCATGAGGGGCGTACATCGAATATAGAGGATATGGAAACACACAGATAGAGCACCGATTGAGATCCTCTAACCTCGGGATTGATACGAGTAAGAACAATGTTCTTGTCTTGTAATCGAATTACAGGCCGAACGACTCTTTCATGGTTATCAGACAGTGGCCGAACCTCCTCCATTTGAACCTTAAACACCTTCCCACTATTGTCCACCAAACAATCATTCTCCGTGAACTGCTTCAACAGCATTCGATCGTCTATGTAACGCTTCATTTCAGCAGTCATTCCTGAGATGCGCACCTGATCAGTTTCACGCGCTATCCAAGCTCGAAGAGCCTCAATTCTGTCCTCGAACGACTTCATGGTGTTCGCAACAATGAGGGTCTCATCAAGATCGAACACAATTGCAAGACAACGTAGATTTAGCATCCTTAAACTTGCTTCGTACAGACCAGTAGGAGCAGCATAGCACCAAAAGCACGGAAACTTCTTCTGCTTACTCGGCATTGCCACCAAGTGAATCTCTTGGTCTCCAATCAACACCACAGCTGTCTGTATTACATAATCAAAGAAAGTTCCTACCCACGGTTAGTTTCCAGTAAAAGAATAAAAACCAAAAATGCCTGAATATAAGGCATCTATACATTTCCTCCATTTCTACTTGTCGCAGTTTCCATATTCCGAAAATTCAACTCAACTCTGGAACTATGAGCAAATTATAACTGGTCAGTTACTTCTGTCAATTGTCAAAAATTTCCTTCATTCTCAGCGACGTATATAAGATTTAATTTTTGGACAGAAAATTTAACAGGAGAAAGAAATTTGGGAATGAAGCGAATTGAGGAGGGACCTTTAGTCCGTAGAAGCACGAAGAGTGGAGGCTGATCAGATGGGTCTGTTCGACCGGCACGGACGACTCCAGCTTGCACCGAACTGAAAAGGAAGAAATCGTCTGGAGAATTGAGAGTGGAGGGCATCGTTCGCTCGGTGGCGATATGTGGTGGATACGAATCTCGTTATTTGGGAACTGAAAATTCGGGTCCTTCACTGGGACAGCGTCCAGCTCTCCCAAACGCAAGTCTCCGTCATAGACCACCGATTTAAACCCTAAACGACTCATTTAAATCAACTGGAGTCGACCACAAGCAAGGAAAACAGACAAAATCGCAAATGTCCGCAAAATGAGGAGTATCAGCGTGGGATTTCAGGTTTTATTTTCTGGCTATGCTCTCTATGTTTTTGCTCCTCGTCTCGCTCTTCGCTCTCCGCCTACGGTTTCAAACAAAGGCAGAGGTTCTACCTTCAACTACATTTATAGGCGAAGGCCGGAAGGGGTCGAATAAATATATACCGTTCGTTTAGTACGAAATTACGACAGTGTGCAGTAGCCAATCGTGGTAGGCCAGCAAGGCAAGGAAGAAGGGTCATGCTCTTTGCGGGGTAATAAGACACCTATTTATACACGTGTCAGTCCACTAAGGCCGGAGTTCTCAAGATCCCCTTTCGAACGTCCATCTATTACATTGCTGCGTTCCTTCCATTTGATTTTTTTTTTAGGCTTAATTGCACAGTAGGTCCATGAGGTATCACGTTTTAACAAAATGGTCCATGTGGTATGAGTTTGTACTGACTAGTCGTTGGGGTAATTGTGATGTTACAAAACAGTCCTCCCGTTACATCTCCGTCCACCCACGTAACCCCAAAGCTGACGTGGATTTTTTGGGCAATAAACGAATAACACGTGTATATATATTCCACCATGGAAGCCCAGTCACTCTGAGTGTGTCATGTCAGCACGTCTGAAACAAAACTTTTGCATACGTGGCGTTGGTCCCCTTCCCGCAAGGATAAACCCATTTTGGGTAACTTTTCGTCAAAAGGAAAGAAGTAAACGAAAGCCACAAAAAGCCGACAGAAACCCTAAGAGGAGTATTCCGTCAATCTGACCCATTTGAAGCTGAATGACGCAACATTTCTACGTGATAGCAGGTTGGAGTGGTTCGAATCAATATGCTTTTGCATATGCAGTGTTGGTCCCCTTCCCGCAAGGATAAACTCATTTTGGGTAACTTTTCGTCAAAAGGAAGGAAGTAAACAAAAGCCACAAAAAGTCGACAGAAACCCTAAGAGGAGTATTCCGTCAATCTGACCCATTTGAAGCTGAAGGACGCAACATCAGGAAAATCAGGGGAACCAGCCAACATCTCAACCCGTATATGGCGTTCAACCACCTAGACGTCACCCTGTCACGCACAGTACCCAGTGAAAAGATTTTGGGTGTTGTCTTTTGGTAGTTATTGGATCTGCTGCTGGAATGCAAAGTTCTTTTGTGGTATGCTGAAGATATTATGGTTTGTATTGCATAAATTATTTTTTGTTGGTATTTACAGAAAACAATATGGATGCCTGAAAATGTATTGGCAGTGATGTTATATTTATTGTGGTTGTATTTTGTGAAGGTCGAATGATGTCAGATGGGATATTATGTTGTATTAAGAGTATATATTTGCAGCAGGAAAACTAGGTGTTGGCAGAGGTATTTTGTGCTTATATTTTGGTCATTCTTCTTGTTAACTTAAATTTCAAGAAAGTGGAATGAATGTTGACCACTTTCTGTAAAATGGTTGCTCCGAAACATCATTCCACTGGAGACTAATACGCGTGGCGTCATCCTATTCGCTGTTGACGTGACATTTTTTGACACGTTAGATTCGGGGGTTAAGTGGGTGGACGGAGATATAACGAAAGGACTGTTTTGTAACATCACAATTACCCCAAGGACTAGTCAGTACAAACTCATACCACATGGACCATTTTGTTAAAACGTGATACCTCAGGGACCTACTGTGCAATTAAGCTTTTTTTATGAAAAAGTACCCTCATCCATGTGAAAAGCTTAAAATATTAAAATAAAATTTTGAGATTTTGACTTAACTTAAAAAAAATTTAATTTTTTGAGAAAAAAAATTAAAACAAGTTGGGAATTTTTTTTCTTAAACAAACATTTTATAGAATTAGACTTTATATTCCACGTTATAATTTGTTAGTTCAGATAGTGAAAATTTAACTATGTTAAGGTAAGATCCATGGAAATGTAAAATGCAAATCTATTAATAGACTAATGTATAATTTTAAGGGTGGGCAAAAATTTCGGCTACCATCGAAATTTCAGGTTCTGATTCTGGCACATACTTGAATCGAAATGTTTTCTTTTTAGAATCGGAATCGAAACCGGAACTGAAAATTCCAGCAGAATCTAGAATTTTTTTATTCCGGTTTCTTTTTAATTATTTTTAAAAAAATATGGCTCAAAAATTTGTAATTTTACTTCAGATTTTTTTGTGAAAGTTTATTTTATTTTAGATATAATTTAAAATATTATAATTTTAAAATAGAGCTCAAAACCTTTTTTATGCCCATAATTTTATAATATTATAATTTTATTTTATATGAATTTTTATTTTAGATTTTGGATGAATATTTATTTTACATATTATTTATTGTTAATTTATTATATATAACAAAATAATTTGTGCAAAATTCCGGTCTAAAATGCCTAATAGGCTTATTAGGGTCCAAAAAAATCTCACATAATAAAACCGAAATTTTCTGTTCCAATTTTGGAACCAAATATTTAATTCCTGTTAGTATCATAACCAAAACCGGAATAGATCCATTTATTCCGATACCCACACCTATTCGATAGGTCAAATTTTATAATTTTTTTGTCAAAATTGTCAAATGAGTAATAATTAGTGGGTTCTGGACCTCAAACAATCAATTCAGGAATTAAAGTCTGTACTTTATAACCGTTCAAATTGAATAGTTTTATTTGTTTATTTATTTATTTCTCTATAGGAAAGATGAATAATTAGTAGGATCTGGACCTCACTTTCGAGTAATAAAAGGAAACAAATACGTATTCCACGGATAAAACAAAACGGGGAGTATACAATAAGCATCGTGGAATCGTTATCACCGATTCTTTTTTCTTTCTTTCTAAATGTTATCACCGATTCTCTTTCTTCTTCTTCTCTTCCCTTCTCTTCTCTTTTGTAACGGCTCTGCCTTCGAGTGTTTTTTTTGTTTGTAACACGACAATTAAGGTACGTTTGTTAAAAAAAATTCACAAACTCGTAATAAAATACTACAATATAATCTCTCTCTCCCATCAAATCATAACTATTCACTACAAAAAAATATAAAAAATTACCTCTCTCTTTACTTTTTTCACTAAACACAATACCAACACTAAACCCAATACCAAAAATTTTACAACACAAACATAACCATAATGGAGACCGGTTCATTCCATAAGCGTGTGGAATATATCTCACGAAACAAAATTTCTCATTTAAGGGTTGAAAGATATCTCAGCCAATGGAAATAAGACAACGAACGAGGGATGGTGCCTCACCAATCACTTTTCATTTATTTCCTCCAATTGACTTCGTTGAGTAACATTTTTTTAGGATTTGTATCTTACTTTTTAACGTTACAATCTTAACATCATAAAAATACGCATTTCAATACAAATCATTATTAATTTTTTTACACATATAAATACAAGTCAACATCTTCTACACACATGTCAATAAAGTTAAAACATCACTTAAAAATTCTCAAAATACTTATAATTCTAAAAATTTCACTAAAACGAACATGCCTTAGAAGAAAGAAAAAAGTTCGTTGACTCTTTAAGACACGTGTGAACATAACTTCCTTTGAGTGCACATCTATCCTAATGGTAAGGGTTAATGACTTATTATACAGTGTCTCTTTTCGAAATACGTAGATGTTCAGTTTTTTAAGATTTTTAAGGAATTTTTTATATAAATGTGAATATTTTATGTTGATTGTGGTTAGTACGTTTTGTGTAACAATTTGTTAAATATATTAAATTTATTAGAGTTTTGTAAAAAAGATGTAGAAAGAGATGATTTAATATAATTTTTTAATAAAAAATATTAGAGTATGATGAAAAAGTATGAAGACAGAATATTTATTAGGATTTTTTTTAATGTATTAGAGTTGTGTGAAAAGTTTAGTTTGTGTAAAAGATATTAGTGTTTGTGAATGATTTTTTTGAGATTTTGAATATTAATTTTGTAAATTTTATTGCATTCATTATATTCTATAATACTTTTACAAATAAAGTTTTGACTATCATCATACATAGTCATGATGTGTGTCAAATTGTTCCTTGATGTAACCATTAATTTTGTGGACGTAGAATAACGGTATAATTATTTTGATACTTTGGGACAAATTTAAGGATTAAACGAGATATTAGCCATAATGCTAATGATACTTGTATTGTGAACTCTCTAATTTTTTGCTTGAATTGTACTAAATTAGAGAGATACACAACATGTAGATTCTATAACATTAAATACTATCATTTTTAATTATCAGACAGTGTAGATTCTATAACATTAAATACTACGCGTCGTTTGTGGCGTTTTACCGGCTTGTCTAGGTCCTAGTAGCTCTGTCTACTATGTCCAACCATCACTTCCTCTGCCCTGCATGGAGTTCATAGTGGTTCCTCTGATCCGTCCGAGGGTCTTGCTGGTTTGTCTGTCTTGTTGTGTTCGTTTTGTCTGTCCTGTTTCTGTTTGTAGTTGTTAATTTATTGGTTGTTTTTCGAGAGAAAAAAAAAGAGTAGTGAATAGTTTTCTGTTAACTTAAAATAATTTTAAAATTATATAATACGTGGAATAGGAACATATGTCTATGTGATTGGAATCCTATCTTTGTTTACAAAGGATGCGTAAGATATTGTAACGAATTTTTTTGAAAGGTTTTCATCACATAACTCAAAATGGCCACTAATATTTTCACAAAAAAAAATTTAAGGATAAATATAAAATTAATCTATGTGATTTGTATGAAAATTAAATAAATCTTTAAATTTTATAACTCATCAAATTAATCCTTAAAATTTAAAAATTCATCACATTGAAGAATTGCAGAGGGATTCTACTCCTAAATTGTCATTGTTTTGTAATGTGCCCATCATAGTACGATTTGTTTTTCAAAATTTTATTAATTAGTAAAATAAAGTTGAATACAGTGAAGAATAGCAGTCGTTGAGCCACAAAACAATAGCTAACTAATCATTACGGAATGAAAGAGGTGTTTAGGATACTTGTAATTCTAGCTTTATTTGAAGGCTTACATAGATAAATTTCGATAATACGTGATAAATTTGATATTCGGACTCACATAATAACATTAACCCATAGTTTGAGGCGATTTTTCTCCATTTATGTTTTTATTTTGTCTGTGCAATACAGGCAAAACCGGAACATCCAAAATCTCAAAAATTCATACACAAACACCAATATCTTTTACACAATCTCTAACAGTTTTCACACAAACTCTAATATCTTTAAAAAAAGTATAATAAATTTTCTCTTTCTATACTTTTACACCTAACTCCAATATTTTTTTATTACACAAGTACATCAAATCATCCCTCTATTCACCTTTTTACAAACTCCAACAAAAATTAAATATCTTTAAAACTTTTCACCGACCTTCACACAAAAACCTATAAAAACTATGGCGTGTTCGTTTGCAAAATTATTATAGAATACAATAAGATTCAACAAAATTTAGAACATCTAAAATTTCAAAAATTTCTACACAAACACCAATATTTTTTACATAATTTTCAATAACTTTTCACACATACTCCAATACATTTTTAAAAAAATTATAACAAATATTATCTATCCATATTTTTTCACCTAACTCCAATACTTTTTTATTAAACAATTACATAAAATTATCTATTTCTATAACTTTTTACAAACTCTAACAAAAATTAAATATATTTAAAAAATTTCACCAACTTTTACACACAAATCATAACAATCTTACAATTTTTTACCAAACGAAGATTCCCATAATCTATATAAATATTCATAATTATATTAAAATCTAAAAAAATTAACAATTTTTTTTTAGAAAACAACCATCCCCGTTGCAATGTTAAAAAAAAACATAGATTAAACCCATTTATTTGGTTCTAGAAATGTAATTAATTTGTTTTAGTTATTTCCAACCAAAGGGCAATCGGAGATAAAAGATGATCAATGATGCTTCATGGGGCTACTCGGCCAATAATCATACAATCAACCCCTTTAATCTTTATGAATACCTACGCGTGGGATGGATCCACTCCTCTCCCGCGATGCACCTGTCCTTTCAAAATCCAGCGGGAATCGATGATGAAGAACCCAGGCGCTGGGAACAGTGAAGCAGAAAAGGGCATGTCTGCTAGCTTTATAGCTTGCACTTTTCTTTTTCTTGAAACGCGTCAGTACACCGTTGGTTACATGGAAGAACTTTCCGACCGGCATCCATTCCAGCCAATGGAATCCAAGGTAAGTTACCGCTACTGTGGAACTTGTACCATGGAGTCCAGTTCGTCGCAGCCGTGTGATTTCTTTAAAAGATACTTATTACACAAGAACCATAAGATTCATCGAGGCTTCCCATCGGAGTGATCAGTTTGGGTCGGGGAGAAACCCTTAATCAGTAGACAATGTCATCATTCACCGGGTCGACCCTCCCGTTCGACAACGACGGCTACATTGGATACGATCCTCGCCTCCCGTCCCAGCGGTTCGACTCCTTCTCGAACTTCGACGCCCAGTCGGTCAAGGACTCTGTTGGAGATTCGACCCCGATCTTCGCCAACCAGGCTTACGGAACCGCGGACGAAGTATTCTCGTCGCAGCCGGTTACGGAGACACCGTCGCCGCCCCCGATGTACTCCGACGGCGAAGGATTCTCGGTATACTCCCCCGGGCAGAACGGCGATGAATTCGATGGAGGTTTCGGCTCGTCAGACGGACCGATACTGCCTCCGCCGGCGGAGATGCGGGCGGAGGAAGGCTTTGCCCTGAGAGAGTGGCGCAGGTGAGTCCGTCGTATCAGTTATTTGCTTCTTGTAACGTCGTCTCTGTAACCGTTAAGTTTTAGTCGGATTAGAATTTGATGTTCTTACGATGTTTAATTTCTTAGCCCAACTATGACTTTTATTTTCTTAGTGAAATTAGAAGCTTAGACGCAGGATTTGCGGGTTTGTGGTTCTAATCGGTAAAATTTTGTGGGCAATTATGCAGACAGAATGCTATGCGACTGGAAGACAAGGAGAAGAAGGAGAAGGATATGTTGAAGGAAATAATTGAGGAAGCGGACGAGTACACAGTTGAGTTCTATAGGAAGCGCAGTGTCACAATTGAGCACAACAAAGCTGTTAACAGAGAGAAGGAAAAGGTGAGTGCCCAGAATTCAATGTTGCAAATATTCCTAAAAGTGACGTGGTAAAAATTATACATATTGGATGGCGGACGTGGCACCTCAAAAAACTAATGGCTCGGCGGGGTCTATTTCTAACTGTATTGGGTTGATTATGTTGGAAGTTTATGTTTCGAGTGTTTGGTAACATGCAAAGAAAGAATGTGAGACAGTTAGGGAACCGAAGATTATCACATAAGATTCTTAAGAGGGTCAACCATACCATCGGTACGGTGGAGATGTGAACTTGGTTCATACTCTTGCTTCTATCAAGTGCTTGGTAGAGAACTGCTGTTGCTAACAATGGGATGATAGGTGTTGGCCTGTGTCGAGAGAGTTTCTTGAATTAGTTTTTTCGCAATATTTGTGCTTGCTTCACCCGAGTGGATGATAATTTACTTGCATGGTCAGGTTGGCTAATTTTGTCTATACATCATCCCTTGTATTGGACAATTAGAGGGGCTATACATGTAAAGTCTTCTGCAATATTCATGGTCTTTTTGTTTTCCTTCTTCGGGACAACCGTAGTGGGAGTTGTGTGTAGAAATCATACGTCTCGGAGGGTTACCCTTGTAATGCAGTACGTGGTGATGTTGGCATTGGAGTTGCTAAATAGTTGTCGTTTTTTAGAGCATATGCTTCCAGCCTATTGGAAAACGCACTTTATGGTCTTGATCTACCTGGGTTCAATGTTGTGGGGGCTCAATATGCAATCAAGTGTTCTTGGGAGTTGATGTGTGGATTGCACGGAATAACGTTCTGAATTTTTTTTAAGAAGGTCCAAGATGTTTAGGTCAAATAGAAACCTTGACTTATGTGTGAGCGCTTATGAATTTTTTGTATATATAGGTACAAGTTTTAGCTTCTGAAGTAAAAGTTGGCATAAATTGGTAGTTAACTTGTAGCTCCATAGTGCAGATCAAGTAGGACTTGTCTTTGAAAAATATAGAGTGAAAGAGAAAGAAAAAGAGAAAAAGTTGACTGGAGACAATTTTACTGTCATATTAATATGGCTCTCTAGTGCTCTTCTATCTGTCATATTGTGCTAAGAAAGTTCAATTATACCTTAAAAGTCTTGTTTGAGCTCCAATAATTTGGGCCCAAAATTTAGGTTTAATAATAAAAAATTCATCACATAATTTTTTATTATTATAATATTTATTAAAAATATTCTCTTTCTTCACTTTTTCACCAACTCCCATATCATATCTTTACTTTATAATATTTCTCAAACCCCAATACCCAAAATTTCCACCCTCAAACATCCTTAAAACTGTGAGCTAACTTACAAATGATTGTGAAATATCGCAGCTATTTTTGGCAAATCAAGAGAAATTCCATGCTGAAGCTGAGAAGAATTACTGGAAGGCAATTGGAGAACTTATACCCCATGAGGTGCCAATTATAGAGAAAAGAGGAAAGAAGGACAAGGAGAAGAAGCCATCCATTGTTGTGATCCAGGGGCCTAAGCCTGGGAAGCCAACTGATCTGTCAAGGATGCGTCGGATACTTCTGAGGCTGAAGCACAACCCTCCTGCCCATATGAAGCCCAAACCACCACCAGCATCAGAGACAAAAATTGACTCAAAAACCACTCCTCCCGCTTCTGTTGGTGCTAGCAGCGCTCCTCCCAAGGCTGCAGCTGTGGCAACCGGCAAGGCTTTAGCTGCCTTTTGAGATTGAAGCGACCATTTGCTCCCATCTAATTCGTGTAAAAAGCAAAGTAGCCGTGACTCAGTTATGCCAAATATGTTTGATATGCTATATAGTTATGATATGTGGAAGTGAATCTTACATGTGAATATAAATTGAGGTATCTAGCGAATGTAGAAGGATTTCTGCTTTCGTGGTATTGATTTGGTGTTTGCTTAATATTTGGGTCTGCTGATTCCCTTTGAAATTGTGAACTTTTCTGCTGTCCAGTGACGTTTGAGTTTTTCCCTTCAGTTGTTCTCTAGTAGACGCGTTGTGCATATGCTCTAGTCCTGATATACTGGGCGCTTGATGGTTCCTTCATCCAAATTAGTATAAAATCCCCAAAAAAGGGGAAAAAAATCCTCTTCAAACTGGAACAAAAGGATAAAAGAGATTTTACACTTCACAGCTTTCAAAATTACTACTCGAGAAAGGTTAAAAGTCAATCCTCGGTCAAAAAAATATTGGAGAACTTTGAAACAATGGGTGAACGCATCATCTGGGAAGCAGCTGAGTCTCACTGTGAGGGCTATACGAATTGGTTGAATGTATAAAAGGACTTGCGGGTCGCTTTCGTTTTTCAGCCTGAGAAGATGATTCCTCCGAACTAGCGCCACCTGAGTGTTTAGAGGAAGGTTCCTTGAATACTCCTGGCTCCGTTAGTGCCTTTTCGTTGAGATGGACCCCTTTGGAAAGCATATCTACTACTTGCTTCATGGTTGGCCTTTGATGTGCACTGCGTTGGATACAAAATAGGGCAACCTTAATGAAGCGCACCACCTCATCCTCTGGATAGTCTGTCAGTTCAGGATCAACAATCTCCAGAAGTCTTCCTTCTTCTCTTAGTTTCCATGCCTGAAACGTCACGCATAAACATATAAATCAGCACAAGCTTTACTGGAATGTAGATAATGCTGTACAAAGATGGTAGAGAATTTGGAATCTTGACAAGTTTCTCAACCCAACTACAATTATGTCTAGCAATACGGAGGGGAAAAAAATTTGGACTTGAGGCTGGAGAAAACGCCTCATTTGGCAGGCTCATTGGAAGGAATCGCTCCTGCCCTTGGGAGGCTAAAACTCGAACATATGAAAACAAGGAAAAAACTGATGATAAAAGTTGAGAAAGATACCCATTCCACCAGAACCAGTAACTCCTCCCCAAATGCTGCCTTGCTGCTGCTTCTACCACTAATAATTTCAAGCAGCACCACCCCAAAACTGTATACATCTGCCTTCTTTGTTAATTGGCCTAGAAGTGCATACTCTGGTGCTAGATATCCCCTGCAGATACATAGGGTTGTTACTGAGATGGGAAGAAGGAGCAGAAAAAATAACCTATACTCCAACTTCGCATTCTGCATCAAACACTTTCCTACTCACAATTTCATGTGCAGTAGGTCCTCTCAATTTTGGACTGTCATAAGATTTGGATCCATTCCAGATCATGTATCTTTATCTTCCTGCTCCTCTATTGTCCTCACTATTTAACAAGATTCTCACAATTAATTGATTATTATAATCTTTTAGTTATTTCATTGTTTCTATTTTTTTTTTCAAGTTCATTTAGACAGAAAAGATGTAAGTGCCCCATGTAGTCTCCAATACAAATAGGAAATACCAGTGTCCTTTCTCTACTAATACTCATACAAAGAACTAATCTGTCTCAAATAGAGTAAACAATGAAAGAAATGACCATTTTAATTTCTCATCTGAATAAGACCAATAATGAACATGGTAATCCAAGTCAGTGTTGCTTGTGCATAGAGACAATTACCCGAAAGCCCCTTCTGTTATAGATAGTGGCTTATGTTCTTAGAAGCAACGTAAGAGACCACATGACAAGGATATTAGAGATTTCTACGTACCGGGCTACGGTTTAGATATGCCTAATTGCTATAACCCTAACTTTATTAACACCTATGACAAACACCTCTCTTCCATAGATGTAGGGACAATGCCAAACCATGTTAGATCTACGTCCAACTTCTCTTTCTCTGTTTAATTTTACCTTATTTGCATAGTATCAACACCATGACAGTGCGTCTGATAATTTTCAAATGCAGCAAATGAAGACAAGTATTTTCTCTGAACAACATTAAAGTACATCAACCATTTCTGCTCATTTCTATCCTGTTTTATTTTGGGTAGGTGATATAACTCAAGCACACCTAAATGGGACTCAACATATAATCTCTCTCTTGCACTTTTTTGTACAGAGGGAGGAGGAACCATTTGCTCCAAATGCAACTTAAAGGAAGCTAATTCGTGAAGCTTAACAACAAATTTGAATGCAAAGTTTGGCTATAATTCACTCAAAACCCCACTTAAGTCAGACTCTGTAACAGTCTTCTCAATAAGTAGCACAAGTGGCACTTAGAATAAGATGCTATGCATAACAAAATCATGCTTACTCTGTTCCTGCCACACGAGTACTAAGATGAGTGACATTGTCTGGAAAAAGCTTTGCCAGCCCAAAATCTCCTATTTTGGGAAGAAAGTTTCCATCAAGAAGTATGTTGCTAGCCTTAATATCTCTATGTACAATGTGTGGTTCAGCTTCCTCATGAAGAAATGCAAGACCAGAAGCTGTACCCAGGCATATAGCAGCTCTCTTTGGCCAATCCAGAGCAATGTATTTACTTTTTGAACCTGAAAATAGATGTTTGTGCCATTAGCATACCCTGGAAAGACAATAAACCTTACCTCCAGAAACACATCTTTAGGGGAATCTTCATTATTCGGACAGATCCAACTAGTTAATCCTGTTGTTTTACAGATATGAAGACACTAAACAACACCTCTAGAATTATATACATACACCTATATATATATCCCTCTTTCTCTCTCTGTGTCAGTCTGCTTCTTCCAGTTCAATTATTTAGCTTAATTGATCTGGAATCACTCTCCATCGCATATCCACTTCACCAGGCAACACGAAATGGGATGGCCAACTTTCCGGAAACTGCATGAGTTCATAGGGCTTAACTAGTAGGCTGACAAGTCATCGCACATTTTAACAACACAATCTTACCCAACCAGAAATGGATTTCACGTAAAACTCCAATCATTACCTAGCAAAGCTCTGGCAAGACTATTGTTTTCCAGATATTCGTATACCAATATGCGATGATTGCCCTCAACACAGCAGCCAATCAGCTGAACAAGGTTTGGATGTCGAATATTTGATATAATATTAATCTCTGTCAAAAATTCTTGAGTTCCTTGTTTAGATTCTGCAGAAAGAGATTTGATTGCAACTGGTGTACCAATTCTTAAAACTCCCTGCAATAAGAAATGGAGAAGCTGTGTAAAAATAAACTATAAAGAGATAGGGAGGGAAAGGAAGAGCAATCCTGCTATTCTCTCTCACTATGTTCTCCCCCACGCATACTCCCTGCCCCCCCCCCCCCCTGTTGGCCCGTCCAGCGGATGGGAACTGAAAAAAGAAAAAGGAGGAAAAAATACAAAAGGGGTACCACCATACCCAAAAACACCTGCAACAAAGTAAACCTAGGGTGCGTTTGCACCAAAAATATCACAATATTTTTCACCAACTCCTAATAAAATACTACAATATAATCTCTCTCTCTCCCATCAAAAAATATAAAAAATTACAAAAAATATAAAAAATTACCTCTCTCTTCACTTTTTCACTAAACCCAATACCAACACAAAACCCAATACCAAAAATTTTTCAACACAAACACAACCCTAGTTAATCTCACCTTATAGACAACTCCATAACCTCCTCCACCTATTTTGCTCGATGGATGGAAATCTGCTGTTGCTGATCTCAATGAGTTATAAGAAAAGCATTTCACACTGTTGGTAGGAATCCCTGACATGCACAAAAAGAAACCAAACATATGTTAAACCTTGGGTTGTATTTCTCTGGTGTCCAGATTCTAAATGGAAAAGTACACAAAATTGGTAAACAGGTCCCAAGTTATAACATGATCTTGTCTTTTTCTTTAACTACAACCACCCTGACGCAACAGTACTCATATAATTATGTACTATTATTTCTAACTGGCTTAGATTCTATATTCGAAGAATAGTTGAGCTATGCTCAAAAGTATCAAATTGCAGATGAGTTAGACATTCTGCAAACAATTTTATCAATTATTCCTGTCATGTCCTTTGGGTTTGGCTATCGAAATGCAGGCTTACCCACAAAAAGGCACCAGGCAAAGTGATCCAAGGTCAGGTGCTTTGTGATTTAGGCTAATTCTAGCTTGATTCACCTTAAAAGGACTATTAGTCTATTGCTAGGTTCAGCCATTTTGAGCTCGAACATACTGCCAAGTAATAGGATTCTAGAAGAGACACCAACAGAAATGTACATCTTGCAACAAATGCTACCCTGTTCCAAACCAATTGAAAGTCAAAATAGGTAACGGAAAGGGTTTAGGAAAGAGTGCCAAGGAACAAGAGTAACATCTTAGATATGTAAGAATGGAATAAAGACAAAACTATTTGGGGTAGTTGGTGATTTATCATGTTATGAGAGCAGGCGCCCTGAGTTCCAACCCTAACCCTACACTCAAACCCCACTTAAAAAATAAATATTCCACATGTTTGGCCTATCAACCAAGGGTGAGTCCTATCTACGCGTGAGTAGGAGTGTAAGAAACATAAATTAAATGATTATATTGTAGCGTGTCATACAATTAGATGCGGCATCACCACTTCCGCAATGGCATAGTCCCCCTAACCCAAAAGGTACAAGCTAGACATCTAACAAAACCCTGATGCGTCAACTTGATACGTATGGGAGTCCATACTTGGGATTGATACGTACCCGAGTCCAGACTTGGGATAGAACTACAAATTCTATGTAGGTGGTAACATCAGACAAAATAAGGTCTGTGTTGCTGAATCAAGGAACTTATAAAAGGGATATCCAGAAAACAAATTGACTTGTAATCCAAAATTTACAAGTTCTATCAGCAGAGGACCTTTTATAGTCCATTAGATTAATTCAATCGAACACAGTTTCTTACCTTCTTCCAGTGTCTGGCTGGCACCATTCTGCCGTTTACAGCAACTCAAGGCACCAAAGAGACCACAACTCATTGCTACACGCTTCGAAAATTCTTACACACCTAAAGTCCGTACCATTTCTCTTCAATCCTAATCCATCCCAGAAGGATCCAGAAAGCTAATTAATCACAAGATAACAGAGCAAACTCAACCTTCCCCCGGCCCTCTCCAACCGATAAGAAAGTAAATATGCAAAATCAAAGCTAATGAAAATTCTAACCTGGACTTGACGATGATATCCAATTCCGCAACGCCCAAGCCAAAAAAATTTTGGATTGGGTAATTGGTCTGTATGTGCAGCAAACGCAAAAACCTGGCAGTTTGGGGAGGAAATCCCTGAAGGTTTCTGTAAAAATGAGTGGGAAAGGACGCATTCCATCATCAAAATGGTTTGAAATATCCTTAACGACTGGGCTTGTGAACATCTTTCAGTACCTGTTAATGAGAGAAAGGTCAAAGTGGTTAAAAGTTGTCTAAAAGATGAGTGAAAGCCACTTTGATAGTGATTTCTTTTCTGTTCTTTCTCCCCAACAGGGACTCGTTTTCTTTTTCCCCTAAAGGATAACGACGTATTCACCTTATTTCTTTGTTCTCTTTCTTGCATGCTGGCTTTCCCATGTAAGAAGAAAGAACTCGGGAACTCGTTCACACATTGATACAGATGAGTGTTTTCTTACATACTTCTCGTGGCTTACATTTTTCAGGAAAGAAACCGGCTTTTTGTCTTTGCAGTGTCACTCGCTCGGCTGAAGACAGAGGGGGAGGATTGGATTGCTTCCGCCTCTGTTCAAACTCGACCCATCACCCACGGCATTTCTAAATAATCTAATACTTGACTTCCTAACAGGCTGTGATTGAAATCATTTTTTTTTTGGTATTGCTTACTAAATTTTTGTTAATTTCTGGACCGGAAAAGTCAGTAAGTTACAGCTATTGCTTATCAAAAAAAAAAAAAGTTACAGCTCTCGGCTCAGAGGAAAAATGTTTCAACCTATTACCTATGGTCATATAAAAAAGTGATGTTCGATCTAGAAAAAAAAAAGTGATGTTCGACTTCGTGGCCGTACGAGGTTGCGTGTCACGTGTGAATTGTAAAACTCAAAATGGTGTTTGGAGTCAAAATTTTGGATCATAAATTTTTGTCCCGATAAAATAACTCTAAAAAATAAGGGGTGGCAAGGGAGCCATCCACCCCGGCGCCCTCGCGCGAAGCGTGGTCTCTCCAGTTTTTTCCCTGAAAATGCTAACGTGGACATGCTTTTGAGTTTTTTTTTTCAAATTAGTACACGTGGCGGGATTTTATTGGGCGTGACGTATCCCGTCGTTAGTTGACTGTTCATATAAGAGACGAAATTGGACGGAAGAATTACATAGACAAATAATAATAACGTAAGGACTGATTTGAGTAGATTTGAAACCTAGGGACCATTTTGAAAAATGGTCTAAAATCCAGGGACCAAAATGATCATTAATAAAAAAAAAAAGGGTAAAGTCATAGTTAGCCCTGTAAGCCTAAGCAAAAATCAAATCGGTACCCTTAATTATCAATTCGGCAATTTGAAACCTATAACTTTTGAAAATTATCAATTCACACCCGTCTAAATTAGGCGTTAAGTCTGACGAAAAATTATGCAAAATGACCGAAATGCCCCTCCGGGCTCCAAGACTAAATTTTAAAAAATAAATAGAAATAATAAAAATTTAAGAAATAAATTATTGAAATAAAGTTTCAATAGTTTTATTTAAAAAACGCCTAATTTGGATAGGTGAATTGATGATTTTTAAAAGTTTTGATTCTTAAATCACGGAATTGACAATTAAAGATACCGATTTGATTTTTGTTCATACTTACAAGACTAATTATGACTTTACCCATAAAAAACTTTATATTAAAATAAATTAGTCTAAATTTGATAAAAAAAAGTAAATAAATAGAATATTTGATATAAAAAATATTGAAATTAGTGTAAAAAAAAAGAAAAAAAAAAGAAGGAAAGAAAAGAGGAAATGAATCTAGTGGACACCAAGTTTCATAATTGATCACGGGAGTGCGAATTAAAGTAAGAATCAATGTAGATGCTGAATATTGTGCATAATAAAGAGAAAACTAAATTTCGTTTATTTAAATTATAATATGATACGCTTATTTTTATACATTACCTCAAACTATCATCTAGTTGTGAAAAAAAAACTGATTACCCATATTTATTTTATACAAGGACCTTGTTGAAATTCACAGAAAATAAATAGGTATAAATTTATTTATTTTTTTGCGAATTTGAAAATACGATGATTTGGATCATGCATTACAGAAGTTTGGAGGAACAAACTAGGGATACAGTATCAAAATTTATTTGGTCACGCCGACCTGTTCTTGAGATTTGACTATGACCTCGTCACGATCCTGAAGAAACTACAAAGAAGATCGCGGCGTGTCACGTCTTAAACTCATCGGTCCCAGTAGCATTAGTTAGCGACTTTCACGGGAGACGCCGTCAGCCTGGTTGCGTCACAGCGCCCTCTCTCTCAGAAGTCCGAAGTCAGTAGTCAATTTATATATTTTACCTTTTTTTCGCAGTTAAATTTAGGAGATTTTCCGCTCTTATCGTCTTTTAGGAGAACGGCAGATTCAAGAGCTAGAAGACTATGCCTGATCACCCCCCCAAAAAAAAAAAGTCATGCGGAGATCCAGATGATCGATGAAATAAACACAATATATATATATATTTAAATACATTATGCACTCTCTATGTTTGGATGTGTTGACATATTACACTCCCATGCTTATTTTCCCATTATATTATTTCCTCATTTGCACACCGGAGTGAAATAATATGTCAAATTAGACAGTAATCATGTACACGTGTCTCTCAAGTGACCTCAGTCTCTGTTAGATTACAGTATTGTCCTTGAATCTCAAACAATGTTTGCCTACAATTTCCTAAATATGTACAATATCATCATATCTCTCCGAAGACAGACGTTTATTACGTTGAAATTATTTTCTTGAAGTCCTTATCGGCAAATTCTTCTCTTAATATTTTAGCAATGACAAGGACGATATAATTACTGTCTAATTTCACTTCATGGGAGATAATATAATGGGTTTAATGTCTCAAAAATAAAACATTAAGATACAACATATGTTCAAAGTATACGAATGAGTAAATTATAGGGAGTACTCGGTAAATTATAGACCACTTCAAATCTTCGTTTTGTAGAGGGATAATCAACTCGGCAAATATCGATCAAAAGTTGAATTCTTGTATAGGTATGCAATTTAAGCACAACAATTGGAATGGGTAGTCCGAATTGGTATCAGATCTATTCCCATGTTCCGAGCTTTCCTTTCTTTTTACCCATTTCTTGGGGAAAGTCTATAAGAACAAGCTTTATTAGTCACTCCAGATGCATGATGCATTCTTGTAACGTGGTCAAACAAAATTGCATACAAAGCCTTACGCAGCCTCAATCTAGAACCACAAAATCAAATTGCATCCAGAAAGAAGGTAACTTCACACATAAAGGTTCACCGAAACTACTCGGTTTTAGGACACAAGTAATGAGCATGATCAATGCGCTGAAAATGTTGCATTGCACCAAACCTGCTGAAAGGCAAACAATGTTTGCCTACAATTTCCTAAATATGTACAATATCATCATATCTCTCCGAAGACAGACGTTTATTACGTTGAAATTATTTTCTTGAAGTCCTTATCGGCAAATTCTTCTCTTAATATTTTAGCAATGACAAGGACGATATAATTACTGTCTAATTTCACTTCATGGGAGATAATATAATGGGTTTAATGTCTCAAAAATAAAACATTAAGATACAACATATGTTCAAAGTATACGAATGAGTAAATTATAGGGAGTACTCGGTAAATTATAGACCACTTCAAATCTTCGTTTTGTAGAGGGATAATCAACTCGGCAAATATCGATCAAAAGTTGAATTCTTGTATAGGTATGCAATTTAAGCACAACAATTGGAATGGGTAGTCCGAATTGGTATCAGATCTATTCCCATGTTCCGAGCTTTCCTTTCTTTTTACCCATTTCTTGGGGAAAGTCTATAAGAACAAGCTTTATTAGTCACTCCAGATGCATGATGCATTCTTGTAACGTGGTCAAACAAAATTGCATACAAAGCCTTACGCAGCCTCAATCTAGAACCACAAAATCAAATTGCATCCAGAAAGAAGGTAACTTCACACATAAAGGTTCACCGAAACTACTCGGTTTTAGGACACAAGTAATGAGCATGATCAATGCGCTGAAAATGTTGCATTGCACCAAACCTGCTGAAAGGTGAAGGAGCTCTTCCACTTTCCAGTTATCAGATTTTCGATAAAAGTAGTCCTTTTGAACTGTTTGAATGACAAGTAGACTCAATTATCCAAGCGATCGTTCATAATGATAGGCGTGCACAAAACGTTCACATTCATGGGCGGATGATATTGTGGGTCACCTACCAGGAGAAGAAGTTCCTCTGTCACTTCCAAAATCATTGTCTTCAGTTTCACTCCCATCTAAACAAAAGTAGCTGTTTTTAACACTCGGCTCCGAACTAGCATTGCTGCTAGTAGCAAGAGGAGAGTCAGCAGCACTGACTGATCTTTTTGTGGTCCCTGATCTCACACTGTAAATAGAAGAAGCAGGAATGTTTGTCACATGCGGGCGAAGGTTACCTGAGATGCTTTGTCTTATATCCTGGAAAAGACAAATTCCAAACCAGATGAGGAATTCCTAAACGAAAAAAGAACTGCATTTCCCTTGATCAGTATCAGTATGTTCATGGTTTTTTTATAAGCACACGAATAAACCTCCATTTAAGATCATTCAACATAATGAATTTCATACAGCTATTAAGTATGGGGCAGAGATGATTTCAAAAGGAATCTAAAGCATAGAGATGCGGCATACCATATGTCTCAAAGCCATATCCAGAGACTTGTTTGAAAGCGTTCTTCCAAAGCCTGAGCTGTCACTGGACTTGCTACCTGGATTAGTATGTGTAGAGTGACTATCATCTCGCTTTGGTGGTGCAAGCTTCCTCATGTTTACTACTCTTTCCACCATTTTTGTTCCAATAAGCACAGGGCTCTCCATGTCGCTGTCATTTCCCCGTGATCTACTCTTAGCTTGAATGTTGTTTCCATTACTATAAGCACTGCCATGAGAAGTTCGTCCCCTAGAAGGAGAGCCTGATTGCTGTCTTGTTTTTCTGTCTGAAACAAAGTTTGTAGAAGATGACCTGGCACTTGGAGCTCCTGGCCTACCCCTCGAGGCAGAAGCAGGCCTTTCTGGAAGTGATGTCCTCAAATTTGGAGGAACATCAAGTGAGAAACCAGGCATCTCAGATGGTTTCCAAGGCCTAGATTTAACTGTTGGAGAACTTCCACGAGATGGCAGTGGATTTTTTGAAATTATGGGACCAGATTTTGGTACTGAAGAAGATCGACCAGGAGGAGCAGATAAACTAGGTGCACTTGATGGGGCTGATGGCCGACTGTTTGGTGTTGCTGATCTTGATGTCGACTTGGAAGTTGGTAAGGAAGGTCTGGCAGTTGGTGTTGAAGACCGAGCAGTGGATCTAGTAGGAGTTGAAGATCGCACCTTAGTAGCCATAGGTTTAGTGGGAGCCAGGGTGGCTCGTGAAGTAGGTGTAGAGGATCTTGAGGGTTTCATTGTCGAAGGTAATGTAGGTCGTGCAGTTGGTGTTGCAGCTCTAGAAGTACCTGATGAAATCCCCCCAGATAATGATGGCCTTCTATTTCCATTGCTTGAAGACTTCTGTCCAGTTGACAAAGTTGGTTGCGCAAGGGCTATGCTCCTTGAAGCAGGTTCTGCCTGGCTTTTAGCTTGCTACATCCCATGATAAAGAAAACAAGGGGACACAAATTTACAAACAGGAAGCAAATCTTGAAAATGGCATCACATTTATAGAGGCCTAGATATGGGGATGTTTGTTTGCCAAAATATTGGGGAATATTCCCAAAATTTTGAGAATCTTTACTTTATTGAGATTTATTGGGGTTTGTGAAAAGTGAAGTGTGTAAGTGTAAAAGTTAAAAATTTTGGAGTTTGTTTGGTTTGTCCGATTTGTTGAGACCCCAAATATTTGGGGTCTCAAACATGCCAATAATCTCGCAAAACTGATTGTTATAAGAAATCTGATGGGACCTGTAAACAAAGAACAAAGTCACAGTCTGCATGAGTCATGTGTTAGCAAGCGGGACATTCATGCTTCCTCCTACCAGGTGACAAGGCCCAAAAGCATCCAGAACTCAAATCAAACAAGGGCCTTACCCCCAATTTTGGAGCAGTGGAACGTGCGTTAGGAATCTCAATCTCACTGAGTACAGTTTTCTGTGATTCTTTCTCCCATAGTGGGGTTCCGGGTGGTGTAAGAAGCCTGAATTCAGAAGAGATTTCCCATTAGTTACCATGCCAAATGACATAATTTTCCCCATAGGGAAAAATAATATTAGTTTATAGGAATATGCCAGACTCATCTCTCTTCTACTATATGTGCTGTGTATGTATATGCATCTATTCTCAATTTGTGAAAGAACAAGAAAAGATGCCGAAGGAAAGGTTATCAACTTCCACTGGTGAAAAAAGGTATCTATTCCACAATCCTAACCAGATGATACGCATAGAGACTACTCCAAAAGCTATTCTTCGAATACTTAAGATGCTCATTTTACCGATATGAGAAAACAGCCTGAAACTAATCTTTTTTCTCCCTCAATTTCTTTTGGAGAAGACACGCTTACTAAGAAACGCGAATGAATAAAGCTTCTTAAAAAACAAAGTAGCTTAATTTTCTTTATGAGGCCATCAACTTCAATCATCATGGTTATCAAAAAGTTAGAGAAGCAAAGCGAAAATGCTCGAGCAACAAAGTGACTTCAGAAAACAGGAATTATTATGAGACTTTCCAAGTGCAATCAAGAACGTGAAAAGTTCCATGAATTTTATTTTTCTTTTCTTTTCTTATCACAAAACGGCATCGACTGATTTGCGTGGGTCCGTCGAAAGGCAACTATCATCCTAAAAACGTAACCTTTTCTTGTTCTTAATTTTCTGCTTTTTTTTCCCACGCACACTGAGTGATATATCAAATTAGGAATTAACTTGCTGCTCATAATTTCTTTCGATCACTCTATCAAGCGATTCCGACATCCAGTTCGAATTTATGTTCAAGTATTTGATCGCCGCAGCCAGAAATCCAACTGAGAAAATCTGAAAAGAGAAACCGAGTAGTTCAGGTTTGAACATTTACCAATCATAATCAGATTTGTCATTTTCCGTGTTCAAGAACTCATCCGCACGGGTCTTGCGGGTAGCCATTGACTCTGCAACAAAACGAAACACTCATCATCATCAACAACCAGAAAAAGCGCAAATTTAGCACATACACAGAGAATGCGAAAGCGGTTTCACAACAATTCAAAACCAAACCGAGTACCACAGAACTACACCGACCTACTGGTAACGTAGCGTTGAGCTCGTCAGATTCCATCTCGCGCCTTCGCATCTGGAAAAACAATGCGAGCTCTTCGTCTCTCTCCTTCGTCACCATTGTATCAGTATGTCTCGAAGAAAGTTTCTCTCACTCTCCCTCCGTTACCTGGTCACCCACGGACAGTCCCACACTCAAGCACAGCTATATTTCAACCCGAACTCGGTAATCTTTTTCAGCCGGAAAAGACGACGGATCCGAAAGCTGAAAGAATCCTCACTAGCATTAAGCTGTAAAAAATTAGAGTTTCAACTTCACGAAGCAACATAAGCCGTTTAGACGGCTTTTTCTTTGCGGGCTCAAGGACTAGTTCATGAGGAAACAGAGCTGAGAGGTAGGGAAAGACAGCTGCTTGTAACGCAAAGAGTTGTAGACAAAACAGAGCAGTGGCATTTAGAGTAAGCCTTTGGAGTTTTTCAAACAGAAGAAGACGAGGACGACCCAAATAGATAGGATTTGAATCGGGAACGAAAAAAAAAAAATTACTTTTAACTAACGATAAGAGAGCGAAAAGACAAAAAGGAAACGGCTACGGATTTAAGCAGAATCACGAAATTGCCATTTCAACGCAGTACAACTGTCCAAGGGGGCAGGGGTAGCACACTGCCCAATACTAATAGAGTCCGTTTTGAAATAAAGAGACTTGTTTACTAACATAATAAATATTAAATTTTTTTATTATAATAAATATTAAAAATTATTTATTTTCATTTTTTTATTAAATTTAATATCCTAAAATTTTAATACTCAAATAAAATTTTAATAAAATTCTTATAAAGTTTTATATGTATTTTTGGCTGCAGATTTTAACAATAAGGAGTACAATTTTGAAATATAAGTTCTTTTATTTATTAAAAATTAGATAATTATTAAAAATTGATATAAATTAGAGATCGAAATATCTATTTTCGAGATCGGTAGTCTATTCTTGACCATATTTGTATAGGAACAATTACGTTCAAAGTTATACCTTAAGGATTAATTTATTAAAATATCAATACTATATGTGCATATATAAGTAATTAATGTTTAATTAAAATAACTTAGAAAAAAAGGATTAATTAAAATAAGAAAATAGTGAGGAAAAACTCTACGGACGATATTTGTGCAATGGTCCTTGTCATGTTTGACAAAACAAGCGAGCATGAGAATCCTTCCCCTTTGTTTAGTTGATAGGTGAGAGAACTTGCTCACTCCCGTGCTTGTGCTTCTTAGTTCTTATAGTCAACACTATTGATTCTAATTGACGTGTCAAACAGGAAATTAACCTAATACAGATTTAAAATATGGCACAGTTTCACATATTGTATGAGGCAGTTAATTCCGTAATGCGGTAGAGATTGAATCGAGATGTTATGATGCAAATCGAGCACAAAATGATATAATAAATATAAAATGTTATAGGATCTGTACTATCTCCATTATTGAGTAATATCAATTTTCTCCATCCCGATATTTCTGACAAGATGGAAATGGAGTTTAAAATGCCTTTATTCCCATCTCGATACTTTGTTTTTAAGATGGATCCAGCTATAAAATTTTAAACGTTAATCATTGAAAATTGTAATATATATATATATATATTTGATCCCACTTTGGACGAACTTGACCGTGATTTTTAATTGTTAAAATTCTGTGTTGGAATTGGTGAAAAAGTAAAAAAAATAAATTTTTTGAATAAATTTTTTTATATTTATTTTAAATAAAAATAATAATTTAATAAGAATAGAAATAATTTTAAATAATTATTTTATTTGAGCCAACATTTTGAGAATCCAAAAACTTGGGTGATGTTCGGTTTGAAGATTTTTGTAGGATTTAGAGTATTTTGAGAATTTTTAGGTGATGTTAGAGTTGTATTGTGTTTGTGTAGAAGTTGTTGAGGTGTAAAAAAATTAATGATGATGTTTAAAGTTTTTTTATTTCGAATTTATTATTTTTATTAAAATAATAATATTTTTAAGATTATTTAAAAAAAGAAAAAAACACAAAACGACGACAATTAGTCAATACTGACACAAAAAATAACAAAGAAAAGCACGAATTTGACGTTGAAAGGAACTGCCGCAGGAGACATGTCAGACCGGATGCAGGGGTCGGCAAAAAATCCCAAATTTGCCCTTTGTTTTTTCTAGTTTTTAGGTTGTGCTGAAGGGAGTTTTAGTAATTAAACATCAACTTTTTTAGGGTAAAAAAAGGAAAAAAAATTATACCGAATCCTTACTTGAAGCTGAAACTCGCCGAACATGATAAAATTTGAATTCAAATCTAACAAAAAAAAAATCACAAAATGAACATGCTCGAAGCTTCCAAACGTCTTACGTCTTGCGCATTAAAGATAACCTCTCCAGTAAACCTTGGACCTGTATTGTGGTCTCTGACCACACATATAAAAGTAAACCTTGACCTGTATTAAGGGATCAGGCTTGTCTGCAATGCCCTAGAGGATCCTGATCCAAAAGTAAGTGGCAAGAAGAATGTATCTTGAACTCCCATAATTAGCATTTTTTCAGTGATAATTCATACATCAAAATCCTCACGAGCACGACCACTTGGTAGTTGGGTTTGGTTCGAAGTTGACGCCGTTTTCGGTGGGTGGGTGGGTGGGGATTAGAATTGGATGCGACTCCTTACAGAGGAATTCAAAAAATCCGGCTTCGAAAAAGATTCCGATTTGCCTGTAAAAGTCTAAAAGATGGACAAAAGGAAAAGATACCCAGATTCAAACGTGGGCTGTTGGAATTCTCGAGATATACCACCTCATCAGACGGCGGCCACAAGTTGGACGCAGAAATTAAGAGGCAGAATTTAAAGTCTATTGTCCGGGGCCTCGTGAATCGTGAGGTTTACAACTGGTCTTCGCCTGAGTGCGGACCCCATTCAAATACATGTTTAAGAAATTAAAACACCAAATCAAACTGGGCCCAACTAGCGAGGACTACTACCAGTCTACCATACGCCTGACGCCTGTCTTCTAAACGACGTCCTAACAATCCTCTTTTCATTTCTTTGAAAGGTCCTCTTTTATCTCGTAGTAGTTCTCACCGGAAGGTCCTGCCATCTAATTCGGAAAATAGATAAATCGAGTAAATAGACCTAGCATATTTTAAATTGCTTCATCTATCTCTCTATCTGAATTGAATTACAAAGTATAATTCAAATAAAAAGAAATTCGTCCATTCTCACCCTCGCACGCAGCACCTCAGGTTGAATAGCGATGTTGATTCGAGGCGTAGCCCAAGTGACACGCTCAATCATTGAAACACACTCCTGCCATATCTTTTGGCAGTCTCCAAGTGATCTCAACCTCTCATCTTCTCGAGGTCACCAGCCATATCTTCTGGTCCATCTCAAGTGATCTCAACCCGTCAATGTCATCTTCTCGAGGTGGCGGAGTCCGACTACTCTTCATCAGAAATGAGAGGGAAAAAAAAAATTGTACCAACTGCGCAGGACTTTGCACATGGCCCACTTGCCTGTCATTCCTCTCGGATACAGTGAGTAAACATCGCATCCACTGGGAAAGGGAGGACTAAATTTGGACATTGTTGGCGAAGTCCTAGACCAACCCAACTCTTTTGGGCCAGCATAAATGGGAGACAACACGAGAAAATAAGAAAAAGGCGGGCTAAATGCATATCTAATGGGCCGAAGGGCTACATGCATGTTTATTCGACAGGCTACACAAACTAATCAACCCACAAGTTTCTCATGTTAAAAAGAAGACAGATGGAAATCATTTGTGAATAGCAGCAACCTGGACGCAGCACTAAGAACCATCTAACAATGCAATAAACGCTGTAATGGATTCAGCTAGAAAACTAGCTCAGGTGAATCGGATTGGTCAAATACAATCTGCAAAAGTCGTCTAAGATGGTCAAAATACTAACTGCCAACCCAGATATGTTGAAAAGAATGTACAATTAGGCATCGTCAGCGTCGCTTCCACTAACTTGAGATTCCTGACTTGACAAGTAGTTGCTTCCATCAGGACCCAACACCTTAAACCTGCTCGATAATAAAACGGAGGTCACTCCAAAAGCTATAGTGCAAAAGTCACAAAGACTAATCTCTCAAGTCTCACCTCTCGAGGATAAATCTCCCTTCCTTGTACTTCTGGCTTTTCTCATGTGCAGCCTCCTGACATGAGTAGAACAATTAAAGATAAACCTTCAAAAAGATATGTGGACAAGTACACGAAAATATAATAATAAGGACGATATAAGCCATTAACTGTAAAAACAGATCTTACATATTTCCACCCCACAAGAGAGCCACATCCCACACAAAAAATGTCGACAACAGTGTGCAATCCGGTAATCATCAGGCGTTCTTCTTGCTCTCCTACTGTCACATTCACGCTGGGAAAGCAAAACGTTACTTGAAGCTTCGATATGTAAAATTGCAAGATGACATAAGCGATACATGAGCCTGCCTAGGATGCAAGTGACAATGAGATTGGCCATCCACCAATCAATTTATCCACAAAGGAGGACTGGCTGGCTCAACCATGTGTATTGTTGTAAAAGGATACGTAACACTGCTAAAGAGGATTAAGTAACACTGTTAAAGAGGATTAAGTAACACTTTATGGAAGTAGCCATCTATTCTCTAGTGGCAATAACAAATGCTCATTTAAGCAGCCCCCCATACAAATTTAACCAGACTTTCTGTAGGACATGTACAAGATGGAGTAATGGTTTAAACCGATAACTAGGGACGAAGCTAGGAGTCTATTTAAGGGGGGCCATTTTCGTAAAAATACACTTTGTGTATCTTTGAAAAAATAGCTTCTTGACCTAAAGGGAGAAGTGAGATTGTGCTGAATTTGGGGGGCTTGGATAACCCCATAGATCCGTCCCTGCTGATAACCAGTCTAGTTAAATTAATCAAGCAAGCATGTCTAATGACATTTGATTGATGTTGTACCAATATTCAGACAATTGTATCTAATAATATTTTCATTGTTGCACCAAAAGTGATGCTCCTTCCCGCACTTCTGTGCTTGACATTTATAGCCAATAATGACATAATTGAAAAAAGTGATTCTAGTTGCCACACTTATGTATTGAGAAACAGATGCAAAATCAAATAACACTTACACTTTATCAAAGAGATAAGCCTTTCCATGCCTGGAGTGGAAAGACTGCGAAACAGAAAACACACTGTTAGAGCATCTGCATACTGGTCATTCTTTCCGATATTGTGGAATGCAGAAACATAAAGGCAATACATTCACCTGCACGAAGACAATATACTAACCGTTGTCTTTCCTAAGGACCCAAACATTTTTATTATGATAATTAGACAGATTATTTACTTGCCATGAAAGATTAGCCTGATCATTTCAAGTTTTCAACAAAAAACAAAAGGATTGGGTCAAAAAAGCCTCAGATCTCTCATGGATGACATAATCAGAGGATCATACAAAAGCCTTTAATAAGAAAAAAGACTCGTATGCCTATAGGAGACCGTATAATTATAGATATGAGAAGCACTAAACCAAAACTAAACCCACTCCTATGTTGCTCTCTTTGCATAGTTAAAGCATGAAAACAGTCACACAGGCTTTCCTATCAAGGTGCAACAGTAAAACCATATTTTTACACAACCTCCTAGTGAGAATAGTAATACACGGTATATACCATTTATGAGGTAAGGTACTTGAATCAACATTGAGCATCCAATGCAAACCTTCGGCGATGCACCCTCAGGATGTTTGAACATAATAGGTTAAGGCATGAAAGCACAACAAGTAACTGGGTCATTTGGAATTCTTCCATAGACGAACAAATATTTAAGGGGAAGAAAAAGAAAACAGAAACTCCATATCAACACAACGTCTCCAAATTAATATTCCAAGTTTCCTTTCCTTCTTGCAGTACGTCAAACGTAAACAATTTATGCGATTTATCCGTGGAGGGTCCTCCTTGAACCTTATATCTGATTCCTTGTGGGGGAAGTTAGCACAAAGTTCTACAAATGTAACACCTTAATATAATCACAACAATGCATCCCTCGACATAACGTTACGAGCATTAAAACAGATAGCAGAAAGATACAGCAATGGGCTTATTGCATTGTAGGGAAACGAAGCAAAACCTTAGAAATAGTATCGTCAGAAAGGGCAAGGTGAGTTCGGCAGTGCTTGCAGCTATAGAAGCTTCCGTCGAGAGTGATCACAAAGAGCCTTCCCATCTCTCAAATTTTGACCACTCGCGCAGACAATCAAACTTCGTCTCTCTCTCTCTCTCTCTCTCTCTTCCCTTCAAAAATCATCGTAAAACCGATCTCCATGTTAGAAAAAAAAGAAGCGTTAAACAAACAAAACCCATAAGATAAAATCAAGCAATGTTGACGAAAAGGAATCTATAAGACTAGAAGATTTCGGAAAATCAAATAGATGGGCTATTACAATGCAGACTTGGATTTGACGCAGAGAAAGAAATCCGAAGAAAAAAAAGGCAGATTGAGAGTTGGGTTTCATTTTTTCGATCTTTACCAGCAGTAGTTACAGAGAGATGACGAGCGCAACTGAATCGTACCATTGAGGGGAGGACGAGTGTCCCTATCTATGTACTTTTTGTTTTAAGTCCTTTTTCGAGCGAAATGAAATTGGGTCTCCATTAAAGAGGCCTGACCAGTGACGACACTTTTTCTTTTAATAGGTTTTTTTTTAAGATATAAATGCAAAATCAGGACGTAAAAATCTTTTTAGTCCATGTGATATGAAAAACATCGATTTAGTCTATGTGATTCTATTTTTGTTTGTTATTGGTCCTCCATCAGGGAATGATTTTATCACTTTCTGAAATCACAGAGACTAAATTGATGTTTTTTATATCACAGGGACTAAATCGATTTTTGCTTATAACACAGGGACTAATTTTACATTTATCTTTTTTTTTTTAAGGCAACTTGGGAAAACTGAAATAAGGGAAGATAACAACTCTAGCTTTAAGCTTAAGATAAATAAGCAAATTTATAGCGGTCAACTCACACATCTTTTAAAAGTGTCTAATCTTTTGAAGGAATAGTGTCAACTTATAAATCTACAAGTTTACCAATACTTAGTCAATGTGAAACTTTCTTTTTCTAGGCAACTTGGGAAAGCGGGGAACAAGGGAAGACAACTACTTTGACTTCAAGCGTAAGACAAACAAGCAAATTTACATCGATCAACTCACGCATCCTTCAAAAGGATTTATCCTTTGAAAGAAGTGTGCTAACTTATAAGACTACAAGTTTGCCAATACTTAGCCGGTGTGAGATTTTCTTTTTCTAGGCAATTTGGGGAAGCGGGGAACAGAGGAAGACAACCATTTTGGCTTCAAGCGTAAGACCAATAAGTAAATTTACAACGGTCAATCTACACATCCTTCAAAAAAGTCTATCTTTTGACAGAAGAGTGCCAACTTTTAAAGGCTTTTATCTTCACTTTAGATTGTTATTTTTAATTAAATAATTTATTTTTTTATGTACGGCAAACCACTGGTCAGACCGCGATGGAATGCATATAGGAAAATGCCAGAGCTTATAGGAAAATTCTGAAAAAAAAATTATAGTAATCTGGAGTAAATTCAATCCCGATGCCCGGCAAGGAAGGGCTACAGCTACGTCAATAGTTGCCCTCTACCGACCTTTTGATATTCTCCCAAAAAAATCAATCCATATTCAGTGAAATATATCGTAATCGCTCAAAAAATAGCCAATTGCTTATAGGGCCCACCACAAGTCCCAAAATCCTGACTCCACCCCAACTAAAAGTAATGGTACAAGAGGATTCCTTCAACAATCCGAGTCCGATGATTCCACAGCACTAAGCCACTAACCACAAAAGGGCAATAATATTGGAAGACAAATAACTCGGGAGGCTCAGAGCAGCAATGAAGAACTCAATTTATAGTGGAACATCCGCCTATCCAGTTCTTATACTTTTTTTTTTTCTGGAATATCCAGTTCTTATACAAATACTCATCTTCATCAATTTCGCCACAGCAATTGGTTTTAACTACGAGCACAAAAGTAGAGCTTGACCAAACATGTTGATTAAGTGCTTGTTGCATTTGAGGATTCTTATGAATGAATTAACAGCGTCAATAATACAAAAAAAATGGAGGCAAAACAAGCATAACTATCCTAGAACTGCCCAAAATTGCAGAGGGAAACATCAACAGTTATTGAGGGTGTAGACAGATGTCACAAAAAAAAAATGCTTGCCTCGGCAAAGGAAGACACATGAATCGCGAAATAAATAACCTCAGTAAAATGAGATCTGGGGTTGAAATACAATTAGAAAGAAGAAACTCTTTCCTGAGGATATCTTCTCTCCACTACACCTATTCTTTGAGGAGGCCACACGATGTGGGTCGCCCTTCCTTGGATTAAACCCAGAGGAATCTGTCAATAAGAGCATGCGCAGGTTAAGCAAAGAATTGAGAAGGTGAAGGAAGAAAGAGCATCCGCATGCAGACTGCTAAATAAGCTCAAATTTCAGCAAAATGTTGACTCTTCAATAAAATAAAGCATGTTCAAATGGATCTCTCAATGACACAATTTACATTTCACTTCAATCATATACACCTCAAAGTTCTGCATAATGTTCCAAGTAATGACAACTATGATCTGGTCTTCCATTAAGTCTAGCAATAACCCTAGGAATTACTGCTTTTTGAAGCTATATGAAATGATAATCCGTTGAAGTTGCACGTTTAAACAACAGAATTCTGGTTTCCTAGCTCATGGAACTTGTTGATCTAATCTTTCATTCCAGTATTATGGTAAGTCCCTCAAGGGCAATATAGTCTCAAGCTGACGTAGCATGAAAACAAGAAATATAACTCGAACATAGTTCCTAAATAAGTTAAACTGCGCTTCCATTATGCTATTATAAGTGTAGTGGCTATATATAACTGCTTTCTTGATCAAAAAGCATATTGTCCAGAAATAAAGTTGTTATTTATGGTGTTTCTTCTCATATATGGAAGACTTGACCACAAGTATTACCAGGAAGCTTGCATTATCTTCCTTTTGAGTTGTTCCTTTTCCATATTGAAGTGCTATATTCCAACCAACGACAAAAACAGTTGAGAGGACAACTTACTGGGCCAAAGGATCTGGAATCCATGCTAGAAGCTGAATTATCACCCTCAACCCAACAATGTCCTTCTGGAATCTTCACAACATCATATGAATTATGAGTAGTTCCAATCCAGTCACCTGGTAAGGCAATTATTCTCTTTATGTATTTCTCCTTGTGATTACTTGGGGAGCTGCAGAGGATTGCAACTACGATAATATCATAATGCAGCATTGACATGTCGGCATCAAAAGGACAATTTAAAAACAATCATAAATAAATCATCACACACTTGGTACACTCAGTTACATCTTACAAACATAAGCAAGAGGAGGACAATAAAAAACCAGATATAAAACATTGCAGCATAGATGGTGGCAGCTTTAATATCCTTCAAAGCAAAAGATATAAGTCAAAGATGCTGTTAAGAACTACCTACGATGCACACAAAAACCGTCCCGTACAACTCATCTCTCCTAGAAAGTAGGCTCTTCATCATCAATAGATCAAGCCCGACAAACTTTGACTTAACACACTCTTTTTAACTACTCATGCACAAGAAAACCAATATCACCTCAGAGAGGCTAATGAAAATTGGAAAGTGGGGACTCACTCGCATTTTGGCTGTAATTTATTATAATCAATTAGCTTAATATACTGAAGTACGCTGAGTTATTCCCAAGTTCACCCAAACGAAACAATGAATCTAAATACCATGGCTTGTGTTTTGAGTACGGTTTGCTCTACTCAACGAGCCAAGTTATGGCAATCTAACGTAGATTAGTACTTGATCATTGAGCCAGACTTCACTTAACCTCAAATTCAAATTAAGTATGAATGCACTTTTATTGTCAAGACAAACAACTATCAGCCCTTAACTCAACTTGGCTTAGCTTACTACACCATGAAGCCTACCAAAAGATACACTAAACAAGATTACACTATCTCCAGAACACCTAGCACATGAAGTGTACATTCACATTCAATTATGTAAACCAACTTTTCGTGTAGCATTTGAGTTAAGAATCTGTTGTCAAATATGTAAAGGAAGGTTGCAGCAGGAATATGTTTTCACCCTTTTTTCTCAGTCATGTAAGAATGATATCGTTGCACTTAAAAGGGTTGGATTACTTGGCGCAATCTGGCATTAACCTCCTTTCCGATGAAAATCACACAAATGCCCAACAGAATGTAAACCCCAGGCAACCAAACCATTTCACTTTTCGTCAAATGACTCATATCGCATCACTGGTTATTTTCTTCTGGAATTTCTGTCAAAGGTATAACCAGATCATCAAGAATCAAGATGTGCCAAAATTTATACGAGTTGATCTATCTAGCTTGATTTCAATGGCTTTATTGACCACATTTCGATACACATCACAAGACACTTCAATTTTACTGACAATGTATATCACATCAGCAGACTTGTATTACAGATGACACCTAACAAATATGGAGTTGGCATAGAGAAGGAAAATGCATCCCCATAAAGACTAATTTGTCGAAGAAGCAATCTCAAAAAAGCACGCCAAATCTCCAATTTCATGTACCTCAGATCTTTTCACTTATGAAAATCCAACACAACCTTAAATAACATAATACTATTTTCAAGTCAGAGAGAGGGGGGGAGGGGAGAGGTGAAGGAGTTTTACAAGGTCACAGGACAATGGAAAAGATGGCTAAGCTCAAACTCCAAAGGAAGCAAATCCAATAGAGAGGAAGGAAGAATGCAAGTAACGGATATAAGCATCCTAGCGTAGTGTGAAAGGATTGTGATGAAATTTAAAAGTGGAATGAAAAGTCTACACTAGCCTTCAAAGGGGCCATGGCACATTTATTGACCCTATGGATTCCAAGAACCACTCAATCTTGCAACCACCTGTACTAGCCCCCACCCTTCTCTAAGCAAAACTTAAAAACCAACAGTTACAACAAATCCCAAATTATCTTCTTCACCAACTATCCTCTTTCTAAAGTTGTTATTCATTTTGTTCCGACTTTTAGTCAACATACAAACACCAAAATTGAAAGAGAATGCCAAATCACAAGGGAGAAAATTGATATTAAGCCAAAAGACTTCAGCACATAGGCATTTCTTAGCACACAGGTTATTAGATTGCTCAAAAACGAGGCCAGAATACCTTAGCTCTCTCATACACCCCAACACCCCCCCCCCCACAAAAAAAAAATCTTATAGGCAAGCATTAACGTAAAAACGCTGTCAACCAGAAGGCTAAACAGAGGGTCGTTGCAGCATTTTTCAACTTCAACACAAAACTTAGGTACAATAAAAATCTGTAGCACCATGATACTCGAATTCATGATAGATTTCATTATTTTCAAATACTGCTGCATTTTTATATCAAGTTCCACGTCGTTGACAGAGCACAGACCCCATGTCTGCCTAGAGCCACCAGAGTAAATGAGCTATTAAAGCAACACCAAAGGAAGAACAACGTACCGGAAAACTACAACATCGCCATGTGAAAACTTGTATTTTTGGAGGCAAAACTTCTCCACCATCAAGTAGTCATCTGCAGCGACACCCATAATCAGACCAAAAAATTCCAGCCTTGCAGCCTTTAATCTCTTTTTCAAAAAACATACCCGTAAAAGTGCTGGTTCGAGGATTAAATGTGGGAGCCATTGAGCCACCGCGCACAGGAACTATACTTGCATATCGATCGGAAACAGTGAGGCCAACGAGCCCAAAGGTGAAATACTTGTTTGCAACATCCCATAAAAGATTTCGAGTCCCCATGTCCAACTTTCCTCCGATACATACATATCAGGTGCAAAATCGAACCCTCTGCGCCAACCATCGATTTATTTTTCAGCACTAGAAGTCTAGAACAGAGTTCTTGCTACAGAGTACAGATTAATGCTATAAAAAGGGAAAACCACAAGTCCTATGTTGTGTTTTCTACTGACAGAGAAATTAGCGAGAGCTATTCCAGAAGACTGATTTGTATGAAGCGAAAGCCGCCAAGAAAGAAGTATTAACGAAGAAGAATAACCAAGCATTTAACGAGGTAATTTACCTGGAAAAGGAAAATAAACAAACGATGCGCGAAACGATTCGTGGTAAGTTTACCTGGAATAGATTATTAGACATCTACGGACAGGAGAGAAATGCTAGGGTTTTTCCTGTTCGATGTTCATGAAACACCAGAGAAAAACCCTTTCCTTCACGCGACCGTCAAGGGGCCGTTCTTTTGTTTCTAGCTTTTTTATTTTTGGTATTTTTCTGGGTAATTTTTATGTATATATTTGGAATCTGGTTTCTTCTAGCTTTTTTATTGGTATTTGTTTCCTCACTGAAAGTTGAAACCTTCCCCTATAAATTTTTTTTCTTTTAAAAGGGAAAAAAAACAAAAAATGAGGAAATTCAATGGGTGAAAAAACTTTGAGTTGACATAAACGTTTTGGCTTTGGTAATTAGGTAAAGGGGAATGTTGGGTATCTCGCCCACACGTCCCACCAGCGTCTCGTTGGTCGACGTGGAGGTGGGCCCCACTTCCAAGACACGGCCGAGAACAGACAGAAGATGAATGGATTCAGCTGACTCGGTGACTGACTACAACTATGGTCTCTCGAACGTGTACCCATTTGTTCGGAACAATCCCAATTCCCAACCACCCACCCAAAAAACTGGATTCCAACCAAAAAGAAAAAAGCAGCACCAAAGAAGAAACGAGTGGAATGATTGAACTAATTGTTGATTCATATTGTTTTCTTGTTGTCGTACGTAACTAGAGAAGTACGTTTTATTTCCGTTATGCAACATGTTTACTGAATTTTAATCTAAATCATTTTTCTATTACATAAATGGGCCGGGGAATTTGGAACAATAAGAAAAATTGCCTATATATCTTTTTAGAATTTGATTTGAAGACCCGATTTTCTAATTCTAATTTTAAAACTTGAGTTTTGCATTTTGCTGTTTCTTCCCTTAGATGCTGATTCATATCTCGTGTTAAGTCTATTGGTTTGGGTCTAATTATGTTATATTAACACTCAGTGGCGTATCTAGGATGTAAAATGAGGGGGGTCGAATTTCTAAGGCAAAAGTATCAAAAAAAATTTCCACATAATATAAAAAGTGTCTTAAAATTACAATATCACAAATTAAGAACAAAAAACATTAAAAATAATGAAATACACTTACTAAACTATTTGCTAATACTGAGAGATGGTAATTGAATCCTACGGGCCTTCATCTTCTGAAAATGTTGTAAAATGACTTCGTTCTCAATAGTGTCAAAAATTTCCCTCTCAATGTATACTACCATGCTATCATTCATCCATTCATCTCCCATCCTATTTCGCAAATCAGTCTTAATAATCTTCATTGCAGAAAATACTCTCTCAACGGTTGCAGTCGCAACCGGTAAGACCAATGCTAACTCAATAAGACGATAAACCAATGGAAATACGATATTCTTGCCACTCTCAACCATCTTCATAGCAAGACCTCCAATATCTTGAATCTCAGAAAAATTATCATTGCTTCTAACATCTTGAATGTAGGTCTGAAGCTGATCTCTAAGAAGTATAAGTTCAATTGCTGAGAAATCATCTGGATAAAATTGAGCAAGGCGATATAACTTAGTATGATCAAATGCCTTGAATGAGTTCCTTGGATCAAGACATGCTATATAAAGAAGTAGTTCTGTATTTGCTTCATTGAAACGATTATCCATCTCCTGAGAAATCAAATCAATAACTTGGCAAAACACTTCCACACGAAAATGATGCCAATAAGTAATTGTTTGCCCTCCACACCTCGAACTACGAATTGGTACAAAGTCTTCCATATTAGGCACAACGATGGCCTTAGTCTCACAAAAAGTTTTCACTTCTTCTAAAAACTCATCCCATCCCATCTCCCTCAAATTTTGCAACCGTGTCTTCACAACTTTTACCAAAGACATAGCATTAACAATGTCTTGATCCTTTCGTTGTAATGCCAGTGACAATTCACTAGTAATTCCCATTATGTTTTTCAACAAATGCATAGTGAATACAAACTCAAAGGTTTCCATCTTATCCATTAAACTCATAGCCATGGATCTTTGATCTGAGAGAGTACCTTCCTCTTTTATGCCTTTAAGCACTTCCAACACTGATGACCACATACTGAAGAGACGGAGTATTGTTATGTGGTGTGAACCCCAACGAGTATCACCTACAATATTATGGAAATTAAAAACCTATAAACAAAGAAAAAAAAACTAAAAAGTTTAAAGCATTAAAATGAGATATAGTAATCAAGGAGTATCACCTGGTCGTGCGAGACTAGTTTCTTGATTTTTACCCTTTCCACTAGATTTCTCTTCATTCTCTAACTGCTCCACTATCTTCTCATGTTGGGATTGCCGAAGGATATCTTTCCTTTTACAAGAAGCTCCAACCATAGTTACAATCATAGAAACATAGTTAAAAAAATCACCAACTTGTAAATTATTCTTTGCAATAGCTACCACAGCCAGTTGAAGTTGGTGAGCAAAACAATGGATATAGAAAGCAGAACGATTCTCACTCAAAATGAGCGACTTCAATCCATTGAACTCGCCTCGCATGTTTGATGCCCCATCATACCCTTGACCTCTCAATCTGGATATTGATAACCTGTGTCTTGCAAATAATTTGTCTATAGCAGCTTTTAAAGATTTTGAGCATGTGTCAGTAACATGTTCCAGACCAAAAAACCGTTCAATCACCTGTCCACTTTTGTTCAAATATCTCAAAACCACTGTCATTTGCTCCTTCACTGAACTATCTCGAGATTCATCAACCATAAGAGAAAAATAACTGTCCCCAATATCTTTGATAATGACAATTGTGGTCTCCGCTGCACAAGCATTCACCATTTCCTTCTGAATAGTTGGAGAAGTCATTTGGTTGTTTCCAGGAGCATTTAGATTAATTGTCTTAGCAACCTTTTTTTTACGTAAGCTGTACCATTTCAAAAGCTCACGAAAATTGCCCTGCCTCAATGAACTCTCTGACTCATCATGACCACGAAAAGCCAATCCTTGGCCCAAAAGAAAACGAATGCAATCTAAAATTGCTGTTAATCGAATGCGATAAGCATTCTCTTGCTCGTGCTCATGTGCGGATAATATGTGTGACACACTTTGTCGCTGATTCATGAGTACTTCACATTTTTCTCTAGCTTTATTGTGAGCACTATCGTGTTTGCCAACATGTTCATTAAATCTCTCCAACGCCTTTTTCCAATTATCAAATCCCTTAGATATAAACACATCTCCCCCGGATTGTGCTCCTTTAGGTTGCCCAAATAAATAACACCACAAACAATAAGCTGCATCCTCTGATACGCTATATTCTAACCATGAATAATCTTTGTACCACACCTCCCTAAAACCTCTCAAATCCTTCCCAAATTTCTTCTTGGGAAAAACATGGCCACGAGGTTGAAAAGCACCTTTGATCAAGTACTCTCTACGCACTTGATCCTGAATCCTAGGATCATACGAATCAATAGGTTTACGCAATCCTGGGTCAGAAATAATATCATCCGAACTCAACAAAGGGCGAGGTCTTTTCGAACTAGAATCCTCGTTAGAAATGGTAGCCACATTAGGAGTGTTAGATGACTCCATACTTCGTGGTTTTTTTATAAAAAACCGCTCCATTATCTAAAAAAGAACAGAATAAAATCCAATTACCTTAAATGACTAAATTGAAAAATTAAAATAAACTAAATAGTCTAGAGGTAATGAAAGCAACAAATAGCACTATAAATAATAGCATCAACCCTAAATTCCTAAAATTTAATTAAACTAAATACTAGATAGGTTAAAATCAAATTACCAAATGAAATTTGAATTTCACATAATTAAATGAAATCAGTGATGTTTACCACATAGAAGAATACGCTAAATGAAATCAGTGATGTTTACATATACTCTCAACTTATATTGTACTTATGGTCCATTCTCTCCTTTTGCTTTAAGAAAATCATATATTTATGATTTTTTTGCCAGTGAGCAGAGTATGCAGAATAGGATTTTATAAGACCCACTTGTAATCTCGTATAGGCCAAGTTTGAGAAGGAAAGGGGGGAGTGATAGGGTTGTCATGTTGTTATGGTGGGTGACTAAACAACCACCTTGAGCTCACATGCCTTCTTTATGTGACTGCTAGCCCAGATTTAGAAAATATCTACATCTTCCTTGAGTAAAGACATTTTTATATCCTTTTGCTTTTTTACATCAATTGGAATTCAGCTGCATCAAAATACTTGTTCACAGAATGACAGAAAATAACCTTTTGCTTTCAACCAGTCTTTTTACATGATTGTAATCTTCTTTAATCAAACAAACCAATTTAATTTCTTTTCTTTTCATATAGAAAGTAATTTGATCGAGCTTGGAACCTTCCTCGCAGTACTGATCCACTTTAACATATCTATATATGATGTGGAAAAGGAAAATCATGAAATATATCAGCCAATGTCTTGTAGCAGCGTCCGAAACAAGGAAACAAGGAAAAAATGTCTTGTAGCAGCGTAATTCTAGTAGAATTCTTTTATAGACATGGAAATATATAACTAATTCATCTTTGACCACAAAGCATCAATTACATGGTAGGCACAAATAACCTCAAAGCCAAGACAGCAGTGGCATTTCCAAATTCAAATCCTATCATCCTATCAGCAATATAAAATTACATATAGTAGCTTGTTGAACCCAGTTATCTTCAAAAAGTGCCACAGACATGCCACTTTCAATCGGATGCTAATGGGGAAACCAAAAACTCATCACAAGTGCTGTATATCAGCCAAAGAAAGATCATAAACCTTAGACAAAAATACAATATGGTGGAAGACAATGGACTAATCCAATTTCTAATGAACTTCAACTCATATTGGGAGGTTCACTCATGGCTTTAAAAAAAATGACAGTGCAGAAACAAGTTGCAAAACAAAATCAGGTAGGAAAAGGAGAACTTCACATAAGGAGAGAACAATCAGGTTTTGGAAGTTGCTGAGGTGTGGGTCAGAATCCAATTCACAGAGACTGCAAGATATTGGTCTCTAAATCTTTTAGAAATCATAAACAGAGAAAAGGAATGCAATTACACGAAACTGAAGGGCCCAATGTATCACATGGAACTAGTCTACTAGTCCTAGAACCAACTCTACAAAATCTGAAATCCAGTCTATGGGACACTCACAATTCGATAGACTAGGGAATCTCACAATTCACAGATGAGCTTATTAAAAAAGAACTGTTAAATGTATAAAGCAAATAAAACCAAATCTAAGGGCAAAATAAATCTGGATTCATCTGGAGCTTCATGACATAGAACTAAAACCAAACCTAAAAGGAAATAAATCTGGAGCTTCATGACATGTATACAAGGGCAAAATGTCTTACATAGAACTAAAACCAAATCTACAAAACTGAATTCCAATAAAACTATAAAAGCGACATCTTCGATTCATTCATCTACACAAAAGTGAACCACATTCTCCGTCACTGGGCAGTGGGCTTACCTGAGTTGGGCGGCGCCGGCGGGCGGCGCAATGGCCCAATACCAACATATATTCTCATACCAAAAATATTACAACACAAACACAACCTTAAATTAACCGCGACCCAAAACATATGTCCTGCATAATACCTTTTTAGGACGTTTTTATTTGCGTTCCAAAGAACGCTCATTTCTTTTATATATATAAAAAACTATTAAGCAAGAAATTCGATAATTGGAATACGCATCAAAGTGACAAAGTTAATTGTTCGCAACATGAAATATTAAAAAAATATTTGAAAAATAACGAAACTAGCTAGCAAGATATTAATATTTTAAGTGAAATAAATACAAAATAAAATGCACAATAAAATAAATTGGTTGTCCCCTATGTCGTGACTCTAGCCGCCTCATGAAGTTTTGCATATGATCCTCTGGCCGTGTTTCCATCTCTTGTCTGAACAGGTCCTGCAATTGCTTCTGTTCATCCTACAGCTCCATTAACGCATTTTCTATCTCTGCTTGCTTGGCCACTAATTCTTTGTAGTCCCCCCTAGCAACTTGCATCTTCTTGATCTCTTACCTCGCCTGCACCAACTGATTAGCAGATACCTACTAGAGGTCGACAAACCAGTCATTGGGACACAACAAGACCACTACAAAAGGTGATGGCGGCTTTTACTGGAGGAAAGACGATCAAAGCAACGATTCGACTCCTTAGAGAAAACCTTCAAGCAATTTAAAACTATCAACCTGTAACTTATAGATTTGGCTTTGCTCTTATAACAAATCACTATGCCCAGTCATCAACATAAAATCAGAGGGAGAGGGTTTCTGAAGCTAAAATGAATTGTTAAAATTTTAGGGTACGAGATTATGAAAAAATAAATATAATTTATGAAAACTGATGAAAAATTGAAGAGATAAGATTTGAAGAAATATTATAATAAAAAATAATTTTTTTAATCAGTTCCAAAAATTCAATTCCTCCGGGCCTGTTCAATTCCCTTTCCATAGAATGTAAGTCACGCTCGCGTCAATGTTGACCGACTGCAAAATTTCTTTTTCAAATGGTCTATCGACGCGTTGGCGTATTGACTGATTGGGCGATTTTCAGCCAGGTGAGTCTCTATTTATGCTGGAAAAACCCAAAGCTTCGTTATGTTCGACGACCCCGTTTTATGTATTGCGCGTACGTAAGGAGCTCCTTTGTCATTATTTTCACCGACAGCTCAATTATATTCCTTGCAATGTGAAATGGATTCCATCGGCTTCAGTTGTCCCTACCAGGCTACCACGTCCACGACAACGTAAGAGAGTGAGAAAAGATGGATCACGTCCAAGACACCGCCGAGAACAGACAGAAGATGAATGGATTCAGCTGACTCGGTGACTGACTACAATTATGGTCTCTCGAACGTGTACCCATTTGTTCGGAACAATCCCAATTCCCAACCACCCACCCAAAAAACTGGATTCCAACCAAAAAGAAAAAAGCAGCACCAAAGAAGAAACATTCTTAATTCCCTTAGATGCTGATTCACATCTCTTGTGTTAAGTCTATAGGTTTGGGTCTAACTATGTTATATTAACACTCACATTGGTGGCTTCTTTCCAATATGAGACAACATTTTTACCTTAGATCACATGTGTATATTCAATGTGTCCTTTGAATATGTGTAGATCAATCAAGTCTCATCTTTTACTGAAAGCCTTACATTACATCGTTAGCCCTTAAACATAGGTGCAGATATGGTTAATTTTCACTTAGTTGTTTGACAACTCTTCGAAACAAGTTCAGATTTTCAGTCTCCTCATATGTTGTTAGCTAAGGCCTAAGGGGATTAGATAGGCGCAGCAGCAGTGTATCTTTTTCTTTTTTCTTTTTTCTCGGCAAACCAACCACATAAAATTAGGCAAGCAAATAGCACCAATGTGTTTGGATGGATGTTGGAAATTTTGGAATTGTAATTAATGTTAATGATTGAATTGTCTTGAATGACTTTTGTGGAAAATAATAAGGTTGAAAAAATTTGACTTCTTCCGCCAACCATGGGTATTTCCCTGTTTTGCCTTTTATGTTTTTTTTTATTTGTTTTGGGTGGTGTTTGTTCTTTAAAATTTTGGAAATATTTTTAAAATTTTTAAAATTTTTTATTGTGTTTGATTGTGTAAATAGTAAAAATAGTGAAGTCTGTTTGGATGAATGTTGAAAATATTATAATGGTAATTAATATTAATAATTGTATTGTCTCTTTGACTTTTGTAATGATTATGAGGAAGTTGACTTTTGTTAGCCGAATTTCTTGTTTTTGGGGTTTATTGATTTGTTTTTTTTATTTCTTTTGATGAGGCGCCGCCGCGCCAGACATCCTTTTTTATTCTTATTTATTTGTTTTTTTTTTCTTTTGGTGAGGCGCCATGTGTGTTACCGGCAACAATTTAGTTTTTTTATTTTATTTCTTTTATAAGCGTTGAACATGTATGTTATTGTTTTTTTTTTCTTTTTTTTTTTCTTTGCATGCCCCATTTTGTCCAAATATTTTCGTTCATCAATATTTTCATTCGAAGACGAAGTAATAAAAAATTGAAGGTCACAATTTTACGTTTTCTATAACTATCATATAGGTATTGCATCGATAGTAGTCCGTAATTTTTTTCGTGTGTATAATTTTGTTGCTATTTTCTAACTATAAATTTAAATATTTAACTGAACGTGTAAAGTGAATTTCTCATTAAACACACCAAAATCCCTAAAAACCTTCGTTTTGGAAAAAACCCGTCTCACATTTTTTCCATAATAATAAATGACCATTATTAAGGTATATTGCATGCCACCACATCATGTTCGCAATCTCATCCATTTTTGCCCGCATCGCTATTGCACCCTCATCTCTAAAGTTTATACCAGCGCCACGCTGTGGTTGCCCTTCTTCATTGCTCGTTCCTGTCTCACCCCCACAGCATTTGGGTTACTCCATCGTCTGAAAATGTCATCATTCTCAGCTCCAACTAATTTGATGAAGTTGTGTATAACACAACACGCTACGACCATTTTCGCTTGGGTTCGCAATCTAAAATTCGTCATATGTTTTAGCATTTTGAACCGCGATTTCAGCACCGAAAACGATCACTTAATTATGTTCCTTAATGAGTTGTGGTTGTAATTAAACAATTCTTTAGGTCTTCTTGGGCGCCGGCAGTGTTGAAACTTTGAAGATGATACCTCTCTCCCTTATATGGTGGGAGGTACCCTTCCATACATGGATACCAAGAGTCCACGACATAATATTTTCCTGCAATATTTATTTTTCAGTATACTTATTTAGTTATTTATATGCCAAAAAAAACATGTCAATGCTGAAAACTGCATTACCTAATGGTGGGTGAGGAAATCCCTGTGCAGAATGCATTGCATCGAATAAGATATGTATATCATGCGCAGATCTTTCCCAGCCACTATATACGAAAGTGTATAGCATGTCGAAGTCACAAATGCACAATAAATTTTGGGACATGTCGCTCTATCGATTGTAATACGCCGGCTGGATATTATGATAAACCCCAGCATGAGCGATGTGTGTCCCGTCCATTGCACCGATACAGTCCTGGCCGAAAAAATCATCGCCAATACATATATTAATACTTTTAATAGTGTATTACCCGAAACCACATATAAATGAGTAATGGTGAGTAACAACATACGTACCTTAAACCAAGGGTCGTACTTTGGGTTTCCTTCAATCTGTGGATGGATGCCGTCAATGTGTCGTGGCCGTATAATTCCGGGGGCCAATCTTAATAAAGCATCCATAATTTTATAGAGTTGCGCATTCACCGTCTGAGCAGAATGCTGAAATCGATCCATAACTTCTCGGTGAGTGTCTGCGTGACCCATACGTACCTTAAACCAAGGGTCATACTTTGGGTTTCCTTCAATCTGTGGATGGATGCCGTCAATGTGTCGTGGCCGTATAATTCCGGGGGCCAATCTTAATAAAGCATCCATAATTTTATAGAGTTGTGCGTTCACCGTCTGAGCAGAATGCTGAAATCGATCCATAACTTCTCGGTGAGTGTCTGCGTGACCCATGATTCTCATAAATATGCATAATGCCTCCTCCATTTCCACACGTGGAGTGGGCACGTATTCGCCGACTGTCACTAACATGTTGGCTAGCAATCAAAAAACTCTAGGCTCCATCCGATAATTATTTTGAAAATTTGTTGGATTGGGATGATTAAGAATTCCCTGAACATAATCCGCCCCTGGAAGTCCCATTGGGAACATAGGCAAGGGCCGGTTACGTCATCTCAGTTTGCGATATGCAACACAAACAGCGCATGCCAACAAGATCGTTGTCCTATCATCGTCGTCATCATCACGATTGTCGCCACACATACGACACGAACGTGATATGTGAGTTGCTGAAGCTACCTGGTCAACATTCGAAACACAAGGAGCAGCATGTTCTCCCTCTCGGTGTATGTAACTTAATCCAGCTTCTCCTCCCCATTGTTGTGTGCCACTGGGGGGGTCCATCTCCTCCCCAGTGTGGCACGTAATATTGTGGGCCCATGCTGGGGTTCGTGTCACTAGGGCCAGTGTCTCCTCCCCAGTATGGCGAGGCATATTGGGAGTACGCACCGGGGTTCGTTGTTAGGGACCCCGGTCTAGGCCGCCATAACAACTCCAACTCCCGCCAAGCGATCCGCTCCAACACCACAATCGATCCTCCCGAACCGTTTCAATTAACACACGAGCGTTGCAAATAGGATCTAACACACACAAAATGGAGAATACTAGAGATATTTATTGATGAACACGAAGAACGTGGTCAAGGGTTAATTAGCCCAAGAACCACAAGATACAAGAACAATCCCGATCAAGGGTTAATTAGCCCAAGAACGGGTACCCAAACTAGGTTATTAGCCTAGAATGAATCCCAAGTGAGAAGGTTATTAGCCTTAACACCGACTTAGCATATACGTGCCTATGTTTGGCCAAATCCCACCCCAAAAGCTCTCTGGCTCTCCAAGACTCTATTCTCTCTGAATGAATGACTCTAATGCTCCTAAGGGTGTTTATATAGACATCCTTAGGAGCTTACAAACCCTAATTGACTCAATCAAATCAAATCACAATCAACTCTAAATCAAATCCCTTGAATCAAGCAGATTTGATATTACATGCCTAATATAACAAGAACATAAAGGAAATGAATCTTCTAGAGTTTAGGAAAGAATCCCTAAATCTAGAAGATATGTTTTATTCAATCATAACAGTTAAGGAAAACAATCCCTATGATACCTCCATCAATGCCGGGATTTCACCGTCGTCCGCCGCCGTCGCTTGCACCACCATGGGTGGTGATGCTCCTCCGGGTCCTGAGACCTTCCTCTTCCATTCCCCACCAAGTACCGGTAGGGGTGGTGGTGCTCCGCCACTGGTGGTGGCTGGTGGTGGTGGCCATCCTGTGTCATGACACTCCTTGGTCTGCTTGCTCGCTGCTGCTGCTTGGCTTGGCTGGTGGCCAAGTACTTGCTGCTGCGCCGTGTCATGGCAAGGCCATGGGCGAGGCCATGGGCTGTCATGCCATGTCTGTGGCCGGCTGGCTGGCATGCCAAGCATGGGCGTTGGTGAGGCGCCATGCCTTGTCAGGGGCGCTGGGGCGCCTAGCTTGCGCGCGCGCGTGATGATGTCATGGCATGACTGTGTTGCTGTCGCTGCGCGCGCTGTGGGCGTGTCATGAGTGCCCATGTGTGTCCTTGGTGCCTCATCTCGGCACCTATCCTCCAACACATGGCTTTTGCCGCCCAACTCGTCACTGGGGATCCTTTCATTCGTGCCACTGTTGTAATCATCTCCTCGCCAGAAGTTTGACCCATTACCGTCATCGTCTTCACCCATGCCACCTGCCAAGAACGGGTCCATACTTGATCGACTGTAAAGGGAGAGATCCTGCGTATAGTCCAATCAAATCATGATATCCGAGCGTTAAATTGAGGCAATATTGGTGGGTGAGAGAATCCCACTATTTTTGTGAATTTTAAACAGAAACGATTTAAAAAATTTGTCGATGATTTCGGGTGAAAAATCAATTATACTTATAGTGATTTGTAACTATGAAGATAAAAATAATTAAAGCTTTAGTTCAAAATTTGATCTACACTTTAAAAACTTTCCTCATATTCTCGTATATACGAATCATTTGAATTAGAAAAAATAATTTACACTTATAATTGAGTTTAGTTGAAAAAATTTATAACTCACCGATTAATATACTTGTAAGTTGATCACGATAATTGGTTGTCGTCGTTCTTCCTAAGAGTGTGCCACGCTTCGCTGCTGCTTGTAATGGGTAAAACCAAAGAGGTAAATTCAATGCCAACCAAAAAAAACCTATTTGTATCAAATAGTAAGAGTTCAACATAAAATACCGTGACAATCTTCTTAACGTTCGTGACAAACAGAGCAACTACCATAAAAACCTAATATAAAATTTCATCAAAGATAATACTCCTAACGATCACAAACAAGCGTCAAAGAAACCATAAATAAAGACACAACAAGATCGTCTCATTTGTGGGACCATGCCCACGCGTTCCTTCTCTCAGGAAGCATGGCCAAGAAGCCGATCTGGTTGTCAGGGTGCCCAGATAGTTGGGCAAAGGCAAGGACATACTGGTCTGGTGGCAGAGGGGGGGGTCAATGTTCTCAAGTTCTTAAATGCAAAGCTGCAAAGTTTGATTACTCGGGTGGCTGCCACCTTGGCACTTCAGTGCCAAATATTCACTTGCTTTGTCGAGAAATACCTCCTCACTACTGTGTTGCACCTTCTCTTTGCCCCGTCCACTAATAGAAGTAGGTCTCCGCTTCCTAGAACCCGATTGGGTGTTCATCGGGGTAGGGTCATTGCTATCAGTCTGGACACCTCCACTGGCGATATGCTCCTCAGTCACATGATCGATGAGCCCATGCCTGTAACGGTTCTGACTCTCGACCCGGGCTACTTCCTCTACTGTCTCGCCCCCTTGGCCAGAGGAGTAGGCACTGATTCCAGAAGCCGTGTTCTCTGAGAACAGAAGGTCCAGCTCATCGAAGTTATCAAGTCCCTTCTTCTTAAACTTCCTTTCACGTGAGTTTGGCTTCAATTTTTAAGACGTACCAAAATATATGATTAGTAAAAGGTAGTAAGAAACTCTAATTTCTCAATACAAAGTGGTAAGTAGAATGGCTTCTTACGGGACAGTAACGATCCCACCAAGCTTCATCCGCATCGACAGTGTTGGTTTCGTAATTCCAGCCAATGCCAGTTTGTTTCTTCAAAGCGCAGAAGAACCTGTAGTCGAGCTTCAAGGATGCAACTTTATTAACAACTTGTGTGACCGATATATCCGAGATTGACAAATTTGCCGTAATTCTTTGCCATAAGTTGTTGTCGTTGTTTGGCTTCCCGTCTTTGAACTTCCCATCACAGAATTCGTCTAACAATAAGTAAACGAGGCCTTGCACCTCGCTAGGATTCCTCCAGATTCGGCCATTCTATACGTCAACAACGAAGATAGAACAACAAATATCCATCCAACAGACGATTACCGTAAATATCTAAAATCAATAACCATCAACCAATAAAAAATTACCACAACATCAAAGAGATTAAGACAAACATATTCAGTGAAGACAATTGAAAACTATAAAAAAAAAAATCAACCAGCAATACACGACAAATACAGAAAAAAGCATGTGGTAATTAATAAAGAAGTAGTCGTCAAGAAGCAATACCAGCCGCATTTTAATGGAGGAAGCGCAGATGGGTTGGTCGGCCCTTCTCTTCCCCGACCGTAGGAAGCGTCCCTAAAATATAATAGGAATATATCAGTTAATTAGTCATAAGGAAAAAAAAAGAAGAAGAAGAAGACCCAAAATGCAAAGTTAGTTGTACCCCCAAGGGTTTGGTGTGGTGGTAAGGCTTCGGCTTGGGTTCTAACATGTCCCAAGTTCGAGCCCCAACATCCCCATTATCGCCCTTGACTTATCTGCTCCCTGGGTTGTGGGGTCGGTCCAGTGGGCCGGGGTTTGTACTTCAGGGTTGGGCCAAAAGGGTCCGACTTTGGAGAATTTCCTCGTCATCAAAAAAAAAATGCAAAGTTAGTTGTTACAATTATTCATCATAAACAAATAAATGTGAGTGGGATGGGATGGGATAGTTTCACATGCCAGCGTGTAATGTGTAAGAATCAAATATCATAAGCCACATATTTTGGTGTAACACTCAATACAATAGAGAAGAATATACTTCAACATCAAAAACATATCCAAACACTAAATTGCAACATCAAACACATGCAATTCAACAGGTTTCAAACAGCAATTGGAAGACATTCATTATAACTAGGAATATTGAAAAAAGATGCTAACAATTGAAAAATAAGTATATAACGGACATTCATTACCGAGGAAAGTCCTTTGTTACAATAGCGGCAAAATGAGAAATCTTTGTCAATAGCCAAGCCTCGCAATTCCTACAAAAGAGCCAAGCCAGTTTCAATTTTCTTTTCTCTTCCTTTATTTTTTTCTTGAAAGTAATTAAAAGAATATCGCACATATTAGAATCATATTTAATTTAATTTGATAAAGAAAAGACACAATATGTATTAAATATTGTAGGGTTTATATTTTTTTTAACAATTAATATAGTAATACTGAATATTTGTAGGTGTTGTGTTTTTCTTTAAATTAAATCATTTTGATGTTATGTACACCCAGCTCGTAATGTTTGCTGTAAATTTGTTTCCCACTAAGCACCAATAACCTAACGTGAACTTTATATGGCCACTTGTCAACCTAAGCCCAATTGACTGCAATAGAACCTGTTTAGAGATGCTTAGGTAAGGAGACAAGACAAAAATGCTTTTATAATGAAAATCCTAACATTCGAGTTTGAAACCATTTTAGGATTATTTGACATTTCAAACTGCACCATCCAACATCTAAGACCCATCTCCTTTTCTTTAATGGCACTTTCAATCTAGTGCAAACAAGAGAAATAGATCACGGCAATAAAATTAAAGTGAGAAAAAGTGGACACATAAGGCAAAGAAGAGAATATTCTTTGACACTAATCATACTATCCCATTTATTAAAAAAGTTTACTTCTTCTTCTTTCCCTTGTAATAAAGGGTTTTGGTCACTAATACCGGAAAAAGACGTTGAAGTTATTGGGTCCTGTAATCACATATAATGCTCAATAAACTCAAACAAGGTACAATTGGACTTCTATTGACCAGCTCTCCCTTTAGACCAGTACAGAAAATGTATTTCCCCAAAGCTTAGGAGTCTTGAAGAGAAAGTTATATTGTTCTAGGGTCTCTATCCATCTCACCAAGGTTTTTCTAACCTATACATTCCATGTTAACCCCTGTCTATGCTTCATTAAATCCATGGCCTAGGAAAGCAACTCCGATTAGAACTTAGCCTTATGCTTATAAACTACTCAACCTCAAGTGTTAGTTCATATTTGAGCAGTCAATCAAGAAGGCAGCTAAAAGGACAAACCGGCAATGGCCCATGTGTTCATCGCCTTACCATCTCCTCATCAATGGCCCATGTTGCCAATAATCACCCCATATTTCATTAGCAATCAGAGTTGTGTAAATCACTGTGTGTCAACTGAAAATTATATTTATGCCCCTTAATATTGTAAATCAGCAACTGTCATGGAAGACACAATTGAAGCACTAGCATAATCTAGCAAGTTCATCACTATATGCTTTCAGATGATTATTGTTCCCAGCTTCAGACTAGAGAACAAAGATAACATACTCAAAACTTAAGACAACGGCATGCCAGCTTAGTAGACCAAATTACACAATCCAGCGATCGTATTAATAGCATTAACTCTCTGTTATTATCCACAAACTTCATTCATGGAAAGAACTTCAACAGTAGAGTTCCCTTTAAAATGCACACAAGATGACATCGTCGAATTCCTTTCCTCTTGTCTGTACAGTTCTAAAAATACAATGTTTGTTCCTCAGCTTTCAAAAAAAAAGCCATACTTCTCAGTAACCAAATCACTTCAACAATGCTTAACAGAAAATAATAAAAAAAAACATTAATTTACTTCACCTATGTAGCAATACCGAGCTTTCTGTTACCTTCTTCAATCCCTATGGCTTGCTATCAGTAATAAGCAACTTTCTGTACTAAAATCTGCCATTTATCACAACTGTCTCCAATACACGAACAGATTTACTGAACTTCCTAAACGGTGAGTAATCCACTGGATAAAAGGGTTTTATTGGAAGATCTACAACTGAAGTAGAAAACTGCAGTCAACATGGAATCAATAAGCACCACAAAATAATACATAATCACCAAAAGAGGCCCTTCCCATAGCCCTGAGGACCCATCTCCATAGCTCAGCGTCTTCACTCTATGCTCAAACAACCCCTCAATAAAGGACATCCCAATTCACGAGTTTCTACATTCTCACAATAATCCTACCAGATCTTCAACATTCCAGGAGATGTATACGAGATAAAACAAAATGATTCACGTATCCTAATGAATTTAATTAATTAGAACGTTAAACAAGTTCATAAACTGTCAGCATCTATCAGCACTGACCTGGCTACTCTGACGTGTGTGGGGTGCCGTGGCTCTGGATGCTGAAAGTGATCTCCACCGCTTAGGATAGAAGGAACGGGATCCGTGATTGAGGCTTCTTCTTCTTCGTTTGTGCAATGGACGTCCCTTTGTGGAAGGGAGGGGATGTTCACCCGTGACTGAGCTGTCCCTCAGACGTCTCCACATAGAAGCAGAATCCATGGTCCTTGCCGCAGAGCTATACACCTTTTGGTGTACAGAATCGACCTCAGACTCAGGGCCGGTCAAAAAGCTAAAGCTCCTCCGTACCCACGAGCAGAAAGTAGAGAGGGGAAATCGAGAGGAAAGAGTAGCTCAAAGACAAATTTGGCTTGGTCAAAACGAGCTGCAAAGTCTGTCTCTCCGTACCCAAACAGAGACAAGAGGGGGAAGGGTAGAAGCACGGTGTGATTAGAATGTAAAGCAGAGGAGGAGTCGAGATTCGTTTGGGACTGTAAAGGTTAGGAGGACTTGAGATTGGCTGTTTTTAACATAGAAGAAATGTGGAAAATGAACGCAGCAGCAGGGAGGCCATTTTTGTGCAGAAGTTAGGGTAAACAGACAGGGATGAGTATGAAGACGAAGGGAAAATTGGTGTTCTTGCCGTTGAAGGGAAAGTTGCAGCGGTTGGGAGAGTTTCTGAGTGAACTTCTGCTCTGTCAGTTGCACTCTGACAACGATAAGAAGTGACCGCTGTAACCCTGGTCAGAGTACAGACTTCCAGTGCAAGCGATGGGCAATGTTGTAAATGCATAGGAGACAGAATAAATTCTGAAATGGGTACCACGTTTTTCTTTAAATTCTATCTCTGCCCTTCAATTGAATTAAGAGACCACTGTTGATGACTCGATGGGAGTATAGTTGAAAATACCTGGGGTTTTTTCAGGGTCAAAAAAGTCTCAATGTTTGGTACGTTCAACATTTTGGGGGGCAAATAGCGTTTGGAGAGCCCCGAATTCTCAAGCCTCGATATTTTGAGGTAACAAACACTACCCTACTTGTACTAATGTTTCTATGCTTAGAACTATATTCAAGCAAAAGTACCAATCCTCATGAAAACATGATCAGAATTTTCTAAAGGCCATCTTGCTGATTATTGTAATTCATAAGCAAAAACGTCTGCTATGTGATAATAATTAACCGCAGAAATGCTGACTTTCTGTCGGAGATGACAAATGGGACAGCGATAAAAGTTGCAGATAGGCGTCTGGAGGGAGCCAGTGGGAGAAGCAGAGCTTTGGAAGTAGCATTCTGGGGCCATTGATCAGGATGAGGTGTTCATGAGACCTTCGATGGCGGAAGTGGTGAAGATGTTGGAAGGCTCATTTCACATCAATATGACGCCAATGCCTTGGACACTAAATTGTAGATTAAATTGAACACTACTATTAAGTTACGGATTGATAAAATATCTTAATTGACAGGTGTTTATAAGCTATATAGTAGTTAAAGCCCAAAGCTTAATTTGTGGATAAAATCTACTATTTTTCATCCATTTAAATTTTGTTCTAGACAACTGAGTAATTTAACATGATTTTAAAATTGTGATTTGGGATAGGGGTTCAGCTAGGTGAGCCAAGTGCACAAGGCTTGCAAAGATCTATCATTGTAATTGTTTTTCATTTTCCTTTTGGGTTCTTTTTTGGTTTAGTGAGTGGACTGATTTTTTTTTTCCAGTAGAATTTATGGGATATGAGAATTTGATATAGATCATTGCCATCAGTTCCAAAGGTTCATCTCTGTGAAGTGTGCATGATCATCCCACATCTTCACAACAAAAGGCCCCAAACATTTTGCTCAGCCTGGAAATATCATTACATATTTTTACAAGATAAAGTACAAATTAAGACTCAAGCTAAGCCAAGGGACACAGAAGCAAGCAGATTGCTTAAGAGGTAAACGTGTCGATAATAGTAGTGTGGAGGGGGTCACTCAAATGGGTAGCCCAGTTGTTGAGAGGACCTTTTCCGGTGGCAGCGGCTTGGACAGCAAAGCCAAGGAAGGCAACCATGGCCAGACGAGCGTGCTTGATTTCTGCCAATTGGAGCGTGGCCTTCTTCTCTGGGTCAGCGGCCAAGCCAAGAGGGTCGAAGTACTTCCCGCCGGGGTATAGTCTCTTCTCCGGGTCGAGCTCTGCGTTCCTCTGGAACTCGATGTACCCAATGACCAGAACCTCAATCCATATCAATGTGGTTATGGAGAATGGAAGTGGTTGGCCAAGGTAAGATGAACCTTCAACCAGCTCCACCTGAAATAGAAACGACGGTGTAAGAGTTATTTTAGTTCAATAAGTTTGAATACTTTAGGCATCTTAATAAGCCGGCGTGCCGTATATACCCCAACGGTTTTATACCTTTCCAGCGTCTTGCCAGGTAACTCCGGTGAGCCACTCAACAGTGAGGGCACCGAGCGTGGCCAACATGGCCCACCGACCATGAATGAGTTCGCACTCACGGAATCTCTGCAGACCAAACACCTCGCTGTACGGCTGGAACGGGGTCGACTTCACGTCCGCGCTCTCGAACCGAGTACCGATCACGTCGCCAGCAATGTTCTTGGCCAGGTTCTGGTCCAAGGAGTCCAAGTCGAACTGCAAGTACTCGGCGGGCTTCCCCAGGCCGAAAGGGTCGAATCCGTAATCCCCTACCAAGCTACCATCCAGCCATTCCGGAGCTTTGGCTCCCGGGAACCACAGTGGGCGATCCGTGCTGGGCTTCACCGATGCTTTCCTGGGTGGACTTTTCTTGGTTCCGAACCCAAATCGGGCTTGGACTCGGCCCGAGTTGGAGTACACGTCGGTCAGACGTGTTCCCATGAAGGAGGATGTAGCGGCAGCGGCTGTGGTGGCAGCCATAGCGTTAGGCTAACTTGAGACGGTTGTGAAGCGAGTGCAGGGGTTCGAGAATGGTTGGGTTGGGTTGGGTGAACCGGCTGGGCTATATTTGGAGAAGGATGAGGATTTCCGATTTTTATCTAAGGTTTGGTGGACAATCTACGGTGAGGGTTTCTGGCCGTTGGATGGGGTAGCGTATCTATCTGACGGGTCCGAGGGTCTAGCCCTTATCTTTGCCTTATCCGATAGTGGTCTTGTGGGGTCCGGACAGGTGGTCCTCGAAACTGGACGTCTTTTGGAGTTCTTTGTGGTTGACACTTGACGATACAAATAGGAGAAAATCCTCCAGTTTGTACGTGTGAGCTTTTGAGAAGCCCGTGGATGTTGCAGGCTGGGCTACTCGTCTTTGGCCCAAACAAACAGAAACCGAAGAAAACAAGGGCCAGAAGGTTGAAGACCGCCCCTTAAAGGCGAAGGTATGAATATGATAATGTACCATCTAGGCCCGGAACTCTCCTTACATCGGATTGAACTCTGTATTTCTCTGTCCGAATAAAACAAGGGCAAGAAGGTTGAAGAACAGCCCCTTAAAAGGTGAAAGGTATGGTCATGTACCATCGAGGCCCCGAATCCTACTTCGAATTCAACTCTTTGTCTGAATTGCATGATAAAATTTGAAAAGAGATAGATATAATAGATGATCCTCTTTGTAGGACACATACTAACCATATACTAATTAATGTTATTTATATAAAGTTTTGGACAGTATGGGTCCTACAATGAGGTCTACCGTCTATCTCTCTTGAATTTCAAATTGCAATTCAGGCATAAAATTTTAGGCCTTGTTTGGGATCGATATTGAGATTGAGATTGAGATTTAGAGAGGGTCTCCTAGGGCTTTGTATCGGGTTTGTGATTATTGAAATTGAGTGATGTAAGACTAATAATTACTTTTTTTTATTTACAACTTTTTGCAGAAAATGTGTCAATCAAACGGTGGACCTAATCTATAAAAAGCAACTCTAGGTGAACCAAATTCTAGGGCTCATGCTATAAAAAATAACTCTAGGTAGACCTCATTCTAAGACTCATGCTATTAAACTTTAATTGGACAACATTTAAAAGTGTAGAGTCTCACATACTGTGTCAATCATACGGTGAAGTGTAGTATCAGTTAGAGAAACAAGAAACAATAATATTTTATTTTTATTTTTTTATTCGACATTTAACTTCGAAACACACAAAGCAAGAGAGACGTTGACATGTCTCTAATGTTTACATAAACCCGCTTTAAAACCTAACACATCCAAACGCTGAGGACTTAAAGTGGGACTTAAGTCTTAAAGCCTAATTAAAAATTCATCCCAAACGTAGCCTTAAACAATAGGCTCCTTTTTTTTCCTCGAAAAACAACCAATAGATTAAAAACTAGAAACAACTACAACAGGACAGACAAAACGAACACAACAAAAACACAAGATACACAACAGGACAGACAAACCAGCGAGACCCTCGGACGGATCAGAGGAACCACTATGAACTCATGCAGGGCAGAGGGAGTGATGGTCGGACATAGTAAGCAGAGCTACTAGGACCTGGACAAGCCGGTAAAGCGCCACAAACGACGCGTAGCGATACCCAACAAAGGGTCGGAAGAGAGCCACAAGGACTCGGATAAGCCCACGGTAGGGGCGGACAGACGATCACGGACCAAAACCAACAACAAGCCCTAAACAGAAGGGCAGACCCAAACGGGCGAAAAACACGACAAAACACAAGCCCTAAACAGAGGGGCTAGCCCAAACGGGCGACAACCGAGCAACACACAAGCCCGAAACAAAGGGGCAGACCCAAACGGGTTTATTGGCGGTCCCGGGGAGAACCGGGAAATCTCTATCCAGAGATGCGGCGGCGGCGCTTGGTGGCGGGAGGTTGAGATCCACGACCCAAAGGATGCACAAGGACCCATAGAGGCCAAATATGGAAATAAAAACATAGATTGGGCGGTGGAAGGGGCCGCACGCGCGGCTACAAGCGGCGGCGCGTCAGATCCACGTGCCGCGCGTGGGGAGCGTGTGTGCAGACGCGCCATCGTCTCGGAGCCGGAGAAGCGGCGCTGCAACGGTCTCGACGTGCTGAGGCCAACTAGCCGACGCGTGCGTGTCCAAAAGAGACGAAAAGCACCGAAAACCGCTGGGAGACCACCTGCAAGAGAAAACCAAAACAACACCCAACCACACCACAAACAACCGGACCAGAGAGAAACCCAAGAAAGAGAGAAGAGGGAGAGGGGAAAAAGAGAAGAAAAAAGGAGGAGATGAGTGAAGGAGGCGGACCTCCCCTCCTCCGTAGGGGCACTGTTTTTGGGAAAAAAACATAGAGGTGAGAGAGAAGGGCACGGTAGCGAAGAGGGGCGGAAATTAAACTAGTTCAGTGTAAAAAAGATCAACGTCACACGGGTCCAGCAAATGGCCACGTGTCAACTTTTACGAGCTTATCTTTTTTTTTTTTCTACGAGCTTATCTTCCTTGTCACATTCCCACGCATAAATATCACGCACCTTGATTGTGAATTTACATAGAATAATCCTAGGAAAAAAAAACATACAATAATCAAAATTCCGGTTAAGCCACACCGAGGAAGACGACATGCACCCGAACCTTGGAAACAGGCTGTAGCCGGTGAAAGCATTTTCCTCGGCGGACTCCTGGGGCGGCAAACTCACAAGGTTTACCTGCTGCTCCGGTTTCTCTGTTAGAATTTCTCCTCTCTCGGTCGTGCTTCTTCCTTTCCCTTCCTCCTGATATTTTCTCTCACTTTGATTCTCTGTTTTCAGTTTGTTTTCGTTTATTTTTGAGGATTCGCTGCTCGGTTCTGTGCCTCTAAGGTAACGCTGCTTCTCTAGATCTATTTCGTGGTTTTCTTTCGTCCTTCTTTACTCTGTTTGGTTGCTGAGAAAGTTCAAAAAACGAGAAGGAAGTTGAATATTTAATACTCGCTTCGTTTTTTAGTTTTGTCAAACGGCAACCAAAAAAACAAAAATCAACGGCGTGAAAATTTGTAGTCTTTTTTTTAAAAAAAAATGTTGGGTGTAGAAAGACTTACGCTGCAAACAATAATAGCAGAAGAAGAACTAGAAAGAAAGCACAACTTGATTTGTACGAGTTCATAGAGGACTCATATTCGCCCAAAACGAAGCATCAGTATTTTAGAGCTTTTATAAACTGAAAAGCAACTTGTGGTAATGGTTTTGTATTTTTTTTGGTTTTCCTGTTATGGAAGTTTTTCTGGTTGAAACTCTTTGTAGCGTAAATTTTTGCAGTTGGATGGAATATTTAATATTCGAACTCTCTTTTTATATGCATGAGTGTTTCTAACCTGATTCTCTCATATGGGCGCGTCACGTGCGCTCACGTGCGTTTGATTTGGATGAATATTTGTCCGGATTATGCAGAGCTTCTTATATCGAAGTGATCGATTATTGTTCTTTCGGAATTTTTATTGATTTTGAAGTTGGTGATATTTTGCATGGGAAAGAGAGAGGGAATACAAGAAAGGATATAAATTTGATCTCTTAAGAAAGTAAAATTTCCAAAAAGATGGGAGCTGGTATTTTTTTTTTATTTTTTCACTTTTTATTTTCCTTTTCTTTATTCTTGATTTGTTTGTTTCTTTCTCTGTAGCACGTTTGCATTTTTGCACATGTGCAAGTGTTTCGATTTGCGTTATGAGATCAATATATGTCTGTTTGTGGTGTATCGACTTGTATTGTTTGAAGACTGGCCTGGCTGCTAAAGCTAAGTTTTTCCCATTGCCCGGGGGATTTTATGACAACTTAAGATGGTGTGATGGTTAGCTATTTTTTGAACCGCTCCATTTTGATGTATTATTTATTTATACAGGAAATTGATATGATGAAAGGTACCAAGGGTAAGGAGGCTGCTAAGCACTCGAAGGAAACTTTGAAGCCTGTGGATGACAGGTTAGTTCTACTGTTTTGCCCAACATTTTTAAGGCTTAAACTCAAAGATATTATTCCTTTTCATGATCTATTTTTGGGGCATTGGTTTCATCGCCAATTTGCTATCTTAATAAGCTTTTGATATCTGATGTTACATACTCAATGGTGTATACATCGGTTACAGGAATATAGTTGTGATGTATCATGTAAACTTCGATTTTTCAGAAAGGTGGGGAAGCGAAAGGCTGTGATGAAGGCTGACAGGAGTAGCACACAGAAGAAGCAGAAAAATGCCAAGAAAGACCCTAATAAACCTAAACGGCCTCCTAGTGCTTTCTTCGTATTCCTGTTTGTATCTCTTCTGCTGCTCTCTATAGGATTTTTTACTTGATTTTGGGGAGATGTGATTTTGACAATCGATCTAATCCATTTAATGTAATCTGATAGTGAGGAGTTTAGGATTGACTTCAAGAAAGAACATCCTGATGTTAAAGCTGTGTCAGCTGTAAGTAATATAAGATTTGCTGTGTTTCCGTATGATCATGCAATTTGTTTTCTCTAGAAGCTGACTGATTTGTGTGTTGTGTACTTTACTTAAAGGTCGGGAAAGCTGGAGGGCAGCGATGGAAATCATTGTCTGACGCTGTAAGAACTCTTATGTTTAATCATTCATGATACTGATATTGGGGGTTTCCCCGCCTTTGAAGCTGTTTTTTTCGGCTTAAAAATTGAATTTGTCTGAAAAGCTGGTGGAGAATTTGATTTTGTGTGAAAACCTTCAATCTACTACCTGACTTTCATTGTTATCATTGAAAGTCATTGCCGATTGGCTGAATTGCTATTGACTTGAATATGCCAAAGGATCCATGGCTGTTTTTACCCCCTCAATCCCTTGAGGAAGATGGGTGTTCTAAAAAGGTTGCAAATGAAGTTGGATTTCAATTGATCCTTTTTTAGTCACGATGAAGTCATTCAGCTATAGGCACATGGTCTTTGAGTGAATGACCTTGGTTGTGATAATGATAGGGTTGGTTCTTTTGGAAGACAAGTGCTCTGATGTTCTGTTTGGGGATTGGTTATATGCAATAAAGCTTTTGTTTTTGACTTAAGCTTTATTGCCTGGTTTAAAAGGAAAAAGCTCCATATGAAGCTAAAGCTGCAAAAAGGAAGACCGAGTATGAGAAGCTTATGAAGGCCTACGATAAGAAGCAGGTGAATACATCACTTTTTTTTTATTCTTGGTACTTTGGAAGGGTTCTTGACAAGCTTGACATTCCTTTGCTTATCTTCATAGGAAAGCACAACAGATGATGGTGATGAGGAGTCAGACAGGTCAAAATCTGAAGTGAATAATGAAGATGATGAAGCTACTGCAGAGGTTTCAGTTGGCCTTCTTTAAGACTTTGAGTTTCTAGACACTTATCTAAATACTTGGGGCGAAAACATATGACCTGACTGAAGTAAAATTGCAAATAGTATGGTTAATAGAAGATGTGTGGCCCTAAAAGTGAATGGAGACTATTATGAGAAAGTAGCGTTACGTATTTAGGGAACTCATGTAGGAAGCTTAAGTAATCATGCACATTACTTAAGTTCGGTGCTTTACATAAAGGGCACATATAGGGTTTGTACTCACAGTTTAAGCTTCAAAATGGTTGCAAATATTTTTGATTAGTTACATGGTGGTTGTAATTCACATTCTCAGCTCGGACAAAATGACCATTTATTTTTTAATGTTTTTGGTAATGGGGAGTGCATCAATGCAGATAAATTTCAAACAAGCTTTGGGGAAAAAAAATAAGTTTCAAAGAAAATGTTGTGTTTTAGAGGGTAAATCCGTTGAATTTAAAAGGGTTTTCACACCCAAACCGTGGACTCTTTCTTGATGCACTGATCGATTTGTTAGTCTAGTCAAGATGCAATTTTCTGTGTCGTACATTGTTCCATTTTCGCTCTTGGTGGTTGTTGTGGTAGTTTTAGCATATGTACTTAGAACTGCTCTGTTTCTTTGCAGCAGGATGAGGATGAGGATGAAGACTGAAAATTGGTTACATTTTGACTTGGGCATAATGGTCGATCTAGTGAGGAAGGGGGTGGATTTTGTGTGTTCGTACTCCTAGGTTACATTATGGCGCTCTTTGGAACCGGAAAAACTTGTTTGTGCTACGGGCAGTCATATTAGTTGTATATTTATCTGTAGCTTTCACCTTTTAGTTAGATATGGTGGTGTTTGATACTTGATGGCTAAAGGTTAGTCTCTCACTCTCTCATCTTAGTTAAAAGTTGACATGTTCATTTGTTCATTTGAAGAACGATAGCTGAAGTAATTTAGATGGATGAGTTTTAAGGGTGAGTATTGGAACGGATGGAGCTGAAATGGCCTATTTCGGTTCCGGTACCCACCGAAACCAACGAATTTCCGAAACGGAATCTAGAAATTTCGGTTCCATTAGAGGGAGAGAGAGATATTTCAAGGAGGAGGGAGATGAATCAATTGACATCGTTTCTCCATTTCAGGGGGCTTCCAACTCCAAGACCAGAGTCATCTCTCTCTGAAACTTCAACCATCATCTCAGAGACTCAACCATGCCAAAAACCCTTACTGCAAATCTCAACGGGAAAAACTAAGAACAAGAAGATAAAAAACACTGCAAATCTCAACGGGAATATTCAAAAACAAGAAGATAAAAAAAACCCTCAAATCCTGATCTTGTATTGGATCCGTTATGTACCTAGTAGGGGTTCGGGGTAAAATAGGGAATATAATGTTTGGATGAACAAAATACTGTAAGAAAAATATGTTTTGGCTCTATTCGAGAGAGAGCCACACTCTCCGTGTGTGTTTTACTTGATTGATTTTTGATACCCTTTACAACAATGAGACATGGAATTATATTAAGGCAGATGGGCTCATAGAGGCCCTTGATCTAAGGCCCCAAACCAACGGGCTTACTTGAAAGACACTTAAACTAGAAAGCAATAAATGATAACAGGAGGTGCAACCCACAAGGTCAACCCAACCCAAAGACCCAACGACAACCCACAAGACAACGTGAAGTTAAACTGAACTCCCCCTTAGCTTTAGTTCCTTCTTGACACTTTACCTCTAAAGCAAAGCTGCCCCCTTTTCTATACCGAAACCATAATCACCCAGATCTGGCCGCTTAACACTTCTATACTCTCCAAATTAACCCTATGTCTTGGTAAGACCATGACATTTCCTTCTCTTTCAAAAAATCTTGCCCACAAGGTGCAGGTAAAGTTCTCGAAGCCTCCACAATGGAACCCATGTTGAATCTTCTTTGGTCGTCCCCTTCCATTGAACCAACACCTCAGTAAGTGGTCGATTGCCCTGGTTGCGTACACGACGGTCAAGGAGAAGCTCGAGCTCTGGTTGTGGAGCCCCTTCGTCGTCGACTGGTGGTAAGACTGGCAAGGGATTCACCCGTGCACCTAATTTCTTTTTCAAGCATGAAACATGAACACTGGATGCAAGCGAGACACGGGTGGTAAGTCGAGCTGGTAAGCCACCTCTCCGATCTTCTTGAGCACCTGGAAAGGCTTGAAATATCTGGGTGAAAGTTTCAAACTTTTTCGAAAAACAAGAGATTTTTGTCAGTAAGGTTGCAATCTCAAATAGACCCAATCTCTCATTGTGAAGGATCTTTCGATATGTTTCTTGTCATAATGATGCTTAGCTCTCTCTTGTGTTGCCTAAGATTATGCTTGAGTAATTGTAGAATCTGATCTTTGCTTTTCATCTTTGTTTCAACTGCTGCATTATGTGGTCTGAAATATAATTCATTAATTTGGGGGGATGGTACCCGTAGAGAGCTTCAAAGGGTGTCAGTTGAGTGGACATGTATGATGTATTGTACTACCATTCGGCCATAGGTAGCCAGTCAACCCAATACTTAGGTTTTTCACCACAATAGCATCTTAGGTAGTGACCTAGGAACTTGTTCACAATCTCAGTTTGTCCATCACTTTGAGGGTGATATGCAGAGCTATGAGCGAGAGTGGTGCCCTGTAATTTAAAAAATCTCGTCCAAAAATTACTAAGAAAAACTGGGTCACGATCTGAAACTATGGTAGTAGGCATCCCATGTAATTTGAAGACACGAGTCAGAAACAGTTGAGCTATAGAGCTGGCTGTATAAGGATGAGATGTGCCTATGAAATGGGCGTACTTTGTGAACCTGTCCACAACAACGAAAATAACTGATTGATCCCGGGATAGTGGTAGGCTTTCGATGAAACCATGAAAATATCAGTCCACCCTTGCTGAGGAATTGCCAAAGGTTGTAGTAGACCAGCAAAGCCTTCCAGCTCCTTCTCAATCAACGCCAATCTGGTGCCATCGACAATCTAGGATCAATGTTCTGATACCAGATGTTATGTACCTAGTAAAGAGTTGGGGGTAAAATAGGGAATTATGATGTTTGGATGAACAAAACACTTTAAGAAAAATATGCTTGGCTCTATTCGAGAGAGAGCCACACTCTCTGTGTTTTTACTTGATTGATTTTCGATACCCCTTACAACAATGAAACAGGGAATTATACTAAGGCAGATGGGCTCATAGATGCCCCTGATCTAAGACCCCAAACCAACGGGCTTAATTGAAAGACACTTGAACGAGAAAGCAATAAAGGATAACAGGAGGTGCAACCAACAAGGTCAACCTGACCCAACGACAACCCACAAAACTGCGTGAAGTTAAACTGAACTCCCCCTAGCTTTAGTTCCTTCTCGACACTTCGACACTTTACCTCCAAAGCAAAGCTGCCCCCTTTTCCATACCGAAACCATAAACACCCAGATCTGGACGCCCAACACTTCTCTACTCTCCAAATTAACCCTATGTCTTGGTGACGCCATGACAGGATCTAAGCCTCTCTAGCAAGGGTTCTAATCATGGGTCGAACCCAGAACCTAATCTCATCTGAGAACCTCGGGAGGCAGTGGCAGGGAGGGTGGGGGGCTGGGACTGCGATGGTGGGAGGAGATTTCGAAAGGCAGTACTGGAAAAAAAAAAGGGCTTCTAACTTGGCCACGCTTTGTATGGGGAGGAAAACTTGGCAATGGAAAACATATCACAGTTGACTATGAGGAGGTTACCTAAAACTAGTTGTAAGAGGTCTTCCTGCAATTAACCGCTTGAATTGCACGGTGCAATTTGCTGATGTCCTGTACGGTATATTTAATCAGCCCCACCTGATAAGTATGAGGAGGTTACCTAAAACTAGTTGTAAGAGGTCTTCCTGCAATTAACCGCTTGAATTGCACGGTGCAATTTGCTGATGTCCTGTACGGTATATTTAATCAGCCCCACCTGATACGTACTAAGCTAATTTAGTCACGAATGAAATGTGGAAAACTTTTTATAAATATAACCTACACGTTACAAGTGTTGATTTGGTAGACCTTTCACTAGAAAAGCAGAATACTTTCTATGAGAGCAAAATCAATAAACCCTCTTCAAGTGTATGATCTCCACAAGATTTGCGTAACTTACAAAGCTAGACAACAATAATCACTCAAAATTGACATCTACTTGAGTGACAACGACCTTTTCGTGTAGTAGGAAACGAAGTTTCAGCTAATATACTACAAGCCATATATTGCAAATGAACAGAACAAATAAAATCAAACGATTTACTTTTTGAGGTTTGCTGAAACAATTTACAGTTTGAACTGCGGCTTGCGAGACACAAGAATTAGATACAATAGGCAAGGTGTTATGTACAGGTTCCCAGAACCTGAATATGTTCAGTCTAACGGTAATGAGGGTCATAAGAAACAAATGCAGGATCTGTGACAATGAGAGGCAACTTATCGATGTACATAAAGAGTCTCTTCAAGTTCTCCCTGGAGATTGTGGACAAATCAACAATTTCATTGTTACTGATGTAGATCCAAAGGTCATCTGTGTCCACTCGGCTAAGACAATCCCGGCAAAAGGGACACGACTGAGATCGTGCACGCCTAAAGCAACCACGAAAGAATAACACAATCAGACTTCAAAAATTAATAATATAATATAGAGAAAACCAGAAGAGAAATGAAATCTAGACCACTCATTTTATGAACTGGTGAAAAAAACATGGATGTCTTCGAGTTACATACATTTATAGGTAAGATATGTCCAAAATGAAGAGACATCTTAACTAAGGACCCATAAGAGTGATAATTTGTGCTTTCACGGTCGTGGTTGCAGTGATAAGTAGACGAACTTAGCAACATGCCCTAAATCAAGTGGCACTCATGAGAGTCCTCTATGATAATGGGATGCTCACTTCACAAAATAGATCACACGTTTGTAAGGAACAACAAGAAGGCAATGGGCTTCGGGTATTCAGTTGCATCAATTCACAGTGCCCATCGAATGCTTTGTTTTACTTAGTTTTTACTAGTTAAGAAAATGAATGCACTGCTCGAGGTCATCCCTATCTCCTTAATAAGTACATGATCATCACCAATTTAAGATCTGATACATAATATAATAACAGCTAGTAAATTGGGTAACAATTAGCATACCAAGTTCGGTAGCACTTCATACACAGTGAATGGCTGCAAATGGGCAACACGACCTTGCTGTTAATTTCCATGCAAATACCACATTCTTCTTCTCTCTCCAAATCAATTTCAGAGAGCTTTTTTTTATCTGTCTCATCTTTTCTCTTGTATCTGATGGCACAAGTTTCTCTCTGTTTCCTGTCTTCTACATCAGTGATTCCCCTTTGAAGTTGCAATAAAGAGGAAAATATGACACCTGTTCTTGAAGAGCGCCAAAAAGGTAAAAAAATACGGATGGCTATACCGTTGGAACTACTCATCGAAGAAAATACATGCAGGAGCGATGCACTGAATTGAAAGAAAAAAAAGCGTTTCGGAGTACTTGACAGAAAAATTTAATTCCAATGGAATCTAATTACCATAGAACTCTTTAAGACTGACTTTCCTTTCGTGGATATACATGGTACTCTTGCCGTCTTCATACGCCTGCGACAAACCTAAATTGTCACACCCTTCACAACATGAAGTAACATTTTCCATGCTATGAAATGATATGTAGATAAGGACATTAAAGCAATCAAAGAAAAGTGGCTGCAACAAAAATAACACTCAAAAGGACTTAAAACAGCTACGAGAAAATGCAAATAACCTTGTATATTAGAATTCTAAGCAATCCCAAGGCACCAACAACATGACAATCGGTCCACTGAACAAGAAAGAGAAAAAAATGAGCAGCTGCGCCGTAGGATAACCTCATTTGGAGGCAGGCGCCATCATATTCCCTCGGATAATCTGAAGCCCTGTATCAAAGATGTACTATACGAGTTAAACTCATGGTTAAATAACATAGCAGAAGGTACACATCCAGTCACTACGTACGAACAAATTATCAGAGGCAGAGGACTTATAGCATGCACTAAAAGTAAAACGCAAGAAATGCCCCAAAATATATGAGAAACGTGCAATGGGCTCAAAGAAGTTCAAACACTGGCTGCTGACTGCAATGACCCAACTCTTAAAAAAGAATTAAAGGCTTAGGATCTCATCTTTGAAACACGATTTGCACATGGAGCTTACACAAGCTGCCCATCTCTGACAGTCTCGGAACTTAAAAAAACAACCTAGTCTATTATGGTCACTTCGATTTTTGCGTAGTAAAAAAACCAACACCCCAATAAAGCACACCACAAAATTTCATCACAAATCACTGTAAAAGCACCGGCAATATTCATCTTCAGGATTCAAGAAAGAAATAAGCTTAGTACAAACAGAAGTTCCAGAACTTCATTACTGCAACCTAACATAACTCCTTAAGGCCCATTCGATGCAGAACTAGCAACACTAGATGGAATCAACCGCAACTTTCTTCCAATTGGGTATACTGCACATACCAACGTTATAAGTTCATTTCCAAACAAAATTCCTTGACGGGGAAATAAACTTTTAGAAACCCTTTTACGGGAATTAAGCACCTAAAACCAGGAAAACAGAGGAATTGAATGCATAAAGAGAAGAAACAAGGATTGATCGCAGCTAAGACATCAAGGCAAAAAAGCATACAATTCCAGTAATCTTAATCCCAATTCAAAGAATCATCACGTAAACTAAAACCCACCAACGACAGAGAAAGGCGAAAAAGCGAAATTGAGAGGGAAAGACAAATTTACAGGGTATTGGCAAACTGAATATCAGCTTCGAGTGCCTTCAGGGAATCCTTGAAAGACTTGCGCATTTTTTCTTTGATTCTCATCCACCAACAGCTCACCCAACAACCCTAACACACTCCACCACCATTCACTCCCACCTCAGAGGCCGAAAACCAACAATCCCCGACCAAACCAAAGCAAACCGACCTCTCTCTATTTATCTAATCCCTCTTGACACTCAAAATAAACATCCCCGAAAGCCGCTAATTTTCTTTCCCTCCTTTATCTTTGATAATAATACTTCGTTTTAACTGCCGCGCGTCCGTCCCAGAAATACCTGCACACTATAGAGAGGTTTCACACAGAGAGAAAAAGAGAGGTGGGGCTGACTTGGCTTTAGCTTGGAGCACACGTAATAGTAAAATACATACCCTTTATATTCATTAAATGACCAAAACTGCCCACCATCAGACCTCGAAATTCATAACGTTATCGCTTCCTGATATTTCTTTTTTTCTAAATGCTGATATTTCTGAATTCTGCACACTGCTCCAAAGCATGGTGGGTACTGGAAAGTAGTAATTTTGTTTTTTCTCGTAAGAAAATATTATTAACATATGGGTGTTTGTTTCCCCCAAATTTTAGGGTTCGAAATTTTCAACAAAACAAATACACTCTAAAATTTTTAACTTTTACACACACTCTACTTTTCACAAACCCCAATAAATCTCAATAAAGTAAAGATTTCCAAAATTTTGAAAATATTCCCCGAAATTTCCACAAACAAACACCCTTATAATGGTGAGGTGTCGTTCTTTGGCGAGCGGTCATAGCGTATCTTCGGTTAACAAGGATTCTATGGATTTTTATTTTTATTTTTTATAATATAAAAAATTTTGTAACTAAATATCATTTTTAACACCACTTAAAAATAACAACACACGTATCAATAAAATTAACAATATCTAAAAATTTTCAAAATAAAAAAAAATCTCAAAAAAAACCTAAACCGAACATCCTCGATCGTGACGAGAAGGAAGAAGATGGTCTAGCTTGTATCAATAAGATTGGAAAAGTATTCAGAAAAAAAAAAAAAAAGATTGGAAAAGGTAGTGTCGGCATCTGTTGACACGTGGAGGGCATGCATGAGTCCGTCCAACTGTTACTTGTGGATCCCACTATCGGTGGTTAGCCTTTTGAAGCTTCTAGCGCGACGTGTCGTGTCTGGGAAAAGCTAATGGACCCACTAGAAACCCAGCTGCACTCTAATATAATTGCCAAATATGTATTGGATCAATTTTTTGCCTTTTTTTTTAATTTTTTTTCTTTTAATTAAACTTCTGTTTAATTTTTAACTAAAATAGCGGTCGACCGGTTGCAGTAATGGTAAATTGTAGCGTAGACTGCTACATATTCCGTTAAAAATGAACGGAGGTTTGACGAAAAAACCAAATCGTAAAAATGGTCAAAATCTAATGACCAAATTGTAAAAAAATGAAACTTTATGACCAAAACGTAAAAGTGGTCAAAATTTAGTGACCAAAAATAAAATTTCCTTTTTTTTAAAAAAAAATTGTTTCTGTTATGGGGTTTCTAAGGTTTCTAATAAAATTGTTGGCCCCATGATTAGATTAAGATCAGAAATTGTCGATTGGTGTTAGCTCTCAGCTTAAATTATAGTAAAATGAGGTGTGGTCGATGTTAAGATTTGAAAGAATTTTTTATATTTATTATAATAAGAAAGTATGATTTAACAAAGAAAGAAATTATTTTTTAATTTTTTTATAATCAAATATCACTAAGTATTGAAGACGTTCCTAAACTGGAGTTGTTTGACGTATGAAAATGTAAAGAGGTCTGTGATGATATATAGTCTAATGGCACAACGTGATCTCTTGAGCAAGCTGTAAACTCGAACGTCTAAGTTCGAATTCTAATTAGATGTTATCGTTTAAGTGGTGTACATAAGAGAGAATGTGTGCATATCATACGATTTTACCAGACTAGTGCATAAATTATGAAATTTTGCGCGAAAAAAAATAATAGAAAGGCCGAGAAGCTACTCGGAACAGAACAAGAAGAAAGGGCAAGAAAAAGTGACTCAGTGCTTTACTGCTTGAGCAATGGAAGCAATCCCCAGAAAAGTGTCTGATAGCCGGACTAGATACTCATGAAAGCACCGAAGATGTAGAAAACTCGTCTACTTTCTTGGACTGGGTGCATTTTAGGATCAGTGCTACAATTAAAGTGGTAAGACTTTTCCGGCAACTGATGTACAGGCAGAATAGCATGCGTGCACGGTGCACTAGCAGCTGAGGTCACACTGCTTGTCGGCCGCTTAGAAAAATAAAATGCTTGTCGGCGAATTGGGCTCTCACAACCTTGGACGCAACTGGAGTAGCCGAAGTAGGCAACGTTACAGAGTTCGTAAAGATTTTTCAGTAATAAAATTTTCAGGATTTTCATTTTTTAAAAAAATTGGTAATTTTTTTTAAATTTTGATAGAATCGTGAATGTGAATATTGAGTTTTATAGATATTTATTTAAAATTTTTGATAAAAAATTTTAAAATTTTTAAACTTTATTAAAATTTATAAAAGACTGGACAAAAAGATAATTTGATGTAATTGTTTAATAAAAAAATATTAAAATTATGTGAAAAAGTATAAATAATATTTTTATTTTTAAAAAAAGAAATTAAAATTGATGTAAAAAATTGCCAGACAGTTTATAAAAGTATTAATATTTATATATGAAAAAGAAAAAACCATATTATTAAAATAAGGAAGTCAGTCAAAGTTCATGCCAGAATTCTGGTTTACACGAGGGGGTAGAATTATCGCAGACGACAAACATCTAAAGCACAAACCTTGAAACCATTGAATGATTGGTTTGACGATAATGGCAGGCCAACCTCTCGCAGGGAAATTGATGAGAGAAGTAAGCTACATCAACCCATCCATGCAGCTTAAGTGGATTATATGATGTGCCTAAAAAAAATGGATTATATGATGCGTTGGTTAGCCTTTTCAGAATTTATTATAAAGTTAATTTAACTTGTGCATATATTAAACTAATGTCTGTCTGAATTCGATACACGATAAATTAAAATGTCTAAATTTTCAGGGGCCGCCCTCTCTCTCTACCCTCTTTTCTCTCTACTTCTTCATACGCGCCGCTGCTCCGGAGGAGGGGGCTCTCCGGCTCTCTTCTCTCCCCTCCTCCTTTTTCTTTTCCCTTTTCCCCTCCTCCTTCTTTCCGCTTCCCTTTTCTCTACAAACATCCCCTTTGTTTTGTTTTTGCTTCTTTGCAGGTGGCTGCCCAGCGTCGCCAGATGGTTTCCGCATGGATTTTGATGCGTGCAAGTCCAATCGACAAATCAGTATATCATTTCTTGTTCGACGATGGTTAGGTGTTTGCTACTTATCGGTGAAAGCTCTCCTTCTAAATTCATCATATGGGGTCGGAACAAGAGAGTTTCGATGAGGTCAGGGAACTTCTTCCTAGGAGGCTACAAGCACCCGAAGATCATAGTCCCCAGTCTCATTCTCCAGTTGAAGCCAGATGCACTTCTCGGTCGGCAAGCTGCCTTGGATTCATTCGACAAGGCCCTGGCCAAGGGGGTTAGGATTGTTCTGCTTAATAGCGGCGAAGGATGTGGTGATGGGTGGGTGTACGAGGCTGCTTGTTTGTTGAACTCAGTGCTTCGGGAAAACCAGTTTTCGTTCACTTATTTTCGACATTTTCCTTTCCTGCAAACTTTTCAGTCAAGGTCAATGATCAGAAAAAACAAATTGTCATTATTTCATTTTATGGAGTTTCCAGATGACTCACATTTCTATATCTATTTGACAGATGACAGTGTTGTGATCACCAACGACAAAATTTCATTATTTCAAATTCTGGAGTCTCCCAGCCTATTGTACTCCATTCCGCCAGCTGGCATTGGGGTTTTCACGAGCCTCTTATTGCCTAGTTTTAACCACCTTTCAACCGTGGATTTGCTCCTCCCACCACCACGAGCCGCTTCTGCCACCAACAGCTTTGCCCTTGTACTGGTCAGAGTCTCTACGGACCTTTCCGTGACCTATATTATGCTTTCGTCCGTTTAGGCTAGTCTCTTTGTTCAAGGCGTGATTAGGTTTAATTGTATGTTTTTCTATTGTTTGTAATTACCGCTGAGATTGCATGTTTAGCACTCTACTGGAGTCGGCTCGCCGACTATATCGTCGATCCTTCAGCGGTTGGTTTGTTTCTTCCACGAGTTTCCCGTGTTTCCTTGGACCCTCTGTTCTTCTCATTTCGGGCTTCGGTCCCGCCACATTTGAGGATCTTGTATTCTCCTTTATAGCCACTTTACTGTTGGCCCCTCCGCTCGCCGCTTGTAAAGCCTCTTTGGGTTCTTTTTCTTATTTTTCTAGCTTATAATTTGTGTTTTGTGTGTTTTTTTCATATATATATATAATATGAATGTTGATTTAAAAAAAAAGTGTCTAAATTTTCCTTGAACTAGCGTGTATTTTTGCAGCGAGAATCTACCGTTCGCTTGCTGGAACTAACACCCAGCTCAGCTACGCATCCAAATAGCGTGATTAAAACACGAGGGTTTTTTATTTTCTGGAAAGAAACATAGGTTTTTTTTTAACTTTCTGATTGATGCAGCAAAGTGCAATTACCGAACAGAACAAAACCTCTCTGAAAGGGCAGGTAGACGACAAAAAAGGCAAAAGAACTAGAATCCATATTAGAGCACGTGTTATAACAGATTCTGTTACTTATTCCTTATATATCAGTTAGCTTAGTTACAGCTAATTACAACTAGCTACAGCTTACATAAGCACGTCTCTCTGTATATAAATACAAGCTTTGTACTGTTATATGATTTAATTCCAATAGACAAGAATTATACAATTCTCTGTTTCCTTTGTACTTTCTGCTTCTATACATTTCATCATGGTATCAGAGCAAAATACTTCTGAAACCCTAGCTTCCGCAATTGAGAATGACAAATCTAGCATTCCTTATTTTCTGCACAGTGGAGATAGTCCGGGAACTATCTTAGTTTCTCAGATCCTTACTGGAGAAAATCACTCAAGCTGGCGCCGATCCATGGAGATGGCTCTCAGTGCGAAAAACAAACTTGAGTTTGTTAATGGTAGCCTTCTGAGGCTTCTGATAGAAGATCCTTTATGGACAAGATGTAATGACATGGTTGCATCTTGGATTTTGAACTCAATCACCAAAACACTTGCTGAGAGTGTGATGTACATAGACACATCAGCTGGCATATGGAAAGATTTGAATGAACGTTTTTCTCAAGGGAATGGACCACGAATTTTCCAGATCCAGAAGTCTATAGTTTCCCCGTCTCAAGGGAAGGATAGTGTGAGCACTTATTTCACTAAATTGAAAGCCTTGTGGGAAAAACTTTCAACTTACAAACAAAATCTATTCTGTTCTTGCGGCACATCCAAATCATCTGCTTATAATCAAGAATGCATCATGCAATTCTTGATGGGACTCAATGATTCATATGCATCTATTCGTGGCTAGATATTATTAATTGAACCTATTCCTTCAATTAATAAGGTTTTCTCATTAGTAGTTCAAGAAGAACGTCAAAGAGATGTTTCAGTTGCTGATTCTCTCTCTGTTGAGAACACTGTCTTTCTCACTAGATCTCAGCCTTATACCTCTCGGTTTTCTTCACGAAGAGACAAGCCAACTTGTAGTCATTGTGGAATTGTAGGTCACACAATTGATAAATGCTACAAGGTTCATGGCTATCCTCCTGGCTATAAGTTTAAAACTAAGACTGCTGCTGCTGTCAACTCTGTTTCCCCTGCTGCTGCTGTGCTGCCATCTACTGGATCTCCATTTACAATGGAACAATGCAAGTAGCTCTTGGCACTGATACAATCATCTTCATCAACCTCGGATGCACCTCAGTTTGCTTCTGGTCTACAAGCTAGTCATGTGTCTGCTATGTCTTCATTAAACATGGCAGGTAATTCAGATTTTTCTTCTTCCACTTGGATTGTGGACACCGGAGCTACTGACCATATGGTCTCCTCCCTTTCTTTGTTGACTTCTATTTCTTCTGTGACCTCTTCATTTGTTAAACTTCCGAATGGATCCACAGTTCCTGTTACTCATATTGGCACTGTCCAACTTTCTCCTCACATCTTGCTTAACCATGTTTTGGTTATACCATCATTTTCTTTTAATCTTCTTTCTGTCAGCGCTCTAATCAAACAAGTTAGTTGTTGTCTAACTTTTCTTCATGATCGTTTGATTATTCAGGACCTGCACAGCTTGAAGATGATTGGTTTGGCTAAGGAACATGTTGGCCTCTATCATTTGGTTCAAACAAATTCTGGTGTATTGCATTCAACTTCCTCTGTTTGTTCTTCATTACCTAGAGCTTGTAATTCCACTAATAATTCTGCCATTTTATGGTATTGTAGGTTAGGACATCCATCTTTTTCTCGTATGCAATTTCTTAAAGATTGTATAACAAATTTTCTTTGCCAAACATTACTCATTGCAATGTTTGTCCTATGGCTAAATAACATCATCTTCCTTTTCCAATATCTGTGCATAAATCTACTACTGTGTTTGAGTTAGTTCATCTTGACCTATGAGGACCTTTTGCTGTTCTCGATTCCAATGGTTTTTGATATTTCTTAACAGTAGTAGATGACTTTAGTCGCTGCACTTGGACATATCTTCTTGCTGCCAAATCTCAGACCTTTGCTCATATACAAGCTTTCTTTAATCTTGTAGAAACTCAGTTTAATACCAGAATTAAGAACATTAGATCTGATTTTGGTACTGAGTTCTCTTTGTCATCATTTTTTGCCTCTAAAGGTGTTATACACCAACACTTTTACGTAGCTACTCCCCAGCAAAATGGAATTGTTGAGTGAAAGCATCAACACATTCTAAATGTTGCTCGAGCTCTTCGGTTCCAGGCTGGTCTTCCACTCTCTTTTTGGAGTGATTGTGTGCTTACTGCCACATACCTCATTAACAGAGTTCCTTCTCCTTTGTTAGGGAATAAATCACCTTATGAAATTCTGTTCTCTTGTAAACCAAGCTATAAACACCTTCGTGTTTTTGGTTCTCTTTGTTATGTTTCCATTTCTCATATAGGTCGTCATAAGTTTGATTCTAGGGCTGATCCTTGTATTTTTCTTGGATATCCCTATGCTATGAAAGGTTACAAAGTGTATCATTTAACTACTCAAAAGACTTCTATTTCTCGTAATGTAGTCTTTCTTGAACACTTGTTTTCTTTCAAAATTTTTCCATCTTCTCGTTCACCTCACTCTAGCTTGCCTATTTCTTCTCTTGACTATGATTCTATTACATCAAATCCTTTGCCTAATAATTTTTCTTCTACTGATGTTCCTTCTCCTTCATCCTCTTTCGAAGCACCTACATAATCTGCTATTGCTTCCCCTGAATCTGCAATTGCATTTCCTTCTGCTACTAATTCCTTACCTGCATCTGAGCCTGTTTCTATGCCTCCTTCTATTCCTTTAACTCACCATTCTTCTAGAATTCGCAAGACACCATCATATTTGAATGATTACCATTGTCAATTGGCTCATGTTCCCCCTGGCAATCCACTTGTCTTTGCTCCTGCAGGTTCACATCCTCCTGGTACACCTTATGCTCTTTCTTCTTTTCTTAGTTATGATAAGCTTTCCTCTCAAGATAAAGCTTTTGTTCTTGCTGTTCACTCTAATCCTGAACCTGCCACGTTTAAAGAAGCTGTCCAGAAGCCTGAATGGCGTGATGCAATGGCCAAAGAAATTGCTGCCTTGGAATTAAACAACACATGGGTTGTTTGTTCTTTACCTCCCGGTAAAATCCTCATTGATTGTAAATGGGTATATAAGCTTAAACTACATGCTGATGGCACTGTGGAACGACATAAAGCTAGGCTAGTTGCCAAAGGTTATCCTCAAAAGGAAGGATTTGACTACTTTGAGACCTTTTCTCCAGTTGCCAAACTTACATCAGTCCGTGTATTACTTGTTGTTGCAGCTACTCGTGGTTGGCCTTTACATCAACTTGATGTAAATAATGTTTTTCTCCATGGTGAGTTAAATGAGGAGATCTACATGAAATTGCCTCCGGGTTTTCAAAGTAAGGGGGAGTTTGATGTTTGCCGATTGACTAAGTCCTTGTATGGTTTAAAACAGGCATCTCGACAATAGTTTTGCAAGTTTTCAGACTTTCTTCTTGCTAATGGTTTTACTCAGTCCCGAGCTGATTATACACTCTTTACCAGGCAGTCGACATCCTATTTCTTGGCATTATTACTACTCTATGTTGATGATATTATCTTGACAGGAGATAATCTCTCTTCCATATTACAATTCAAAGCTGTTATTGATGCCAAATTTCGAATTAAAGACTTGGAGCCTCTCAAATACTTCTTGGGATTAGAAGTTGCTAGGTCTGCTGCTGGTATCATTTTATCTCAAAGAAAGTTTGCTCTTGATATACTTGCTGACACTGGTTATCTTGGATCTAAACCTGTCAAAACTCCCATTGAACAGAATCTGAAACTTGTTAAGGATGATACTTCTCCTATTGTTGATCCTACTTCCTATAGGCGTTTAGTTGGTCGTTTGTTGTATCTAACTATCACACGACCTGATCTTTCTTATGCCTTACACATTTTAAGTCAATTCATGGCTGCTCCTCATCAATCTCATATGGATGCTGCTACCCGAGTCCTTCGTTACCTTAAAGGATCTCCTGGTCAAGGCTTATTCCTGTCATCTTCCTCTCCGTTGCATTTAAAGGCATTTACAGATTCTGATTGGGCTGGTTGCCCAGATTCAAGGAAGTCTATCACTGGTTTTTCCATTTTTTCTTGGAGATTCCTTAGTTTCTTGGAAATTCAAGAAACAACCAACTCTTTCTCGGTCTTCAGCTGAAGCTGAATACCGAGCTATGGCAGCCACAGTTTGTGAAGTTCAATGGCTTAAGTATTTGCTTACTGACTTGCGGGTAGATCATCCTCAACCTACCCTTCTTTTTTGTGATAGTCAGGCAGCCATTCACATCGCTGCAAACCCTGTTTTTCATGAACGTACCAAGCACATAGAGCTTGATTGTCATTTGGTTCGAGACAAGATTGCTTCTGGTTTGATTCACATTCTCCACGTGAAGACACAACATCAACTGACTGATCTCTTTACTAAAGCATTGGGCTCTGTTCAATTCCATGCTTTATTGTCCAAGCTTAACGTGATTAACATCTACTGTCAAGCTTGAGGGGGAGTATTAGAGCACGTGTTATAACAGATTCTGTTACGTATTCCTTATGTATCAGTTAGCTTAGTTACAGCTAATTACAACTAGTTACAGCTTACATAAGCACGTCTCTCTGTATATAAATACAAGCTTTGTACTGTTATATGATTTAATTCCAATAGACAAGAATTATACAATTCTCTGTCTCCTTTGTACTTTCTGCTTCTATACATTTCATCAATCCATTAGGCCTTTCTCAAGGATGGGTCGAGTCTTCAGTATCCCGAAACGTGGGTTTGTTTGCAAGAACTAAGTAGAAGTTGTCGGTTCCTTTTGGATACCAGCAGCTCGTCGAGTAAAACAAAGATGTGACTTTTAGCTAGGGGTGTCCAACATCTGGTCCGGGCCGGTTCGGTCCGGTTTGGCCGGCCAAACCGGAACTTTTTCAAAGCATATAGACCGGACCAGTCTGGTCCGGTCTGGTTTCCGGTTTATCCGGTCCGGTCCGGTTTCCGGTTTATCCGGTCCGGTCTGGGCCGGTCTGGGTCGGTTTAGGCCATGCCATTTTGGGCCAGTTTTGGGTTGGGCCATGCCATTTTGGGCCGGTTTTGGGTTGGGCCTTGCCATTTTGGGCCAATTTCCAGTTTGGAGAGGTATACTCCGGTCCGGTTCCGGGTTTTCATGAGGGTAACCCGGAACCGGACTGGAATACACCGGTTTACCGGTCCGGTCAACCGGTTTGGGTCAAAACCGGTCCGGTCCGGTCTGGTTTGGCCGGTCCGGCCGGTTTTTTGGACAGACCTACTTTTAGCTAGGACTGCAGCAAAAGAGAACGTTAGAAAATGGATAGCAAAAGATAAATTGTGCCGTGTAAGACCTTCTCGATAGACCAGAACCCAGCATAACCCAAACTTAGCTCCAGGGAAAAAAAAAGAAACGTCAAATAAAGACCAGTGCTGTGCTTTATAAACGTCAAACATATTCTGTAAATGACAAATATGTCAAAACTGCCAATAGTCAACAGTGTCGGTTCAGTTTTTAAGCATTTTTGGACCGACCAGATGTTATTAATGCTGTCCTTTTTTTCAACTGATTGTTTGTTGCTGAGATTAACCAAACAAATCTGGTCCTATTCCAAAATGTCGGTTCAGTTTTTAAGCATTTTTGGACCGACCAGATGTTATTAATGCTGTCCAAGCGTTTTCTCAACTGATTGTTGGTTGCTGAGATTAACCAAACAAATCTGGTCCTTATTCCAAAAATTGATAAAGCCTCCAAAGTAAACCAATTTCGTCCAATAAATATAAGTAATGTAATATACAAGCTGATTTTAAAAATTTTGGCGGAATACTTGAAAGGTCTTTTGCCAAAATTGATCACCTTTCACCTTGCTTTTGTCCCGGGTAGGAATATTCAGGATAATTATATCGTGACAGCGAAATTGTTTCATGGGATGGGTCATAAACAAGGAAAAGGGGGTGGATGACAGTAAATGCGGATATGAAGAAAGCATATGACCGGGTTGAATAGAGCTTCCTTCTTCAGGTGCTGAAGCTTTTCGGTTTTAGTGAAAAATAGCTTAGTTGGATACATCAGTGTATTTCGACTCCAACATTCTCTATCCTTTTGAATGAGGCTCTTTATGGTAACTCTTCTCCATCTAGGGGGCTTCGTCAAGGTGATCCTCTATCACCATCCCTTTTTATTATTTGTTTTGAAATATTATCAAGGATTTTAGTGAGGGCTGATATGCAGGGAATGCTTCGGGGAATAAGCTGAGTAGGAGTTCTACAGTTGTCTTATTTACTCTTTGCGGATGACCTTATGATTTTTGCAAAGGCAATAGTGGGAGATGCTAAAGCTATTCAGGTATGCCTTGCTAAATATTTGAAGTGGTCTGGCCAAAAAGTAAATTGTGAGAAATCCTCTTTACATTTTAGTCGTAACTTTTCTCATTATGCTACTATTCCCATATTGGATGTTTTGTGACTCAAAAAAATTGCCTTCCAAAGCTAAGCATTTGGGTCTCCATTGTTGATTCCAAATTTGAAAACTAATGCAGTTGAGAATTTAAAAGTGCAGCTGTTAAATAGAATTTCAGGTTGGCGTGCTAAGCTTCTATCGCAGGCGGGTAGAACTACCCTTATCAAGATGGTGGCCAATGTTATCCCAGCTTATCCCCGAAGCTGTTTTGATATGCCGAAGTCATGATGTTCTAATATTGATAGGCTACTTTGCCGTTTCTGGTGGGAATTTAGTCCTGAAAAAAAATCAGAAATCCTACTCTTCATGCGTGGAAGTCGATTTGTTTTCCAAAAATGGTAGGAGGTCTTGGCATTCGCTTTATGCATGAAATGAATATTTCCTTGGTGTCTCGCCTAGCATGGAGAAAGGTAAATGAGGAGGATAGCTTGTGGGTTAAGTTGTTACAGAGCAAATATTTTCGGGCAGGTTCCTGTTGGCAATCTGAGGTGGGCAACAATTCTTCATGGGTGTGGAAAAGTATTTTCAGTGTGCTGGTCCATCTTAAAATTGGTGCTTGCAATATTATAAGGGATGGTCATAATACCCGGGTATGGAAGGATCCGTAGATTCCTTCTTTCCTCAGTTTTGTTCCACATGCAATAGACTATGAGGGAGTTGAGGATGAAGAGCTTATGGTGGCAGATTTAATACTACTCGAGCCTCCACGCTGGGACTTGGTTAAGTTGGGGCATCTTTTTTATACTGGCTCGTTGGCTGAGATTTTAAAAATTCCTCTCCAAATTGATAGTAGACGGGATGCACTGGTTTGGATTCTTGATAACTGGCAAATTTTCAACAAAATCCTTGTATAGTGCCCTGGTCCAGCAAAGGTCTAATCTGAATCCTTCTTATGTGGAGAAACATGGAAAAGGATGTGGGGTCTCAAGCTCCATGAACGTCTCAAGCTTCTATTATGGAAACTTGCATGAGACATCCTTCCTACAAGAGGTAAGGTGGCTGAGAGAACTGGTGGGAGTAGTGAGGAGGAGGATAGTCTTTGTGGTCTCTGTCAGTGTGTGGTAGAAACTAGTCAACATCTTCTACTGGATTGTGTATTCGCTAGAATTATCTGGCGTCAGTCTCCTTGGAAGATGGATTCGCAGGCTTATGCTTGTATGTCTATGCAGGAATGGGTTCATTGTATTATTGATCCAGTTGCTTTGCTTGGGATTCTTGCTGAGGAGATTCATCGTTTCCAGATTTTTGCCACAAATTTGGCTGATTTACTATGGGCAGCTAGGAATAAAAAAAGTCCATGATGATAAGTCTACGAAGGTGCAGCTCCTTTCTAAACAGATTAATCGTCTTGCTCTGGAACATTTTGAAGCTTGGGAAACCAAAACATCAAAAGGGTGTCAAAGATGGCAACCTCCTCCTCCTAGGTTTATTAAATTAAATTTTGATTATGTCATTCAAGAGGAATTTTCTGTGGTAGCAGCTGTGCTTCGTAATAATCTTGGGTGAATAGTGGGAGCACGTGTGCAGAAAGTGGGGCCTAGTCATCCTTTGGTTGGGGAGGCCATAGCAGCTAGGATGGGAGTTGAAAAAGCCAAGAATTGTGGTTGGGGCGAATAGTTCTGGAATGTGATTCTTCAGAAGTGGTGCAGACTATAAATTGTTTTCCTCTAATAACAGATTAGAAAATCAACAATGCAGTTTCTAATATCCATCATCTTCTAGGTGATATGCAGGAGTGGAGATCCGAACATGTTAATCGTGTTGCAAATTCGGTTGCGCACCTTTTGACTTGTCGGGCGCCTCAAAAGATTTCTCTTGGAGGCTCCCCTGTTTTCTTTGAGCATTTTTCGGATTTGTTTTGGTTGTATCAGGGACTGACCCCCCTTGATTTGTTTCTTTCTTTGTGCGTTTTCTGTTTTTTCGTTCCCGTTATGAATATAGTTCTTGTTTTGATTAAAAAAACAATGTCGGTTCAGAAAAAGAAACGTCGAAAAGGTTCAATTTCATCTATAACAAGAGAAGTGTGAAGAAAAATATGAGCCTTAACTATAACCGTCCTTCCATCGAACAACGTCAAAGCACGGCAACCATGGTATTCAAGTCACAATACAATTCCTCTTCTAGCCAAAAATCCCCATTCTTTCGATTTTCCAATAGAGTTGGCAAAGGAGCTGGACAACTTCGATGCTTGCAACCAGCAGCATGTCTATGTTGGCTAGTCTTATCATGAGAGCATGAGGGTGCTCAGGATCAGACCCTACACTGGAGACAGTTTGATCACCAAAATACCTGAACAATCAAACAGGGCCCAATTCATCGATGGTAATTTCCACAGGGACCCTCAGATTTAGTCGAAGTGTATCCCATCCAGCTCTGTCTAACTGCTGGATGAAGTCCTCAAATCTATCTTCCATCTGCAATATGCTTTGAGCAAGCTGATGGAAGACATTATCTGAACTGTCCCAGTTCTCATGTAGCCAATAGGTCTGCCACACACTCCGCAAGACAGACACACTCGTAGCTCCCACCTGCAATTAAATCTCAAGTTTGAATAAGCTAAATCCATATGTCCTCACAAATAATTTACATGCATACCTTGAACGAGACGAAGACCTCAAAATCTCCGGGCTGTTGGTTCACCACAAGAACGTATTGCTCCTTTGCATATAATTTCACTAGTGTTTTCACCTGCAAAAATACAAACGAATTATATAAAATACCAGTTTGCAACTCTAGATAGCTCCATCTAACTGTCATAAATGATATTGACAAAATTATTGAAGCATACCGTGGAAACAGATCTCTCACCAGCAACCATCTCCTCCAAGGACACACCAAATGTAATCTGTGGCTTTATGAATCTTTGCCACAATAATATATTTTCTTCCTCGTTGCATGCAACGCATCCTGAAACCAACAGACCCAAAAGATCGGTCATCTGAAAACTATATAACTTGTATGAATTGATGAGCTAAGACTAAAGGGAGTTCAAATTTTACCTGGAACAGTGGAGTGTAGAACATGTGATTTTACCAGAATACGAGCACGCTTGAGATTTATCTGTCAAGTAAAACAGAAAAATTCTTATAAAAAAGAAGAAGAACGAGTAAAACAGGAAAATTGTCCAACTAAGACTTCTGCTTTCTTTGTATTTCTGCCCCAACTAAGACTCAATCCCATTTTCTATCCACAAAAGGACTCTCTAACTGAGCCTTAGTTTACATTTTATAAAGTTAAAAAGAAATTATAGAAATCTTACTGTGTTAAATAGTAGGACTGAAAGCGATTGATAACGCAACCAAAGATGAAGAAGCCGCACATTCATCCATGTCAATACCAATAGTGGATACGATCTGAGAGGGCCGGGTGAATCCTGCATTCATGATTCTAAAACCAATCAAATAAACAAATATCAATGGAACATACGTATCATTTATTGAAATGACGCAACGTACCAGGATCAGTATGCCCAAAGCAAGGCCAAGAAGCTGCGCTGCTACTTCCCAAACTTCCTCCTAATACAATTGATCAATCAATTAATTTATAGGTGGGAATCTGGAGGTATAAAAATTCAAGAAAACATGAAAATCCATTCGGTCTCTCAAGAAAAGGCCTACAAATTTCCTCCCACAAACAAAACCCATAAGGAAATATCAATAGAAAACATAGGAGCAAAGCAACTTTTGTTTTTTAAAACCTCGCTTTCTACAAGCCACTAGCTGATGCTAATATCTCCATTGCCCTAATATACCAATAAAACCCTTCATTCTTGAATATGTCTAAGGTAGTTCAGACAATGACAAGAATGTTGCATTGCATGGCAGAACCTGCCATAATAAATATTGATGGTTTATAATGTGCCCCAGTAGATGTCTACTCACATGGAGGAGTTTCCTGAGTAGTTGGGAAGTTCAGTCCAGAGATTCAGGAGACAAATATATATTTATAGATTGCATCATGTATTATGTACAATTCGTAATATATCATAAAAGGGCACCCAAAAAAAGTTCCTCCATTGAATAAGAAAGCTGAGGTACATGCTTTTAGGCACAGCAAGTAAGCCTCATATACAATACACATAACAACAAACAAACAAACATGGAGAATATTATGAAAGTGGGAGGAGTCAAATATTAGACATTGCATTGAGAGCTAATAGAGACATATACAAGACTATACCTTTGCTGCTACTTCTCCCAGATTTCCTGAGATTGCAAAATGGTTTTGAATGACACGTAATGATGGATCTTTTAGTCCTCTGGCTACAGCCTGTTTGAATTCAATCTCAAGTACTTTAGTGAAAATCTTTTCGTTCAACACATGGGTGCACTTCTACATTGCTCTGGATACAATCAATACAGCGTCTTTGTAAAACACAATTCATGGCAAAAGAAGTGATTACTGGGGAATATTGTTCACCCGGGCTCAATATGCTGGTCTTCAAAATAATCAAGTGAATCCTACGTAGCACCAAAGGGGAATACCTTTGCAAAATTTCCAAGAGATGCCAATGGTAAAAAGTAGGCAGGATACAATTGAGTACTTAGATCAAAGATGCTGCATAACAACATGCAGAAATTTTGTTACTAAGTATATCTATTCTAAAATTGACTTCTCCCACATCTAAAGAAACCTCATGACACAGACCTTCCCGCACTGCCAATGAAGTCTGCATACAAGCGCCACTGTTTTGGATCATCATCAAAAAGATTTCCAAACCGCCCACCTGGAAAAGATAGTGATTGTTACTGATAAATTCAGCATATAATCCTCTCTTTCTTCTAGCGGCCTTTAGTGTGCCAGACCGATGAATAAGCGTCCAACAGCTCCAATGCCATCCTTTGACACCCATCTGCATTGGCACTCACGGAATAGTTTAATCCAATAGAAGACTAGTTTGATATAGCAGACCCGTACAGAGAAAGAGGTATGCCCATCCCAACCAAGTAAAAACAAAGACACATACTTTTAATTAATGAAGTATTAAACAAAAAATTTTCACAAATCAATACAATAAGCAAAATACATAACGTTAACAATACTGAGGATTTACCTGATGGCAGCAGCAGAGGCAGCAGCGGTAGTTCCTGAGAACGAGCCAACACCCACAGCCTGCAAGGAAAGGCATAGAACAAGTCCTTTTCAAAAGCAATATCTACATTCAGGGGGAAAGGACGCTCCATTAAGGTTCACTGAGTTAAAACATCATTTTAGCCAAACCATTTCCTAGAAAATACAATATTAAGTACCAGATAAACTTCGATGAACCAAATAGAAATATGAGAACTTCCGACAGGCAGAACCTCAGAATGCTTAACATAACAACAGCTAAAGTTTGTCTTTTTAATAGGCTTACGCAAGAAACAGTAATGCCAGAGTTAAGACTAAACATGCCTTAAGGAGACTAGATGTGACTAATGCATGACAGATCCATGCAGTGACATTGGTAGGGAACTGTAACAACATGTACTGCAAGTAATCGTCAGACACTGATCCTGCATCAAATGCAAATAAAAGAAAGCAGATGTCCTTGTGAGTAGCCCAAATTTACATAAAAACTTGAAAAAAAGAAGAAGGTGGGAAACAAAGAAAGAAAGTTTATGTTCGTAACCTGGGAAACCTGCAGGAAAAATGAAATCTTTAACGATGTCCGGAAGCCACGATAGTCTTGTGTCGGAAAAATGGGAGTCCTGGAACCTATTTGTCACTGAACTATCCTCCTCAACAAAAATTCGCAATCGCGATTCCTCGTCCAGAATGTACCTGCTCGGGATGCAACGGATTTAAAGGGAAGCAAAAAGGTCACAGCCTAAACCTGATCGCCTTGCAGATATATAACGAATGCTACAATATCACAGGCTGCTGTCTAAATCTAGTATGTGAAAAGTCCCTATCGCAACATCATCCACGGTGATTTTGTCATACAGCATTTCTCATAAATAATTCCATTTTCACTTCCATTAACGTGCGCTTTTTTGTTGTTGTTTCTCTTTTCTTTTTATGAATTACATCAGAGTGTAACCTGTAAACACACGACCATTACCAACAATCTAGAAAGTTTCACTACATACAACAGGTAAGAAACAGAGCTAGGGACAAAATGTTCTAGTAAAGACCTCTTAGCGGTGCCATTGTTATATCTCTCCACGAAGATCACCTCCGGCTGGCCTCGAACCCTATAGCCCAAAGGAAAGTCGTGTAAAAAAGACCAATTGCAAAACACATACACATACAGAACTGTAAAAAATCTCACAGTTTTCATACTTGAGGTTATCTTTCTAAGTTTTAATACAAAAAAAAAGCCCTTGCTAAAAAAATTAATTTACCTGCCATGACATGCGCCGTCTTCTTCCTCATCTGCTCCTTCGCGAAGGTCGGGTCGCGAAGCAAAGAATGGAATTGGAGAATGGCGACGTGTCGCTGTCCGAATCTTTCCGGAAGATTCGAAGGCAGACGTAGGAAGTGAGAGTTGCAGAGTGAAAGACATTAGTGAGTTGCAGCGGTTTTCGAGATTTTCTCCTCCTTCGGAACAAACGAAAACTCAAAAGATTTTCGAGATGTCACCTATCTGGTTATCTCAAGGTCTTGCGGCACCCAATTGTGCGGTTCGTTAATGAACCGGAGAAACGGCCTTACTTGACCCATTTCAAACCGACAAAGAGAAGCCCAAAATGCGGCTGTTTCAACTGTCACGTGATAATGGCCCACTTAAAACCTAACAATCGAAGGCGCTGTCAAAGGCCAATAAAAAGTGACCCAGTTGATGGCCCTTGGGAAACTTCTGACTGTAGGAGCCCAAAGGTGAATTCCACTAAAGGACGTTTTGTTTATTTTGTTAAAAGCTATTCTGAGGCGTTTTGTAATGGCCATCGATATACAAATATAGGTAATTAGACTGTTTAGGAGTAGAGATATTAAAATATTTTCTTCGTTTAAAGCTTTTTAGAGAGAGACTTGAATTCGAATAAAGTTTGGAATGATCTCATTAAATTTTTATAATATTTCAAAATTTAAATTTTAAAATAGTTTCGGAATTTTTTCAAGACTTATATCATCCTCTCCTTATTTTTAACTCATCTGGATGATGTCCTTATACTTTCAAACTTTGAAATACTTCTCAATCTCTTGAATGCTTTGACCAAACTTAAAATACAATTCAATTTGAATTTAAAATTTGACATAGAATTAAACCAAGATTAAAACGCTAATATGAATAAGAAAAAATTCATCTATAGTACTCCTTGTACAAATATATCTCCACTCCTCCGTATCGATGACAACTTCAACTCTGCTGGTGGCTATCTCGTCGGAGTTGAGGTGGTCGTTGATAGGGAGGGGTTGAGGTATTCATTGACCGATGAGCATTAAGTGGAGGGGGCTGAAACAGCGTAATATTTTGACGCAAGATATTTTTATTTTTTATTTGTAATGTTGCAGGTGCAGATTATAATAAAGCAAAAGGCCATAGTGCTGCAACCTGCTACAAAAAATGCAACGAGAATTATTAGTTTAAAATATGTACTATATTTATTATTCGTATTGAAGAAATGAAAGAAATATTGTAATAGTCATGTGATTGTTAAAAAAAAACAATAATTATATCTACTGGTACTTATTGAGAAAAGAAAAGAGAATCTTCTGTTGCTACTGACGTCAGGGTGGGTTTGTGTGGTAAAATTTTTGGTATTGGGTTTAGTGTTGATATTGGGTTTAGTGAAAAAGTGAAGAGAGAGGTAATATTTTATAGTTTTTGTAATTTTTTATATTTTTTATGGAAGAGAGAGAGATTATATTAAAATATTTTATTAGGAGAAAGATAAAATTTTGGATAAAATTTTAGTGACAAACGCAGCCTGAGACTCGGTTCTTGGAACTCTTTCTCTCTACGTTCACAAAACATACAATAAACAGAATGCGCCACTTGTCCATAAACGGATAGAGAAAGAACCAAAATTATGGGCCACTTGTCAATAAACTGATCCGGGCCCAATAAAGTGGACAGCTCACTACTGATGTTCTGTTAACGGCCAAATCGGCCAATGGAAAACTTTGGAGCCATAGTGCGGATGCCGGATGGTGAGTTCATTTATTATCACACGGATTATACCTGGAAGTTTTTTTTATTTTAGAAATAAAAACTTTTTGTAACCATTAGATAACATTGTAGATTGTATAATCTCAATGGCCACACCAACCGCGGCTACATATCGGTAATGACTGCTATTCTTTTCTCGAGAACAAATAATGGACTTTTAGGTAAAGAATATTTCCCTCGTATATTGCACGTCAGTAGCAGTACAATATATGTAGTACAATGTTGAGCATCTTAGCAATGGAAAGAATATATACTAACATAATCATAATGCTATTCTAGAATATACAAGAATAAAGAGCTATTCTAGAACCCTTAGGAAAGGGACACATCCTGTGCTGAGGTGGAGGATAGTGTGTCTGTATGACTCATTCCGGCTAACCTCTGTGATTAGGGTACGCTTGTAACTGTGTAATTATGCATTAATTATTGGGTGCGATTCTCCACGAGGATAAAACCAATGACTTAAAATAGGGAAGTATGAGTTGTGAATTATTCAGTCTTTTCAGGATTTGTCTGCCCTACAATGCATCCAAACAACCGACCAAAGGCTAACCTAGTTATGTTAAGTCATTGATTTTGAAATGTTTGTTCGAACTCAATGCATCCAAGGATTTTAGTCCTTACCCAAAAATAATAATGATGGTGTTTTATAAAGAATGTTGCTTAATTTGTCGATGGGTGATATGACTTTTCAAATCTAATAGTCGTTATTGCAAATGATTCTGTACCAGTTATCTAGCAAATTCTCCTGGTAGATAATTATCCTATTGCTGATGCCGAGAAAATCCAGCCCACCTGAGGAGTAATGGGTTGTAAACCACTCTATGCTGGTAAGAGGCATGTAAAAAGTGACGTTTGAATGTCAAAATATTATGTTACTTTTAATTGGTGAAAAAATAAAAAGAAATAAATGATTTAAATAAATTTTTTATATTTATCTAAAATAAAAAATAATTTAATAATAAAAGAGAATTTTAAAAAATTATTTTATTCGAATAAAAATTTTGAAGGATAAAATTATTGGATGTCAATCCACCGAAGAAACAATCAGATGGAGCGTCCCGTGCGGTCAGCGTCGGACTATCAAGTTAGTTCTTTCTGACTCAAGTTGTTCTCTTTTTTTCTTCGAAGGAAAAGTTGCGAGTCTTTTTTTTTTTTTTTCTAGGTAAGTTGCGAGTCAGAAATCTAACTTTTCTTCTCTCCTTCAGCCATTCTCGTTAGGAGCCGGCAGATGGATCAGATGGAAATGGAAGGGACTGTCGGCGGGTTATAGAATTGACTGAGGAAGCAGTGTGTGCAGAGGAGAAAATGCCATCGTGAGCTTCATAGGGGAGGCGGCCTACATCTGGGGTGCTCCCAAGAACTGCCTTTTAGAGAAAGATTGTCTGTGGGCCAGATGACTTTATCTCGTTCAGGCTCTTTGGGCTTACTTCTTTGTTTCGGTCTTCTATAATCAACTTTCGGTATGGGCTTTCCATCTACTATCGTGGGTTGGGCCAGGTCCAGATGAGCTACAAATTCCTTATCTATCATATATGGCAATTATGTAAAGAGAATTTCTGAGTCGCATATATATGAAGCCCGAAAGCCTTTTACGCGCAAATTATGTTCTGGAACATGACAACCTACGCAAAATTATAAAAAGATTGGTCCCTCAGGTGGGAGAAAGAACATGGGTTGCGTGAATGTCATCATGTACGAGTAGAGATATTGGACTTTTTGGCTTTTAAAAAAAAATTTAACACGCTTAGAAAGAAGAAAAGATGCAGGAGTTTTGACGAGCCATGGCGTCGTCATGTAGGAGAGAAAGCAACAAGCACGTAAGGAAAAAAAAAACGTGCATGGGGGAAAGAGAAAAGACGTAATTTGTTTAACAAATTATTACCAATTGACTTGTGAGGAACATTTGTGACCTTTTTAGGCGACTACGTCTACGTCTCTTCACAAATTTGAAAGCCATTTCCCAAATCATTTCCTTCATTAGTTTAGACCTGTTGAATCCTTTGATTATCCACTCCATGCAATACCGCGTTCTTCCCGCTTTTCCGCGAAGTAGTATATATTCCATGTGATATTATAGCGTATAAGAGTACATATATACCTCATATAGTAATGAAATAATCTGCAACCTCGGAGAGGAAAAAGAAAAAAAATGATTATATTTGCAAATGGGTTTATCATATTTTATTCTGACTAATCATGGCTTGCATCTATGCCTTAGATATATGATAGAAAATGACTTAATGTTTTCCAAAAATATGAGCTATATGGTGTAATGCAATAACTCCAACTATCTATCTATTATAAGAGATCGATCGAGACTGAATTTTGAGGCTCCCCAACTCCTCCAAAAGACAGTCGCCTCTTTCGACAAATAATTTGTTATAGCTAGCAAACCCTAATTTCTTACGGATGAAAGCTCTTTGTAAAGGTATATTCGATTGTAGGACAAAAAGTTATCCACTTTGAAAATAACCCGTATATGGGTAGCGTGTCTAGATCAGTACTATAAATTCCTGTACAACTTTTAGCAGCTTCCATGCATGCATATGTACAAGAGATTTGCTTCAAAGAGAAGTACTGAGAAGTTATATGGCTGCAATTGGTACCATGAAACTTGTGTGGATGATGGTGGCATTGAAACTGGCTGTGCTAGTTGCAGTGCTAGCTGACAGTCCTCTTGCGCCCCCCGGCCACTTCCTTCCAAACACTTCTCTCTTCCCATCAAGGAATTAAATAAATAACAATTATTTTAAACCCTTTAAATCCATTCTTTATATCAGGACCCTTATGCCAAAGCCCAAATACACTTGTTAAATGTGGTCCACTTAAAGTGGTTCCAACATTTATTTCTTCCATACGAGTACATTACAGTTACAACATTCTCCTTCATTTCCTTAGTAAGTACAAGAGAACAAACTAATAATTCTGTAACAATTTATTATACGTACGCATATAGTTCTATATATAGTACATGTCTTTCATGTCTTTTGGTTAATAACGATTTACAAAAGGTTGCGACTGTTAGACTGTTATGAAGAGTTGTGATTGTAGATCTTTGGAGAAAAGAGTATAAATAATGTTTGAAAGATTTCATCTCATTTACACGCATAAAGAAAGCATTCTCTCAAGAATGATTATCTCTGTCAATTCTTCAAAGTTTTTCGCTGAAATTATAAGTATCAATGGATCTCATGACTCAAGGTTAGTATCAATCCATGATCTTTGTTCTTACATTTGGTATCGGAGCAAAGGGTCATGAGATTTTCTATTTCGTGATTATTCAAAAAATATACGGTTTAATGCAACAATAGAAACGCAAATGCGAAAATTGTGAATTGCCGAATTCATAGATTGTTATTTCTAGATCTGTGTTGCATATTTTTTGAAACTCTGACAAACCGAACATATTTTTCTTTTTCGTTTGCATGTGAATTGCTGCTTCTTTTTCGTTTGCATGTGAAGCTTCCCGAATCTTTTTATCAATCGAAACCAAAAATCCCCAAATTGCTAGCCCTAAGTTGCGAACTAGAAAGAACCCTAACCCCACATCAAACTTTTTGTGAACTAGTGAATAACGAAGAAAACGACTTGTATCATCTTCTCTTCTGAAACCCATAGGGAGAAGAAAATCTCTCAGTCCCAAAATCCTAACTAAACCCCCGCCAAACCCCGTTATTTCCATCATATCCCCCGAAACCAAAACCGAATCCGATAGCAAAACCCCACCCGAGACCCGCTTCACTCTCAAGTCTCCAATTGCCCAAATATCCTGCGAAAATCATGACGCAGATTTGGAAGAAGGCAATAAAGTCTAGGAATTTCGAGCCTCCGAGACCTCGAGGGAAAAGGAAAAATTTTCGGGCAGTTCTGTCCTGAAATATGGTGCGTACTTTGTTGGGATATTTGTGCCTCAAACAATTTGTGATGTTTGGGTCCAGGGAAATGCCAAGTCTGATAGAAAAGAAAGGAACTTCGATGATTCAGTTCCGATATTAGCGAAGACAACAAAGGGAAATTCTTGTTCAATAAAATGACGTTTATGCAAAAGAAAGGTTCTGGTCTGGTGCAACCAATGTCGCTTATCCACGTGACCAGTGGCGGAACCAGGATTAAAATCTATGGGTGTCGAACTTTAAAGGCGAAATGACAAATTTTTTTTGTTTTCCTTCGTAATGCAAAACATTGTCTTAGAGTTACAATGTCGACAATTAAGGGCTAAAAGTATTAAAAATATTAGAATACATGTATCGTACTATGTACTGCGACTGAGAGGTGACAATTGGATACTACGAGTTTGCATCTTCTGAAAATGTTGCAAAATGATTTCGTTCTCAATAGTTTTAAAAACTTCTTGCTCGATGCACACTAACATGCAATCATTCATCCAGTCATCTCTCATCCTATTACGCAAATCACTCTTGACGATCTAATTCAAGTTAATTCCCTACTTAATTCTAAAACTTTAGAACAAATTACAAATGATTATGATGGTTGAGGTCTTGATGCCACTAGGAGTTGTCTTTCTTACATTTTTTGGATACTATCACAACTAGGCCCTGTCTTTTTTCTTTCCCTTTTTCTTTTGACAAAAGTTTACTGGGGATGCATTTGCAATTTACTTTCTCTAGGTTATATGAATTTAGAATTGAAAAGCATTCACATTCTCCAAAGCAACTTCCACACACAAAGCAACAATTGATGGCAAACCATACTCTGAATAATAAAAACAAATTTACAGGATAAACAAGATTTAATAAAAGAGTTCCTTAGATAAATATATTCGTAAAGTGGTCAGAACTTTGTTTTGGCCTATACAAGGATCCTAAACAAACACAACATTTTTTGAGGTCTCTAAAAAAATGAAAAAAAAATATTTTAGATCCGATACTCATTAAGTCTAGTTGGACTTGGACTTAATGAGTATCGGACCTAGACCAGCTTATGAAAAAAAACAAAAACAAATGTAATGTTTTTTGGCAATCTATGGGTAGCGGACGCACTGGTTCGATACCCCCTGCGTCCGCCACTGCACGTGACTCTGAAGTGGAAAGAAAAATTGAAGAAATTAGAACAATGGATATGGAGGCGAGGAAGAATGACACGAAGGGGGTGAGGGAAGAGACTGAGGACGACGACATTTTGGACGTGGAGGGATAGACCCAAGTAACAAATGACGTTGGTAATTTAATCCAACATTGGAATGTCGTGTCGCTGGGTTATTAGATCTAACGTGGTTCCCGTCAACCACGTATGCAAATTCTGTTGGTCTATTTGACGGCATGACCAATATAAAAAATATTATAAACTCTAAAGATACCTAAGAGAAAATTACCTTAGAGACCGAGGTCAAACTCTAAGAACCCACAAAGTAATTTAGCCTTCGAAAGTTCGCTGTACTAATGTCCCGTGAGCATAAGTACTCAATTGGGTTAGATTGGTAAGTCACTTAGTTAATTGGGCCTTACTACGCTCACGATTGTCATATTTTTAAATGGGCCGCCCGATCAATTAAACGAGGGGAGTTCTGGTCTTTTACGATGGGCTTTAAATCAGCCCAATAAAAGGCAATTTTTAATGTATCGTTTTTATTTTCGTTTAGGCCACATAATTTTGGTTTTAAGCATACAACTTAAAGGGAACTTGAGCTCAGTGTTAGAACCTGATTGCTTTCAAGGTTGTTTTTCTTTTTTTTAAAAAAACAAAGAATATGTCATTTATGTGGAATTTTTTTTCAAGTAAGAAAGGAAACTATGCACTAATCTTATATTCCGTTTACGACAGATCACCTTAAAATAAGTAGAGTGGTTTGGAACTTCAGAGTGTACACAAAACCTTAAAACATGTACAAAAATCCTCCCCACGCATACCATTGAAGAATTGTCGGAAAATGATCTTGGGTTTGACAGCTGACTGCAACTGTTTCCCAGACCAATCGATCTGTGCATAGACAGAGGAGTTTCTATGCAATTGCCTTGACTCTCTATACTATTATTAATCTGTTTTCACTGCCAATAAATTGTCTACAGTAACGATTGCTGTGCCGACAGCTATTATGACGTGTAATATAACAGCAACGTTTTACAAAAAAAAAAAACAAAAATTGTTGCTGTAATAACCGTCAGAATGACATTCAATAAAAACAATTTTCCCATTCCTTTCTTCAAACAAACAGCTCAGCATTTTCACATACTTTAATTTAATTTGTGCCTAGACTGACTTAACAGTAATATGGTATACTTTTTTTCAGACTAATAGTCCGAGAAACATCCAGTTGTCGGCCGCTAAAAGTCACTGAATCTTTAACCCCCAACTTCTTCAAAAGACAGCGTCCTCAAAAGTAACTTGGATTTAAAAAAATCCACTTTGAAAGTAACCCGGAGATTATATATTAAGAGTTTGAAGTTCATAAAATTATTGGAGAACGTTTGGCCTTCAGAGAATATACATAGTAGAGCCTGGAGGATTAATTTGCTGGAGAAATTATGGATGTAGTTCATGGGATGAAATTGGTATGGATGATGATTATAGTGAAGATAGTTGTCGTGCTAGTTGTAGCGCTAGCCGATGACTCTCCCATTCCCTCTCCAGTTTCTCCTCTCCCTCCCGGTCCATTTGATCACCATGATCTTCCCCTTGATCAGCACGCAGATTTTAAAATCCCCAAACTGTCCAGTATCCACGTTCCCCCAAGAGTCCTAATTATAGGGTTGTGTATCATGGAGTGTCATAATACATGCAAAGCAGCAGGAACTCCAGTTTCCCATTTATACCAAGCCTGTATGTTATTTCACGTGGCCAAGATATGTCGCCCCTCTCGTTTAGACGTTGTCTCTAATTGCGCTCTTGGCTGTATAGCCACGACCGCCATCGACACTTCTAGTGCATATGGTATGAGATTTCTAATCTCTCTCTCTGTTTCTTATAACTCCTACTGTCCCTTGTGACGATGATTATATGTTTATTTCTAATGTCACAGGTACGGATGAAGTAGAGGGCTATGTTGAAACATGCTACAAAAATTGCAGCAAAGATTAGTATCTAAATGTCTTTACTATTTATTGCACTTTAATGAAAAATAAAATAAAACGAGGCATATATATATATATATGTATGTACGTAGTACTCGATCCGCGTGGAAGAAGTTAAATGTAATGCAGTGGTGGATATATACGTACGTTGCATGCATTGAGCATGGTTATTAATTAATTACTACGTCCAGTATATTTCTGCTTATATGGTCATTTTGCCATCAATGATATTATAAAATATTGACATCTAAAGAAATAGTAGAAATGTCGAATTCTAAGGATTTCGCATGGCAGTAAATAAATAAATAAAATAAACAATTGGATTTTCAGTTATCGATCACGTACAATATTGTCATCTAAGGAAAACCCCATTTCTTTTTCTTCTTTCGGGGAATAACCCATTTCAAAAGGATATATATATCCACTTGCCATGCCAGCCCCGAAAATGAATTATTAATGTTTGACTTAAAAGCAACTATATATCTATTATTTACTTACCTATTTAAACTAAATGAAGTCATGACCCATGCACGATGCATGCAGGCTGCATCTTTGCTATGCTACAGAAGAGTTTGTCTAAATTTCAATAATCCCAAGGATCTTATAAATTGCTTTGGGCCGAATAGAGCTTAACTTCGGTCCCTGGCTTTCTTTGCCGCATAGTATCAAACATGTAATAGGGAACTTAACATGAATGCAAACGCTGGCGAAGAACGAAATGAAGTCAGACGCTGGGGAAATTTTGAACCCTATCTTCGTTTCATGCCCTAATTTCTAGTGATGCAATACGATTATACGAATTCGAATGGGATTTACCATTGGGTCTTCTTAGTTTGAAAGTTCGCCTTGGGCTGATGGGCCATGACTAGAACATCTGATCTAGCACACTTAATTGGGCCTTGACTGCGCCTTCAATTGTTGGACTGTTAAATGGACCAATATAATCTGCCCTTTGTTAAACGAGAGGGAGGTTTTGGTCTTTCATTAAGGCTTTAAATCATCCAATAAAACGCAGGCTATAATTCAGTATAAATCAAGCTAATAAGTTCTGGACTTCCAAGTTTAGTTCACTATTTTTATTTTAAGCATAAAAGGAACAATTGAGCTCAATGTCAAACCTGATTATTTCTTCCAGGATGATTCCTTTTAATAAATAAATAAAAGATGTGTCAATTATATGCAACTACCTCACTATATTATAGACCAAAATTAATTTTGGCCTAAGTTTCAAAATTTGCGTTTTTATGTTTCGAACATAATGAATTCTCGTATTATGTTTGATTTGACATTTAAATCACATGCGAAAAGATCAAAATGTCCCTAAAAAATTATTAAAAATATTTTAAAAATAAATAATTATATAAAAATAAATAATATATTTTAAAAAAATATTGAAATTCTATTTCAATTTTCAGTAATCTATTTTTTATTTTTTTTATTGATTTTTTTATAAAAAAATTAAACGAATAATATTTCAATCATTTTGTATGTTTTTCATTGACAATCTTTGAAATATAAGTGGCATTAATCGCTGACTTGAATCTTAGGGTGACGAGATTGATTTTAGTCTATTAAGTTGTACCATAACATTACTCCTTAAAACGTAAATATGTTGTAGCTCATGCAAGGTGACAAATCACGGAAGTACGACAGTTTTACGAATATATGGTCTAGGACTAGAATTTGGACGGAATTTTTTCCTCCCCTTATAAAACAAAGTGGCTCTCGCTGGAGTGCAAAAACAAGGGTAGCGTCTGTCACCATATACGCGTAATTAAGATGAAGGATTTTTATAATGTGCCTACGAAAAGAAAATTTATTCGACACCGCGTAGGAGTACAACTTTAGCCCATAAACAAGAGAAACACATGTTATGAATATAGGCATATACATTAGTAATCCTCATTTGCATAAGTACTACTTTCACTTATGATTATAATGCTAAAGTTATTAGAGGGAAGTGTTGTATAGCTTAAGTATTGAAACATGAAATGATCACCATGTTATTATGCATGAGTCGTCGGTCATCTCCAATTATATAGGCATTACAACAAATAGGAAACGTTCGAGGTAAGCATAACTGCCCGTGTCACAAGAAAGATTCCCTCTGGACAATGCAAAACATTTAAGATAAGCAGGATGGAACAGCCCAATCAGAGGAGCCTCAAGAAGTTTTCGGCAGATAGTCATTGATCCTCACCAGGAACAGGCATTTTGGTGGAAAATCAATTCCACATGAATTTGGCACCCTAATCCCTATCTACTACAAAAAATACATCCCTGGGATTTTCTCACGTCTCAAAAATTATTAGATACAAAACCACTGGAACTTTTCACAAACACAATCTCCAAAAGGAAAATGTGTAGGTGAATAATGCTTGTATGACTACATAATGACATCAAATCCCCAAGCCGGTTTCATTACCGGAATTCTGGTGGTTTTTACTGCGGTTTTCCTCCAAGATTCTCTGAAACTCTTTCTCACTGGCGGAGATTAGGCGTTTAACAATGTCAAAGGTGGTAAGCCTAATGCTGCAGTAAGAAGAAAAAAGGACCTATGTAAGAAGTTGAGAAACAATGACAATGGAGTAGAAACTGGAGATAATAATCAACTCAATTGTGCAGTAAGTGTGAGTGGAATTTTATAACTGAAAGAACGAATGAGAAGGGAGATTTTCATCCCTATCATGGAACTACGACGAGATGTGACCGCAAAACCTACAACTGTGTGGAGTCTAAACAATAAAAGTCATCCTCTATGCAAATAGCACACAGAAGATAATGGAAAAACCAAAACAACAATATGATTGCTTTTCCATGGGAATTACAAAGTGCATTTGTTCTCTACAAAATGTAAAAGAAATTTTTAATATCGATATATTTTTCCCTGCTTCATGGAAGCACTTGAAAAAAAAAATGAAGCAAAGTTCGTATCAACTTCACAAAAACTCAGCCAAAGCCCTATTGTAACTAACCAATACAAGATTTGATCCAATGGTACGTAAAATGTAAATAAAACTACTCTTAATGTCACCTGCTACTTGGAAGGGTTTTCAAAGCACTGGGAACAAAACCCCGGTACAAGCCAATTATTCCATCACGTGCCAGTATACCTGCAGAATAAAATATTCTCATATACAATGCCCTTGGCAATAGCTGTAAAACTTAAACATATGGACGGACAAATGACCACACGGGACTTCATGTTTGTGCAATCATCGAATGTTCTGCAAATATCAACAGCTGAAGGCATCCAAAGTCTTCTCCATAGCTCTCTCTCTCTCTCGGTTTGATCATTACGTTTGTGCAATCATGGAATGGTAAGTTCATACATAAAATAGGCTACATGCACACAAAAGTTAACAACCCTGGCCAACTACTCAAAACAACAATTTCAAGGATGGGGGCACAAAAAAGAAAAAACAAACAAGTGACAAACACTATGCAGATAAGGGTTTGGCCAAATTTATTTTCGACTAAGCATGTATCCTACAAGGGGAAGTAGGGTTAGGTGCCAAAATTATCTACAATTGTTAAGCCACTCACTGTCTTAACTTTGAACCTAATTCACAAGAAAAACTATTATGCATAACCATGAAACAGATTGTCTTTACTAGTTTAGACCCTCCTCTATATTGCACTTAATGATGTCTGTTAATATCAATCTTTTGTACCGTGAGTGTAATGCCAACTCCTCACCTTCAAAGGAATGCAGCACAGTCTTGTAAGGTGTACCCTTCATTTGCATCTGTCTTCTTATGGTGTCCAAAGGATAGCATGTGACTGTGGCTAGAGAAGCTGATACTATAGCAGTTATAAGAGATGTTTCGGTCCGCTTTTGATATTTCTCTGGCAAGGACTTCTTCACCCTAGAATTCACAGAATATAGCAATGTCTAATTTACAGCATTACACTGCATTTTCCCTTCAATATGCTATAGAAAAGTGAAGTATCAGCAGACTCACAAGTCAAAAACGCAAAAATTCACGGCAATATAAGGGGCTATTCCAAGAAGGGAGGGTCCAAGACCATAGAAAAAAGATGCAAATCCTTCCTCTCTCAGCATGTTTAATGCAACCTGGAAACAACACACCAATAGTCACCCTCAATTGGAAAGACATCTTGTCATATAAACAACAAGCAGGCTAATCATACCTCAGACATAGTTCGGCATCCTGGTTCAACTGCTAACCGCAACCTCAGGACATCTAAGGGATATGTTATCTACAGAGATGAAAAGCTTTAAAATGCATGCTGATGCTCAGAACATGTACCACGAGAATAAGTGACACGACATAACTTACAAAAGTGGATGTCATGCCAGCACAAGCACCTGCTGCAAGTCTTCCAATAACAGAAAGCTCCCCATCCTTTCCGCTAAAAAGTTTCTGGAAGGTCAAATAAGAACATTTAGTTTTTGAGATATTTTAGAGTTCTAAGATTTGCTTAAACAGAGTTTTGGAACAACCTTGTAAGTTTCGTAAGCAAAAAGCTGGACGGCACTGTAAGGTATGACCCGTATCACCTGCAAAATTTGAACAGAAGTTCTGAATGAAATGTAAGTCAACAAAGCCTCATGAATTGTTCTTGGAGAATAAATAAGGGGGAACAAGAAATGGAAAGCTCTGAAAACCTGAGGTAGATTGCCTTTCCAGTACCCTCTGATCCCTTCTTCCTTCTTAATTAATGTTATGGCCTGCACTTCAAGCGTTATTGAGATGAGACAGCTAAAGGATATCAACCTAGATTTTCATAGGATGGTAAACTAGGCATCTCCAGCAAACATATACAATCTGCATAAATTATCACATAATAGAGCTGTTTCCATTAGTGGTAGAACCAAACAAGTTGCAGAACCAAACCACTTTATCTATCAGGTAGTGTTCTTTCAGCCATTTAATTCTCATTGATTTCCTCTATATTAGATGCTACTGGACTAAACTCCACCAGAACTATTTTCTAAGACATAAATGGAATCACACAAGCTCCCAGCCCTAATGCCACAAAATTAAAACAGAAGACATAAATCATTTAATAAAACTATAACCCTGATCACAACCTTTCTCTTGTTTAAGGGTATGAAACAAAATTGAAGAGAGAAGATTGGAGAGATAGGATCTGATGAGTGTGCAGCCTTAGAAAACGGCTAGTTGATCCAACAACTCTCACGATATTCTTTTTGTTAGAATTGAAACATAAAACAAGGAAAAGACCAGCAACAGAACCAGCTTTCCCTTATTCTCCACTGATACGGGGTTTGCAATGGAAATTGACTTCTCAATTCAACTATGTCAGGAGCAGTCATTTCTTAAGCACACACTAGCACCAACAAAGTAGTGCATGCTTCCTACTCATTAAAATGTCCCACTTCTTATGTTGGTCATGAGCTACGAATCACTACTCAAACCCTGGACCTAATCTTTAAGACTACACTGGTTAATGATGGCCATGGGAGAAGTCTTTTGGAAGTTTTTTTAGAGTCTATTGCAGGGGGAGAAGGTCATCCCGTACTGCATTTCCTTTGGTCCCACTTGGTTGGGAGTGGTCATACAAAAGATATTAAACTTAGCACCAATATAGACCAAGTTTACGTTCTCAACCTTGAGGATATTTATGTCGACAATCATTGGCAAATTGTCTGCTCAAGTTACAGTGTTCCTAGGTTTCCCCAAATAAGATCTAGAACAAAAAAACTAATACACTACAGTATTATAGGATTAAAATTGGCTGCAATATATATTAATGATTAGTTTTCTGACCTCAAAGTACTAGACGGCGATTTGATAGGGTATCATGTTTTTTTTTTTGATAAGCTTGATAGGGTATCATGTTGAACCCTTTTTATTGAAAGGGAGGGTTTGAGGGCTAGTTAAATGATTACGTTCAGGCTTTTCCATCAGTTTTCTGAGCGAATTGGGAATTTAAGCATGAATTCAGATATTGGAAGGGAAACAGAACACGTTTATCATAGCCCATATAAATTTGAAGCAGGTACAAAGGATACCCTATAAGTATTCGATAACGAGAATGTCAATATCAACCATGACATTTAAGGAACCATCTCAAACCTCGATGAAGCCAATTGCTTTCTTAGCACTTTCTTGCCCAACTCGAACCCCATGAGTCTGCGACAAAATCACAGGTCGTTATTAAAGTACTGAGAAATCCCAAGTGTACTAGCAAATACCTAGTTTTAACAATATAAGTTCCTCTATGCATGTTATCGTTAAATTTAATTTCTATCAAGACACACTACATTTTATCCTACGGTTTCGCAGCGTAACAAAATTGAATTACAACCTATACAATGTGGGTAAAGAACCTGCATAAGGAGCTTGATACGTTCAAGAGGAGCCGTAAATGTCTTGGCAGCGGCGCCGGCGATGGAGCCGGCAGTGAACAGCGCGAGTTCTTTGGGCACGTAAGCGACAATAGCTAACGGATGCTTTAGGAGCTGAGCAGAAGTCGGCTCGTACTCCCTTTGGTGGCTCTTTTCCGCCACCGAAACGCAGGCGAAATTGCAATGACTGCCACTCGCACCACTGCCCGTACAGCTGAGCCGTGCGGTTTTCCATAGCGGTTCCTGGTCCGCGGTCCACGGGAGACCATAATTGGAGCTTTCGCTGAGAAATGGAATATTCCGGTAGACCAATACGGCTTTCTCCTCTCTCATGGTTCAAAAGGAAATGAAACGTTTGGTAGGGGCAGAAAGGAGATAAGGCTCGGGGGCGAGGAACTCGCAGTCTGCAGAGGGATGAGAGGGGAGCAAGTACGAAAAAATGGGCATAAAAAAAAAAACTAAATAGGAAAAAACGGATCTTGGCTCCTGGTTCTCCAAAGTCCAAATATAGAAAACTCCTTTTTCAAATCTTTTTGGGCCCACTGATCCCATAAACATAAACAAAATTTCTCCCCTGTTTTTTTCTTCTTCTGAATGATCAGCTATTAATGTATTATTCATTGATTTCTTTATTTCTCTATCCGTCTATAAATGCACTGACCGCATAAAAAAATTATAAATTAATAAATAAAGTTACAAATTAATTAATAGAGATAAATACAACATTAGTGCATATAATTTACTCCAAAATCAGATAAATTCTTAAATTTTAAAATGCATAAAATTAACCCCTAAAATTTAAAATTTATCATGACTTTAGTCTTTGGGGCATTTCATGAATGATTTTAAATTTTAAGGACTAATATTATGTGTTTCAAAATTTAAGAATTTATTTAATTTTAAAATAAATCACATGAATAATATTGTATTTATCCCTAATTAATATGATAAAATTTTAGTTAAAATAAGTTTTTTCTATCCGTCCCAATCTATTTTCATTTACTGCTAGTAGACTATGGGTCTATACTCACTCTATAGTAGACTACGGGTCTACTTGAACGAGTAGGATTTAATTATACAAGCGAGATTCTGTGGTTAGTGCTTCATCCCAGCGCCCACATCCATCCAACTAACCGGTTATACAGCTCTTCCGTTTTACACCAACCAACTAACAAATTCCTTACCTACCCAAAATTTATTTAGGCATAAATGCACCAATTTTCATGACATGAGAAAATTATAAATTAATAAATAAATTTACAAATCAGTCAATATGATAAAATTTTCGTTAAAAAAGGCTTTTTTTTTTGTCCATCCCTATCTCTTTCTCCAACTGATGATTATGGGGTCTACTTGAACACTGACAGTGTTTTGTAGTTGATGCTTACTAACATCTGTAGTTGGTGAAAGAGACGGAGATAAACGAAAATATATATTTTTAAAAAGAACCTTATTACAATAATTAATTTGTAACTTTTTTTATACTGCATGGATTGAAGTTGTACTTAGTCCTATTATATATATACATATAATTTCACATCTTCAAATTATGGGATAATTTCACTTTCGATTCGAGATACTAATTTTGTCATGTTACCACTCAGAACGACAAAAATTTCATCGATGTATGCCTTTTAATTAAATCATACAGTTGACCGGAGCAAAAAATAGGTAATGTAAAACGTTGACGATCAAATTCTATCTAAATTTTAGTTATTTTGAAGGTCAATATGATAAACATTGTAATTTTGATTCCAAAGTGATATTAAGTCATAATGCGAGAGACATATATCGACAATATATATATATATATATATATATTTTTGCTTTCCCAAGACATTTGAAACAAAAGCAACCAACAACCGCAAGTGCTGCCAATTGCGGGCTCTAGTTGGGCTCTATCCGTCGTTGAACGTGCATATTTAGATGGGTTTTGGTACTTGAGCCCGCAAAAGCAACCCAATAAGAAAAAAGCATTCCTCTACGGTGGGCCGTTATAAATGGAACAGAAACTAACCGCAATCAGAAAGGAGGAAATCTTTAGAATGAAAAAATTAACTGTCGGCTGTCTGGTTGAAGCAATGGCAATGGAGCAACTGGAATCGAAACTACATACTAAAACGTTGGTATAGTCATGGTTGCCTGGGAAGATAAAACCTAACCAGTAGAAGCTTTGAAGCACAGAATTTAACTGCAAACCCTACAATAGCAATTTATTGATTTTGTATTATTGCGGTACAAGAAGCAATCCAACCCTTATGCGATATGCCACCACCCTTAATCTGGGCATTTATATGGATCAAAACTCTCGGACAAAAACTTTCTAAGAGATCTATACAAGACCACATATAGCCAGTCGTCATCAAGCTTCGATGTTCCAATATCTCAACTTTAGAGGCACGACAACTTTCGTCTAGAAGCAAAAAGAAAAGAAAAGAAAAGAAAACGCTGAACTGTTGGCTTTCCGACGGGCGAGAGTCCATCAAAATCGAAGAATAACAAATCTTGCTAAATCTGTCTGGAGTTTCAATGGAGCAATCGGCCCTATCTGGGGAGTGAAACGAAAGGCCGAAGAAGCCTGTATTCAACTTGCCCGTTTAAGTTAATTTGATAAATCCTTATATAATTAATTACCAACCATGTTAAGGATTTTATGTAAATTAATGAATTAGCCCAGAACATAAAAAGAGAATACCTTTAAGCTCTGAAGACTGCTTCAGTTGTCATTTTTCTGGTGTTGATGATATTTTCTGGGTGGTCTGGTAATTAAAATGGAACAAAAACTTCAGATATTTCCTGGACATATATAACGTTGTAAAGCTGTACCCTAAAGTCGACGTTGTATACTTACGAACTGGTGTACTTTTGGATACAAAGAAGCATGCTCCGATGACGAGGTAGCATAAGAGGAGAACCAATCCTTTAAGGTAGTGAGAAGTCCCATCCTATAAAATCGTAGGTTAAGTATAGCACTTCAATTAGAAGGAACGACGAGCAGACACGATATATACAGTGGCGGAACCAGGATTAAAATTTATGGGTGTCGAACTTTAAAGGCGAAATGACAAAAAAAAATTTTCTTCGTAATGCAAAACATTGTCTTAGAGTTTTTTTTCTACGTCATTATCTTAGAGTTATAATGTCGAAAATTAAAGACTAAAAGCATTAAAAATATTGGAATACATGTACCGTAATATATACTGCGACTGAAAGGTGACAATTGGATCCTACGAGTTTGCATCTTCTGAAAATGTTGCAAAATTGCTTCGTTCTCAATAGTTTTAAAAACTTCTTACTCAATGTACACTAACATGCAACCATTCATTCAGTTATCTCTCATCCTATTACACAAATCACTTTTGATGATCTCATTTAAGTTAATCCTCTACTTAATTCTAAAATTTTAGAACAAATTACAGATAATTTTGATGGTTGAGGTCTTGATGCCATTAGAGGTTGTCTTTCTTACATTTTTTGTTACTACCACAACTGGAATCTGTCTTTTTTTTCCTCTTTTTTCTTTTGACAAAAGGTTACTTGGGATGCATTTGTAATTTATTTTCTCTAGGTTCTATGGATTTGAAATTGAAAGATATTCACATTCTTCAAAGCAACTTACACACAAAACAACAATTGATGACAAACCATGCTCTGAATAATAAAAATAAAATTTACAATATAAGCAAGATTTAGTAAAAGAGTTCCTTAGATAAACAAATCCCAAAAGTGATCAGAACTTTGGTTTGACCTATACAAGAATCCTAAACAAACACAGCATTTTTCGAGATCTCTAATAAAAATGAAGAAACAAATCAACATAGGGAGAAAAAAATGAAGTGATCTTGATTATGAAAAATTAGGAGCAAAGAGTAAATAATTTTTTACTAACATAAATTTAGCAAGATGACATGAAGTTACCCCTCGGTTGAAGAATTTGTAATCAATGCAAAACAAAAAATTATAATAACTCTATATTTGCCTTAATTATTATGTAGCACTAGGAGCAAAATCAATGTATAAAAAAAAATATTTTTTAGATCCGATACCCATTAAGTCTATTTGACCTGGATTTAATGGGTATCGGACCTAGTTAATTTATAAAGAAAAAGAAAAAGAAATAAAAAAAACTAAATGTAAAATTTTTTTTGGGGGGTGCGATGGGTATCGGCCGATACCCATCTGCAACCCCCTCCTTCCGCCACTGGATATATATATATATATATATAGAAATTAGAGATCGGGCACATGTTTTTCTGGCTTAAGTTTAATATATTTACCTGCAAAGCGAACGCTGTAGCAATTATTGATAAAGCAAGAGAGCCAGTCTCAAGGACGTTGAAATCAAGATCCATTTTGATTCCCATAATCCAAGCTACAACGACGCATAATGGAACCTGAATATTTAGACCATATATCAAGAATCAGCATAAAGTTTTTCGAAAGACGTTTGTAAAGAAATATTTGATCCAGCATCGATCGGCTTTAAATTCTCACCACAAACATTGCAATTTGAGTTGCAGACCCCAAAGCAACACCTAGAGTTATATCCTGCATTTGTTGCCATGCACAATATTGTTTCGCTTAGAATTATCTCACTGCTACACAAAGTCGCACAAAATATGAAGTCTGGTACCATATAGAGTTCTCACCAACTTGTTCTTAAAAGCAAATATGATTGCTCCTGCATGTTCTGCTGCATTTCCAACAATTGGTAGCAAGATGATGCTAAGGAAGCTGACAGACAAGCCCCAGGACTCTGATGCATCCTGAAAGGGATTGAAAATGGAATACCGTGAGTGACCATGATAGAGAGGAACTGCTGTCTCTAATTATGGATCAAAATGGTTTAGTTACCTCAATTGTATGCACGACATATTCTGACAATAAAGCTATGATTAAGGTCATCCCGACCAACCAAGTGAATCCACTCCAGAACCCTATTACAGCCGCTTCCTCCGCACCATCATCTTCATCTTCTGATTCCTGATAGATCTCACCATTTTCATGACTTATCCTAAGTTAGCATATCAGTAGGTGGGAGTGGTTGATCAAAAAATTATTTGGCTACACAAAAGTGAGGTAATTACCTCCTGGGTTTCAAATAACTCCCGGTGTGTCCACAGTTGGAAGATGATGTACGCAGCGTATGCAATTAGCATAACGATGCTACTGGCTCTCGATAACTGGAGTGCAGGCTCGGCTGTCAGAGCAGCTGAGGCCCCAGCATACCGAAACAGCATCGGCAGCAAGTGGCACAATAATGCCAGCAGGAGCAGGAGCGAGTTCACATCGGCTTGTCTCTGTTAAATCAAATCAAACATCAAATTTATAATCTCAAACTTCAGCCATGAGAGTAAGTCATATATACATAAAATTAAAAAAAAAAGCAGTTTCCATATATAATTACTCACTCTGTCGTACTTCTGTTCTTTACTCAGGTTGGCAAGGCCACCACAAAAGAGTGATGTCCCAAGAACAAGAAGAAGGTTAGAAAGGACGGACCCCAAAAGAGAGTACTTGACCACTGCTATTTTACGTTCGCTTAGAGCAAATATTGCTATAATGAGCTCCGTAGCATTCCCACATGTCGCATTCAGGAGCCCGCCCACTGCGAAATCATGGAGTAAAAGTAGATTAACATCTGTTAAGTGTTTCGTTCGCGAAACTGCGATTCTTACATTTGCAGGGGTTCAATTTGGCAGCAGAAGGTAAATATGGACTTTGATAAAACATATTAAGATATTATCAAATGGAACAGTACTAGAAATCTTTGAATTTGAACCTCCAAGTATTATATGAACCGCTTGATGAAATATTTTATTATCTTTTCACGAGAACAGGTGTGTACAAGCCAACATAATTGGAGGATGGAATTTGTACATATATATCTAGAGGCTTCGGTTGAAGATAGCTATAATATATTAAACGCATACAACAAAATGTTGTTTTCAACCTGTCGAAGTGTCCAGACTCGAAAATGATATCCCAACTCTCTCCCCGGAAGATGTCACAGAGAAAGGCCAAATTAATCATGAGGGTATAATACCCAATCTTTCATTTTGAGTCATTAGCTAGGATTGGAATGAAAACCACGGATCAAAATTCTCTTCAATTTTCTGTTTGAATTGAATTGTCCAATTCAGAGAGAGTTGTGCAGTAACTTTATCATGTAGTGGCGGTCTATTGAATTCAGAACTTAAGAATACGGTTTGTTCTCTGGATTTAACCCTCCAGGATTAATGTTATGAAGCACTTGGTATATATAGAAGAACTAATTATGCTTTGAAGAATGCCCAAAGAGGATGTAGAACTCTTTGTTACATTGAGTCAATTGAAGGACGCATCTTCAATTTAAAGTAAATAGAGAATTAATGTAATCCTTGGACTCTTATTTGATTCGAAAAGTTCAATCTGGCCAAAATGAAAGCGATCGAGAAATATATACTTGAGGCTCATACCTGTTGGACCGGTGTAATAAGCAATTTGTCTGCAATTTATGGTGCAAAATAAATAGAAAAAAAATATATCAGCATTGGGACGTACGTTCCTCAGCAAAATGCATTTATAGATGATGAACAATGAAAAATAGATAGATCATGTCCAGGGAATTGGAATTTTCTGTCTTACTCTGTCAGGAAGCTGACACGTTCGGCGAGTGGTACGAGTCCAAGTAAGCTCAAACCGAAAACCCATGGCTGTAAATTGCAATGGTTATCCAACATGGAAAGAAATGAGAAAGTAAATTATATATATTTATATTCCAGGGCCTGCTTTGCTGTTTACAGCAGTTTACTATTTATCTTGACAGCCTATATAAACTGATCAATCAAATCAGTTTCCTTGTAGAAATTTATCCATTAATTTCATAACCATGCATTAATATTTATATAATATTGTTTTTTTTTTAAATTGATATACTCATATACTATTTTAAATTCACATCTTTTAAATATATATTAATTCAAAATTTCAAACTGAAGAGTCCCAATTATTTGAGTTTAATAATAAAAAATTCATCACATAATTTATTATTATTATAATATTTATTAAAAATCTTCTATCTCTTACTTTTCACCAACTCCCATAACATATCTTTATTTTATAATATTTTTCAAACTCCAATACTCAAACATCCCTATATATATATATATATATTTAGTGATAGCTCGTAATTAGAACCACTCTTAACAGTTTTTTGCACTTGAACTTACTCTTCCGAAACCGTAACAATCGCCGAGAATGGCTAGCGGGATGGCCGGAAAGAGAACGAAAAGCTTCGTCCCAAAAATAACCTCTTGAAGATTAGACAACAAAGGCCTAAGCCGCCCACAAGGAACTCTTGATATTAGAGAGATGTCGGACTTCTTGCGGAGAGACGACGATGACATGTTGTGGGCCGTCCGGCCATGCCGCATCTCCTTGTTCATGGTCTTGAGGTTGCCATTTTCCAAGAGCCACGGTTCACGGTTAGAAGTCTGCGAAGCCATGTGATCTGGTGCCACAAACCGATAGAAAATAGTACTGTTCTATAGCGAGAAATGCGTTTCTGATCAGTAGGCTGTTTCTATATCTATGTGCGTTATAGGGAGAGTGAGAGCTACTGTTATAAATAGCATTGCGATAGACAATTATATGGTAGGCCGGAGCTAGCAGCTTCTTCCTCGAAGTTTCGTCCCACCAAAATAGATTTTCTAGATAAGCATGCAGTTAAATTTTAAACCAGGGGCGGTGGACTTCATAATATATTTAGCCCCAAATGAAATTTGCACAAGTATATATATCAGGGGGCTCAAACCATCCATATAGGGATTTGGGGTATTGTGTTATTTCTTTAATTTTTGGAAAAAATATATTTTATACCCACAAACTATTGTAGGTTTTACACTTTCCACCATAAACTATTATGTTTGAGTATTACACCCTCTAACTATCAATCTTAAATATTTTGCACTCTTTATCAAAATTTTAGACTAAAATGACGATAATACCCTTGACCCACTTTGAATTATTGAAGATATTGTTGTAAATTCATTAAATTTCGGGAATATTATGGTTGGAATGAGAGTATAAAGTGTATAACATTAGTAGTTGAATGGTGCAATGTGTCAAAAATGATAGTTTAGGGTGTAATATTTCACAAATCCAGTAGTTTATGGGTGAAAATTGTATTTTTTATTTATGATGTGTCATAAATGGGAGCCTCAAAATATGCTAAAATAATAATGAATTCTACCTGGGTCATTGATAGCATTTATTAATATATTGATAATATCAGAATATTAAACAGGTTAGGACTGAAAACTTTACAACTGAAACAATTTTCCACAAAGTACTATATTATTATTCGAGTTATTTTGAATAACTATAGTTAAGTCAACCGCGAAAATTTAAAATTTCGACGTTACAAGATTCATGTGACACAATATACTGCATTTTTTAAACGCTTCAACAACCGCAGCGAAAACAGTCAAAAGTCAAAAAGTTTGAAGACTTGCGTTTGACTTATCGACAATATATATTGCTTCTTATTTTTTTTTCCTTGCAAAATTTTCATTCGTAATTTTCCCATGACTCTGCGTCGTCGACATCTGGAAACAAATGAGTCCACGTGTTTAATCACCATCGGTCGTCACCAGTGACCTGGGAATTAATTAATTACAGCATTCCATCCTGGCATTAATGAACACAAGTCAAATATTGTAAGAAAAGGTGGCAAGGGATCATAAAGGTATCAAGAAAAATTCTGAAAATGTGGTTAGTGGTTATAGTATGAGGGAAGCTAAACGATTCTTCTTTCTACTTCCTGAACCAAGAAAAATTTGCAGTCCGTACGTGCATGCATTAACGCTTTCTACTTTGGTGGGTTTCGATGTTGTTGTGAAGTGACATTTGAGCCATTTCCTCCACAAAAACATCTGTCGACGGGATCCATGAGTTTAGAGTTTTGCACTTTTGCTTATTTTGTTGTCTGTTTATTACTGTCACTTTACTGTACTGTGACGCTAAAGAAGACGTGTAGAACTGTGTACAGAGCGATAGCAATTTCTTGTGGCTAGCTTTGCGTTATAACTGGAACATATATATCTAGAGTACTTGGGGAACTTCCAACTCACCGTACGGTGGCATATATGCATGGGAACCTTCGTGGAAACTTCGCATGCCCGTACAAACCAGACAGTACTTATGGGGGTGGCATTATATCCTTTAATGCTCGAAGAAACTTAAAAAGGACAAAACAGCCCTAGTATTAGAGCAGAAAAGGGAAGTTGTCCTAAGAAATTAATTAACTTGCAGACATGCATGAGCAGTTGCCTTCCTCTGTTGCAAGCAGAGACGGATACTGTTAACAGTAATTTATTAACTTATTAATGATTGAAAGGCATACTATGTTTTTTCCCGTGCAAATTATAGGGTAAAAACAGTAAGTGCCAAAGGTAAGGAAGGTAGAAAGAAGTTTCCCAAGAACAGAAGCAGATAGGGCATGCAAAACCTTTCCAGGTCTCTCTCTCTCTCTCTCTATATATATATATATTTGCCATCCCAAATTCCGTTGTGGATGAGCTTGGCAGCACAAGTTTTCTCGACATCTTGGCTTCTGAAGGTGCTTTCGGTTATGGCAGGTGCTTAAGGGTATGGCAGGTGCTTCCTTAGATTATTATTGAGAGATATTTTACTTCCAAGTATGTATGTTGGCACCCCACGTAGATATCTGAAACACGCAAAATCCTGGCCCGGGCCCCCCTTTCTTCGAGCGATCTCTCGACTCTTGGTTAGGTGGATACGTAGATCACCTTCAAAGGCTTATTATTTACGTGTTCCCGTTTCCATATTTTTAATAGAATTTCTAAATCAGCGAAAATTGTTATGAGAATGTAAAATTGAACTTATTAATTTTTTCACTTATATTTAATAATGTTATATGAAGTTTTATTTATAAGTCATTGAATATAATAGTCGTTTTAGCAATAGTCGTTTTAGCAATGTGACTCTAACTTTAATATTTAGGAACAGAAACTTGCCCTTGTCGTTTTATCTTCTAACATCATATATTGGAGTCGGATTTTTCATTACATCAGGGCAAGTTTCTACCTTTGCTAGCCGCAAAACATATTCGGTGCAGCTAGCTTCGTTGGTTTTCATCTTTTTTGGGTCAGTTTTTTCAATGTTCTGTTGGGAAATGAGATCATGTCTGGGGTTATATTAGTGATTGTGATTGTGATTCTGCTTCTTTTCATCGATACCCGGGGATAGGCCCACCGCCCACATATTTGTGAAGGCAAAACAAAATATAGCCGTTCGTTGTCGTCCCCATCAATATGTGCCTGCAGCCTGCATGTGCGATCGATAGCCCCATATATACTGATGCCCACCTTCATATAATAGCTCCTACATATATGTATATATATGGCGACATTATCGCTAATCCAAAACCAACCCACATGCATGGACATGATATAGACCCGGCCACTCCCAGTGTGGATTACCATTAGCCTGCTGAGCACCCTACGCCAAATCTTTGCCCCCACAATGCATGTGTTACGCAGCTTCCGCGAAGCTTCGTCTTTCTGCTTCAGCTTTTCCGCACGACTTTGTGCGTACGGATAATTGGCGTTTCTTTTCGGTTCTGTAACGTAACTGACAAATTTTCAGTGTTTGCGAGGTTGTGTGGTCAATCTTCTTGGAGTGTACGAAGTATTGGTCCCGATTTTCGTGACGCTTCAGAACCTCGAACCGACCTGGTTCATGCTATAGCTAGCAAGCACCAAAATACGTGTCATGTGTAGGAGAGTGCAAGAGGCAACTGTGATTTCCACGAACTTTCTTGAAAGTAAACGGTGCCGCACTGGTAACAGATATTTTGTCTCCATGCAGTAGCTACTTGGTGCTCATGTTTATTATACTAGAACCTCTAGTTCGTTCGAGCATTTGCTAATCCTAGGAATCAAGTGCTTATTTCATAGCTCAACAGAAAATAAATGCTTATTTATAGATGTTAATTCCGGTTTCTTCATGCATATAGAAAACTAAATGACTTATTAAACCATAAAAAAAATTTCCCTCAATCTCGAAGGAAACTCAAATATTAATGAAATGGGAAGTTGGGCAATTTATACCAGTTCATATTTCCCCTCGACAAGTACTGGGGTCATGGAGAATAAGGTGTTGTTTTGAGTGTGAAAATTTTGAGTATTGAAATTTGTGAAATATTATTGTTTGTGAAAAAGTTATGGGAGTTAGTGTAAAAATGAAGAAAGAGAAGATTTTTAATAAATATTATAAAAATTTAAAATTATTTAATGAATTATTTAATATTATAAAAATTCCGCACCCTCCATTATTCCCCAAAAAGGAACTGGAAAGGGATTAAAGGGCACATCTTGACAAAACTCAGAGGCTCTGCATTATTAGTAGATACAAATAGAGTCACCGTTTTCCCTGTCCCCAATATCTTCTACCGAAGTCTCTCTTTACGTCCGTATTACTTCTATATTTTGCTTTTGGGACTTGAAACGTGCACTGTTTCTTCCAAGGAATAACTTTGCTACTGACACGGGAGCGTAAAAATACAAGGCCTATCGCGATCATCAACGGCTTCTGCGGATAAGCCCAGTAAGAGCATAAAGCATCATTTGGAGCTTAGACCACCCCACACATGCTACAACCAAATATATGGCACCCCATTTAGCTTCGAAAGATTGAAGAACAGTGCTCCAGGACTAGACATCAAAACTCAAAGCACGCAACTTCTAGAGAATCAGATAGTCTACAACAATGCCCCCCTCTTTCTCAAAATGAAATCGATTAAGATGTATATGATCTTAATGACTTAATCTCCTTCAAAACAATGGCGCTGAGTCACTCGCATACAATGAAGCCAAGGACCATGGTGCTTAATTGCTCACAAAGACCATGGTGCAGAGCCGTCCTCTAGTCGATGGACCATGGTGCTCATAAAGACCTTGTTTAAACTAGGCTGGCTACACTTTCTCATTTCAGCCTCTACCATTAACTTTATTTAGTCTCCAAAGCAGTACCATGCCCCGGCTTGATGCAGTATACACGGGAACCAATGTGCTCTACTTCAAGACCAGCGCTCTCACAGCCAGTGAAGAAGAGAGATTCATCGTCCTTGCCAATTCTCCTTCTCCAACTCATTAGAAAGGCTGGCCGGGGCAACCTGAACCCTGCTTCTGCCCAGAAGAAGCACAAAGAATATCAGAAAGATTATCTGTTTCATTCTATAATACATATACCCATAGTATTTGTTAGGTCTATACCACCATTCTGTTCAGTCTCCATCAGTGAAACTGCTTTGTTATCCTTGGGCTTGTAAGATTTGAGAAGAAACGAGAGAGTCTTCACCAAGTTTGGGTACTGTTTCACATCTACAAGCAGACAAGAAGAAACACAGTAAGACCTATTTCATCTTCCTTTTACTCTGCTTCGAGATGGGGCTGGGGTGGGCATGTGGGATGAAGGATATGACACTAGAGTAAGTAATTTCCTATTATGAGGAAATAATTTAACAGCCATGAAGAGCATGTGTTTTCCAGGCACGGAGACCAGATAAACAAACACCCTTGATCCTTTGCTCTAAAGATGGAAATCACTATTTCAGGACTTTGCACCAGACAAATTGCATCTATCTACATTGCACATAACAATATCTTAAACTAAATCCAAATACCAGAAAACCAAAAGAGCTGAATGTTGTGAACATACTTTAAACATCTAACTAACATTACCATCTTTCCATACCTATCATGTTAATGCTTTATTCTTTTGATAAAAAAAACTACATATTGTAAAGGACGATGTAATACAACCAGAGATCCATCCGGACGGTAATTATGTAATCAAGGGGCGACTTGGGAAAAGACTTACAGTGCAAAGACGTGGATGTTAGATGGCCAAACCGGCAAAACATTGGAAGATTTCAAGTGTAAGATGGCAAAATTGGAATTTACAGGCTTCAGGTATCCAACGGAAAGTTTCAAATAACAATGTCAACGCCACAAAATAGATGTGCAACTACAGACATGACCAACTGCAAATACCTCATCCATAAGGCAACAACTTACGTCAGTATTGCCAGTTTTTGTCACAAAAAATAACCACAAGATTAGAAGATTTACAGTGCAAAGACGTGGATGTTAGATGGCCAAACCGGCAAAACATTGGAAGATTTCAAGTGTAAGATGGCAAAATTGGAATTTACAGGCTTCAGGCATCCAACGGAAAGTTTCAAATAACAATGTCAATGCCACAAAATAGATGTGCAACTACAGACATGACCAACTGCAAATACCTCATCCATAAGGCAACAACTCACGTCAGTATTGCCAGTTTTTGTCACAAAAAATAACCACAAGATTAGCACAGGCAATATCTCAGTGCCTTCACGACCTCCACAGATCACAATCCACAAAACTCCTAGCTTAAGGTGGTGGATTTCTCCCCACTTTCCTTGGGTTTACTTTGTAGATGGATTTTTCTTCCTTATAGCCAGTTCCTTTCAATTTGTTTCTTGTACATTACACTATTTATTGCATGACATCACCACCCCCCAACACCAAACAAGAAGAAGAAGAGAAACAATCTAATTATTGAGTGAAAACAGAAAAAAAAACGTCGCAGATTTGAAGCTTACACAATAAGATGTCACTAGCAATAATCAGGTCCCAGTGTGGGTCAGCAATGGGAAAATTGTCCCCCCATGTATCTGAAAACACAAAAGCATGGCACTGAGTTAACGACATTTTACTCACAAGAACAAATCAATCACTAGAATTGAATAGCAGTGAACGACAAAATCAATACAACTATTTCCAGTTGATAGCCAGATTAAAAGAACTAAAATTATAATATCTAATTATAACTAATGGAAATAACCAGAGACAGACACTGACTGCAGCTTTCAATTGAAAGTGCAGTCAACAATCTGGAAAAAAACGCATCTGGATGTCACTCAAAACACAGATTGCGTTAAAAATATCTCCCAGTAATGGACAAAACTAGATTCACATAACTAATTGGGCATAGAAAAGAACTCACGCCTTATGTGTGGAAGGACAGGTGTAATGCCATTAGCCTTGCAGTTATGAGCTATGTTTTCTTCAATTTCCTGATCATCATAGTCTGATGTCGTAATGTCAAGACAATACGACTTCCGGAGATATATGGCCAAAGCACCAGTGCCACTGACATCAAACAGAACGTATAGAATCACAAGGCATACATTAAACCCTTTAGACAACAAATTTAGCAGAACTTACTAAATTCCATGTGTTAAATAAGTGTAGGGTAGTTTAAGTGGAAAAAAAAAATTACAAGTACCAGAAAAGAAAGAAGCTTAAATAAAGTAGCCACTATCCAATAATATTATAATGCATGTATTAGCTAGGCTTACTTCTCCAACTATTTAGTAGACGAACAAGTTTATATACAAATACACAGTATTACAGTTGCAACTGAGCAACACGACTTGAAGAAAACAAATAAGTCCTGTCGAATACTGCCTATAACAAGATCAAGAGGCAAACATGATCACTATCAATAGGAGTAGAAAATGACGACGCAAAAGATGGCTATAAATTAGTACGGAATCTAATACTAACAATGCCAGGTGATAAACGCACCTGCCCAATTCAATGCATCGCCGGCCTTCTAACATTGAGTGGTGCTGAACCAAAAATTCTGCAAAAGCAAATGTCCCTGGCCAGAGTAAGTTGGCATTGAGCTGGTGAAATGAAAATTCTTGGATGAGCAATTCCTACATATCAATCCAAACACAAAGGTAGGTTGTGAAAAGAACAAGATACTTGACCAAACACCGAAGACAAACAGTAGGCAAACTGAATAACCATTCTGGGAATTATTTAGTCCACCCAGTTAATTAGTCTTACTGATAAGTTATGAAACACCTAAGTGAAGAAGATTACCAACAACTCTTACTACCAAAATTGGGTGTCACAATATATACTCCTTTTTGCTGTCGTTACTCTAGACAACTACAAATAAAGTGTAGGTTTGAATTCTACCTTTCAACCCCATAGGAGAAAAAGACAAAACTTCTACTAACAAACCAAACCCAATTTGGCAAATCCTTCAAAATAAATAGTATCGTGGATTAAAGGAATAGTCTTTACCACTCCAGGAAATTCATGCTTCCTCTCCACGTAGCTTTGCTGGGTCTCTGTAGTTTCATCATCTACAAGGACAAGAGCCGGTTTTAAAGTTGATGGGAAACAAGCAAGCCAGAGATCTATTCCACTGAAGTAAAACTTAGAGAGAGAAAAAAAAAAGATAAAGAAAGGAAAAGGGAGCGATAAGAGTTACGAGAAGAAGTGTCATCGTCGTCGGGAAAAAGCGAAGATGGGGAGAACAGAGCTATGTCCATTTTCTTCCTTTCTTTACCGTGAAAAAAAAAAATGTTCAAGCTGCCTCAGAACAGACCTCGACAACGCTTCCCTCTTTTATTTTCCTTCACTCCCAACAAGATAAAAAGTACCTGTTTGAAATCCAGGCGGTGTAGTTGACCTAGACGACAGTCACGCCACGGGAATACACCAGCGTCCGAAAGTCGAAAAACCCACAAAGACTGAATTCTGAAAGAAGAAAAACGACGTGCCGTTAATCCTCTCAAATCTCTATTCTCTTTCTTCTTCTTTTTTACCTACAAGTTTTTGGTTCGTTTATTCGATTGGAACATTTGGACGTGCACGAATTTTTTTTTTCTAAGTCAGTCAAATCAACGACTGCACAGGCTCTTTTGCTCACTACATTCTTCTAGGGTAAGTTCGTTTTCACCAATTTTGTCAGGATTCTAAGTATATTCACAATTCTACCACCGAATATATTCAGAATTTAAACACAAAAATCAATACATTTTACACAATCTCCAACAACTTTTTAATTTTTTATTCAACATAAATTTTCTCACTCTATATTTTTTCACATAACTCTAATACTTTTTTATTAAACAATTACATCAAATTATTTCTCTCTCTACTTTACACAAATACCAATAAAACACTATTCAACATAAAATTCACAACTTCTCTGAAGCGCCGAGGAATGCGTCTTCTAGCATCTTCGGGGGCTTACAGAATTCCAACTTGGTCACGAAAAGCAAAAAAAAAAAAAGGTGTCAAAAAGAAAGATAATAAAATAGCCCGGCTTCATACGAAGGGATTAGGGGCGTATATAAACCAACCGATTCAGTCTCCAGCTAGATTGAACGGAACAGTGAGTTTCTGGGTGCGTGTCAGGGTTTGAGAGGAGGAGGAGGGAAGATGGTAGGACCAATGAGACCGCAGTTTGTGCTGTTCGGCTCATCCATAGTTCAATTCAGTTACGGAAACGAAGGATGGGGTTCTTTTCTTGCAGACGTATATGCCCGTAAGGTACTTCTTCTTCTTCTTCTTCTTCTTCTTCTTCTTCGTTTAATGGCATACCATAATCAGATAGAGTGGAATTCTTTGTGTTGGTGGGACCCACAAACCTTAATCCCTAATCTTAGTTTATAGATTAATCAATTATCAAGATTTTCAACAAACTAGGAGATAAGTCTTTTTTACCAAAAGACTCGTCCTACTAATGTTCTGTTACCCCACATCGAATTCGATGTCTCATAATCTCATTGGAGTAATCGATTATGGTTTCTAATTGGTTATAGGCGGACATATTGCTGCGAGGATACGCTGGTTGGACTTCCCGGCATGCTCTACAGGTTTTAGATCAAGTTTTTCCCAAGGTATAGTGTAATCGGTGGTGTATTTTTCACTGTTCCAAGACTAATCATTCTCGTGCCAGTAGGCTATCCATGAATAGATTTCTTACCTCTTAGATGGAGGACTAACTTTATACATAAGCATTGCTCTAAGTTTGTCTTTTGGCGGGGGGCCAACATTCTGCTCACACTGTGGCATATCTTACTTCAAATGGGATCTAGAATAGAGTCAAGAATGGCAAAACTAGCAGTAGTAAATAGTTCCCTATAAAATTTTGGTGAGATGTATTCCCGGCATGTTCCCGGCATGCTTGTTGCTAGGCATATATAGATTTCCTGCTTTAAACGATGTTTTGATGTGTATCTTCTGTAATTTAAATTAGGATGCTGCTGTACAACCTTCCTTGGTGATAGCCTACTTTGGTGGTAATGATTCCATGCGCCCTCACCCATCTGGCTTGGGCCCTCACGTACCGCTTCCTGAATATATTGAAAATATGAGGAAGATAGCAATCCATCTGAAGGTAATATTTCAGGCTTAAATTACCACTGTATTGTTATTGGACCTGGTATAAGTACTTGATCCATTAAAAAAAAAGGCATGTTTCTTCACCCCAACTGGTGGTTCATCATTTGTGCTGAATGTGTGATTGCCTCCACGGGGTAAAATAATATGATAAGCTGCAGTTAAACAAGTCTTAACCTTTGGGGCATTTGTTTGGTGCAGCTTAGAAATACTCTCAAGCAGTGCTTGCAACAGACAAGATTTGCACAACATGATTATATAATTTGGTCCATACTCTGACTGTGATCTTTATGTTTGCTAGAGCCTTTCAGAGAAGACTCGCATTATCTTTCTTAGTGCTCCTCCTGTTAATGAAGAAAAGATTCGAGAAACATTTAGGTGCTTAGAGCTCATTGTTTCATTGTTTGTCAAATTTCCAGAAACACTTTCACTCCTAATATCACATGGTAAACTAGAAACAATCATCTCTAATAGCATATGCTTTACTGAAACTAGTGATTCAGCAGCAGAGCTGCGAACGAATGAGTCCTGTCGAATATATGCAGAAGCTTGTTTAGAGCTGTGTCGAGAGATGGATGTGAAGGGCATTGATCTTTGGACTACACTCCAGGAAAAGGATGGTTGGGAAACTGCTTGCTTTACGTAAGTTTGCTTACATGTATTATAGGCTGGGCTGTTTATTGTAATTGGATCAAATCTCAAAGCAATGTACTATCTATATTCACTGAAGACAGTTCTGGATATCCTTCTGCAGGGATGGTATACATTTATCAGCTGAGGGGAGCATGATAGTTGTGAAAGAAATCCTGAAGGTTCTTAGAGAGGCAAACTGGGAACCAAGTCTACACTGGAAGTTATTGCCAACTGAATTTGAACATGTATTACGGAATTATCCTGTGAGTTCTCATGTGAAGACCTTGTTAGGTGTCTCGGAGGTCAGCTTCCTCAGACACATGCAAAGGGAATAGGCCCTGAGATTTACGAATTAGAGTTGTTCCGTACACAACCTTTTAAACAATTTGAAACTTCAAGGTTGATAGAAGTCTAGGGACGAAATTGACAGCCAACTTGAAGTGACCAAAATGTTTCTCAGCAAAAAGTGACACTCAATTCACATAACTCTTTTGTTTTTTTTTTTTCAGTTATTTGCTTTTACTTCGACAGAATATATACTCAGGGCTTTTTTCTTTGTGGGCAGGAGTAGATCATCTTCGGCTTTTATACTCATGAATATATTACAAGAAAACCCATGGCTTTTTTCTTTGTTTATTAATCTCTCTACGTATCTTAGTTTAAATTATGCTGTTTAAACTTTAGCTTTTTGTTAGAGGGAGAGATTTTTTGTTGGATTCTCCTTGTCACTACATGGAGAATCAGGCTAAAATCCTTTAATGTACAACAAAATGGATGGGCAGTAATTTTAATATATTGTTCTTGATATTCCATTTAGATCTTCTTCCAGACTTTGAGACTTCTTTGGGTCAGAGTTACCCTTTGTAAAAAGGCTACCCCATAATCCTTTGAGCAGTGACAAATAAATGGAGAGGCTGTCTTGTGGAAAGCTGGTAATTCCCATCCCAAGATTTGCTCAATGGCGGGCGGCTGAGGTCCATCTTTCTCAAATTCCTTATCTTCGGGCTTTCATGTAGGCAAACGGCCCATGAGTCATAGGGCATTGCAATTTGCACGGTGACTAGCCCAATTAGAGCTTACTCTTACCTCTAATTTTATAAGTCAATGTACAATGTCTGCGTCAACTAGTCTGCATCGCTATAAAGTCCACTCTTTTTCCTTAGCTTATCGAGCAAGCCGAAAAAGCAGTCTGCAGGGGCGATCTGGATCGAACTTTTGAGCCAGTTTGACTACCGAGCCAAAAAAAGAAAAAGGTCAGTTTGTTACCTCTCGCCTACAAGGTCTTCTTTTGGAATTCATAGTTTAGGTCCTTTTTTCTTGTTTTGATTACCCCTCTTTTCGGAATTTTGCACGATCTTAAAGGAGTAATATCTCTAGATTTTTTTTTCATTACTTTTTAACGTAGAATTTCTGAAATGTTTAGTCGTTAATGTTAAACTTGTCCTCTTTAAATTATATTTCACTAAATTGTACGTTTAAGGCGGCTGGATGTGGATTATTTAAACAACTTTTTTCGATTAATTATTCAAAAGAAAAAAACTACAGAATCTTAGATTTAATTAAATGGGTTGGCGTTTAAATTTACCAACTCTTGACGCTTCTTATCAATTCATTGTATTACTGTAAGTCAGTTAAATTATATTTGTCTGTAATAGAGAGGGAAACTTCAAGCTTCCAACTACCAATTTCATCTCAATCCACCTTCAAACTATCGAAATCCAATTTACGCTCTTTGGTAAGATCCGCGCATCAAGATTATGCTATGTAGCTTTTTTTCACTGGTCTAAGATTTTGGACAGTAGGATCTGAGTAAGCAGCGCAAATTGATGAATTTCAATAATTTTAAGGGGGAAATGCAATAAAAATGGTAGTTTAAACCCTAAAATGACATTTGTTCAATAGTTGGTGGGCGAGAAGTGAAGTTTTTCCTAATAAACACTTGTGTGTAATTTTTGTTTTGAAGTTCTTGCACATTTACCACAATTTCTTTAGGATATGAGGTCCGGTGCTGGAGCTGATCCTGCCTCCATTTCTGTTGATCGAAAGCTTCGTGGTTTGACCCCAATTGCTCCCGAGTGTAGAATATCTAAAGTGCATCAGCGGTTGCGCAAAGTAAATGAGGCATCTTACGAACCTGCTTTGCTTGCCATCGGTCCTTACCACCATGGCAAGGATGACCTAGCTCTTATGGAAGAGCAAAAATTGCGCTATTTACAATCAATGCTTAAGAGGAGAAATGAAAACAGCGTTGAAAAATACATCATGGCCTTGAGAGAATTGGAAGAAAGAGCTCGTAGTTGCTATACAGAATGCTTTAACCTAAAAACTGATGAGTTTGTAGAAATGATACTACTTGATGGGTGTTTTATCATTGAGCTGTTTCGCAAGCGCGTAATTGGAAATCTATGGGACGAATGTGACCCAATCGTCCAAACGAGTTGGATGTATGGGGGCATACAGCGTGATCTATTTCTACTCGAAAATCAGCTCCCATATTTTGTTCTTACCAAGTTGGTGGAGATGACTAGGTGTCCTAGCGAGCCACATGATCTTATTCACCTTGCCCGGAGCTTTGTTAATGACTTATCATGTATGTGGCCACTGCACATCAGTCAGTCGAGCTGTAATTCAATCCAAAATATTGAGCATCTGCTCTCTCTGGTTCATAGAACTGTCTATTCATCGATTGTAGAAATTGAAATGGCTGGGAAGGAAGTACTTACAACAAAAGAACTCGTGTCAATGCCTTTTGCTAGAAGAAAGGACCTCACGTCAATGCCTTGTGCTACGGAGCTTCGAGAGGCACTACAAAAAAATTGACCTATAGCGGCGGTCGAAAACCGCTGCTATAGCTCAAAAAACCGCTGCTATAGGCTATAACAACGGTTTTTTAGCGGCGGTCGCGACTGCCGCTATAGCTCCGTCGGCATAGCTCTATAGCGGCAGTTTCGGTGACCGCTGGTGAAGACCTCGGGTCTATAGCGGCGGTCACGTAGCAGCGGTCGAAACCGCCGCTATAAACCCGAGCGCAATTGACCGCCGCTACAGACCTAATATGACCGCTGCTATAGACCTATAGCAGCGGTCAGGTTCAACCTATAGCCGCGATCATTGACCGCCGCTATAGGTTTGCAGGGTCAAAAAAAATTTTCCCGGGGACATAGCCCCCGGACCCCATCAGGACAGGACAGGCTTGTCCATGAGCGCTCCAGCTTGGGCCTATCGGCCCAAGCCTCCGCTCCATGGACTAAGCCTAAAAAAAAAATCTCATTTCAAACTCCAAAACACAGATTATTTTGTCCATGTACTAAAAAATCAAAGAAAAAAATCATACACATAAATTGTCCATGAAAAATTGCTAATCAATTGAGCATATGCACAGATAAGTCACCCTGCAGATGTATAGAAGGCAATTTGAACATCTTGGGCCTTGGTGAAGTCTATTCTCCAGCAAATTATCTAATTCCAGGTGCACACTTAACTCCTCAACCTCATCCCTTTTCATTGTAAATGACGCTTTAGAAATCCAATCCTAATCCCCTTTCATAACATACAATGCTTCAAATTTGTAGACCCTGATTGACAGTAATTTACAAATCAAGTGCCAAAGACTACAGATGAGCCTAGTCAAGGAAAAAATCCACAGCCAAAGAGCAGTGACTAGCTGACTATGGAAGCAAGTGAAGTTGACACCTTCCAATTAGTGCTTATTTGGTCAACAGAGCAGTGTTAACTAGCTGAACCAGAAATCTTACCATGATGAGTTGTAAACACAGTAAGTTTCATTCCTTTGGGGATCTTCTGCCATATGCCCCTGTATTGAAGAAGAAGAATTGTCTAAATGCTAAATCTTAGTTAAAGGTACAACATGCATGTTATCCACAAGTGTGAAAAGATCACCACAAGAATCCCAGTATTGCCAAACAGAAAATATTTTATGCCTGCACATTGCTAAACTGCAATTGAAAACTTGTAAAATTGAGATCTAAACTTAGAAGTGCCACAAATCGCAAATTGTCCTTAAAAGTGTAAACATCTTTACTCGAGGGGAAGGAAGAGCAAGATTTATTTGCAATAACAAACCCAAGCTTCCAGATAGTGTCAAATTTAACATATTAGTCGGATTAAGTTGGGAAGGAATAGAAATTGCAAATTAATTTGCAGTATTAGTTTAATTTTGACAAAGCAGTGCACCCTCATGCATCTCTCCATATAAACACTAATTTGAATGGTCCAGAATTTGATTGCAAAACTTTGTAATTAAAGAGGAGAAGAGACCTCTGCTTACTCTCAGGATCAAACTGCTTTGTTACCCGGTACCTAGGCCTTCCAATTTTGACTGCAAGCAGACATGATAGAGTTAACCATGAATTAAGAATAACACGACCACTAAATTTCTCAACATAACACTTTTCTCACAGGCTAAGAATGTAAAGAAGGAAAATAAAGAGTTTGAAATCAGCAAGAACAATAACAAAGATTATAATGACAGAAAATGATTCGAACCTAGTATCAGCATAAGAAATTCAAAGATTCTACTAGCTAAGCAGGAACAAGTACCACAATAATATGAGTTATGTCAGAAAAATGTTGCTTTTCAGGTTTCATTCCAGCTTCTCTCTTTGGCCCACCAGCACCTTTCGAAATTAATACCCTCAACAGAATCTCATTTGTGCAGAAGACAATTGATGAGTTCCTCCCACCCTTGCTTTCCAATCTTATCTAAAAAATACAAGTTAGTAAAACAGTAAGCACTAATAAATAGTCAATAAAATAATTATTAACCTTAAGTAACACATAAAATTTTATTTTTCTATTTTTTTTCTATTTTTCTCAATTATTAACATATAAATAATAATTTTTTTATTTTTTTTCGCATATACCTATAGCAGCGTTTCAGTCAAAACCGCTGCTAAAGGTACAGCCTACAGCGGCGGTCATGATGAACGCCGCTGTAGGCACCATATTTCTAGCGGCGGTCAACTTGACCGCCGCTACAGACCCACTACAGTGACCGCCGCTACAAGATATTTTTAGCCGCGCTTTCCGAAAAACGCGGCTAAAAACACCTTGTAGCGGCGGTTTTAGCGACCGCCGCTACAGTGACCGCCGCTGGAAGTCCTTTTTTTAGTAGTGAGGCTGGAGTCAAGTTCAAGATACTAGAGGGAGGAAACAACTTGATTAACATAAAGTTCACAAACGGGATAATGGAAATTCCACCACTTTTCTTATGGGATAGTACAGAGGCTTTCCTCCGTAATTTGATTGCCTATGAGCAATGTAATGAAGATAAGGGTCTCAGGGTCACTGAGTTTGTGATGTTCATGGATTGTCTTATTGACTCTCCTAATTAAGGATGTCGAAGTACTTCGTCGACAAGGAATTGTTCATAATTATATGGGTGATGATGAAGTTGTTTCCACCATGTTTAACAAGCTTGGTGATCATGTTTCCATTACCAGAATCTTTTATGCCGAAATTTACAGAGATGTGAACCAGCATTGCCGCAAACGTCGGAACATATGGATGGCAAAATTGAGGCGCGATTATTTTCACAGCCCTTGGGCGTTGCTTTCATTTCTTGCAGCCATCTGGTTGCTTCTACTTTCTTCAGCACAGGCCGTGTTTTCCATCCTTAAATTCAGAAAGTCATAAGTATGTTATCTTTGTAGGTCCTTGTAAGTCTATGGTGTGATGTAAACCTAAGTGGCTCTTCAGGAAATCTTTCTGCTGAGCTACAATGTCATATTTTGTTGAATTCTTGTAGCAATTGCAATGGGAATCAGTGCCGCGGCAAACAAATTTGCGGAGCCGAATTATGCAATTTGGTGCATATTGCTACATATCTCTTTTTGTACACATGAACATTTCTGGTAGACTCTTGTCCTTTTTCTTACTGCTCCTCTGTCAAATAGGCAAGAATCCGGCAATAGATAGGAGCTTATAGTTGTAATGTTGCATTGCTTGTCTTAGTTTCAGAAAAGCCTTACATTGATAATCCCAGATTGTGAACTGGAAAGTCGTTTCTGGTGGCATTTACTTTACCAGTGGTGAAGTAGCGGAGCTGCGAACAAATTTGTTCAGAAGCTTTTTTAGATCGGCTGAGCTAGGCAAAGCTCTTAACAAGCGTCTCAATATATTCCGCAGGACTCAGCTCTGTTTCCTTCAGGTAACGAACTTATGTCTTTGCCGAAAGTAGCGCAGCATGAATTCAAAGCAACGATGAAGAGCTCTAACCCCAAATTAATTGGTTTGTGGAAAATGTTAGAATTTGGGATGATCATACCATAATATTGGTTCACATATTCAAACATACCCATTGGATGGTGATGTACTTTTAAGGAGGGATTGGCTGCAAGGTTAATTGAAAAATTCCCTAGTCCCTATGCAAGCACTATCCAGCCAAACGGTAACCCACACAATCTTATTTCTTCCATTCCTTGACAATTTAGCTCTTGGATTTCTTATCTTAAGGGTAGCATCCATGATCGATCATTCTATTAGATATTTTGATAAACAATCCTTCAAAATTCAACAGAAAAATACGAATAGCTGCTAACTAATTATATATGTCTCTGAAATATTCTTTCTTCCTTGTAAATAGAATTCCATTACAAAATTGAATCGGCTGATGCCCACAGCTTGGCCCTTGAAACTTTTCTGGGTCATGGTTGCGCAGGATAGAAGATAAAGATTTCAAAGTAATTGTCCTGTGACCCATGCTTCTATCTTTTTGGGGTTTCTTTCCGTCTCAAACCAACACGATTCAGACCTAAAACAAACAAATAAACGAACATGTTTTTTAAATAGAGTTTCTACATTTCATCCGCATTTGCCTCATGGGCTGAGGTCCATCTTCATTCAAATTAATTATTATGGACATGACATTTCATTGGAAGAAACAGTCGGCCGGTATGTCTTGTAATGGCATTTGCCATTTGGTAAACAACTGGAGCATTGCCCATTGCCGACTAGGCCAAGCATAGACCACGTCTAAGTCAGCGTTTCCTTTAGTATGGGGTCTGCATTGTCATACATACTCAGTACTTTAGCTTCTTCGTCGAAGCGAAACATATTCCATTCGTCGGCTTTTACAAGCAAGGCCGAAGAGAAAGGGTCCACTCTAGCCGACGAAACAATCTGCAGAGGCTAAGTTTCAGATCAGGCTAAAGTTCTAAACCATTTCGGAAGCAAAGTTTCAGATCAGGCTAAAGTTCTTAAATATATACAGTAATTTTAATCTTGATATTCCATGCAATTAATCTTCCTACAGCCTTTGAGACTTCCTTGGGTCAGAGTAAGTCATTACAAAAAGGCCACGCAATAACAAATAAAGCCTGGAAAGCCATAATTCCCATCACAAGATTTGTTTAACAGCAGTTGAGGTCCATCTTCTTTCTCAATTCCTTATCTTCCATGCGGGTACGGAATTTTAGCGGCAGTCACCTAACTGTTGTTGATGTTTAAACACAGAAAAATAATAATCCTACATAGTATTTTTAACAAATGCTGCAAAAGAAAAACCATCATTGTGCCTATAACGACGATCACAAACGCAGCTAGCAGACCGCAGCTACAGATCTCAATTTACTCCAGCAGTCGCAAAAACTGCCACTATACCCTACTATGACGAACATATAACAATGGTTTTTAACCTTTAGCACCAGTCTCTGGTCGAGTTTTTTTTGTAGTGTTGGTGAAATTGTTTAAGAATGTTTGATTTTATAGTGAATTTTATTTTGAAGTTTGTTAAAAAGAGAGGAGAGAGAAGAATTGATGGAATTTTTTAATAAAAAGTAATAGAGTTTGTTAAAAAGTAAATAGAGAGAAGAGTATATGTATTTTTTTTATGAAAAAGTATTGAGGTTGTTGTAAAAAGTCGCTGAAATTTTGTAAAAATTTTGCTATTTTGATTTTCGACGGTAAAGTTTTTTAAATTTAAAAAAAATCTTAAAAATGTAATTTCTTTTAATAAACAATCATGAAGCACATATATTTGGACGGTACGAATTTTCCATTCTTTATTTCATTTTTGGTTAATTCATAATAAGTACTCTTAAGGCGATGATGTATTTTTCAATACTGCCTTCATTTCTCTTGATTGTAAATAATGCAATTTTTGCTCTGAGCAACTGTTGATGCACTTTAAATATTGGAAAATGCTCTGCGTTCCGCTGGGGCGTCAGCGTCCCGCTGGGGGACGTGGCAGTGGGACCCACCGTGGAGCCCACCATTTCCCTTTGGGGGAAATTGCTGGGCCCCACTGCCACGTCCCCAGCGGGACGCTGGGGGGACGCCAGTGGGACGCCCAGCAAGTCCCTTAAATATTCTACACTTTAGAGCAATTGTAGTCAAACCAACAAACTTTTGGTCAACACAAACGGAGACATCATGATAAGGTCCAGCATCAAGCCTCGTACACTAAAGAAATAGTAGTAAGTACTGCTCTGCTCCCAAAATAAATTGCAGAACAATTTTATCACTAAATACTAATTGGGCTAGTCACTGTACAAATTGCAATGCCCTATGCCTCATGGGACGTTTGCCGACATGACTTTTTCTTATATTTTCTAATACACGACTTTTTAATCGGTAATACAAATTTATTTTAATAATATTAATTTATTAGATGTAAAAATTTAAAAAACAAGAATAATAAAACAAAATATACTTCATCATTGATTAATAACTTTTTACAACAAACACAAGAATCTCTACAAGTAATATAAAAAGTAACAAATTTCTAATTAACAATAAATAAGGACCAACTAAAATATTCAAATACAACACAATAAGCAATGATTAATCAAAATCTTCCTCCTTTTACACATCAAGGTCCTCTTGAATTCCTGTAATTAAAAACAAATATCACATGTGAAATAGAAATAAACAAAAAATTTATGTAAATAAATTACCTACTTGTATATAAGGACCTAACATAGAGATATTACTTGTTCCACTTGGTTATAACTGGCTAGTTGAGCAGCATTTGGGACCAAGCCCCGTTCAAAGGGCCCCTAATCCTTCCTATTTTCAGAACATATAAATCATTTACTTTGTTAAAGATCTTGTTGGCGCTATTTCGTTATCAAGGGAACTTGACGAATTCTTATGCTTTCTAATGTATATATACTCGTCAAATATTTATATCACAATATAAAATTTATTTTGTCGACATTTCTGCAAATTTCCTTATAGGTAAAAAATAAAGGAGGAAGACCGCGTCTAGCTGGTGCAGTGAGGGATACCATGGTTATGATTGTTTCTTCAATTTTATTTAGGATTCAAATATATTCACAAAACTACTATCGAACATATTCAAAATTCAAATACAAATACCAATACATTTTACATAATCTCCAACAACTTTTTACTTTTTTTATTCTATACTTTTTCACATAACTACAATATTTTTTTATTAAACAATTATATCAAATCATTTTTCTCTCAACTTTATACAAACACCAATAAAACTTTATACAAACACCAATAAAACACTCTTCAACATAAATATTCAAAATTTCTCTAAAATCCTTAACAATAATATATTTTTGATGTGTGTATTTCATTTTGTTTTAATATTCCACCATATTTTATGTTTGATGCATATGTTTCAACTACTTTAAATTCATGTTTTTTTATTTGTTGAATTATTTGTGTATGTGTATCTATCCAAGGAGAAGATTTTTTTTTAAGCCGTCAAATAAAAATTTACACAATTTTCTTAAATCTTTATAAAATTCACCAATATAATACATTTTTACTCAAACCCAACATATCCATGTCAGCAGCTTTTTTGAATTCAAACTGGTACTAAAAATGCGTGCAGTTGTTTTCTGTTTATCTTTTGTGGATGTCATAATCAATAACAGGAAAAAGATACCTGCGACCTTTGCGCTCTAAAGAACAACCTGCTTTAGCTTCAAGATACCTGCGACCTTTTTTTCTAAATATAAAAGACTTATGTAAAGTAGCTCAGCATGAATTCAAAAGAACAATGACCCGATCTAACCGCTGAGAGTTTCATTCAAAAAGTGGTAAAGTAAGCCAACATGCTTTAAGTTTTTTTTTTTTAAAGTAACATGAAATCAGTTCGCCAATTAGGCTCTACGGTATACAGCAGAGTTATCACAATGAACTCAGCAACATGCTTAATTAAGTTGATGTTTAAATTAGAACGGCAAAACAAACCAGATCATCTAATTGGAATTCAGCAAAAGTCGATTGTAGCTCAGCAGTAAGAATTCCCGAGTACCAGGTTACATCAACTAATTAGAGACTAAGGAGATAACGTACTGCTGGTCATGACTTCCTAGGAATTAGATAAGAAAGAACGCAAAATACAGAAGTAATAAGAAATAAAAGTAACACCAGACGACGACTACGTAATGAATTACGCCGCAATTTCACCATCCACAAATTCCGATGTTCGCGACAATGCTTGTCCACATTTCTGCAAATTTCCTTATAGGTAACTCTGGGTACGAGAACAGATTGGCAAAGCTTGTTAAACATGGTACAAATGCTGTCGTCATCACCCAGACGATTAACAATAATTCCTCCTTGGCGGAGGAGCTCAACATCCTTGGGAGAGTTAATGAGAGAATCCATGAGGGCCACATAATCTGTGACGTACATGCCATTCTGACGTCCTTTGTATTGCTCATATGCAATTAGATTACGGAGGAAACACTCAGTACCCTCATCTATTTGCAATTGTGAAATCTCCAATATCCCATTGTTGAACTTCATGTCAAACAAGCTATCTCCCTCCCCTTTCTTGAATCTGAAAAGAGCAGCCCATCCTCTCTCCAGTGTCTTTATTTCAAACAAGTTATTCGCTCCCTCCAGTTTCTTGAATTTGAAACCATCCTCTTGAAGCTCTGTCGCAGAAGGGATTGATATGAAGTCTTTGTGGTCTTTTTCCACCCCATATCCAGCCACACCAATTTCCACCAAGGAAGGACATGCAGCTGTATGCACTAGAGAAAGTAGATGCTCAAAGTAAGGGATTGACTCTGGTTCTTGGAGAAAGAGTGAATATGGTATTGTGGTATTGAAAAAGTAAAGCGCAAGTTTATTGAAGGATCGCGAGGTACCAACTTCAGTCATCTTGAATAATTTGGCAAGAACAAAAAATGGGAGCTGATTTTCAAATAGTAGCAGATCATGCCGTAAGCCACCTAACATCCAACTAATTTGGAAGATTGGATCACATAATTGGTTCCATGAACAAGACATTGTATACTTGCGAAAAAGTTCGATGATGAAACACCCATCAAGCAGCATCATTTCTACAAACTCATCTTCCGTTAGTGTCACGGATTCAGCATAGCATCTCCGAGCTATTTTTTCCAATTCTCTCAAGGCCATGATGTATGTTTCCGCAGTGCTTTGGTTCATCCTTCTGAGCATTAATTTTAGATAGTGCAATTTTTGTTGTTCAATAGGAGTTAGGTGTTCCTTGTGGCGGTGATAAGGACCGATGGCAAGCAGCACGGGTTCATAAGCTATCTCATTAACATCACGTAATGGGCCATGCACCTTAAATATAGAAGGATCAGGAAGTGTAGTCAAGTCAGCAAGCTTTTGGGCAACACGAATGGCGACAGGGTCAGCTTTGATGGAGCTCATCTTCTAAAGAAATACGACCAAAGAATACCTGTTCCAAATAGAATTTGCAACCAAGAAGTGACTAACATTAACTACATAACAAAGAAAGTATTTAACAAAAATCTTATGATCAGCACCAAACCTTGAACACTTTACCAACGAATAATGCCACCAACCTCAAAACTAAATCTGAAATTACAAGTACTAGACCAACAGTCTAGTATTTGGCACAATATATATATATATTGAGCTAGCCGAGATATCTGGACTAAAAGGAAGCCGCGTCTCACGGGTGCAGTTGAAGTGATGGAGGGTTTGAGTTTTGTAGAGCTAAGAGAGAAATTATCAGCAGCTTTTTTGAATTCAAACTCCTGAACTCATGCGTGCAGTTGTTCAAGATTTCAGCCAAAGTTTACTACAGTATCTTCTAAATAAATTATAAACTGTTAAAAAATATTCTTTTTACCTTTTGAAATACAAAATACTTGTTGATTGTATTCAAGATTTTACAAGTAAATCTAAATCTCAAAAAATACTGCACAAATATAAAATATATTTTATACAAACTGGAACAATTTTTCTCACAAACTCTAATAACTTTATTAAAAAAAAATCATCAAATCATTCATCTTTACACTTTTTTTACAAACTGTAATAAAAATCAATTTACAATCAAATATCTTTTAAAAAAATTCACCAACTTTTTACAAACATCAACAAATTAAACTCCAATATGCCACTATCAAATATTTTCTACAATTTTAAAGATTTTTTACAACCGGACATCATCTTAATATTAAAAAATTACTTTTGTAGAAGTAAGTATTGTCAATAATATTCTATAAAAAATACTTGCATTTGAAAAAGAGCCTAATATTTTTATATAATTTAATGTTTCAATTTGAGTTTAAGTTTCTATTTTTAAAATTTCTTTTAAAACTTTTAATTATAAAAACAAATTTAAACCATCAATATTAAGATGATTTTCATTTTTTAAAAAGTTCTCAAATACAACACAATGCTTTTGCAAGTTCTCATTTAAAAATTGAAAATATTTTCATATAATTTTTTCAAACACAATAGAAGACTTAGGGGAGATATTTGAACTAAAAAGAAGGTTAACCGCATCTCATGGCTGCAGTTGATCAAATGATGAAGATTTGAGTTTTGTATATATAGAGAATTTAGGAAGAATCTGCAGCTTTTTTTCAATTCAAACTCCTAAACTCTTTTTTTTTCTTGAAAACAACTAATATATTAAAAAAAACTAAAAAACAAACACCACAGGACCGACCACAGGACAGACTGACACAGACACAACCAGCAAGACCCTCCAACGGATCAGAGGAACCACTATGAACTCCATGCAGGGCAGAGGGAGTGATGGCCAGACATAGTAGGCAAAGCTACTAGGACCTGGACAAGCCGGAAAAGCGCCACAAGGGACGCGAAGCGAGACCCAATAAAGGGTCGAAAAAGAGCCATAAGGACTCGGATAAGCCCACGGAAGGGGCGGACAGACAACCACAAAACCAGACAGACAACAAGCCCTAAACAGAGGGGCACACTCAAACGGGTGAAAACACGACCAAACACGAGCCCTAAACAGAGGGGCAGACCCAAACAAGCGACAACAAGACAAAAGATTAGCCCTAAACAAAGGGGCAGACCCAAACGGGTTTATTACTGGTCGGACTAAAACAGGCGGCTGCGGCGCGTGGGCGGCGGCAGAGGGGAGCCGAAGTGGAAAACGGAGCGCAAGGGCCTCACAATCCACGCCGGAGGAGAAGAGCTGGAACCGGGGGCCGGAGGGACTGCCACGCGCGGCTGAGGCTGTCGGCGTGTCAGATCCACGCGCGGCGCGTGCCGCGCGTGGATAGCGACGCACCACCTGTTGAGGAACTGCGAAGAAGGTCGACGAAGCGCTTTTCGTGCTGAGTCCACCCAGCCGGCGCGTGCCCTCCCATAGACGGCGGATACCACCGCAAAACGCGAGAAACCCACCAGCCAAAACAAACCAAAAAACCGCCCAAACCAAACCCACCCGAGCTGACCAGATAGCCGGAGAAGGGAGAGGGGAAGAAGAGAAGGAAAAAGGAGGAGGGAGAAGAAGGAGCCGGAGCTCCCCCCTCCTCCGTAAGGGGACTGTTCACGGGCGGCTACCAGTTGAGAGCGTTTTGGTTTGGGTTTACTTTCTTATTCTACTACTCACTACTTCAAACTCCTAAACTCATGCGTGTTCAGTTGGGCTTTTATATATAGAGAATCTAGGAAGAATCTAGGATTTGCTGTGCTGCAGTTCGGGTACTGTTCGGGCGGGTGTGGGTCCCGGGCGGGACCCACGTCCCTCCCTCACACACTGCAGCACAGCAAATCCGCGCCCTTTTTCTAAATATAAAAGACTTACGTAAAGTAGCTCAGCATGAATTCAAAAGAACAATGACCCGATCTAACCGCTGAGAGTTTCATCCAAAAAGTGGTAAAGTAAGCCAACATGCTTTAAGTTTTTTTTTTTGAAGACATGAAATCAGTTCGGCAATTAGGCTCTACGGTATACAGCAGAGTTATCACAATGAAGTCAGCAACATGCTTAATTAAGTTGATGTTTAAATTAGAACGGCAAAACCAACCAGATCATCTAATTGGAATTTCAGCAAAAGTCGATTGTAGTAGCTCAGCCGTAAGAATTCCCCAGTACCAGGTTACATCAAGTAATTAGAGACTAAGGAGATAACGTACTGCTGGTCATGACTTCCTAGGAATTAGATAAGAAAGAACGCAAAATACAGAAGTAATAAGAAATAAAAGCAACACCAGACGACGACTACGTAATGAATTACGCCGCAATTTCACCATCCACAAATTCCGATGTTCGCGACAATGCTTGTCCACATTTCTGCAAATTTCCTTATAGGTAACTCTGGGTACGAGAACAGATTGGCAAAGCTTGTTAAACATTGTACAAATGCTGTCGTCATCACCCAGACGATTAACAATAATTCCTCCTTGGCGGAGGAGCTCAACATCCTTGGGAGAGTTAATGAGAGAATCCATGAGGGCCACATAATCTGTGACGTACATGTCATTCTGACGTCCTTTGTATTGCTCATATGCAATTAGATTACGGAGGAAACACTCAGTACCCTCATCTATTTGCAATTGTGAAATCTCCAATATCCCATTGTTGAACTTCATATCAAATAAGCTATCTCCCTCCCCTTTCTTGAATCTGAAAAGAGCAGCCCATCCTCTCTCCAGTGTCTTTATTTCAAACAAGTTATTCGCTCCCTCCAGTTTCTTGAATTTGAAACCATCCTCTTGAAGCTCTGTCGCAGAAGGGATTGATATGAAGTCTTTGTGGTCTTTTTCCACCCCATATCCAGCCACACCAATTTCCACCAAGGAAGGACATGCAGCTGTATGCACTAGAGAAAGTAGATGCTCAAAGTATGGGATTGAGTTACAAGTAGACTCTGGCTCTTGGAGAAAGTGTGAATATGGTATTGTAGTATTGAAAAAGTAAAGAGCAAGTTTATTAAAGGATTGCGAGTTACCAACTTCCGTCATCTTGAATAATTTGTGAAGAACAAAAAACGGGAGCTGATTTTCAAATAGCAGCAGATCATGCCGTAAGCCACCTAACATCCAACTAATTTGGAAGATTGGATCACATTGGTGCCATGAACAAGACATTGCATACTTGCGAAAAAGTTCGATGATGAAACACCCATCAAGTAGCATCATTTCTACAAACTCATCTTCCGTTAGTGTCATGGATTCAGCATAGCATCTCCGAGCTCTTTTTTCTAATTCTCTCAATGCCATGATGTATGTTTCCGCAGTGCTTTGGTTCAAATTTCTGAGCATTAGTTCTAGATAGTGCAATTTTTGTTCTTCAATAGGAACTAGGTGTTCCTTGTGGCGGTGATAAGGACCGATGGCAAGCAGCATGGGTTCATAAGCTATCTCATTACCATCACGTAATGGGCTATGCACCTTAAATATAGAAGGATCAGGAAGTGTAGTCAAGTCAGCAAGCTTTTGGGCAACATGAATGGTGACAGGGTCAGCTTTGATGGAACTCATTTTCTAAATAAATACTACCTGTTCCAAATAGAATTTGCAACCAAGAAGTCACTGACATTAACTAAATAACAAAGATTTCATATACATCTAAAATTTATTAAGCTAGGAATTATGCAATATCAATTAAAAGAATACTTAGCATCAAAATACTGGGGAAGATTTCTAACAATAACTCCTAGCTGGAGAAAGTAGAACACTTACCAACGAATAAATGCCGCCCACAAAACTAAATCTGAAATTAGAAGTACTAAACCAACAGTACTGTTAGGCACACAATATTTATATATGTTTGAGCCAGAAGACTTAGCCGAGATATTTGGACTAAAAGGAAGCCACGTCTCACGGGTGCAGTTGAAGTGATGGAGGGTTTGAGTTTTGTAGAGCTAAGAGAGAAATCAGCAGTTTTTTTGAATTCAAACTCCTAAACTCATGCCTGCAGTTGTTCAGTTTGTTGGATTATACAAAATAGAAGTCTTAAAAGGAGGGTTAACCACGTCTCTGGGGTGCAGTTGAAGTGATGAGGATTTGAGTTTTCTAGAGAATTAATCTAGGAGAAATGATCTACAGCTTTTTTTGAATTCAAACTCCTAATTAGTACTCATGTTCGGTTGGTCGTTTGTCAAACTCATAACTATAACAACTTGATTGTAGATAATTTATTTAAGATTTTCTATTCAAGATTTTTGAAGAGATCATTTTCAATTGATAGTATAGCTAGCCATTTAATGTTTCTTGCGTCATAATAGATCTTAGATATGATTTTATTAGAAAAATAAGGACAATTGGTGAAGAGAAGAGTGAAAGTGAGATATCAATTAAGAAGGGAGCTATAAAGAAGGAAATGTAGGCATTCAGAGTAAGTAGAAATTAAGATAAAGAAAAGTTAGTGAAGAGAATAGTGAAAGTAGGGATAAAGTAAGAATTAAGAAAGACTAAAAGTTGAAAATCCGATAATTTTTTTTTTAATTTTAAAATTGAAAGTCCAATAGTCTTTTTTGAATTTTAAAATTGGAAGTCATCTCTTTTGAAATTTTGAATTATGTTTTTCTTTGCATTAAATGAGGATTTGAAAAAGTTTAACTGATATTTTAAGACAAATATTTTCTTTTGTTAAGTTAAAATATTTAAATGTAGGGGTATAAATATTAAGTAAAATAGAAATTTGGGGGCCTTAGGCAACCGCTTAGACTGCCTATGCTCAGAGACGCCCCTAATTTAATTTAATTTAGTAGTAGCCAAGTTTAAATGAAAGATAAAATTGTCCATAAGGATTATCTCGAGATTTTTTAAAACTACTTCTATTTGGAGTTTCCACATGATTAACTATAGTATTTCGCTAGGTTGCATATGTAATGGGATTGGATATAGACTATTTGAGAACTTCATGGCAGGAATATTTAGAAGAAAATGATAAGAATAACACACATTCAATTATGTTTAGAATTCGAGAAGAATTTAAGTGCTTCATTAATATTTTTGTAATTTGATTTAAGGGAAATTGAAAATTTGGTCATTAAGTTTTAGTACCGCTGACAAAATAGTCACTGAAATTTTTTATTTTTATTTTTTATTTTTTATTTTTACTTTTTGGTCATTGAGAATATGTAGTGGTGACTTTTCACTTCATCCGTCAAACATCTGTTAATTTTTAATGGAATAGAACGTAATCGACCGCTACAAGTTGTCGTTGCCGCAACAGTAAACAAAACCGGTCGACCGCTATTCTCGTTAAAAATTAACGGAGGTTTGACGGCTGGAGTGAAAAGTCACCACTACATATTCTCAGTGACAAAAAAAAAAAGAAGTTTAGTATTCATTTTGTCAGCGATACTAAAACCTAGTGACCAAAATTTCAATTTCCTAAGTAAAAGATCGAAGTTACTAAAGCTGAATTATTTACCTAAACATGAAAACTAAGCACATGAAAAATAAGGGCGTCACTTCAAATGTGCCTTCGTTCAAGTTATATAGAATATTCCTTAATGGCTTCTGCGGAAATATAAGGTGGTAAATTGTTAGGCCGAGAGGGAAGACTAGTCAAGATACTGTAGCAAACTTTGGAATGCAATAAGTGAATTATTTTTCCTTTTTTTTTTACTAATTTGCGAAAGGAAAAAGTTTCACATTAAAGAAATTCAACCACAGAATCAAGTAATCAGTCTTACTTAAGTCAAACAACTTTTAAACAACTTATTCGAACCTGTTGCTGATATCGTTTTAGAATCCAGCTTTTATTGCCTGACAAACAGAAACAACTGTTTGAATTCAAAAAATCGATGATATATCTAAGCTTACATACAGTTCTACACAACCCAAAACTCCATCACTTCAACTGCATCCATAAGACTCGTCCTCGTCCTCGTCCTTTCTTTTAGTCTAAAATATCTCGTGTCAGGCTTGAAGTCTTCCAGCTCAAACATAAATATTGTGTGCCTTTGTTGTCAATGTCAATTCTTATTTCGTGCCAAAGAGGTCACTCTTAATAGAAGACCGTGCTTGCGGGGTGGCATTTATTTTCTGGGTAAGCATTCGACCTGGTTTGCTTCATTTCAATGGTGTCTTTCTTTGTATTCTAACACGGAAAGAAATAATATTCACACAAATTTTGCATTCCTTCACAATCTCATAATAAATTCAAACCCCCTTCCCCAATTACAGTTGGGGGTGTTTTGCTTAGTCCTAGATTACAAATTTTCAGATGTATATGAAATCATTTTAATGTTAGTGACAAAATCAAATTGTGTTTGAAACAGGTTGTCTTTTTTTTTCGAAGATGAAGTCCGTTGATGGAGCTGACCATGGACCTGACCCTGTCACAATTCGTGTTGGCCAAAAGCTTGCTGACTTGATTCCTCTTAGTCGTAATTACCCTTCTATATTTAAGGTCCATCACCAGTTACGGGAAGTTAATGAGATGGCTTATGAACCCATGCTTCTTGCCATTGGTCCATACCACCGCCACAAAGAACGCCTAGCTCCTATGGAACAGCAAAAATTGCACTATTTACAATCAATGCTCGGAAGGAACAAAAGCACTGCAGAAACATACATCAGGGCCTTGAGAAAATTGGAAAAAACAGCTCGCAGCTGTTATGCTGAATCCGTTACACTAACTTCTGATGAGTTTGTAGAAATGATGCTACTTGATGGGTGTTTGATCATTGAGCTTTTTCGCAAGTATGCAATGCCTAATGTGAGGTACCAAGGTGATCCCATCTTCCAAATTAGTTGGATGATCGGTGTCTTACGACATGATCTACTGCTATTTGAAAATCAGTTACCATTTTTTGTTCTTTCCAATTTGTTCAAGATGTCGGAGGTTTGGACCCCGCTATATGACATTGATAAACTTGCCCTATACTTTTTCAATGCCACAATACCATATTCACTTTATCTACTGCAGAAGCCAGGGAAAATCTGTTACTTTCAGCATCTACTTTCACTGGTGCATTTAAATGTCTGTCCTTCTCCTTCCCGGGTGAAAAAGGATCTCATTAAGGAAGAAAAAGAGTACACAGACTTCATATCAATGCCTTCCGCGACAGAACTTCAAAAGGATGGAGTCAGATTCAAGAAGTTGGCGAGAACTATAAACTTGTTTGACACAAAGAAACTGGAGGGAGGCTGGGATGTCTATTGTAAGGGAGGGCCAGGTATGAGATTCGAGAAACTGGAGGGAGATAGCTTGTTTGACATGAAGTTCAACAATGGGTTACTGGAAATTTCACAGTTGGAAATAGATGATGATACTGAAAGTTTTCTCCTTAATTTAATAGCATATGAGCAATACAGTGGACATCGAGATCGCATGTACGTCACAGATTATGTGGCCCTCATGAATTCTCTCATTAACTCTCCCAAGGATGTTGAACTCCTCCGCCTTCGAGAAATTATTGTTAATCGTATGGGTGGTGATGATGGCGGCATTTCTACCTTGTTTAACAAGCTTTGCGAATGTGTTGTCGCACCCAGAATCGTCTATGAGGAAATTTGCAGAGATGTGGACGAACATTGTCGAGAACATCGGAATTTGTGGACGGTGAAATTGCTCCATTATTTTTTCCGCAGTCCTCTGGCTTATTTCCGCAGTCGTCTGGGGCCGTATCTCTTATTTCTTGCAGCTGTCTCATTACTTCTGCTTTTTTTTACGCGGACCATATTGATCATCAGTACATGAGCTCATTAGTCTCTTTAGTTTATTCCCAGCAAGTGAATAGTACGTTGAATTCTTACTGCTGACCTACAATCGACTTTTGCTGAATTCTAATTAGAGGTTGGTTTGGCCGTTGTTCCGTTGTTCTAATTTAAACATCTACAGAAAGCATGTTGGCTTACTTTACCACTTTTCGCAAAAATTTAGGATTAAGTAATCATCTAGTTCTTGAGTTTTAACTCCTTTTCACACCTCTCACTTTCAATATCATTAGGTGACTTGATTTATACTGTTTTGTGTTTTTAAAATTAATTTAAATAATTTTCCTTTTTAAATTATTTGGTGACTTGGACTATGTTCCTTTACACCAATTTTTTAGGATTTACATCCTACTTTTATATTTACAATCCAAACATCACAAAAAAAATATGTATTTTAATACAACACTTTATTATTATTATTATTTTTTACAAATATCACCTAAATATTCACAATTTTATCAGAATCCTACCATTTTCTTCCAAACAAATATCTCCAAATTTAAGATGGGCCAATTTTCTAAGGAGTAGAGGACACATGGACGATACCAAATGTTTTTGGTGAAATTTTTAGAATTAGAAGTGTTTTAAGAATTATTAGATAATTTTATATTTTATTAATATGCTCGTAGAAATCATTTTTAAGTGATATTAAAAAATATATTCAGTTTTAAAATTCTAGAATCATAAGAAACTAGAATTTTAACAAAAACGAACGTACGGAGTTTCATCCTCGCAATCGGCCCATGTGTCATGGGGCCATTCGGTACGCTGATGGATGGTTGAACAGTGACTAGCCCAATTAGAGCCTACCCGTGAGTCAATGTTTACTTGACTCTGGCAGTGGTAAACTAATCTGCATCTGCTTATAAAAAAAAAAAAAAAAAACTAATCTGCATCTCTATGTGCTCCACCCATTTCTTTACCTTCTCCAGCAAGCCCATGGTAAGCTGATGGAGGGTTGAAAAGAGGATAAATAGAGCTCGCTCACAGACACAACAAGACCGCTATACAATGCCTTGTGTCACAAAGCTTAGAGAGGCTAGAGTCAAATTCGAGTTTCTAGAGAGGTTAATTTGTTCGACATAAAGTTTAGCAATGGGAAAATTAAAATTCCATAGGTGATTTTACAGTCTTTTCTCCTAAATGTAATTGCATATGTGCAATATAGGTGACTTCAGTTTGCCTATGTAAGCGATTATGTGGACTTCATTGATTGTCTCATTAACTCTTCAAGGGATATTGTTGAACTTCTATGTCGATCAGGAATTATTGTTAAATATTTGGGTGATGATGACGTTATTTCCAACATGTTTAATTGTATTGGTGACAATACCATTGTACCTGAAATCTACTTTGTGGAAGTCCGGAAAAATGTGAAAAAGCATTGTAGCAAACGTCGATATATATAAGTGGCTGGCAAAACTAAGTCACGATTATTTCAACAGTCCTTGGGCGTTGCTTTCATTCCTGCAGCTGTCTTTTTGCTTCTACTTTCTTTGGCGCAAACCATATTTTCCATGTCATATTGTCTGACTTTGAGTGGATCTTCATCTATTATATGTGACAGTTTTTAGTTTTTTCCGAATGAAATTACCCTCTGTCTTGAATTGGAATATGTTCATAAAATATACATACTGGCAAGTTTGATTGTATGTAATATTTAGCTTAATTGTAATTACGGTACATGCGGTATCAACTTTTAAGAAATTAAGAAGTGTTAACCGTGCCGAGCTCGCCAAGTGTTACTCCTGTAACACTATTTTGTCCCATTGCGTCGCCAAACCCACCATTAAACAATGTTTACTTGAACAGTGACTAGCCTAATTGGAGCTTACCCGTGAGTCAATGTTTACTTGACTCTGATATTGGTCAACTTGTAATATCCCAGTCCCAAAAAATGTGTAAGTGCATAATTCGAATTTTAAACGAAGAGATAGGGGCTAATCGTATGTTTGATTTTTGAATATAGATTGAATCGTATTTTTTAATTTAAAAGTGCTGATATGGATATGTGATCTATATTTAAATTTAAAAGTTTGAATAGAGATTTGTTATTGAGTTTGAATTTAAAAGTTGCTCAGAACAAAAATTGCATTATTTACAATCAAGAGAAGTGAAGGCAGTGTTGAAAAATACATCATGGCCTAGAAAGTACTTATTATGAATTAACCAAAAATGAAATAAAGAATGGAAAATTCGGTCTACCGTACCGTCCAAATATATGTTCTTCGTGATTGTTTATTAAAAGAAATTAAAATTTTAAGAATTTTTTTAAAAAAATTACAGTCGAAAATCAAAATAGCAAAATTTTTACAAAATTTCAACGCCTTTTTACAACAACCTCAATACTTTTTTCATAAAAAATATACATTTACTCTTCTCTCTATTTACTTTTTAACAAACTCTATTATTTACTTTTTTATTAAAAATTCCATCAATTCTTCTACAAAAAAAAATCGACCTTTAGCAGCAGTCAGAGACTGGTGCTAAAAGTTGAAAACCACTGCTATATGTCTGTCACAGTAGGCTATAGCGACAATTTTTGCGACTGCTGAATTAGATTGAGATCTATAGCAGCGGTCGGCTAGCTGCGTTTGTGACCCCCGCTATAGACTCGAAGCACAATGGTGGTTTTTTTGCAGCGTTTGTTAAAAATGCTATTGTAGGCTGATTTTTTCTACGTTTAAACATCTACAACAACAGTTAGGTGACCGCCGCTAAAAGTCTGTGCCATTGTTTTTTTGTATGTGCCAACATTTTTAAAACACCACTAATTTTTTTCCTATATTTTCCTATACATTGCTTTTTAATAGCTAATACAAATTTATTTTAATAACCATAATTTATTGGATGTAAAAACTTAAAGAACAAGGATAATAAAACAAAATATAATTCATCATTGATTAATAAATTTTTACAACAAATACAAGAATCTCTACAATTAATCTAAAAAGTAATAAATTTTTAATATAAAATAACAATAAGCAATGACCAACTAAAATATTCAAATACAACACAATAAGCAAGGACCAATTAAAATTTTTCTCCTTTTACACATCAAGGCCCTCTTGTATTCCTGTAATTGAAAACAAATATCACATGATAAATAGAAATAAACAAAAGATACTTGTATATAAGGACCTAACATAGTGATATTACCTGTTTCACTTGGTTATAACTGGCTAGTTCAGCAGCATTTACAATAGCATTTCATGCTACAGTGGGACCAAGCCCCGTCCAAAGGGCCCCTAATCCTTCCTATTTTCATAACATATTATATTCAGATCCTAAAAATGAAAATAGCCCTAGAATAACAAGTTAACTGACCTGCCTCACTATGGTGAGATACGCATATCCAAAGCTCCAGAATAACGCCTAGGAAGTCATGCCGGTATTTTTCCTTCAGCTTGAAGTCGAACTTTAACAAGATGAGTTGGGTTAGCCACTACAATTGCTAAAACACATGTCAAGGTCAAGATAGAATAAGCTTCCCTAATTTGAAACTCCAAACAAGAGTTAAGAGTGAAATACATAAACTTAGCAAATAAGGAAGCAAGGTGTGTTTTGTGTTTGGGCACAACAAGTCAATGTTGGTTCAATACAATTTCAAACAGCAAGCAGAGAAGTCACCAAACATACTCACCCGTCAGAAGAGCGGCAAGTATTTTGTGGGTTAAAGGAATATCTCCATTAAATTCACTGCCAACAAGAAATGTTTTCACCTGTCCAATGTGAAATTTTTGAATACATATTTCCAAAACATGCCACCAAGAAATCATGAAGCATTAATCTTAATTCTTTAGGCACAAGGGCTGCTACCTGCCATTAAAATACAGATATTACCGTCTCGGCAGAACAATAAACAGTGAATAACTACTTGAAGGAAAATAATTCAAATCAGTAATACATCATATGTTTGTTTATGCCACATACGTTGCTCTGCAATGCAAGTTATATACAAGAAAACTCTTCTCTTAGGCCATCATATCAACAAACATTATGGAAGAAAGAAGTGAGCAAATTTTGCAGCTACAACAATGATCTCGAATCCCAATCAAAACAAGCTAGCACTAAGCACATGACTTACACTGTCAACAAAAACATCAACTGATTAAAGTTTTATGAGACTCCAAACCCAGAATATCCAACGTAATAGAATATATTCTTAATATTTCCATAAGATCGATTCCATCTTTCTACATCAAATTGATGATTCATAGGGCAAAGCACATGTCCAAACATAACAATCCAAGCAATGAAAAAGGTCCCATTTTTATTTGACTAGAGAATAACCTCCTTGCTAATTTTGTGCTTAGGCAATTACATGCGCTATAGGGGAATATGCTAATGAAAAAAGTACAGACGAGGAGAAAAGCAATCGAAATATGGTCATTCCAAAATAGACTTTTATAGGATGTTGAAAGGACGCATCACAGGCATGCCCAAGCACCGGAAGTGTAAAAACCATAGTGAAACACTGAAATTCACAACTGTCAAAATGATGGAAACCAAAAGGATGCACATTCGTATAAGAATTACAAAGGAGTACTGAGCAAGCTACGTATATCTTCGCATCTTTTATGAAATGCTTCAGAAAGCATCATCTGAGAAAAACAAACTAAAGAAGTCAGCTACGTCCTAAACAGATCAAATATCGATTGCATCCCCAAAAGAGTAGTGAGTCAGAAAACCTCGGTTATAAATTAATTAGATTGTCAAACCCACCATTTATTAATCCGTAAAAGAAAAAGAAAAAAGAGCTTGTGAGCGGTGACCGTTTGAGCGAGAGATAGAGAGACGGATTTGAAATCCCAACAATTCCAAGCAACCCAACTGATTCGAAATTCTAATACCTTACCTTCTCCCAATCAACCAAACAAACACAAGCCAAATTCGTTATTAAGTTACAAAGAAGGGGGGAGAAAAAGAACAACAATCAAATACCCAATATCACGAAGTTCTCCACCAGATTGTCTTTCCTCCTCCTCCGAGCCTCGTCATCCGCATCCACCTCAGTCTTGTATGCCTTCTTCCGCACCTCCGTGCGCGTGTTACTTGCCATCAGAGACATTGTGCATTCGCTTTTGGTGGTAGAAGGTAGGTGTTGGGCTAGATGAGAGTAAATAAAAGAGAAGGGGAGGAGTTTTGACCTCAGGTAGGTAGCGGACCGGGACTCTTTGGCGGTAAATGAATTTTTCTCCCACATTTGGGGTTAAAATGAATCTTACTAGTAAGCATATAAATCATTGGATTAAAAAAAACATATAAATCATTTACTTTATTAAATATCTTGTTGGCGTTATTTTGTTATTAAGGGAACTTGACGAAGCCTTATGCTTTCTAATGAATATATACTCGTCAACTATTTATATCATAATATAAAATTTATTTAGTTATTACACTCTAATTAAAGTTATACTGCATAATCTGAGACATATATTATTGTAGCATGCATTAGTACTAACTTAGACCATATAATACACTGTATATTATATAGCATATATGATGCAAAGGTACCCTACACATATTATATAGAATTGATAAGAGAGTTAGTTGCGGCCCCAAATGTAAGGCCTCACAAAAATATTTCTTCTCATATTTTAAAATAGAAAATAAAGAAAAAATTGCTTGATCTTTTATGGACTATTGTTATAATTAATCAATATTTGATTTACTCATATACCATAATATAATATGATATATCATGCTATAATAATATCACACATGAGTGTCATACTATTCTATATGTATTTATCATTATACTATTTTATAATTCCTTCTATATAACATTGCATGATTTGTTATATGTGTTTATCATATATATATATGACACGTGCTAATTAACCTAAGTACTTTATATGCATGTACCTACCTAATGATAAATCATAGTCTCTAAAACTATATATTAAATTATGTACTTTAATTGCATAAGTTAATCTCATGACAATATCTTTTTGTTTGAAATTAAATAATACGTTTTAATTAAATATTATTATATTATTAATTATTCAAAATATATATGTTTATTATAAATATAATAACAGATATTTTTAAATTACTTAAATTAGATTTAATCTCACTATACCACTTTTTGGTAGGGTGGTTACGAATGGTTCCATCCGTTGATGTTTAAATTAGAACCAACCTCTAATTTTTTTTTTCTTCTAAATACCAACCTCTAATTGGAATTCAGCAAAAGTAATAAAACATCCGGATTCCGGACTACCAGTTTACGTCACTTCCTAGGAATTGGATAAGAAATAAAGTAATTTAGAAAAAAAAGGATAAGAAATAAAGTAAATCAAAATAAAAAAGTAATAAGAAATAAAAGCAACGCCAGACGACTGCGGAAAGAATTAAGGCTATTTTTATGATTAAACTCAAATATTATAAAGTATTTGGATTTGAGAAATATTATAAAGTAAAGATATGTTATGAGAGTTGGTGAAAAAGTAAAGAGAGAGAAAATTTTTAATAAGTATTATAATAATAAAAAATTATGTGGTGAATTTTTTATAATTAAACCCAAATATTTGGGCACCAAACATACCAATAATATTTGTGACATTTCTGCAAATTTCTTTATAGGTAAAAAAGAAAGGAGGAAGACCGCGTCTTACTGGTGCAGTGAGGGGTATCATCAGGGCCGGCTTGAGCCTTAGGCAACTTAGGCAGTCGCCTAAGGCCCAACTTTGAGGAAGGCCCATAATGTAAGAGAAAAATAAAAATAGAAAGGCCTCAAAATACACGGTTAACAAGCATCCATGATTGGAGAAGAAGAAACGAGAAGGCCCGCAAAAGAAAGTTGAATAAAAAAAATGAAAGTAACATGAAATAAAACAACTGACACAACACAGGCCGCAAGCATGAAAAGAAAGCAACTAAGTGAAATACAGAAGGCCTACGTTTTGAAGTGGTATAAAAAAAAAGAGGCTTGAAGTGATGTAAAGGCAGAGTAACGTATTAATGTAGGCGTTAAAAACAAAGCCTGACTAAAAGCGTCTTGAAGTGATAAAAAAAGAGAGCCTTGAAGTGATGTAAAGGCATAGTAATGTATGCGTTAAAAACAAAATAACAAAGTCTAACTAAAAGTTAAATAAAAAAAATAAAAATAAAAAACAAATCGATGTTCTTTAAAGTAGGACTGACAAATTTCCAGACAACGTTTTACACGTGAACATTTATGAAAAGTTTTGGTGTGACATTGAGTGATTTTAGTAGTTTTGCATATACGTTTACTTTCACAATTTCAAGTAAATCTATATTCGTGTATAAAACATAATGGAACATACACAGATCAAAACGGTTTTAAAACGGCTATATTAATCTCGTACTCTATCTCATTTGTAACGGTAAATTAATCTCACTTCTCCTATTTATACTTCATACTCTATCTCCTCAATCCTCTATCAAAAATGTTATCTTCCTCTATTTCTTCTCTTACTCTATCTATCTTTGCAAAACTAATCTAATATCTTTTAGCCAATCACATATTAGATATACTTTTAGCTAATGATTGTTCCAAGTTCAAGTCAAGCTCAAGTTCTATAATCTTGGTGTCAGGTTCTATTATTCTAATCTTTACACTCTTGTATTTTAATTTGAATATTTATTTTTTATAATAGCATTTGTTTTATTTGTTAGTGTTCTTTGTTTATATTTACACTATGTCTAATAAAAATATGCAAGTGACATATTATCAAATCTTGAATATAAAAGTTTGATTAGTAATTTTGCATTTCAAAAAATTAGAAAAAATATTTTAAATATTTTTTAAAATATTTTTGTATTAAAATATATATTTTAAAAAATTTATATAAAACGCCTAATTTTTAATATGGCCTTAGGCCTCACTTTTTATTGAGCCGGCCCTGGGTATCATATGATCAGCAGCTTTTTTGAATTCAAACTTTCCGTTTATCTTTTGTGGAACTCATAATCAATAACAGGAAAAAGATACCTGCGACCTTTTCGTTCTAAAGATTCCTGCGACCTTTTTTCTAAATATAAAAGACTTATGTAAAGTAGCTCAGCATGAATTCAAAAGAACAATGACCCGATCTAACCGCTGAGAGTTTCATCCAAAAAGTGGTAAAGTAAGCCAACATGCTTTAAGTTTTTTTTTTGAAGACATGAAATCAGTTCGGCAATTAGGCTCTACGGTATACAGCAGAGTTATCACAATGAACTCAGCAACATGCTTAATTAAGTTGATGTTTAAATTGGAACGGCAAAACCAACCAGATCATCTAATTGGAATTTCAGCAAAAGTCGATTGTAGTAGCTCAGCCGTAAGAATTCCCGAGTACCAGGTTACATCAAGTAATTAGAGACTAAGGAGATAACGTACTGCTGGTCATGACTTCCTAGGAATTAGATAAGAAAGAACGCAAAATACAGAAGTAATAAGAAATAAAAGCAACACCAGACGACGACTACGTAATGAATTACGCCGCAATTTCACCATCCACAAATTCCGATGTTCGCGACAATGCTTGTCCACATTTCTGCAAATTTCCTTATAGGTAACTCTGGGTACGAGAACAGATTGGCAAAGCTTGTTAAACATGGTACAAATGCTGTCGTCATCACCCAGACGATTAACAATAATTCCTCCTTGGCGGAGGAGCTCAACATCCTTGGGAGAGTTAATGAGAGAATCCATGAGGGCCACATAATCTGTGACGTACATGCCATTCTGACGTCCTTTGTATTGCTCATATGCAATTAGATTACGGAGGAAACACTCAGTACCCTCATCTATTTGCAATTGTGAAATCTCCAATATCCCATTGTTGAACTTCATGTCAAATAAGCTATCTCCCTCCCCTTTCTTGAATCTGAAAAGAGCAGCCCATCCTCTCTCCAGTGTCTTTATTTCAAACAAGTTATTCGCTCCCTCCAGTTTCTTGAATTTGAAACCATCCTCTTGAAGCTCTGTCGCAGAAGGGATTGATATGAAGTCTTTGTGGTCTTTTTCCACCCCATATCCAGCCACACCAATTTCCACCAAGGAAGGACATGCAGCTGTATGCACTAGAGAAAGTAGATGCTCAAAGTAAGGGATTGACTCTGGTTCTTGGAGAAAGAGTGAATATGGTATTGTGGTATTGAAAAAGTAAAGCGCAAGTTTATTGAAGGATCGCGAGGTACCAACTTCAGTCATCTTGAATAATTTGGCAAGAACAAAAAATGGGAGCTGATTTTCAAATAGCAGCAGATCATGCCGTAAGCCACCTAACATCCAACTAATTTGGAAGATTGGATCACATAATTGGTTCCATGAACAAGACATTGTATACTTGCGAAAAAGTTCGATGATGAAACACCCATCAAGCAGCATCATTTCTACAAACTCATCTTCCGTTAGTGTCACGGATTCAGCATAGCATCTCCGAGCTATTTTTTCCAATTCTCTCAAGGCCATGATGTATGTTTCCGCAGTGCTTTGGTTCATCCTTCTGAGCATTAATTTTAGATAGTGCAATTTTTGTTGTTCAATAGGAGTTAGGTGTTCCTTGTGGCGGTGATAAGGACCGATGGCAAGCAGCACGGGTTCATAAGCTATCTCATTAACATCACGTAATGGGCCATGCACCTTAAATATAGAAGGATCAGGAAGTGTAGTCAAGTCAGCAAGCTTTTGGGCAACACGAATGGCGACAGGGTCAGCTTTGATGGAGCTCATCTTCTAAAGAAATACGACCAAAGAATACCTGTTCCAAATAGAATTTGCAACCAAGAAGTGACTAACATTAACTACATAACAAAGAAAGTATTTAACAAAAATCTTATGATCAGCACCAAACCTTGAACACTTTACCAACGAATAATGCCACCAACCTCAAAACTAAATCTGAAATTACAAGTACTAGACCAACAGTCTAGTATTTGGCACAATATATATATATATATTGAGCTAGCCGAGATATCTGGACTAAAAGGAAGCCGCGTCTCACGGGTGCAGTTGAAGTGATGGAGGGTTTGAGTTTTGTAGAGCTAAGAGAGAAATTATCAGCAGCTTTTTTGAATTCAAACTCCTGAACTCATGCGTGCAGTTGTTCAAGATTTCAGCCAAAGTTTACTACAGTATCTTCTAAATAAATTATAAACTGTTAAAAAATATTCTTTTTACCTTTTGAAATACAAAATACTTGTTGATTGTATTCAAGATTTTACAAGTAAATCTAAATCTCAAAAAATACTGCACAAATATAAAATATATTTTATACAAACTGGAACAATTTTTCTCACAAACTCTAATAACTTTATTAAAAAAAAATCATCAAATCATTCATCTTTACACTTTTTTTACAAACTGTAATAAAAATCAATTTACAATCAAATATCTTTTAAAAAAATTCACCAACTTTTTACAAACATCAACAAATTAAACTCCAATATGCCACTATCAAATATTTTCTACAATTTTAAAGATTTTTTACAACCGGACATCATCTTAATATTAAAAAATTACTTTTGTAGAAGTAAGTATTGTCAATAATATTCTATAAAAAATACTTGCATTTGAAAAAGAGCCTAATATTTTTATATAATTTAATGTTTCAATTTGAGTTTAAGTTTCTATTTTTAAAATTTCTTTTAAAACTTTTAATTATAAAAACAAATTTAAACCATCAATATTAAGATGATTTTCATTTTTTAAAAAGTTCTCAAATACAACACAATGCTTTTGCAAGTTCTCATTTAAAAATTGAAAATATTTTCATATAATTTTTTCAAACACAATAGAAGACTTAGGGGAGATATTTGAACTAAAAAGAAGGTTAACCGCATCTCACGGCTGCAGTTGATCAAATGATGAAGATTTGAGTTTTGTATATATAGAGAATTTAGGAAGAATCTGCAGCTTTTTTTCAATTCAAACTCCTAAACTCTTTTTTTTTCTTGAAAACAACTAATATATTAAAAAAAACTAAAAAACAAACACCACAGGACCGACCACAGGACAGACTGACACAGACACAACCAGCAAGACCCTCCAACGGATCAGAGGAACCACTATGAACTCCATGCAGGGCAGAGGGAGTGATGGCCAGACATAGTAGGCAAAGCTACTAGGACCTGGACAAGCCGGAAAAGCGCCACAAGGGACGCGAAGCGAGACCCAATAAAGGGTCGAAAAAGAGCCATAAGGACTCGGATAAGCCCACGGAAGGGGCGGACAGACAACCACAAAACCAGACAGACAACAAGCCCTAAACAGAGGGGCACACTCAAACGGGTGAAAACACGACCAAACACGAGCCCTAAACAGAGGGGCAGACCCAAACAAGCGACAACAAGACAAAAGATTAGCCCTAAACAAAGGGGCAGACCCAAACGGGTTTATTACTGGTCGGACTAAAACAGGCGGCTGCGGCGCGTGGGCGGCGGCAGAGGGGAGCCGAAGTGGAAAACGGAGCGCAAGGGCCTCACAATCCACGCCGGAGGAGAAGAGCTGGAACCGGGGGCCGGAGGGACTGCCACGCGCGGCTGAGGCTGTCGGCGTGTCAGATCCACGCGCGGCGCGTGCCGCGCGTGGATAGCGACGCACCACCTGTTGAGGAACTGCGAAGAAGGTCGACGAAGCGCTTTTCGTGCTGAGTCCACCCAGCCGGCGCGTGCCCTCCCATAGACGGCGGATACCACCGCAAAACGCGAGAAACCCACCAGCCAAAACAAACCAAAAAACCGCCCAAACCAAACCCACCCGAGCTGACCAGATAGCCGGAGAAGGGAGAGGGGAAGAAGAGAAGGAAAAAGGAGGAGGGAGAAGAAGGAGCCGGAGCTCCCCCCTCCTCCGTAAGGGGACTGTTCACGGGCGGCTACCAGTTGAGAGCGTTTTGGTTTGGGTTTACTTTCTTATTCTACTACTCACTACTTCAAACTCCTAAACTCATGCGTGTTCAGTTGGGCTTTTATATATAGAGAATCTAGGAAGAATCTAGGATTTGCTGTGCTGCAGTTCGGGTACTGTTCGGGCGGGTGTGGGTCCCGGGCGGGACCCACGTCCCTCCCTCACACACTGCAGCACAGCAAATCCGCGCCCTTTTTCTAAATATAAAAGACTTACGTAAAGTAGCTCAGCATGAATTCAAAAGAACAATGACCCGATCTAACCGCTGAGAGTTTCATCCAAAAAGTGGTAAAGTAAGCCAACATGCTTTAAGTTTTTTTTTTTGAAGACATGAAATCAGTTCGGCAATTAGGCTCTACGGTATACAGCAGAGTTATCACAATGAAGTCAGCAACATGCTTAATTAAGTTGATGTTTAAATTAGAACGGCAAAACCAACCAGATCATCTAATTGGAATTTCAGCAAAAGTCGATTGTAGTAGCTCAGCCGTAAGAATTCCCCAGTACCAGGTTACATCAAGTAATTAGAGACTAAGGAGATAACGTACTGCTGGTCATGACTTCCTAGGAATTAGATAAGAAAGAACGCAAAATACAGAAGTAATAAGAAATAAAAGCAACACCAGACGACGACTACGTAATGAATTACGCCGCAATTTCACCATCCACAAATTCCGATGTTCGCGACAATGCTTGTCCACATTTCTGCAAATTTCCTTATAGGTAACTCTGGGTACGAGAACAGATTGGCAAAGCTTGTTAAACATTGTACAAATGCTGTCGTCATCACCCAGACGATTAACAATAATTCCTCCTTGGCGGAGGAGCTCAACATCCTTGGGAGAGTTAATGAGAGAATCCATGAGGGCCACATAATCTGTGACGTACATGTCATTCTGACGTCCTTTGTATTGCTCATATGCAATTAGATTACGGAGGAAACACTCAGTACCCTCATCTATTTGCAATTGTGAAATCTCCAATATCCCATTGTTGAACTTCATATCAAATAAGCTATCTCCCTCCCCTTTCTTGAATCTGAAAAGAGCAGCCCATCCTCTCTCCAGTGTCTTTATTTCAAACAAGTTATTCGCTCCCTCCAGTTTCTTGAATTTGAAACCATCCTCTTGAAGCTCTGTCGCAGAAGGGATTGATATGAAGTCTTTGTGGTCTTTTTCCACCCCATATCCAGCCACACCAATTTCCACCAAGGAAGGACATGCAGCTGTATGCACTAGAGAAAGTAGATGCTCAAAGTATGGGATTGAGTTACAAGTAGACTCTGGCTCTTGGAGAAAGTGTGAATATGGTATTGTAGTATTGAAAAAGTAAAGAGCAAGTTTATTAAAGGATTGCGAGTTACCAACTTCCGTCATCTTGAATAATTTGTGAAGAACAAAAAACGGGAGCTGATTTTCAAATAGCAGCAGATCATGCCGTAAGCCACCTAACATCCAACTAATTTGGAAGATTGGATCACATTGGTGCCATGAACAAGACATTGCATACTTGCGAAAAAGTTCGATGATGAAACACCCATCAAGTAGCATCATTTCTACAAACTCATCTTCCGTTAGTGTCATGGATTCAGCATAGCATCTCCGAGCTCTTTTTTCTAATTCTCTCAATGCCATGATGTATGTTTCCGCAGTGCTTTGGTTCAAATTTCTGAGCATTAGTTCTAGATAGTGCAATTTTTGTTCTTCAATAGGAACTAGGTGTTCCTTGTGGCGGTGATAAGGACCGATGGCAAGCAGCATGGGTTCATAAGCTATCTCATTACCATCACGTAATGGGCTATGCACCTTAAATATAGAAGGATCAGGAAGTGTAGTCAAGTCAGCAAGCTTTTGGGCAACATGAATGGTGACAGGGTCAGCTTTGATGGAACTCATTTTCTAAATAAATACTACCTGTTCCAAATAGAATTTGCAACCAAGAAGTCACTGACATTAACTAAATAACAAAGATTTCATATACATCTAAAATTTATTAAGCTAGGAATTATGCAATATCAATTAAAAGAATACTTAGCATCAAAATACTGGGGAAGATTTCTAACAATAACTCCTAGCTGGAGAAAGTAGAACACTTACCAATGAATAAATGCCGCCCACAAAACTAAATCTGAAATCAGAAGTACTAAACCAACAGTACTGTTAGGCACACAATATTTATATATGTTTGAGCCAGAAGACTTAGCCGAGATATTTGGACTAAAAGGAAGCCACGTCTCACGGGTGCAGTTGAAGTGATGGAGGGTTTGAGTTTTGTAGAGCTAAGAGAGAAATCAGCAGTTTTTTTGAATTCAAACTCCTAAACTCATGCCTGCAGTTGTTCAGTTTGTTGGATTATAAAAAATAGAAGTCTTAAAAGGAGGGTTAACCACGTCTCTGGGGTGCAGTTGAAGTGATGAGGATTTGAGTTTTGTAGAGAATTAATCTAGGAGAAATGATCTACAGCTTTTTTTGAATTCAAACTCCTAATTAGTGCTCATGTTCGGTTGGTCGTTTGTCAAACTCATAACTATAACAACTTGATTGTAGATAATTTATTTAAGATTTTCTATTCAAGATTTTTGAAGAGATCATTTTCAATTGATAGTATAGCTAGCCATTTAATGTTTCTTGCGTCATAATAGATCTTAGATATGATTTTATTAGAAAAATAAGGACAATTGGTGAAGAGAAGAGTGAAAGTGAGATATCAAGTAAGAAGTGAGCTATAAAGAAGGAAATGTAGGCCTTCAGAGTAAGTAGAAATTAAGATAAAGAAAAGTTAGTGAAGAGAATAGTGAAAGTAGGGATAAAGTAAGAATTAAGAAAGACTAAAAGTTGAAAAATCCGATCATTTTTTTTTCAATTTTAAAATTGAAAGTCCAATAGTCTTTTTTGAATTTTAAAATTGGAAGTCATCTCCTTTGAAATTTTGAATTATGTTTTTCTTTGCATTAAATGAGGATTTCAAAAAGTTTAACTGATATTTTGAGACTAATTTTTTCTTTTGTTAAGTTAAAATATTTAAATGTAGGTGTCTATAAATATTTGGGGCCTTAGGCAAGTACCGCTTAGACTGCCTATGCTCAGAGACGCCCCTAATTTAATTTAATTTAGTAGTAGCCAAGTTTAAATGAAAGATAAAATTGTCCCTAAGGATTATCTCTAGATTTTTTAAAACTACTTCTATTTGGAGTTTCCACATGATTAACTATAGTATTTCGCTAGGTTGCATATGTAATGGGATTGGATATAGACTATTTGAGAACTTCATGGCAGGAATATTTAGAAGAAAATCATAAGGATAACACACATTCAATTATTTTTAGAATTCGAGAAGAATTTAAGTGCTTAATTAATATTTTTGTAATTTGATTTAAGAGAAATTGAAAATTTGGTTATTAGGTTTTAGTACCGCTGACAAAATAGTCACTGAACTTTTTTTTTTAACTTTTTGGTCATTGAGAATATGTAGTGGTGACGTTTCACTCCATCTGTCAAACATCCGTTAATTTTTAATAGAATAGAACGCAATCGACCGCTACAAGTTGTCGTTGCCGCAACGGTAAACAAAACTGGTCGACCGCTATTCTCGTTAAAAATTAACGGATGTTTGACGGATGAAGTGAAAACTCACCACTATATATTCTTGGTGACCAAAAAGTAAAAAAAAAAATCAGTACTAAAACCTAGTGATCAAAATTTCAATTTCCTAAGTAAAGATCGAAGTTACTAAAGCTGAATTATTTACCTAAACATGAAAACTAAGCACATGAAAAATAAGGGCGTCACTTCAAATGTGCCTTCGTTCAAGTTATATAGAATATTCCTTAATGGCTTCTGCGGAAATATAACGTGGTAAATTGTTAGGCCGAGAGGGAAGACTAGTCAAGATACTGTAGCAAACTTTGGAATGCAATAAGTGAATTCTTTTTCCCTTTTTTTTTTTACTAATTTGCGAAAGGATAAAGTTTCACATTAAAGAAATTCAACCACAGAATCAAGTAATCAGTCTTACTATTAAGTCAAAACAACTTTTAAACAACATATTTGAACCTGTTGCTGATATCGTTTTAGAATCCAGCTTTTATTGCCTGACAAACAGAAACAACTGTTTGAATTCAAAAAATCGATGATATATCTAAGCTTACATCCAGTTCTACACAACCCAAAACTCCATCACTTCAACTGCATCCATAAGACTCGTCCTCGTCCTTTCTTTTAGTCTAAAATATCTCGGGTTAGGCTTGAAGTCTTCCAGCTCAAACATAAATATTGTGTGCCTTTGTTGTCAATGTCAATTCTTATTTCGTGCCAAAGAGGTCACTCTTAATAGAAGACCGTGCTTGCGGGGTGGCATTTATTTTCTGGGTAAGCATTCGAGCTGGTTTGCTTCATTTCAATGGTGTCTTTCTTTGTATTCTAACACAGAAAGAAATAATATTCACACAAATTTTGCATTCCTTCACAATCTCATAATAAATTCAAACCCCCTTCCCCAATTACAGTTGGGGGTGTTTTGCTTAGTCCTAGATTACAAATTTTCAGATGTATATGAAATCATTTTAATGTTAGTGACAAAATCAAATTGTGTTTGAAACAGGTTGTCTTTTTTTTTCGAAGATGAAGTCCGTTGATGGAGCTGACCATGGACCTGACCCTGTCACAATTCGTGTTGGCCAAAAGCTTGCTGACTTGATTCCTCTTAGTCGTAATTACCCTTCTATATTTAAAGTCCATCACCAGTTACGGGAAGTTAATGAGATGGCTTATGAACCCATGCTTCTTGCCATTGGTCCATACCACCGCCACAAAGAACGCCTAGCTCCTATGGAACAGCAAAAATTGCACTATTTACAATCAATGCTCGGAAGGAACAAAAGCACTGCAGAAACATACATCAGGGCCTTGAGAAAATTGGAAAAAACAGCTCGCAGCTGTTATGCTGAATCCGTTGCACTAACTTCTGATGAGTTTGTAGAAATGATGCTACTTGATGGGTGTTTGATCATTGAGCTTTTTCGCAAGTATGCAATGCCTAATGTGAGGTACCAAGGTGATCCCATCTTCCAAATTAGTTGGATGATCGGTGTCTTACGACATGATCTACTGCTATTTGAAAATCAGTTACCATTTTTTGTTCTTTCCAATTTGTTCAAGATGTCGGAGGTTTGGACCCCGCTATATGACATTGATAAACTTGCCCTATACTTTTTCAATGCCACAATACCATATTCACTTTATCTACTGCAGAAGCCCGGGAAAATCTGTTACTTTCAGCATCTACTTTCACTGGTGCATTTAAATGTCTGTCCTTCTCCTTCCCGGGTGAAAAAGGATCTCATTAAGGAAGAAAAAGAGTACACAGACTTCATATCAATGCCTTCCGCGACAGAACTTCAAAAGGATGGAGTCAGATTCAAGAAGTTGGCGAGAACTATAAACTTGTTTGACACAAAGAAACTGGAGGGAGGCTGGGATGTCTATTGTAAGGGAGGGCCAGGTATGAGATTCGAGAAACTGGAGGGAGATAGCTTGTTTGACATGAAGTTCAACAATGGGTTACTGGAAATTTCACAGTTGGAAATAGATGATGACACTGAAAGTTTTCTCCTTAATTTAATTGCATATGAGCAATACAGTGGACATCGAGATCGCATGTACGTCACAGATTATGTGGCCCTCATGAATTCTCTCATTAACTCTCCCAAGGATGTTGAACTCCTCCGCCTTCGAGAAATTATTGTTAATCGTATGGGTGTTGATGATGACGGCATTTCTACCTTGTTTAACAAGCTTTGCGAATGTGTTGTCGCACCCAGAATCGTCTATGAGGAAATTTGCAGAGATGTGGACGAACATTGTCGAGAACATCGGAATTTGTGGACGGTGAAATTGCTGCATTATTTTTTCCGCAGTCCTCTGGCTTATTTCCGCAGTCGTCTGGCGCCGTATCTCTTATTTCTTGCAGCTGTCTCATTACTTCTGCTTTTTTTTACGCGGACCATATTGATCATCAGTACATGAGCTCATTAGTCTCTTTAGTTTATTCCCAGCAAGTGACTAGTACGTTGAATTCTTACTGCTGACCTTGAGGATGTTGGGGTAGTTTTTTGAGAATTTTTTATGTTTTGAAAATTTTTAGGTGATGTTAACTTTATAGATATACGTGTAAACATGTTCGGTTTGTGTATTCTCAGGATTCAAAAAATCTTGAGAATACAAAGGTGCCGAACAGTCCCCTACAATCGACTTTTGCTGAATTCTAATTAGAGGTTGGTTTGGCCGTTGTTCTAATTTAAACATCTACGGAAAGCATGTTGGCTTACTTTACCACTTTTTGGATGAACCTCTCTCTCGTTGCATTCGCAAAAATTTAGGATTAAGTAATCATCTCTCGTTCTTGAGTTTTAACTCCTTTTCACACCTCTCACTTTCAATATCATTAGGTGACTTGATTTATACTGTTTTGTGTTTTTAAAATTAATTTAAATAATTTTGCTTTTTAAATTATTAGGTGACTTGGACTATGTTCTTTTACGCTAATTTTTTAGGATTTACATCCTACTTTTATATTTACAATCCAAACATCACAAAAAAATATGTATTTCAATATAACAATTTATTACCTTTTTTATAGATATCACCTAAATATTCACAATTTTATCAGAATCCTACCATTTTCTTACAAACAAACATCTCCAAATTTAAGATGGGCCAATTTTCTAAGGAGTAGAGGACACATGGACGTACCAAATGTTTTTGGTGAAATTTTTAGAATTAGAAGTGTTTTTGAGAATTTTTAGATAATTTTATATTTTATTAATATGCTTGTAGAAATCATTTTTAAGTGATATTAAAAAATATATTTAGTTTTAAAATTCAAGAATCATAAGAAACTAGGTTATGTTCGTGTTGAGTAAAAATGTAGGATTTTAGAGAAGTTGCGAATTTTTATGTTGAATAGTATTTTATTGGTGTTTGTGTAAAGTGGAGAGAGAAATGATTTGATGTAATTGTTTAATAAAAAAATATTAGAGTTATGTGAAAAAGTATAGAGAGTGGAAATTTATGTTGAATAAAAAATTAAAAAATTGTTGGAGATTGTGTAAAATGTATTGGTGTTTGTGTTTGAATTCTAAATATGTTCGGTAGTAGATTTGTGAATATACTTAGAATCCTGAAAAAATTGTGAAAACGAACATATCCGAATTTTAACAAAAACGAACGTACGGAGTTCCATCCTCGCAATCGGCCCATGTGTCATGGGGCCATTCGGTACGCTGATGGAGGGTTGAACAGTGACTAGCCCAATTAGAGCCTACCCGTGAGTCAATGTTTACTTGACTCTGGCAGTGGTAAACTAATCTGCATCTGCTTATAAAAAAAAAAAAAAACTAATCTGCATCTCTATGTGCTCCACCCATTTCTTTACCTTCTCCAGCAAGCCCATGGTAAGCTGATGGAGGGTTGAAAAGAGGATAAATAGAGCTCGCTCACAGACACAACAAGACCGCTATACAATGCCTTGTGTCACAAAGCTTAGAGAGGCTAGAGTCAAATTCGAGAAACTAGAGAGGGTAATTTGTTCGACATAAAGTTTAGCAATGGGAAAATTAAAATTCCATAGGTGATTTTACAGTCTTTTCTCCGAAATGTAATTGCATATGTGCAATATAGGTGACTTCAGTTTGCCTATGTAAGCGATTATGTGGACTTCATGGATTGTCTCATTAACTCTTCAAGGGATATTGTTGAACTTCTATGTCGATCAGGAATTATTGTTAAATATTTGGGTGATGATGACGTTATTTCCAACATGTTTAATAGTATTGGTGACAATACCATTGTACCTGAAATCTACTTTGTGGAAGTCCGGAAAAATGTGAAAAAGCATTGTAGCAAACGTCGATATATATAAGTGGCTGGCAAAACTAAGTCACGATTATTTCAACAGTCCTTGGGCGTTGCTTTCATTTCCTGCAGCTGTCTTTTTGCTTCTACTTTCTTTGGCGCAAACCATATTTTCCATGTCATATTGTCTGACTTTGAGTGGATCTTCATCTATTATATGTGACAGTTTTTAGTTTTTTCCGAATGAAATTACCCTCTGTCTTGAATTGGAATATGTTCATAAAATATACATACTGGCAAGTTTGATTGTATGTAATATTTAGCTTAATTGTAATTACGGTACATGCGGTATCAACTTTTAAGAAATTAAGAAGTGTTAACCGTGCCGAGCTCGCCAAGTGTTACTCCTGTAACACTATTTTGTCCCATTGCGTCGCCAAACCCACCATTAAACAATGTTTACTTGAACAGTGACTAGCCTAATTGGAGCTTACCCGTGAGTCAATGTTTACTTGACTGGTGTTGGTCAACTTGTAATATCCCGTCCCGAAAAATGTGTAAGTGAATAATTTGAATTTTAAATGAAGAGATAGGGCCTAATCCTATGTTTGATTTTTGGATATAGATTGAATCGTATTATTTAATTTAAAAGTGCTGATATGGATATTGATCTTAGTTTAGGCTTTGATATTGTATGAGTTTGGGTTTTAAGCTTTAATTATGTTAATAAAAAAATTGTGAGGTGATTTTGTGTGATCAGAGTGCGCAGCAGAAGCGTGAATGATTTGTGATTTAGTTTGTTAATGAATTTATTCTTTGTGGAAGGTGCTGCAAATTTCGGGGACGAAATTTCTTTTAAGGAGGGGAGATTGTAATATCCCGTCCCGAAAAATGTGTAAGTGAAAAATTCGAATTTAAACGAAGAGATAGGGCTTAATCATATGTTTGATTTTTGGATAGAGATTGAATCGTATTTTTGAATTTAAAAGTGCTGATATGGATATGTGATCTATATTTGAATTTAAAGGTTTGAATAGAGATTTGTTATTGAGTTTGAATTTAAAGGTTATGATATGGATAAAGATTATTCTTATATTTAAATTTGAAAGATATGGATAAAGATGTTATGTTTAAATTAAAAAGTGATGGATAGAGATATGTTTGAATTTTAAAGTTGCAGAGATTTAGGTTAATAAATAGTTGCAGAGAATGTATATTGGAGACTAAAATTTGGATTAAGGTGGTGCTACAAAGTTTCGAGAGATTGTTCGGCAATTATTGGAGAAACTTTAAGGATTGATTAAGCGTTCGATGTAAGTGGTTCTTCAATGAGATTTTGAACTTGCACCGTATTCTATATGGTTTTGATGTATTATTTGGGGAACTGAACAAATTTTGTGTAAAAAGAGATTGTTGAGATTTTCGTGAAATTCAATTGAAATATTTATAGCTTGAGCATACTGTGAAAATTATCCTTGCGCTGGTGATATATCTCTGTGGTCTGTGTGGCCAATTTGATACCCCTCGTGGTATTTGGAGGTCTTTGTGGCCTGGAGGTCTGTGGCATGCTATTTAGAGGTCTTTGTGGCCTGATATTTGGAGGTCTATGTGACCATTGGTGATTTCCCTATATTGTGCGGTCTTGTATATTTTTGTTACAAACTTGTATTTTAGATTCGGTATGGCTCACAATGTTTTATTCTGAATTTCGGTTATTTTGATAAATTGTCTTTTCCCAACCTCTTTGACTTACTACTTACTGAGCTAGTCGTAGCTCACCCTTTATTCTCATATTTTTCAGAATTGACAGAATTAGTGAAGTTCGAGGAGCTTCAGATTGATTTGTATTTTGAATGCGTGTTTTAAAAGAGTACTTTTGGAGATTAATGTTGGGAAATTCGATATTGTATTATTTTTGGAGATCTCCATCGATATTGAAAATATCGGATATGCTAATGTAATTTTTAAGGCTCTGATTAATATTTTTGGGCTTTTTATGGTGTACGAATATTTTACTAAGGTTGTATAAAATTAGTTTTGAAATATTGGGGCCTAGATAAATAATTATCCATGGTGAAAAAACATTATTTTATACGAAAATCTTTTCGTTTGGAGTTTGGGCCCGGGGCGTTACACAACTAGTTTGTACATACTCCACCTCTTTCTTTACCTTCCCCAGCAAGTCAAGGAGCAGTCTGCAAGGGCGATCTGAAGCGAAACTTTAAGCGAGTTTGAGAAATGAGCCGAAGAAAAGCATAAAAGGAAGAAGGTAAAGTTTGATTACCTTTCAACTCGGAGAAAAAAAAGGTTAAATATACTTTGCCCTCCTTATATTTCGGGTATTTACACATTGCACTCCGATGTATTATTTTTGAGACACTAAACCCATAAAGTTACACATTTTTTCGAATTGGACTATATGTCGTAATTGGACGTTAATTTAGATGAATTTCGTCAAAAGGGTTAAATATATTTTGCTTTTGACGAAATGATTCAATTCGACCCCATCCATCTGGCCCAGGCCCTCATGTCCCACTCCCAGAGTATACTGAGAATATGAGGAAGGTATATATCCTTCAGGCTTCTGGGCTGGTGAAATATTTTTTGCCACTTTTGAGTAGTATGAATACTTTATCTACTTTCTGATGCCTTCGAACAAACATTGATTTCCCTTCTCTGACTCTGTATGCGAAATTGTTCCGGTTTGCAGAGTCTGTCAGAGAACATGCGCATTCTCTTTCTTTGTACTCCTATCAACGAGGAACATATTCATGAAAAACTAAGGTGCTTGTAGATACTGAATACTTTTTCATTGTCTATTTCCTTCCATGTAGAAGTTGCAGTTGCTTGGTTCTAACAGCTCATATTTTTCTTGAAACCAGGAATAAATTGGGGGGTTTGGATTCAGTCCAGATTGTATTGATCCAGATGCATCCAGACCCACTGTCTGGATTGAATTCCATGAAATGGACAATAGAGAGGCCGCCACGTCATTTAATGAGGCTATCTGTCTTCGGCTCGGCTTGGCTCTAGACATGCGCGCGTCTTTTTGTCTCCAGATCTGTACCGGTTGGACCATTATAATTTAGGTGCAACCACTCCTCCGACTGGTACAGCTCTGCTTTAAAATCCCTTGATATTTTAATAACCCACATTCTTCCCACATTCTTCCCAAATCCCTACATTTCTTCCCAAATCCTTACATTTTAGTTTCCCACCTATTTGAAAAATCCACAAATCCCTCCCATTTCGAAATCCCTCAAATCTCACCTTTTTTTTAGTTTTCGTTCGAAGAGCGGAAGAAACCACACATAATGGGTCAAGGTGTGGTCGCTAGTTCTGTCTCTGTCTCTCTATGGCCTCTCACTCAATTTATTAACATTTTTTATTTGATTTTGTTTTCTGTTAGGTTCCGATCTTCTTGTCAAGAAAGTGGGGATTTTGAGTTGTTGTAGTGGACACATTAACAGTAAGCCCTATATAATTTTTTTTCTTTGCTCTAGAAATTGTTGATTGTTGGGTCACATTTTGGCTTTGCTTTTATCTCATTTATCTATTTCCTATGGACATTGTTGCAGTTGCATACATGGTTAGGGCTGTCATGTTCATCGTTTTTTATGAAAACTTGTACATATTGTTTAACTTTTACTTTCATAAGTATTATTTTTTGTTGCTCTTCTAAATAGCATAGGGCAGAGTTTCCTTGTCATCCATGCTTTTCCATCTTGTCTTACTCCAGAATCCAAATAAGCTCTGCAAGTCGTGTCATTCCTGCTCAGTCTATCTTTGTGGCACGCGATGATACTCTTTTTGTTCAATTGCATGTTGTTTGTACAATAAATGAGTGATTACTTAATTGTCAATTTCCAAGGATCCATCCAAGTTAGTGTCATTCCCTCCCATTTCGAGTTGCATATTTTATGAGTACTTGTAGAAACACCATATGAGTATCAGTACTAAACAAATATATATCAAAATCTAATTTGCAATTACTTTCAAGTCTAGCAAAGTCCATAGGATTCATCCATCTAAGCAAAAATGTTGTTACCTGGGTGAGTTTATTATAGAATGATGCTGGACCATGCCTAGGAAAAAGCACTGTGCTAGGAAGAGTAAGAATACAACATCATCTTTGAGGCCGAGGAGAGAGGTGCCGGAAAGTTCAAACCTCGTTGATTTTTGAACACTGATGATTGTGCAACATCATTTGATACGAATTTTTCCAAAAGGACGGTGATTCGAGGAAGGAACATAGAACTCGATCTGATAGGTAAGTTAGATCTCTATGGTCATTTCCAATTTCAAAGGTGGGAGAATTTGTGTGAAATGGGTAGATATATGTACCGAAAGTATATTAGACAATTTTTTGCCAACATGACGTGGACCAGGGACATAGATGGTCTTAACATTAGGAGTTTAATGGGTAGGAAGCTCGATGAGCAAAAAGTAAGGCCTCAGGAAAATAATTGGGACTATTGGGATGCTATTCGGTTTTTTTTATTTGGATGATGAAGAAGATGTCCCTACACATTTTCAGGCGAAAGACCATAAGTTGTCTTTTAGGCTTCTCCATCTCATTTCAACATATAACTTTCTACCTAGAGGTGGTCATAGAGGAGTGGTTATGTTTATATGCTTGAACATCTCGTGAACCATAGACCCATAAATCTACCTTTTATCAATTTGGAGCATATGGTGTTTGCTCTGAGCATAACAAAGTCCTCCCCTATGAATTGATTTTTACCAAAAATTTTAACCATCATGGAATTCGCATAGATATAAGGGAGGTTTGACGCAACACCTCAATCTGATGCCTTTAACTTCCAAACATTGAAGAAGATTGGTTATAGGAAGAACTCAAGGGGAGAGTGGCTTCTTAAAGCCGATAGTGGCGAGGATAATCATGGTGACGAGGATGCAGAAGTTCCTCCTCATTCCTCGACCACTCATGAGCAGTCTTCTTCATCCAACACGGCTTGACAAAATTTTATAGAGAGTCGCATTGCATCCTTAGAACGTGGCCAGGGGCAAATTCTCAACAGAAATAAAAAGTTGCAAGACAACATTAATAAGTTGCAATAGACCTTTGAAAAAATTTCTAACCCCGCAAGTGATAGTTGAGGTATTTTTCCACTATATCTCATTTAGTTTTGTAGTTAGTTACATGAGATTTTTTCATTTGTTTGTGATGGTATATGATTGTCCAACTATATTGTGTTGCAGGCTCAACCCATGGTCATTGCCAGAAAATCTCAAGGATTTAGAGATTTGTTTTCGTGTATGTTTTCTAGGAGACAAATTGAGAATGTTGGGTTGGTTTTCACTTTTCCTTTTGTTGGTTGTTCAGATAGAGACAAATTGAGCATCTCAAAGATTGAGTTTTTTTAATAACAAAACGAATCGTTTTGTTTTAAAACCCTCCTCCCCTGGGAAATATCTCAATTCCCCCCCTCGTGTCCCCATTTCCCCTGGCGAGTCTGGCCCTCTGGAAATATCCTGATTCCCCCCTCTAAAGTTTGGCCCTCTTGAAAAGGCACAATAGTAAGCTGCCAACATACATACATGATAATTTATAAACATACATTTATCACTATAATAAAGAATATAATAAATGACAATATACAAATAGGGACAATAATAAATCACGTTCATGGTTTGCCATGAGAAGTAACATCAATTTGAGATGGAAGGTGGAAATTAAAGGAAAATGATACTTTGAGGTACTAATGTAATATTCTACAACCACTACCTTAACTTCCAAGGACACAGTTTAACCATAAATTCAACAAGAAGCACCACCTAAATGTAAAATGAATTTGGCCACTTTGAGAATCTAACTCCGAGACTAGCTTTAAGTAAAGTGGGATGTGGACCAAACCAGAATCAGGAATATGAGGATAAAAAAATGAAAATATTGGACTAAAATTTAGACCAAGTCTTTATCCACTTTATAAGAGTTACATCCAAAAAAAAGAACATTCATCCAAGAAAAAGAAATCCGCCAAACTTACATCCCAAAAAAAAAGTCACCCAAGAACCTACATCCAAAAAAATAACTTCTTTTCCAAAATAGGAAATCCACCAACATGCTTTATGTCTCCACACCAGACATCACTACTGTCAAGAAAAACAGAAAATGCTCAGTTAACTGAATATGATCACCAAATCCAAAATTTTAATGAAATATTCAAATATAATATTCTACCACAAAGGGATATTCTAGAAGTTGTCGAGGCTCCTAAACCGTCCACATTATGATTGTTCCTCATCATCGCTCAACCCCTGCAAATAAATAAAATAAAAAGCGTAAATGGCGAAGAGAGACTAAGTTCTAAAAATTGAGAAATTGTGTCGGATAGTACCTCTGGCTCGTTCTCTAACTGTAAATGACAAGCGACTGGTAGGGATGACGTGCCAATGATACGACTGCACCGCGAAGGTTTTCTTAGTTCAATTGCGTTTTTCAGCCATTTGTTACCTCGGTGCTTGGGTTGTCGTCCCTTGAACCCCTTTGCAGTCGCAGCTAGGGTAGCTAGAGATTCATCTCTCATTTTGTGCTTCATTTGTAGCTTTTGCATCACACATATGTGTGGAAAGTGTTAGCTCCCCAAGTTCGTTGATCATACCGTCGTAGTGACGTTGGAAGACCTCTCACGCTTCTGGCGTATCTCCATATTTTGATTTCGCAGAGTCATAGAGATTCATGTATCTCCTGCGGTTGGCTAGTCTCTCTAAATTTGGATTGCCCTGTATGCTTGGAATGGATCTCCGAACTGATGTTGCCAAAATTGATTCCACCTGCACGCCAAAATTTTCAGAAGCAATTCGTGTTTGTTTAATTCTACTGATTTGGACATCAACCCCTTGATAAAGCTAAAGTACAAAATGAAAACTATTCCCACAGACACAAATATATGCGCACAAGTCCTTATACAGTCTGTATATAAATAGCTAGATGAAGCTTTCGCTGTATGATGAACAATGTCACAGAAATTATCAAGATCTTTAATATATTGCAAATTAAAAGATCACACTTTAAATGACCAAAGATTGCTAATCTATTGCAAATCCAAAGACCACTAATGTCAGACCACAAACTCATTCACAAAAAACCTGTAGAGACCACTAACGTCAGACCATAAATTCATTCACAGTAAACCTTTAGACCACTTTCGTCAGACCATAAATTCATTCACAATAGACCAGTAGATACCACAAATTCATTTACAGTAAACCTTTAGACCACTAGCGTCAAACCACATATTTTTAATCACATTTTCGAGTGTCACAACATACAGACAAAAAATATCAAAATTTCTCTCTTTACATTCAATGTCGCAGCAAATATATGAATACAAACAATAAGCTATAGACAAGAAACATCAATATTTACTCAGATTCTCTCTCTTTTAAACCCACTTATTCTCTCTCTTTAAGTGAATATATACAAACTAAACAACTCAAAAGAGACACAAAAATTATGCCAACAAGCTAAACAGATACTTTTGAAACTCACCCAAAGAAAATGAGAGAATAACTTTGAAGCAGAGACAATTGAGCCTTCTAATCCTTTTTGGTTTTGTCTAAGTCTAGGGATTCGGTGGTTGGGGATTTCGAAATAAGATTTCAAATTTTCAAATGAGTGATTTGAGAGTAAAATGGCTGAAAACGTGTGTTCACGCTGCAGTGATCAGAGGTGTGGCCGCACCTAAATTATAGTGGTCCGACCGGTACAGATATGGAGACAAAAAGATGCGCACATACATGTTTGAAGTCAAGCTGAGTCGATGACAGAGAGCCCCATTAAATGACATGGCAGCCTCTTTGTCATTCATTTAGTGGGATTCAATCCAGACTATGAGTCTGGATGCGTCTGAATCCGTACGGTCTAGCATGAATCCAAACCCTAAATCTGGAGATATAAGTCATACAAATGAATCCTGCCGCATATATTGAGAAGCCCGTTTAGAGCTATGCAGGGAGATTGACGTGAAGGCCATTGATGTATGGATTCCATTCAGAAAAAGATGTTTGGCTGACTGCTTGCTTCAAGTGAGTTTGCTCTCACATGGGGTACACTGTTCCCCAACATAATTTTCGAAATTTTGTATACTCTTTTTCTTCAAACTAATACGCCATGTATTTTTAACTTTGCAGCATACTCACTCCATGATCCTTCTCCAGTGATGGAATGCATTTATCATCAAAGGGGAGCAAGTTAGTTGTAGTGAAGGAAATTTTGAAAGCCCTGAGGGACGCAGACAGGGAGCCAAGTCTGCACAGGAAGTCATTACATGCTGAATTTGAAGAGGATTTCACCATAAACTAGTTTTTTTCGTCGCAAGTTGATGTTGGCTTGCACTTTTTGAGTGTCTCCTTTCTCTATATTTGTTAATGCAATGGTATCTTTGACTAATCGGCAAAAGCATTTACAATCAGAGTTGATGACTTCGTGGTATAACTCACGTACGGAAAGTCATGGAGTTCAGAGTTTCCATGGTCCGAACTAGGAATACTCAACCACTTCTTTACCACACATTTTACTCAGTAAATAACCCCATAACTTGGCTCTCTACAAACCTGCCTTGGAACCTCCTAAAGGGTTCCCCTAGTATAAGGATAATACTATGGTCGAGTCCATAGAAAAAATCTTCTGATCTCTCCTACCCTTAAAACGCAGTAATGTGTTCTATATTTGTTACGCGTTGCAGTCAATGTCCTACGCATTATTCACTATCATTGTGAATTTGTGCATTAACTTTGCACGCCTTTTTATTACTATTTATGATGTACTATTTTTCCTTGAAATTGCAGGCAACGAAGACAATGATGCAAATGAAGGGGATTTTACTGAAGTATTTTATGTGTAGTAAATATTTACCATTTAGCAACTTGTAGAACAAATTTTGTTATGAGCTATTAAATTTTGAACAATATTTCATGTATTTCAAATGGCTGAAAAGGATAATCATTCGGTCTTCCATTGCACGGCCCACGAGCAAGGCCCCGCGCACGCGAGCCCCTGGAAATTCCAGGTCATCCCGCGCGTAAGGCTTTGAAAATTCTAGGGTGTCTCACACTTGATGCCCTTGAAGTCTTTCTAGTTGAAATATAAATATTGTGTGCCTTTGTTGTCAATGTCAAGTCTCATTTTGTGCCCAAAAGTTCACTCTTAATAGAAGTGAAAGGATCCCTAGTAAAGACCATAACCTGGACTATCAGACATGTCAGGATAGCCAAGCGATGCCTATGCTTGGCATGCCAGCCGGCCAACCGCAAACATGTTCGGGCAAGGATAACCTAGACTATCAGAGCATACCGGTCAGCCAACCACAAATATGCCCAGGCAAGCTGTTGGCTGCACCGAGACTCGTCAAGTCAAGTGCCACAACAGGACCTTGGCTACCAGCCCAAGCAAGCAGTGGAAGATGATTAAGAGTGGCCACCCATAGCAGCCACCGCCAGCGACGAAGCACCACCACCCTTAGCGGGGACCAGACGGGAAGTGAAGAGCATAGCCTTAGGAGGCGGAGGAGCATCACCACCCATGGAGGATCAAGGCGACGACGCCACCGTGTAGGGCGGTGGACGACGATGAGATCAAGCTCTTTATGGGAGTATCTTCATAGATTGGCTCAATTATGGTATTGATTGAATAAATTCAATCTTCTAGCATTATGATGTTTTTAGAAGATTAACTTTCCTTTTGAGTTTTGTTGTTTTAGACATGTATCATCAAATCTCCTTGATTCTAGGAATTGTTTCAGTAGAATCTTGAAGGCGTGATTTATGTTGTTTTGTTGTGCGTCAGGTAGGGTTTTTGTAAGCTCCTGATAAGGCCTTTATAAGTACTCCTCAGGAGATGTAGTTTGGGGATATAGAGAATTGTGTGAGAACTAGAGATAGCTTATGAGTGTTGGTCGGGCATATACACGTTTATGCAAGTTGACGTAAGGGCTCATAACCTATTGAGTTGGACGTGTTTGGGTTAATAACTCTTGTACGAGTGTCTTGTGTTCTTGTGGTTCAAGGGACTAATAATCCTTAAATCACATTCATCATAATAACAGTGAGATATTCTTCATAGTGTGAGTGTTTAGATCCTAATTACTACGCTCGTGTGTTACTTGAACTGGGCCGGGAGGATCAATTGTGCTATTGGAGCATATCGCTTGGAGGAGTTGGTGATTGATTTGGTGTCCTTGACTTGGGACCCTATCAAGAAGATCATGCTTGTGGTTGGTAGCATTAATTTGCTGGGTAAGCATTCGAGCTGGTTTGCTTCATTTCAATGGTGTCTCTCTTTGTATTCTAACACATGAGAAAGAAACAATATTCACGCACATTTTGCATTCCTTTACAATCTCATAATAAATTCACACCCCCTTTTCCCTTTGGCAGTTGGGTGACCTTTTGATTAAGGTCCTAGATTCCAAATTTTCAGATGTATATTAAATATTTTTAATGTTAGTGACAAAATCAAATTGTGTTTGAAACAGGTTATCTTTTTTTCGAAGATGAAGTCCGTTGATGGAGCTGACCAAGATAATGACCAAAGAAAGGAAAAGGAACAAACGTAAAATGGATGCTCATTCAACTTGTGCTCAATGACGCTATATTACAAGGGTGTAGTTCCCAAAACCCTGCTCTTGCTTGTGAGAGGATATCAAACTTGCATGCCCAAACCAATTTATAAGACAAGTCAAATACTAGAATGATACATACAAAAGGCGAAAACACGAACGCAAAGCGCCATTAGCAGCACTCACCACGCCACACTCGCTGCAGAAATGAATCAACTCAGGACGATATCTGCCAACTTCTCATACATCCGTTGCAAAAATAACCCCAAAAGAGAAAATAAACCTGACAATTCTGATGCCAGCAGGTGGTGTGAGCTGGAATCGGTTACTATGCTGAGGAGTTAACCTGCTGAGCATACTGGTGGACGGTGAGGATGATTTTTTCATGATCTAATGGCTGTAATCAGGACATGTCACTTAATGAATTTGACCCACCCGTGTGACCCGATTCGAGCTTCTTCCGACCCGGTTGGGACGCTGACCCGCGAACTGACCCAGCAAAAAATCTTCTTCTTCTTCTTCGCAATCTCAAACCTTCTTCGCACAAACCCACTGTACCACAGCACAGCTGCCCAGCCTCCGTCCCAGCCGTTGCCCCCCCCCCCACAACTCGAATTCTTCGGTAAGACAATGTTGCAAAACTTCAAATCAGAGCTCAAGGACATCAACTAGTATTTCCTTCTTGCTTTGTTTTGTTGCTAATTCATAATTTTCTCTTTTGTTTTTCCGAATCAGTATGTATTGTCTACACTCATCAAAGTTTCCTTCTGCCTTTAATTCACACTGTGCGTTTCGAACTTCGGTACATTGAAGTTACTTAGGTAAATTTCGAAGAACAATTCTACCGCTTTCTTGCAATGGGAGAATAGATGAAGAAATACCAAAATAATATTCTGGTATATTGTTTTTGAGGTGTAGCCACTGTATATATATGTTAATCTGTAACCTATATCAGTCCCTGGAAATCAATTTTAGAATCCTAAAAAGATCTTGAAGTATAAGTATGACTGCTGTGATTGTGTGTGTGTGGACATTTTTGTTGGAATCCTAGTTTTAATATTGTTGTGCAGGATTTTGAACGTGAATGGGTGGTTCCTTAGTGTGCTATAATATTGTACTAAGGCTCGTCATGAGGATGTTGATGATAAATGGTTTGGAGGCTGTTAGAAATCAGGATTTAAAGTTAAACTTGTTATAATTTCTTTAAGATTGTTGAACTTTAAGTTTCTTCTATTTATATGTGTGTGTATTACTGGATCTTTTGAATCTTCCAAATTTTATATTTTAGCTTTTCCTTTTCTGTGTTTATCTTGTATACTTCTTATGTACTAGGTTGTGCTCCTTTATTGCATCTTTTCCTCTTAATGAATTTTAATAAATAAATCCAGTCCTCTGTACCATATCGAACTCTGGCAGCTGGCTTGCTTGTTTCAATATTGTTGATTCTTGTATTGTTTCTGGTGGAAGTTAAAAGTATTCTCTAAGTTACTGTGGTGATGGAAGTGAATATATATCCTTTCTTTAGATAACTTACATGTTTCTCTCTGTTCTCTTTCTCATGTGCACATAACTTACCTCAATTTCCGTTTGACAGGGGAGCTGAAGAAACTTGCAAGCCTTGTTGTTGATGTAAAAGAAAAAGGTCCAGAAGTAGTACCTACTTTGGTCAGATTGATGCTTGAGAAAAACATGTTCCTCTTTTGGTCTGTGGAGATAAATGAAGGCTATGTTACAGAGACGGCACTTCCATGCGAAGCTAAAGTGGTGAAAACTCAGAGCACTTGGAGTTTGATGATCTGAGATATGCATCAGAGTGTTGTCCTGTTTTATAGCTAGTTGTGGAAGAGTAGATCAGATAAACTTTCGTGTTGTAGTTGAATTTTTTTCCTGATGGTAGTAAATTATCGTGTATGTAATAATGCTGTAGTTGTAATTGAGGTTTCCAAATCTCTTTGGTTTTTAATAAATGAGCTGTTTGAATGTCATGAGCCATGCCAGGTGAAGATCTTTTGTTTGTAAAACGATCAATGCTTAAGGGTATATTGTATATCTTGAATTTGAGATTAATGAAACTACTTACCATTTACTCAACAACAAAAAAAGAGGTGCAGCCATTTTCAGAAAATGGACCTAAAAAGTTTGGGCAAAGGAATCCTCCAGATATATGACAGCAGCTCCCCCATATGACAGCAACTCCCCCATATGACAAACTTCATTCTCCATAGAAGATGCAAATCTAGATTACAAACTGTTTTGCCATCCGCATAGATTGCATTCATAAAACAATACAAACTGATACCTTACTAACAGTAGAAACAATAAAAACTACTAAATAAAGTTCCAACCATTATCCTAAAACCTATACCAGAGAGCATACACTTTATCCCGTTACACAGACCCCTCCATGGATACACACGGCTTACACAGGTATAAACCCATTCTAATAAGTAGTACCCAGGACCCAACCAAATAATATGTCATGCGCTGCTCTTTCTATTTATGTTTGTGTGCTTCAACTTCCAACTTCTTCATCTTCTTGATCATCGGAGGTAAAATCTCCCAACCACATGGACAAGTTGGTGGATCGACCCACTAGAAGAAATTGCAACCTGGCTGATGAGAAAATAATTATTAGCACCTAAGCCACTAACAAATCAATTGCAATTCATAACCTGATGATGTTGTGCTACAAACATACTGACTCTACAGAGAACAGATAGCAGGATGTTTGGTTCAAAAGGAGCACCAAACTGATTGTGCATATAACGAGCTTCTATGATACTCTAATAGACTTACAAACTGGAAATAGTCTTTCACTGGCCAAGTTTAAAAGCATTAGTTCTTGGCAGAATGGCTCTATAGATAAGAATTAAGCAAATTACACTTCTGAAAAGATAATTCTTAAATGTCAGATGCATGTTTCTGCAAAGTTTGGCTCCGCATTCAAAAAAGTATAATTTATTGATTCAGCTTATATGCACAAGCAGCGAGGTATCATCTTGCAACATAGAACACCTAAAGTGACCTCTCAATTTAATGAGAATATGGAAGATGTTACTTCTACTGCAGGGCCTTCTTCACGACTGAATTCATCATTTCATATGTAATATAGAAGTGCTAAATAATTCATCTACTTCTTTAATGAAACCCAGTTCCCTCAACGAAACCATCATTGGAGGATATATTATTGCTTCCTGTATTAGTCAAAACTCTATCTCCACTGAATAGGTCATTCCACTCTAAAAGTATGAATTGACAGTAAAGCAGCTGGATAGTAATGGCTTTCAAAAATTCAAATCCAATTCAGTGTTCTACAATCATGGAAGACACAAGTGTATAAATGTCACCTCATGCTCAGCCTATATGACAGCCATCCTCTATAGCAATTGAAAAAGAAAAAAAAAAACTCTAACAGAAGAACACAATACAACAAAATTTCCAAAATCAGATTGTCCAACAATAATAACTTATTTTTCACCAAACCATATAAACTCTAATAAACTCTAATCTACTCTAATTTTCACAACATTACTAAACATTTCTAAAATTCCCTAACAGCAAAAAAAGAAATAAATCACTTGTCCAAGATCAAGCAGCAGTGACTATGTGCCTTTCAACCAACGATTAATATATTTTGAATGATTAAATTGCACTTAATCGTCTCAATGTGAATCTAATTTTCAAGGTTCCATAAATAATTAAACTTTGTAGTGATACCCTAAACTTGGTAATCTGGACAGCTCCCGTGGGATTTGCCCACTAATTGAAATGTTGTTCAGATGACTGCTCACAAGGGGAATATGGAAAAATAAAAGGAAAATAATAGGTAAAAGGAAAAAATGAAGTACAAGTGTTAGTCATTCTAGAACTGATTTTAGACAAAAGAAAATTTGAAACAAACTTACAAGTGCTGCGACGGAGGACTGAGCTCTTCAGGCAGGTGCAGATCTGGGACAGAGGACCAAGTTTGGAAGATAACCGAGCTCTTAAGGTGAGGGATTACTTTGCTGGGATGGAGGACCCACAAACGGGCGGCTGTGGGACGGCGACGGCGGATTTTGTGCGAACAAATGTTGCTCAGCGAAGAAGAAGAAGAAGATTTTTTGCTGGGTCAGTTCGCGGGTCAGCGTCCCAACCGGGTCGGAAGAAGCTCGAATCGGGTCACACGGGCGGGTCAAATTCATTAAGTGACATGTCCTGATTACAGCGATTAGATCATGAAAAAATCATCCTCACCGTCCACCAGTATGCTCAGCAGGTTAACTCCTCAGCATAGTAACCGATTCCGAGCTGAGCTCTTCTAGGCACAGTGTAACTTAACTAGAAAGTTGGAATCTGCCACTCGGTTTTTTTCTTCTCCATCCCTGAAATATTGAAGGAAACACCATAAGACCCCTCAGATTCAGGCATGAAACATGCTTTCAGAAAGCAAAAACAAAAATTTTACGGCAGGAAGCTTACAAAGGCAGCATAATACACAAAGGTCAATCCTGCAAGAGCCACAAATGCAATTTGAAACACATTGTCCCTGCAAAACAAGAATCAATATTCACATAAAGGGATTGCTCGTTTCAAATAAAATCATCAGACCAGCTTTAAATAAGATTATTAACTTGAACATTTCCTGACTGTCTCCTACATTAGGAGTACTTACTAGGAGTTGTACATTATATATCCAAGATGAAAGGGATCAACGATGCTAACCTAATGGAGCAAAGGAGAATAAGAGCAACGTTGAATAGGAAAGAGTTCATAAGAGTGGCTCCCCACATGTGAACATTTTATTGGAATACATGAGCAAACACTGAAGAGTGAAGTGTCAGAGCATTTGGTGACAAACGAATAGAATAAAAACCATCTACTACTGTCACAAATCCATTACTTCATCGGATGAATCGTTATGAAAACTAATCTCAGACCAAGCCTCATTGCCCCAGCAATCACTGCAAGCAGAAGGTAAAAGCAAAAGCGGCGGTACCCAGAAGACCTGAGGAAGTAGCAGAGTATGATTATTCAGTTTGCCTGCTGTTTTTCTTCGGTGTTTGGTCAAGTATCATGTTCTTTTCACAACCTACCTTTCTGTTTGGATTGTATGTAGGAATTGCTCATCCGAGAATTTTCATTTCACCAGGGACATTTGCTTTGGCAGAATTTTTGGTTCAGCACCGCTGATTGTTAGAAGGCCGCCGATGCCTTGAATTGGGCAGGTGCATGCGTCTATCAGCTGGCATTGTTAGTATTAGATGCCGTACTAATTTATAGCAATCTTTTGCGTCCTCGTTTTCTACTCCTATTGATAGTGATCAATTCATGTTTGCCTCTTGATCTTGTTATAGGCAGTATTCGACAGGACTCATGTCGTTTTCTACATGTCGTTGTGTTGCTCAGTTGCAACTGTAATACTGTCTATTTGTATATAAACTTGTACGTCTACTAAATAGTTGGAGAAGTAAGCGTAGCTAATACATGCATTATAATATTATTGGATAGTGGCTACTTTATTTAAGCTTCTTTCTTTTCTGGTACTTGTAATTTTCTTCCACTTAAATTAGCCTACATTTATTTAACACATGGAATTATGTAAGTTCTGTTAAATTTGTTGTCTAAAGGTTTTAATGAATAGGTCTTACTGTGTTTTTCTTGTCCGCTTGTAGATGTGAAACAGTACCCAAACTTAGTGAAGACTCTCTCGTTTCTTCTCAAATCTTACAAGCCCAAAGATAGCAAAGCAGTTTCACTGATGAGGATTGACAAGAATGGTGGCATAGACCTAACAAATAATATGGGTATATGTATTATAGAATGAAACAGATAATCTTTCTGATATTCTGTGCTTCTTTTGGGCAGAAGCAGGGTTCAGGTAGCCCTAGCCAGCCTTTCTATTGAGTTGGAGAAGCAGAATTGGCAAGGATGACGAATCTCTCTTCTTCACTGGCTGTGAGAACGCTGGTCTTGAAGTGGAGCACATTGGTTCCCGTGTATACTGCATCAAGCCGGGGCATGGTACTTGCTTTGGAAACTAAATAAAGTTAATGGTACAGGTGAAATGTGAAAGTGTAGCCAGCCTGAGTTAAACGAGGTCTTTGTGAGCACCATGGTCCATCAACTAGAGAAGGTTGTGACCGTGGCCTTTATGAGCAATTGAGCACCATGGCCATTGGCTTCATTGTATGCGAGTGACTCAGTGCCATTGTTTTGCAGGAGATTAAGTCATTAAGATCGTATACATCTTAATGGATTCATATTTGAGAAAGAGAGGGGGGCATTGACGTAGACTATCTGATTCTCTAGAAGTTGCGTTCTTTGAGTTTTGATGTCTAGTCCTGGAGCACAATTGTACAATCTTTTGAAGCTAAATGGGGGGTGCCATGAAACTGATATTTCGTTGTAGCATATGTGGGTGGTCTAACCTCCAAATGATGCTTTATGCTCGTACTGGGCTTATCCCCATCCCTTTGTCCTGTTTCGCAGAATGCTACTTTCTGTCTTACGGTGTTGATGATCGCGATAGGCCTAGTATTTTTACGCTCCCGTGTCAGTAGCAAAGTTATTCACTGAAGGAACAGTGAACCTTTCAATTCTCAAAGTAAAATATATATAGAAGTAATACGGACGAAAAGAGAGACTCCGTTAGAAGATATTGGCACAGGGAAAACGTACGGTAACTCTATTTGTATCTACTGATGATGCAGAGCCTGTGAGTTTTGTCAAGATGAGCCCTTCAATCCCTTTCCTGTTCCTTTTTGGGGAATAGGGGAGGGGATTTGTTCTCATGATGCCGATACTGTTTTTCTCTTTTGGGGGAATAGTATAAGAAAGTGTCATTTCTCCTTAAAGAAAAAAAAGCATAAGGAAACACCAAAAGAGTACCATTCCATTGAACTCATTCAACAATATACCACAGACGGATAGATTACGTTCTTTCAAAAAAAGCTAACAACTGTCACATCTAATAGATCCCATGAGGGAGACTTAGCGGTTAATGAAAGACAGAATGGAAAATATGGTCTGCGTAAAAGTAAGTATAAGCATAAAGAAAGCCGCCAGAAATGAAAGCAGTGCCCAAGGAGTGTTGAAAAAATCGTGCCTTAGTGTTGACAGCCACTTGTATCGTCGTTTGCTACAATGCTTCTTCACTTTTGCACAGACTTCGGCATAACAGATTTGATGTAGCATGACGTTGGTGCCGATCTTGTTAAACATGTTGGAAATAATGTCATCATCACCCAAATAGCTAATAATAATTCCGAGCCCACGTAAAAGTTGTGCATCCCTTGGAGAATTAACGAGACAATCCATGAAGCTCAGATAATCACTGACAAAGGGAGACATAACGGGCTTGTATTGCTCATATGCAATCAAATTACGTAGAAAAGATTCAGTATCATCGTCTATATTCAACGGTGGAATTTTCATTACCCCATTACTGAACTTTATGTCAAATAAGTCACCTCCCACTGATTTCTTGAATTTGATTCCACCTTGGATAAGCTTTGTGGCACAAGGAACTGAATTACCGTATTTTGGGCTCTGTGAGGCTTTAGCTGTCGGATGCTTTTGGGCAAAGGATGGACAGACAACTGTATGTATCAGAGAAAGTAGATGGTGAATCTCTGAGATTTCTTTTAATTTTGACACGTCACCCAGTGAACATGGTCCTACACCATTGAAAAATTCATGCGCCAGAGAAATAACTTCACTTTTCTCAGTAGAAATAACTTGATGTTCCTCAGTATTAACTCCATGTTCCTCAGTAGAAGTAATAACTTCATGTTCCTCAGTAGAAGCAACTCCATGTTCCTCAGTAGAAAATATAATAACTTCATGTTCCTCAGTAGAAGTAACTACATGATCCTCAGTAGAAATAACTTCATGTTCTTCAATACCCTTGGTCATTTCGAACAACTTGATAAGCACAAAAAAGGGAAGTTGATTTTCAAGCAACAATAGATCATGTTTTAAGCCACAGAGCATCCAACTCATTTGGAAGATTGGGTCAGACTTATTTCTAGGAATTTTGTTTGCATACATGCGAAACAGCTCCACAATGAAACACCCATCCACTAACATAATTTCAATGAACTCATCCACAGTTAGGCTAACACTGTCTGCATAGCATTTCCGAGCTTTTTCTTCTAATTCTCTCAAAGCTATTATATATCTTTCCACACTGCTTTCCTTTGTCCTTTGAAGCATTGATTTTAGATACCTCAGTTTGTGATATTCCATAGGATCTAAGGCATTCTTGCCGTGGTGGTAAGGACCGATAGCAAGTAGACAAGGTTGATAAGCTTTTTCATTTACCTCACGTAATTCGGAATGCACTCTGAAAATGCAAGCCTCTGGATTAATTGGAGTCAATTTCTCAAGCTTCTCGTCAATGGAAGGGATAAGATCAACTGCCCTAGACTGGCCATATTCAAAAGAACTTGTCATTGACAATTTTATCACTACTACTAAAACTGTTAAAAACTGTTTAAAAAGAAATGAAGTTTTTTTCTTCTCATAATCCAACTTACACCTCTATTTCCTTGTTTAGAGAAAGATTTAACACTTCACGAGAAAAGTCTGAACTCGCAGAGAATATGCAATTTTTTTATAGTACAAATGGTTGTCATCACATCAAAAGGAAAAAAATAATAATCAAATAAAAGTCAAAATATGAAAAGGAGCAACCGCTACTATCATTATGAATATTAAAATTTAGCGTGAAAGTGAGTTCAGTTAGATTTGACTCACCATCGCTCTCTCTGTAGGTAACTTAAAAATCGGTCGAAATATGCAAGTTCCTTCTTTCTTCCACTTTGAAACTGTCTCTATGTCTCAGGTCGCTCAGAAACTTCAGGTGTTTCTTCGACACTGGTTCGCCTTTCTTTGATGAAGAGTCTTTCGGTTTCTTGTGTTATAATTTAGAAAGATTGCAGGACCCTACTTCAATTATCAGAATGAATTGGTTTTGTTTAAGATGGGTGAGAAACTGTCTAATCGGACAAAACTACGAGCCAGCAGAAAACAAAATTATTAATACCTTCACTCCAACAGCACTCTCCTTCCTGAACAGGAACTACAACCCTGCAGATTTCTCCAGCTTTTGGATATGGTTGAGGAAGATCCAAGTCAGCTGCATAAGAGCAAAATCCAAAAATCACAACCCATGCGAAGAAATCATTCAAGATCATCTCAGCAAATGGTTAAATGGGATAACAGGGTAATTTTCCATTAAGCAACCCCAAAAAGTGATAAACAGATAAAACTAGAGAACTCAGCCCAGTGTGCATAAATATGTGTCCATGTGCATGTACACATGCACACGAAAAGAGAGAGAGAGAGTCACGTTTTATAACAAAAAGCTATGCAGAATATGCCTAAAAACGTTCATGCAAATCAATACTGTCGTATCTGTTGAATATCAACAAATGCTACCAAAGGTTAATCAAAACTCTCCCTAAAATCCGTTGAAATGAAGAGTCACGTTTACCATTGGACTCGCCATAGCTCTCTCTGTGGGTAACTCAAAAAACAGTAGAAATGCAAGCTCCTTCTTTCTTTCCACTTTGAAACTGACTCTCTGCCTCCTTAGGTCGCTAAGAAACTTCAGGGGTTTCTTCAACACTGGTTCGGCTTTCTTGGATGAAGAGTCTTTCGGTTTCTTGTGTTATAATGTAGAGAGAAATAACAGGACGAATGGAGAGAAATTCTCTGAATTGAAAAGTAAAATCTGTACAAGGAAACACTTATATCCAATCGGTAAAGAAATAATTCTAAGTGTAACGACGTGTTTGTAAATATGTACACCTGGCAAGAAACTGTAGGAGGAAAAATAACTAAGCCTAACAGAATTTTGAGTGCACTGTGCTGCGTGCAGAGGCCAGCTAGCTGCTGACACCTGCTGTCATCTGGCTCGGTAGTGAAGGACTGCCGATTGGGTGCACTCCTGCTGCTACCTGCGCGCTGTCAACTGGCTCGGTGGTGAAGGACTGAGCAGTGTGTGCACTCCTGCTGCCAGCTGCTGTCATATGGGTCGGTAGTGAAGGAACGAGCCTTGGGTGTACTCCTGCTGCCAACTGCTGTCTTCTGGCTCGGTGGTGAAGGACTGACATTCCTGACATCTCTGTGAGGAGGTGATACTCTGTCGTAGGGTCCTTATGTTTGGGAATGTGCTTCTCTTGATATCTTGGATTAAAAAAACTAATAATCTTTCGGGTTTCTTTGATAATTCGTCTTTGGGCTTTCTTGGATTAAGAGGCGAAGGGAGAAAGAACATTAAACTCTAGTTGATGCGTGTATATGGAGTAACTAACAATTAGCTTTTTCTGGAACCTTCTTTGGAAATTGTTTTTCAAGAGCCTTAAATTAGTGGAAGGAGAGGCAGCCAGAGAGTTTCATCCAAAAAGTGGTGAAGTAAGCCAACATACTTTCCATTGATGTTTAAATTAGAACAACGGCAAAACCAACCTGTAATTAGGTTCCCATTGGAATTAAGCAAAATTCTGAAGAACAGTTGCTGATCTCTTTAGTAGATGTCTGCGATGGAATGTCTGAAGAATTAGTAATTTTTCTCAGCACAAGGATATTCGTATATTGAGCCTTGTTAACTAGTTGAGCTGGTATAACTGTTCAATTTGGAATATATATATATATATGTGTGTGTATGTATGTATATGTATATTCTCCCTACAGTAGTTTATAATGGCAGCAGTACTTTTGGATTAATATGATTTATAAATGTCCCCCTTGACAGTTCTTCTTAGAGTTACCGCAAGTACCATTCCCAGTTAAGAAGAAGCCCATAATCTTCCTGCTTTATGAAATCCTGCATTAATGCGGCACATTTACATCTAGGTTTCTGATCTTGCAAAAAGTCCAAATGTCCCAGCAGAAGAGGCACGTTATTTTCTCCACTCCTTTCTGGAATATTTGTGATTTGGACATTATGATTTCCAATGTTTTTATCGGATCAGGGATTCTTTCTAACTGAAGAGAGTTGAGCAGACAATTCTCTAATTAGGAAATGCTTTCAATCAGGGAACTGCACGAGGTAAGGTAAATGGAGTGATATTGAATTGGTAGAAACATCTATACGTTCAATAGATTAGGTCATTTAGAAGCATACAAGTGATAGAGAATCCTCATACCAGAAGTTGGTCATAATGTGCCTAAATCGAGATAGCCATCACTCTTATGGAGTCTATGATTTGGAGTTACTGTAACAGATTTTGGGTGGCAAGTTGTTACAGGAGTCAGACTGCTGAGACCCTAGAATGCAGTAATGGGGAATCAAGGAACAGCATGTTTTTTATAATTTTTTGGCTTGGGCTCTTATGCTAAATTTTGATAGACAAAACACTCAGGTAGATGCCCAAAGCTACCCGTGCCCAAAGCGAACATGCCCAGTCTTTTTAATCCAAGATATCAAGAAGCACATTACCGGACCCTACCACAGAGAATCACCTCCCTACAGAGATGTCAGGTATGTAAATGAGGAAAATATTGGAGTGTTAAAGAAGTCAGACTGCTGAGACCCTAGAATGCAGTAAGCTAGGGGGGAATCAAGGAACAGCATGTTTTTTATATTTTTTTTGGCCTGGGCTCTTACGCTAAAATATGATAGACAAAACATTCAGATAGATGCACAAAGCTTCCCATGCCCAAAGCAAAACATGCCCAGTCTTTTTAATCCAAGATATCAAGAAGCACATTACCGGACCCTACCACAGAGAATCACCTCCCTACAGAAATGTCAGGTTTGTAAATGAGGAAAATATTGGAGTGTTAAAGGAGTCAGACTGCTGAGACCCTAGAATGCAGTAAGCTAGGGGGAATCAAGGAACAGCATGTTTTTTATAATTTTTTGGCCTGGGCTCTTACGCTAAAATATGATAGACAAAACACTCAGATAGATGCACAAAGCTTCCCATGCCCAAAGCAAACCATGCCCAGTCTTTTTAATCCAAGATATCAAGAAGCACATTACCGGACCCTACCACAGAGAATCACCTCCCTACAGAAATGTCAGGTTTGTAAATGAGGAAAATATTGGATTGTTAAAGGAGTCAGACTGCTGAGACCCTAGAATGCAGTAAGCTAGGGGGAATCAAGGAACAGCATGTTTTTTATAATTTTTTGGCCTGGGCTCTTACGCTAAAATATGATAGACAAAACACTCAGATAGATGCACAAAGCTTCCCATGCCCAAAGCAAACCATGCCCAGTCTTTTTAATCCAAGATATCAAGAAGCACATTACCGGACCCTACCACAGAGAATCACCTCCCTACAGAAATGTCAGGTTTGTAAATGAGGAAAATATTGGATTGTTAAAGGAGTCAGACTGCTGAGACCCTAGAATGCAGTAAGCTAGGGGGAATCAAGGAACAGCATGTTTTTTATAATTTTTTGGCCTGGGCTCTTACGCTAAAATATGATAGACAAAACACTCAGATAGATGCACAAAGCTTCCCATGCCCAAAGCAAACCATGCCCAGTCTTTTTAATCCAAGATATCAAGAAGCACATTACCGGACCCTACCACAGAGAATCACCTCCCTACAGAAATGTCAGGTTTGTAAATGAGGAAAATATTGGATTGTTAAAGGAGTCAGACTGCTGAGACCCTAGAATGCAGTAAGCTAGGGGGAATCAAGGAACAGCATGTTTTTTATAATTTTTTGGCCTGGGCTCTTACGCTAAAATATGATAGACAAAACACTCAGATAGATGCACAAAGCTTCCCATGCCCAAAGCAAAACATGCCCAGTCTTTTTAATCCAAGATATCAAGAAGCACATTACCGGACCCTACCACAGCGAATCACCTCCCTACAGAGATGTCAGGTCTTTAAATGAGGAAAATATTGAAGAGTTAAAGGAGTCAGACTGCTGAAACCTCTATGCAGTCGAGGGGGAATCAAGTAACAGCATGTTTTTTATAATTTTTTGGCCTGGTACGGTCGTATAGCGATGGCGTACGACACAAAATTTTGATTTGGTCGACATTCGACAAACACAAAAGTGGTTAAAATTTGTCACTCAGATTTTTGCTTCCGTTTTTGTCCCAAACAAATCCCGGAAGAATGACTATTATGCGCTTCTACGTTTGCTGTTCCCTTCATGTGCTAAGGGCAAAGGCGTACATTCAATTGATGCTTTCAGACATTACGGAAAAGTAGCTGATCATGCGGGCAGACACTCCAGGACGGAAGAATTACGGTCACGCCTCTCTTAGCCCGCACACAGTAGTTTAGGACAAAGGGTAGCTTTGTACATTGAGTTCCCGAGTACCGGAAAAACGGATACATTTTCTTCACATTTTCTTGTACTCTCGCACGTGCTCTAACAGAGGAATACAATCCCCTCTATATATATTTTCGTATTTGCTGGTACATTATTTATCAACAAAGCAAAACTTACGCATATCTCTACAAACATTTTTGGAGGAAAAAACGAAGGAGAGAATAACAGACCGAAGGAGAGAAGGCTGTCGTTTGGGTTTATGTCCCGTTGGCGGCTGATGTGTTCCTTTCGTTAGAAAAAAAAAAAAAGTTCAAATGGAAGGATTTTTTTTATCAAAACATAAAAATTGAAGAATCAAGGTCTAAAAAAAATCTAAAAACACAACAATAAAAAGTGGTGAAAATTCAAAGATTAAAATGTTTTTTTTATCTTGTTAGTACGGACATACTTGAAAGTTGAGAGTACAGTATTAGATTCAATTTTCCTCTAGACTGCATCTAATAATATGGCCATAAATTTTTTCTTTTTAAAAAATAAAAAATCTTTTTTCTACTTTTTTTCGTGGTCAACGTTCATATAAAATGCGATTTTTAAAAGGGTTAATTTTTTTCACTTACTGCTATTCTCACCTGTACAACTTCTAATCTAATATATATATATAATAGACAAGGAGCTTAGTGCTGTCTATATTTATTAAACTGACATTATCGAGAAAAAAAATTATATTAATCAAATTTAGTAACCAGTAACCATCGCTTAAGGTTGATGGTCCTTTTTCTCTTGGCCCGCATTCTTAATTTGGAGAAGAGAAATCTTTGGGGGGTTCAAAAGGGTCATTCACAACTCCGTCGCAGGTGCACCAGAAACGTAATCGAGATTCTTATACAACGCATACTTTATGCAGTATTTTTCATGTGTAAAAGTTATAATGTATATATATATAACTTAGAAGAATATATTTTAATTAACTAGCTAGTATATATAGAGAGAAAATTGAAGGATCAAATATTACAAGCTAGCTAACATCGTTAGTTTAGATTTTATTGATATGTGTTCAGTGGACCAAAAGAAAAAAGTATACATTGGGTCAAGTGCGTAAAATATTAAAAAAAAATAGTTCAATATAAATGCAGGTTAACTGGAAACCGTCACCATTAATTACTGGTTATTATCCCTAACTGTAATGGTGATCATGGTCAATATTTAAAAATCGATCTATCTATTGTAGGTGCCAGTTATGGGTTTGAATAGCCCTATTGCCAGCAAAGTACTTATTCGACGTTTGCAACAATGCTCGTTCACATTTGCACAGACTTCCGCATAATAGATTTATATAGCAAGACGTTAGTACCGATCCGGTAAAACATGTTGGAAATTAAAGTAGTTACCAATAGGATTGTCCATTGGTCGGTCCGGTCCCCGGTTTTACCGGCCCGGTTTGGGTCATGCCATTTTGGGCCGGTTTGGAGTGCTATACTCCGGTCTAGTTCCAGTTTTCCATATGGGTAACCCGGAACCGGACCGGAGTATACCGGTCTCGGTTCGGGTTGTCCAAAACCGGTCCGAGTTGGCCGGTCCGGTCGATTTTTTGGACAGCCCTAGTTACCAATATAATTCCTGGCCAGATGTTTGGCATCCCTCGGAGAGTCAATCAAACAATCCATGAAGACCAATAAAAAAATAGATTATAATATTCTAAAAGTATATTTGATTTTAAAGATAAATATATTTTATATCTTCTAACTCTATGGGTGTTACATTTTGTACCCATGTTTATTATTTTTGTCATATTTCACCCATCAACTATTGATTTACAAACACTTTGCACCATCCCTCAAAATTTTCCGTCTTTGGACATAAATTTATTTTTTTGATATGTAAAATTGTGATTTTACCCTTATTAAAAAAGATTGGGGACAAAATTGTCATTTTGAACATTAAAAAATTAGTTTTCATCTAAATTAATCAAAATTCTAAGAGAGGGTAAGGCATGTAAAGTGTCAATGGAATAGTGTGTTCAATGTGACAAAATAATGTATTGATGTGCAAAAATATGATTTTGAAATTATAACAATTCACTTTGCATACTCGTTTAAATTTTCCGTCAGTTTGGACGGAGATTTACTATTTAGTCTGAAAAATTATGATTTTACTGTCATAATATGGTTAATGTAAAAAAATGGCAACAAAATTTTCATTTCGCGTATCAAAAAATCATTTTTCTGTCCAAATTAACATGAAAAAAAATTTAAGGGAGGGTGCAAAGTGTTTTGAAATCAATAGTTTATGGTGCAACGTGGTAAAAATAAGAGATTGACATGCAAAATTATAATTTTAAAATTACAACAATACACTTTGCACTCAATTAAATTTTGTATAAGTTTGGACGGAGGTTCAATTTTTAATCTAAAAATTAGGCTGAATTATTATATTGGTCCTTGTGGTATTTCAAAATCTCAAATTGGTCTGTATGATATTTTTTCGTTCTAAAGTAGTCCATGTGGAATATTAATGTGTCAATACAATCATTTATGTCTACTGATGTCTGAAGTTGGACAGCAAACTCCTAAGTGGCTAAAGGGACACGTCCTAAAGAATACAATACCTCCACGTATCTATTTATAATGATTAAAAATTTATTGGTACCACCTCTGGGTGATATATTTGATCTAGGTGGGACTTCTGATTTGACACGACGACATACAATAGGTGACACTCATAAATTTTTTTACCATTGAAAATAGATACATGAAGGTTTGGTATTTTTGAGGACTGTCCTCATTAGATATGTAGGAGTTTGCCGTCTAAATACAGTCATAGTCGACAAAAATGAGTATATTGACATATTAATATTCCACAAGCACTACTTTAGGACAAAAAATACTATATGGACCGATTTGAGATTTCGAAATACTAACCAAAAGAATAATTAAGCCATAAAATTATGATTTTATCCTCATAAAATGATCACCGTAAAAAAAGTTTGGAGACAAAATTGTTATTTCGCACGTCAAAAAATTATTTTTCATCTAAATTAATCTTAAATTTAAAAGGAGATTGCAAAGTGTTTTAGATCAATAGTTAATGGGTGCAATGTGGTAAAAATATTAAATTGGGGTGTAAAAATACGATTTTAGAATTATAACATTTGCGTCTTGTGCTGAGGTCCATCTTCATTCAAATTATTTTTTTTGTAAGCTCGTCTTCACTCAAATTAATTACTATGGACATGGCATTTCAATGGAAGAAACATTCGACCGGTGTGTCTCGTAATGGCATTCCAACGCGCATGGAATGGAGAATCAACAGAGACGTATCAGAGCTCCACAACAGTTTCAAAAATGAAAGTTTGTTGAAGGGGTGCAAATACGTTATCACACCAATTAATTAAGGCCAATATACGTTATTAGAGTGAAATTTGGTATCAAATTAGAAGGTAATCGTTTACACGTATCTCTTACGTGACCTCAGTCCCTGTCAGATACCATATTCTTTTTGAATTTTAAACAAGTCACGATTAAATGAGCTTCAAACAAGTCACGATTTTTGCATATTAGGTTTTGAAGCTCATTTGATAGTAATTTATTTGAGATTCAAGGGCAATACGGTAATCTGACAGAGACTGAGGTCGCATGAGAGGCTTGTGTAAACAATTACCATTTAATTTGACACCAAAATTTCATTTCGGAGTGCAAATCATTTGAGTGAATAACATAATGGACTCAATGTCTCAAAAATAAAACATTAGGGTGCAATGTGTCAACACCCCCAAACATAAGGGGTGCAAGTATATTTAATCCACTAATTAATTCAGCCTCAAAGAAGTGGGAGTGAGGTGTTTGACTATCCACTCCTCTGGTGACAACCATTTTCAGCGGTGATGTTTTCAGGTCGTTAGACTAGCTTTAAACCTAACTTCGTTTGAGCCTATCTTGTTGAGGCCTTTATGGCTAGTTCGAACTAGGCCTTTAAAGTTAGTAATTGTATAAGCCTTTGGGCTTTTAATGATGTTGTAATGTGCTTTCTGCCCATTTTCTTTATTTTCGGCCTCAAAAAGTTGTTTGGATTCAGTAATTGCTTTTAAAAAAAAGTCCCAAAACTTTAAGAGCCAAATACTAATATAGTTGTATATTATTATCACTTGGATGTATTTTAGAGGGTGTTTGTTTGTGGAAATATTGGGGTTTTGGAAATTTTGGGTATTGAGATTTGTGAAAAAAGTATATGAAAAAGTGAGAAGATAAAAGATTTAATTGAATAATATATTATTATTTTATAATTTAATAAGGAGAGATATTATTTTATAATTTTTTAAAAATTTTGAAGGGTGAAAATTTTGAGAAAGAAACCCCCTTTGTCTCTTTAAGTTGGAATGAAAGTCAGAATGTTTTGATAAAATAAAAAATAAAATAAAATCTGGAGTTTTGCCTAGTGCCGACTAGGCCAAGCATAGACCGCGTCCAAGTCAGCGTTTCCTTTGGTATGGGTTCTGCAGCATCCATACTCTATTCGGTGAAACCAGTAATTTTTAGGGACATTTTCAACCAATTGCTGATAAACTTTGATTCTACTCATATATTGCAGCTTATGTGTGAACACAATTATGAGATATATTTTTTTCTCCCGAGAGGGAATGAGACCTCCTATATTTAGAAGAAAAATTGAAAATCATAAGAATAACACATTCAATTATGTTCAGAATTCGAGAAGAATTTAAGTGCTTTTATTAATATTTTTGTTATTTGATTTAAGTAAAGATCGAAGTTACCTAAACATGAAAACTAAGCACATGAAAAATAAGGGCGTCACTTCAAATGTGCCTTAGTTTAAGATATATAGAATATTCCTTAATGGCTTATGCAGATTAAGATCTTGTTTGAGCTCCAATAATTTGGGCCCAAAAATTTAGGTTTAATAATAAAAAATTCATCACATAATTTTTTATTATTATAATATTTATTAAAAATTTTCTATCTCTTCACTTTTTTACCAACTCTCATAACATATCTTTACTTTATAATATTTTTCAAACCCAATACCTAAAATTTCCACCCTCAAACATTCAAAGGATCGACTGGTCAAGATACTGTAGCAAACTTTGGAATGCAAGAAGTGAATTCTTTTTTTTTTTTTTCTTTTTTCTTTTTTTTTTTGACTAATTTGCAAAAGGAAAAAGTCTCACGTTAAAGAAATTCAACCACAGAATCAAGTAATCAGTCTTACTTGATATCGCAGGGACCGTAACAGTAATTAATTAAGCCTGATATTTAATCGAAATGGGGATCAAGTGTGAATTTATGTCTCAATCTTAGAACATTAACTTTGATATGTCCACGTTAAATCATCATTATTCTCAAAAGCTTAAGGCATAAAGAAGATAGTAATTAAATTAATTATGTTATGCTGCTAATATAGATAATATAATTGGTGGTTGAAATTATTATTACTTTCACCATCTTACGATTCTTTCCCAATTTAGTTAGTCCAACACGGAGAGCCCTAAATAAATCCAAAGATTTAATCCTTTAATATTTGTGCTAAATAATTCTTTTTCTTTCCAAAGTGATATTTGACATATAAAAAATTTTCATATTTTTTGTCCATGTTTAGAATCACAAATATTTTTTAATTTTTCGAAAGATTCTTAAATTTTAAAAAATTTTATTGACAAACATCAAAATTTCAAAGTTAGTCAGTAAAATTTTTACATTCTGACATTAGGGATGTTGTTTTATAAAAAAAATTGTAAGAATTTTAGGATTTTTAATAGAATTGTGATTATTTATGTAGATTTGAGTTTTATATGTATTTGTGTAAATGTTGGTGAAAAGTTTGTTTGTTTGTAAAATTTTGGGTGTTGGATTTGGTGAAAAAATGCGAAGAGAAGGTGAAAAAAATTGGTAAAAAAGTTAGGAGAGAAATTTTTGTAATGATGATAAAATTATATGGGGTTAAAAATGTGAAAACAAATGCTATGTAAAAGATATTTAATTTTTATTGAAGTTTATAAAAAGGTGTAGAGATAGATGATTTTATGTAATTATTTAATAAAAAATATTGGAGTTAAGTGAAAAATATGGATAAATAATATTTGTTATAATTTTTTTTTAAAAAAAAGGTACGGGAGTTGATGTGGAAAGTTGTTGGAGATTGTATAAAATATATTAGTGTTTGTGTATGTATTTTTGAGATTTTGGATATTAGTTTTACAAATTTTGTTGAATACATTATATTCTAAAATAGTTTTGCAAAGAACATGCTTAAATCATGTATATACACACTTTTTTATAAAAGAAAAAAAATATCAAAACATCTCTCTTTTACACTTTTTCACAAACTCTAATGAAAAACAATATATAACCAAATATCCTTCAAATTTTCTAACAACTTTCTTACATATCCCCGTAAAAGTCAATAAAATCTAATGAGACCTATGCAAATGAGTAAAATACATTGATCAGTTTCTTGAGCAGCCAAGTTATATCAGCAACAAATATGGGTAGCAACAAAAGAAGGAATAAACGCAAGACTGACAGGTTGGTAAGATGTTGGGCTGAATCACCTTGGTGTAATATTTGGTTAAACTTCGTTAATACTAATGAGTAATGAGAGAATAGTGTGTATTTAATTAGAATAAAATCGATCAGCTTTGAGGCATATTTTGAAGCGAGTCAAAGTATTTTAGCCATGAAAGTTTCTTTAATTCCCATGAGCCTTCGAAATTTAAGGTGGTGTTTGAATATAAAAAATTTAGTCATACAAACATTTGATCTAATAAAATAATATTTCTCCACGTCAAATCATTTTTTCCATCACAATATACATAAAAAAAAATGTACTCAAATTATTTATCCGTTCATTTTTTTACTAATTTCTATGAACTAAAATCTTGAAACTCCCAAAACTTTTGATGCGAGTATGTGACAGTGGAGAGACACCACCCTCTCTGCTCTATGGGCAACTGGATTAATAAAAATAAAAAGTTAATTACACTTTGTACTTACGTGGTTTGAGTGTCTTAACACTTTACACCATTTAAAAAAATGAGACATTTCACCCTTCTGGTTTGAGAGTTTTAATATTTTACACCCCATTTAATTTATCCGTTATTTCGAACTGAAAAGTCAATCACATGCAATGCGTGATTGATTTTTAGGTGTAAAATGTCTAAAAAATAAAAGAAAATGTTGTACAGTGTCATACCCCACAAACCACGTGAGTGCATAGTGTAATTAAGTTTTTTTTAATAGTTGTGGTAAAATGAACAAGTGAGTTACGTGCAGAATACGTAACTGGCTTTTCCGTTCGAAATAACGAATAATAGACGATGGGATACGAATTGAAGAAAGCTTAAACCATGTGAATGAAAATGTCTCAAAATTGAAAGAACGAAGTGTAAAGTATTAAGATCATCAAACTACGTGGGTATAAAATGTAATTAACCTAAAAATAAAAGTTTATAATTTGGACCAAGGAAAAAAAATGTCCGAAAGAACGTGGGAACAGAAATCGGGCTTTTGGGCCCAATCTGTATGTAGCACAATGAGTTGCTCAAGATCTTGTCGATGTGATCCTCGTCTGAAAACTGCTGGGAGATAATTTTGTGTTCTGACTTCTTTTTTTCATTTATATATTTTTTCGGCGGTCATTTTCTCTTTAAATTTACTTTAGGTACATCACCTTTTGGTCGTCGGGCCCAAAGAGGCCCACTCGTTGAAATCCACTAACGTGTAACATGGAACGTGCTTGACACAAGCGGATGGGCCTAGCTCAGCCCAGCCTTTGAATAAAGACATAATTTATAATGATTAGAACAAAGCGTGCTCCTATGACAGAGAGAGTGGCCTCCCTTTCACGTAAACCCTTTCCCTTTGGCTGAAATGCATTGCATGTACAACTGGACAGTCAGGCCGTAAGCTTTGGAAATAGCTTGGAAAGGGAATTCGGAATCGAAAAGAGAGAGAAAGAGATGAAAGGAACATCATTTATCCAGTGTCTACCGAAAGCGTGGTGCTATTATGACAATACGAGTAGTCATTCATCTCTCTCTCTCTCTGGTGCTCCGAGGAACTTTGCCAACTCATTATAAGATGCCCACACGGAAAAAATGTGAGGAAAAAACGTTTGACCCAGTAAAAACAAAATAAATTAATGTATTAACTGCAGATTTTTGTGGGCGGCAGATTTCTATTCAGATGATTATGCATTTTCAGTCGAATCGATTTTTCATTTTGCTTCCCAAATATTTTCTGACGTATTTATAGTAGAATTCCTATAATAATTTAGCGAAATATGATGATATAAAATACAATATGCGAATCCAATAGAATTTATACAACAATATAGTAATTGGGAGATATGGGTCGGATAAATGAATCCTGCCGCATATATTCAGAAGCCTGTTTAGAGCTATGCAAGGAGATTAACGTGAAGGCCATTGATGTATGGAATGCCATTAAAAAAAAAAAGGACGATTGGCTGACTGCTTGCTTTAAGTGAGTTTGCTTTTCACGTGGGGTACTCTGTTCCCCAATTGAAGCTGATCGTATCCAGAGTTGCAGACATTAATTTTCAGAATTTTGTGAACTCTTTTTCTTCAAACTAATACGCCGTGTATTTTTAACTTTGCTGCTTACTCACTCCATGATCCTTCTCCAGCGATGGAATGCATTTATCATCTGAGGGGAGCAAGATAGTAGTAAAGGAAATTTTGAAAGCCCTGAGGGACGCATACTGGGAGCCAAGTCTGCACTGGAAGTCATTGCCTGCTGAATTTGGAGAGGATTCACCCTACGATCTAGTGAGTCCTGATGGCAAAACGACTTTAACTGCTCTGAGAGCAGCGTGCACAGAAATATGCCATTGGAATAGAGAAGTAAGGAGCGAATGAACCATTTTCAGAGCGTATAGATAGTAAGTTAGTATTGTGCAGAAACCCTCTACTTGCAATCTGCTAATTACCGTGACTGGCTGGACATAATCGATGGTGGAGACATTTCAACACAAACTAGCTTTTTTTTGTTTGTCACAAGTTGATGTTGGCTTGCACTTTTTGAGTGTCTCCTTTCTCTGTATTTGTTAATGCAATCGTATCTTTGACTAATCGCCAAAAACATTTACCATCAGAGTTGACTTCGTAATAGAAATCACGTACGGAAAGTCACAGAGCTCAGAGTTTCCATGGTACGAACTATGGAATACACAGCGACTTCTTTACCACACGTTTTACGCAGTTAAAATAACCCCATAACTTGGCTCTCTACAAACCTGCCTTGGGACCTCCTAAAGGATTCCTCCAGTGATAAGGATAATACTATGGTCGAGTCCACATGAAAAATCCTCTGATCTCCCCTACCCTTAAAAATGCCGACTATAGCAATCGAGTCTAGAAAGAGGTTTTAGTAGCACCATTACCTGAAACTGAACTTCCACTTTCAACACTCGAAACAGATCATTAATTGATTATACCCCCAAAGAGAACGGTAATGATCACAACTCTGCTGGACAATGCAATCGTAACTAACCCTTTCGATACACCCAAACTCTTTAAGCCTCAACATGGAATGCTGAGCTATATTTTTCAGCAACAACCAATGCGACATGGGGGGGGGGTGGGGGCCCTTTAGGTCTTGGAATTCCCCAAAATGAAAGATACAAATAAAACAGGGCCTGGGAAGCTGGAAACAACAAGGAAATCTTCCTTTCTTTTTTACTTTTTTTATTGTCAAAGAAGCGTTTCTTCTAATATGTTTTCAACTCCTCTCTAAATAAAATGTAAAATATACTCGGCGCAATCAGATAATGACCAAAGAAAGGAAAAGGAACAAACGTAAAATGGATGCTCATACAACTTGTGCTCAGTGACGCTATATTACATGGGTGTGGTTCCCAAAACCCTGCTCCTGCATGTGAGAGGATATCTCACTTGCATGCCCAAACCAATTTATAAGACAAGTCAAACACTGGAATGATACATACAAAAGGCGAAAACACGAACACAAAAAGTCATCAGCAGCACTCACCACGCAGCACTCGCTGCAGTAATGAATCATCTCAGGACGATATCTGCCAACTTCTCTGACCTTTCAAAACAGAACTAGGCCATACATCCGTTGCAAAAATCACCCCAATAAGAGAAAATAAACCTGAGAATTCTGATGCCAGCAGGTGGTGTGTGCTCTTCTAGGCACAGTGTGACTTAACTAGAAAGTTGGAACCTGCCACTTGGTTTTTTTCTTCTCCATCCCTGAAATTTTGAAGGAAACACCATAAGACCCCCAGATTCAGGCATGAAACATGCTTTCAGAAAGTAAAAACAAAAATTTCACGGCAGGAACTTACAAAGGCAGCATAATACACAAAGGTCAATCCTGCAAGAGCCACAAATGCAATTTGAAACACATTGTACCTGCAAAACAAAAATCAATATTCACATAAAACAGTAAAATGCATGCAGAATCAGAATTAGTCAGTGCATAAAGACCACATAACTCACTTGTACAAGTATTTAATTCCACGAAGAGATTGTAGCGTGTGGCCAAATATTTCCTGTGCTGCAGTTGCTTGAGCATAGTACGCAAATGCAGTGGAGCAGAACTGAATCACACTGCAATAGGAGAAACCAAAATAAAATTGATTGTCCATTGACATGATGGTAACAACACTGCCTTCAGCCATTTTAAGCTGTTGAAGTATTTGCTTATAGGTTTTCCAAACGTAATATTCATTGAAATTGATATGTAATCATAAGAGCTAAAGAAGCTTTCAATAAATGCAGATTCAAAGCAGTTATACCAAGAATAGACTTAAAAACAAGACGCTACATAGTGGCACGCTACACACCGGAAAGAACTCAAAACAATAAAAGGGATCCCTCGTGCCAAAGAAAATCATCAGACCAGCTTTAAATAAGGATTATTAACTTGAACATTTACTGACTGTCTCCTACATTAGGAGTACTTACTAGGAGTTGTACATTATATATCCAAGATGAAAGGGGTCAAAGATGCTAACCTGATGGAGCAAAGGAGAATAAGAGCAACATTGAATAGGAAAGAGTTCATAAGAGTGGCTCCCCACCTGTGAACAGATTATTGGAATACATGAGCAAACACTGAAGTGTCAGCATTTGGTGACAAACGAATAGAATAAAAACCATCTACTAGTGTCACAAATCCATTACTTCATCGGGTGAATCGTTATGAAAACTAATCTCAGACCAAGCATCATTGCCCCAGCAATCACTGCAAGCAGAAGGTAAAAGCAAAAGAAAGCAAAAGCGGCGGTACCCAGAAGACCTGAGGAAGTAGCAGAGTATGATTACTAAAATATTGAAAATAATGCAAAACGCTATCTGCAAAGAAAAGAAAATCCAAAGTTTACCCCAGACAGCATCCAACTTGATGAAAACCTCATTCAGAAAAGGAGAAAGAGGGGGGTCAATCAACAGATATATGACGATATGTGCAACCCAAGCCACTGAAACAATCAACCTGATACAAGCAGTAAGAACCGTTAGGTTGACCAGAACTTTCCATGATCCAAATCGGAATACTGAATGAGCTTCGGAAATCGTGCATAATAAACCCAAAATAAAGAATAAAGAATGGGGATCTATATCAAATTGGAAACAATCGTCTCAAATCCACCTTCTATAAATACAGGCTACAATACACGGGATCGCCTGAGCATTTTTAGGTAAGTTTTTCTACCAGGTAAAAAAACAATCAATAGGAGCTCATGATTAAATTCATAAGCACTCACTTAATGGTTTCCCCTCAATAAAATCAGCAGTTCCTCAAGTAGAAGAGAAACATAGTATCATTCTTTCCATAATATTAACAACACATCTAATATGAATACTTACCCTAAAACTCCCAGCACAAGTTTAGCCAAGTATCCAAGAACAGTCAAAGCCCAAGAAGTCTCAGCCTGTATCCAAGACATAAATTACAAACAGGAGGAGGAAATCAAAAGCATAAGATCACATAACTAACAATCATCACCTTTTCTCCTTGAGGGTACATCTCCTCTAGAAGCTTCACATCTTCTTCCAACTGGAGAACCTCCTGTAGATTTCCAAACACAAAATACGTAACAATACCAAAAACATTCCTCAAACATCACACCCAAAGCATGGAATTCTTAAGGATCCAAACAAACTAGGGGTACTTCGTGCCTATATAAACTTGATGCCAAGTGTGAAACAGAGTGCAAAAAGGTAAACATCTACCTTTTCCACAGCCTTCACATTTTTACGCCACTTTCGACCCTTAGAACCACTTCTTTCTTCTTGATGGAGTGTATCAGTTGCTTTCTTTAATTCTCTTGCTTTTTTACCTAGTTCAGTTGCTTCCTACAAGGTATATCCATAAGCAACCCAAAAATGAGTGACCATTATGCAGAACTTTATAAGCAAAAGAAACGAGTAGGCACATCGAGTTGTTTTTGATGCACTATCAAGAAGCACCTTGATATACTGCGAGCGAGTAATAACAGCCTTTGGACGCCTGATGAATGAAAATATGAGTCCCAATGGCAGACAAGCGATTCCAACACCTCCAAATATCTGCATATATATAAAGAGAGTAAATATTCTAACCATTGGTAAGCAGACGGACAGAAAACAAAATGATCTTGCTCTAAAACAGGCAAATTTAATCATATTTGATACACTTTGTTGTGGGGAACATTAATAAGATAACAATACTTGCAAATAAATTGTCAGCCCCTTAATGATATACGCACACATGATTAAACATCAGACTCACCTCTAAGCTAATCATAGCTCAACATGGGCAGTGTCAACTTTAAAATTACACCAAAGTCTAATAAAAGAGAGCAATATAAAGTGAAGAGTTCAAAGTTTTCAGGAATGAGCTTACAGCAAAAAGTACAGATCCGACAATGGTAGCGAGAGCGACAACATATTCTGGAAAGGTAGTCCGCATAGTCCATGTTTTCTCTGAAGAAGCACTTGCAGTATATGCAGAGCACTGTAACGGGTTGGATGAAAGAGAGAAAGAAAATGCAACAGAATGAGGAAGAGATTAATGAACTTCACTGCGAAGAAATACAGAATATCATAATGTGAAATGCTTAACAATAAGTGACAGAAAATAGCTTATCAAAATAATAGGACCAATTAAATCTGCAGGAAGCTGGTCAATGGAATTTACCTGGTGCGTGCCTCCAATGCATGGTTGATTACTAGAGTCCCACGTATTAGGGAAGGAAGTTGTGGACGACGAAAGGTGCATAACAGTGAAGTCCACTTTCCCAATCAGCCCTAAATATCATCAGAGGACAAAATTGACAGTCAGCTGGGGTTGGAATAGATATTCAAAGACATTGAGAAAGAGAGGGACAGACAGACAGACAGAGCAAGCAGCAAAACGTAAAGAAAACAAATCACGTTTTAACTACCTTACAAAATTTCCAAGAAATTGTTGAGCAATGCCAAGCCTTAAACATCATATATAAGTCCCTAGGCAAAAAGCAACAGTATGTCTTGTTTACAGAGTGAATATTCTGTTGCATACATCAATCCAATTCTCGGAATGCATCAATGGAATGGTCAATAATTTATGCTGGATTCTAAAAGAAGAAACAATCTTTGCTTGATGAACTGGATCAATCAACCTACTATAGTTAGCACTATTTTGTAAGCTCAGACAGTTAATAGTCAAACACAAGCTACAAAGACTCACTGAACTGTGATCAAATATGTATCAAGGAATAAACTATCTGAATAGCTAGAAGTCTGTGAACATACTCCCATATCAGTAAGGCCACTCAACCATGATTTGAATCATTAATTGTAAGCATCTTGCGGTTCACTGGTTTCACTCTAATAGCTATTCCAATGGATACTTTCTTCAATTTTAGAATTTTTTGTTAATGCTGAGTCTACGACAAAGAAAGAATTACCAGGCTCCATTCTATCTTACAGAAATTGATAGACTTACTGCATAAACCATTATCCTATAGCCAGTTGTCATGAAACTCCAGCAATAACTCATAACAGTAGCCTCTTGTCCTAAAGGGACCTCTATAAGCTTAAATACAAACCGCAAGGTACATCAATACTGTATAGCTTGTGAAGATTATGAAGAAACACATGAACAACCACCGCTCAATCTAAATTTGTAATCCGCTACATTAAAAGAAACCCCTCTAATTAGGAAATGAATACATATTGAAATACTGGAATATCCTATGGACTCTCTCCATGATCCCTGACTCATAGTCGCGCTGTAGAGAGAGAAAGAAGTTGCCACTTTTAACCCAACTTTTTCAAGTGAAAAAGAAAAGGCATAGAAACAACGTACACGTACAAAGATAATGTGAAATTAACCTATAACCAAAGTAGAAATGAATGTTATAGTAACAAATAGGGTACAAGAGCTAAATAACAACCAAAGCTAGAAGCATAAAGGAGAACAATAGCGATGAAAATGCTGGATATAATTGTTCAATTTAAATTAAATTCGCAACCAGCTTTTGTTCTGAACTAACCGTACAAAATGCCGAGTAACAGACCGCACACGATCACCGTCATTCCTACCCACAGCAGCGCGCTTTTGATCCTCTTACCAACACTCCTGCAGACGTATCAAGACCAAACCCAAACACCCATACGTAATTACTAAATTTGTTGGAAGTACATAAATACTATTAGAGAATATTGTAAATATTTCAAAACGCCAAGAGAAAACCTACTTGTCCTGGTCTCCTTCGTAGTAGAACATGGCAAAGGGGATAACGAAGAAAACAAGCACCGCATCGACAATATAGACAACCAGCCACAGATCCTTCATTGGCAGAGTGAGATTACACGCGCCATTGTATATCGCGTGCTGACACGCCTGCCGGTTCGCCACATCGGCCGGTAACATCAGTATCGAAATCGCTGCGACGGAGAGCCCCGCAACGACGACGAATTTTGGGAAATATGCCTGGTTAACGTCGTCAGGGTGCTGGTAATTGACGAGGAGATACACATTGAAGATGAAAACGAGGATGCACACAACTATAGCTACAATTACGAGAGCGAGATTGAAATCGCCCATCGCATTCACCTCCCAAACGAATCGAAGAGATCGAGCGGGAGATACAGAGGGAGAGATTGACAAATTAGGGCTTTTGAATTTGCTTAATGTAACTTTGTAGATCCGATGAGGTGGTTTCTTGGGGAGGGCAAATAGGCTGGGTTTGAAGTGTGATACCCAAATTACGTTATTAGCATTGGACAAATGGTGTAATGACGAGGAGCAGCGACGGTGGTGAGAGGAGGTGGTCTGGGTTGTAATGGAAAATGGACATTGTACCGGTTATAAACAATTAAACAGCCTGTCAAGGCGAGACGAGTGGGCCTTTTTGTTTTTCAATGTTTGCGAGACATGTAGTAGAAACTGCTTGTTGGCTCCGGGGCTAAGGGACCGCGACTCTCAAATCGGCAACAAGGAAAACACAGAGAACAGAAAAAGAAAAGAAAATCACATAAAATCAATTAAGATAATATTTTTCAAAGCAAATACGTTTGTTGTTTAATTGGGATTCCCGGCGCCTAATATAAAAAGTCCTGCTAATCTTCTCAAAAGAAAAAAAGGGGCTGAGTTATGAATAATATGTAGAGATTTATCGCGACGAGTATTTTCGGAACATAAAGGAACGTCTTAGCACCACTATGGCGTAACGTCCTTCTTGCAATGGGGTTACCTAAAATAAGTTTTTGAAGCGAGGTTGTCGTCTTGAATACTTTCAGGATCGCCGCAGCAACTAATCTGAATAGTATGAATGTATAGAGACGGCCGGGGCATATAAACAAGGCTGTTTTTTTTTCCCTTTTAGTAAGAGAGAACTTTGACTTGAAAGTTTGTCAAGTCAGAGCGAATCTAAAATTAGAAAATTTATTTGCAAGTATCGTTTAAATTAGTATTTTAAGAAGAAAAATAAATAGAACAATCGAATTTTGCCAACGTGATTTTCAATAAATACTCATGCATCTCTGTGCGTCGCTTGTCCACAGAACATGTCACCTCCCATTTCCTCAAACAACCAACCTGAACATCTGTTCCAACACTGAAGCTTTTCATCTTAAATTTGAGTTTGTAATTTGATATTTTGGTCCTTAAGTTTATACCCTTTTTATATTTGAGTCTTTCAAATTTAAAATCCTTATATTTTTAATCTTTAACAAAAATATCCTTCTGTTAACTTTTCATCCATCCGCTTGACATAGGTTGAAGCCACGTCATTTATATGTCCACGTGGCACAGACAACAATTAAAGGCATCATTTACTCTCTTCCTCCTTGCTACCCTCTGACTTCTTCCTTTCTTGAGCAGAGGGTGAACCGCTTACTTTGAACCCTCTACCCTTCCATTCTTGTATCCTATTCATTAATCTCTGTTAGGTTATGGGAACAAGTATACACCGTCGCTCCGTCCTGCTAGTTCTTCTACTATGGCATATCTGATGAATACTCCAAATGAATAAACAAAAAATAGGATAACAAATCAGTGCACAAAAGAAAAAAGAAAAGTCAGAGAGAGAGATAAGGTTGCTAAGCTAACCCAATGCCTCTGGTTCCCGTTCCACCAGTGACCAGGGCGGTCATGCCCTTAAGAGACCATCTTTGGTCTCTGAAATTTGGCTATGCCTTTGCCATGTTTTTTCTGTTCCGTTTTTCTTCTCCCTTCAAGTAGTCAAGATGCAAAAGCTTGTAAGCACTAACAGCTTAAAATGGGTATATTGATTGGCAGCCGTCGAAGCAAGGGACGCTAAAGATTAATTTAGATGTGGTTGTAAAGGAGAAGTGCTGAGTATCCGGACGCAAAAGATTCGGGGAAGGGATCCTATCAAGGGAGAAGCCTTAGCCGCGCACCCGACTTGCATTCTCGTTGGCGGATGATCAATTTGCAGATAGCAATATCTTCGTGGAGGGGGATTCGTTATTTTTGTGGAACAGGTTTTGAATACTGATATTCTATCACAAGCGCAGGGAGCTCTGTGGTCTAACTTCTACTGGGAAGAAATATAGGGGACTGCGTGTAAAGGGACACCACCACAAGCAACGTCCTTCTCGCAGGGCAAACGAGAAGAGAAACAACACCCTTTCTCTTCTTTGTTACCATTGATTTTGGTTATTTTGCTTACTGTGTTTTCATCTTTTATGGTATTCCTTTGGAGGAAACAACAGTGTTATTTGTAGTTTGGAATTTTGGAGACTTAAATATTTGAATCATGTAATACTCATATTCTACCAGATTGGATTCATCACGAACTCAGAACAAAAAACATAACCCGACAACAAAAATCAGTGAAACATCGTTAAAATTCATCACAAATCCACCGAAAACGAGAAATCCATGAAGGCTCCAAAACTTCAGCCTTACTATCCATGGTCGACTAGGCAACAAAAACATAACAACTGATTATTTCTTTATGTCTTTCCTCATCAGTATCTTAAATGCTTCCGGACTCATTTGCGACCAAAACTCGCTTGCTTCGCATATTTTGTTAGCTTTGGTTTACCTGAATCGGGGAGAAATTTAACTGAAGGAAAGACACGGAGAAAATCAGTTTTGAGAGAGAGAGAGAATGACGTGGTTTATTGACATGCCACGTGAACATATAAATGACGTGGCTTCAAAATCTGTTAAGAAGATGGAAAGCTAACAGGAGGGTATTTTTGTCAAAGATTGAAAATATAAGAGTCTTAAATTTGAAGTTTGAATTTCAAAGACCCAAATGTAAAAGTGATATAAACTTAAAAGACTAAAATGCTAAATTCCTTAAATTTGAGAAGAGGATTTGAAAAGGCCCTCCTTCATTTGTTGCGAGGGTCTAACAGTTTATTACTAGCAACATTTTACATCACCCGTCAATTCTCACGACTTTGACAGGTTTCGGGAGAACAAAATCAAATTGCGAGATTATAGAATCCTAACATGTCTTAATACACAAATCACATTCAGTGATCACATTATTAGTACAGCAGTTAGAACCATTAATAAGATCAGTGTATTAAGATTAAGATTTTACTAATTCGGATCTCATTCAACTACCATACGTAAAAAGGTGGGAGCAATGATATATATAATTTCTCTAATTAGGGAGCATTTATAGCTATTATTTTTGTTTCTGTGTATTCATCTATTTATTCACTACTTGGTACGAGAAAAACGATGTTTGATTATCAGTACGGAAGCCATCCAAAGCCCATCGCATGTTCAAGCCTCAATATGATGGCCTCCCAACCCTCCCCGTCCATCGCATCCAGGCCCGGAGACCCCTCTTGTACTATCTTCTATAATAGGATCTGACGACCTTCCGTCTATGTGCACTCCAATTGTCCAAATTATTTTACTACTTTCCAGTGTGGGATTGAAGTTGGCCATTTGGCCCGTTTCTTTAATATATCTGTAGTAGTCGTCGGCGCACTCCCGTTGTCCATGCTGCCGAGCTGTCGCATGCAGTTTGACCTTCATCATACTGTCGTTGCCTTTTTCCTTTTGGCTTTTTCGGCCATTTTATTACAAAGATATTCTTTTAAAAATTTGTCACCAGTGAGTCAATAGCATTATTTGAAAAATGCTATTCATACAAAAACTGCATCTTAATAAAATAATATCTTTCATAATTTTATAGAGGCATCAAGGTTTTTTTATATTTTTTTCTTATTTTCACTAATCTAATATTAGAAAGAAAAGGAGAAAAGTCAAACTAAAAGAAAAAGCCTATAGACTCTTTTGGCATTTGCGGAATATTCTTTACAATTATGGTACAACGTTTTAGAGACATTTCAGAAAAGAAAAGTCAGAGTTTCAAACCGCTTTACGATTATGGTACAATATTTTAGAGACATTTCGAAAAGGAAAGTCAGAGTTTCACAGACGGGGATCTTCTGCAACCGAATTGTAGAGTAATTGATGAGAGATAGTGAGATAAAGAGGTTAATCCCGTCCGAGACCCATACCTATCTCAACAGGGCTCTCTTTCTCGGACAGGTGTGGGTTTCATATCAAAATCCTAATAATGAATTATTCTAGCTTTTAAACGAGCCTATTGAATTCGAACATATTGGACGATTTGGCATTTCGTTATCTGAAATGGCGAGGTCGGCGCCAAGATAGTGACTTCCTATTGGTCTACCTTGGTACAAGTGTCAAAGACAGAGAAGCACACCCACGGCACCAACCTCCAATTCCCAATAACCGTCCCTCTTCCCAACTACCATTCCTACGAAGACGACGACGACCGATTGGTGTAATTTTGAGCTTCTCTCCCCCTGTCTGTCTCTCTCGCTCCATGGACCTTTCTCGTCTGCGATGCCAAGGTGCCCCTTCTTTTCCCCCCCATCCCTAGGGGTTAGGGTTTCAATTTCCATCAGCTTTCTTCTATTGGTCTGAATTTCTCATTTACTGTATGTTACTCTCTTCCTCCCTCTAGAATGGCAGAAGCGGATCAGCGTACGAGTACAGCTCCCTCTTCCTCTTCTTCTTCTTCTGCTTCCGCTTCGGTGATTCATAGGGAGTCTTCGGGCGCTGCGGCGTCGTCTTCGAGCTCGTCACAAGTTCGCGAGGAGGAAGATTACCGCGACCAACATCAACATCAACATCAATTTCGACATCCGGAGCTAGACCATCACCCAATTGGTACTCCTTACCGAGAAACTCATAATCCATCGCCTTTCGATGACGCACCGTCGGTTATTAGGGACGACACGTGGTCCTCCGTCATCCTCCTCCTCACCTTCTGGTTCTTCGGTTTGTGTCTCTTCCTTGTCCTCCAACTTTTCTGAGTCCCTCGATACTTGGGAGGGTTAGAATGATAATAAGAGCATGTTTTCAGTAGTTAACCAATTCCACTTTGCTTGTGGTTATTAGCTGAATAATTTGGTTAATATTTGTATGTTACAGTATCGATGACTCTGATCCTGGGAGTTTATGGATCTGTGAGTTTACGACTCGGCCCTAATTGTTCTCTTCTTCTGCAACCTAACCCCATTTTTGTGCAGTACGTAAAGGTAATTTGCCCCTTATTATACTTTTTCTCCTCTCTTTCCTTCTAACATGTTCTTTTATTTGTCTTGGTGATGTGTGGTAAGCTTGATTGGTTTTGTAATAGGTGGAAGAATTAAATGTTCCAGGCCCCGGGATTACGTTATATGGGTTCAATGACACTCCACCTCTTGATACTGTCACCACTTGGTCTGAAACTCGTAATGTCTCAGTTGAAGTTGATTCTCATCAGGCAAGAATGCTTTCAGAATGTTCACCTCTAACTTCATATTTTGTTATTGAACCGCAAGATGTTCTGTTGATGAAGTGGACTTAATTATTCTCTTCCTATGCAGGAGTGGATATATTTCCTAAATGAGGGGTCTCAAATAAATATATCATATAGCGTCAACTCCCCCAGCTCCTCTGTTTTCCTCATAATTGCCGACGGTAAAGTTTTGATCTAGAAATTTTCATGTTGGCTTTCTGATAAATTTCCTTAGTTGTTTAAACATTGTAGTATTGTCTCTCACCTTTAATGATAGGGGAATATCGCTGTTTATTGTGTATGCGAGTTTGAGTACAATTGCTTCCAGGAATGGAGCCATTAAAGGAAAAGATTGTTATCATAGTAATCAATAACAACCTTTTGATAGAGCTGTATAGCAAATTCCACTTTATCATTTTGGTGATTGATCCTGCTTCCTTCATTTTTCCAATGGACCTCACGTGTACACTCTCCCCCCCCCCCCTCTTTTGTGGAGCCCTAAAATGGAGTGAGGTTTGGAGATCAACTTTCACGCTGAAGCCACATTTAACCTATCATAAGGCCTACTGTAATTGCAGCATTTGTTTTTCAAACTTTTCATAACGTTCTGTGGAATTTCCCTGTAGGTTTTCTTGTATTTCTGTAAACTGATTGCAACTGTGCATTCGTTCTCATCATTATTCTGAAGCCAACACGTTGCAGGGAATGAAGGCCTTGCTCAGTGGCTTGAGGAGCCTACATATCCTAATACCACCTTATCGTGGAACCTCATTCATGGTGAGATGGAACTTTGAAAGAGTCTATGTTTTGTTTTTCTCAGTCCTATACTGATGTTAGCACCTTCTGCTTAACCAGGAAGCGGTATGATTACACAGGACATATATCAGTCTTCTAGTTATTATGTTGCAGTGGGAAATTTAAACACAAACGAAGTGGAGGTAATTTTACAAAAATGTTAACTCTTTGACTCTTACTTAATTGTTGGATAAGCGTATGGCCTCCAAATGGATGAATTGCAGAACCCTTATGATAATAACACCACCCATCCCTTACTCACTCTATACTATTATATGAAGAGATTATTTTATGCTGCTTGTCCTTCTTGTTCTGTTGGTGGTGATATTGGGGTCTAACTAAATAATGAAATCAAATAACTTGTCTAAGAGTGTGTTTGAGTCACAAAATTTTAGGGTGGTTAAAATTTTGGGTATAGAAGTTGATGAAAAAGTGGAGAGAGAGTGAAAAAGTTGGTAAAAAAGTGAAAAATTTTATGGGAAGTGGTGAAAAAGTTTATGGGAGTTGGTGAAAAGTGAGGAGAAAGAAATTTTTGTAATGATGATAAAATTTTACAGAGCCAAAATTTTGGTTGCTGAACGCAGCCTAACTCTGTTTTGGAACTTTTTTGAGTTCCAACTCTCATTCTATGGCAGATTAGGATTGCCTACACTTGTTTGATTTAAATAAGACAACAACTTGGTAGGTTGGGTCATTGTGATATGTTCTGCTAAGTTAAGCAAGCCTAAACAGAAGTAACATATTACCCATTTTGTGGGAGAATCATTTTGAACCGCATAAAGTTTTTTTCTGTGCAATATGAAAGGAATATAAGAATATTTAGACAATTAGTTGCTAGCATTGCTTTTACAATCACGGTTCATGCCACAGAATTGGACCTACCTTTCCAGTTATTAGTTGTCGCTCTACACGAATGGACCGATTCATTTGCCTTTGGTTGATAAGCAAACCAATTTCTGTGTGGATATTTTCAACGTGATGTTATTCTCTCGCTCTCTTCTAATGTAATAGTTTGGAGCCGAATCATGTAAGGCTTGAGTAACTAGTTTAGTTATTATTGATATGATAGGTGGATGCCTCTTAATGGAGCCCTTTGTTCCCAACCGGCCAACCCTCTTATATCTAAGGCACACTAAACTTGAGACAACATTTCCAGTTTTTTACTGCTCACTTATTGCCCTGTCATTCTGTTTACGTTTTAATTTATTAAAATCTTTCCTTTCTCAATCGAAATAATAATTCACATTTGAAAAGATTACATTTCTCCATAACGTATACATTAGGTTGATTGGTGGACATTTAGTTAGTTGCACTTTGCCATCCAAGTGTGAGAAACTATTTTGTCCAAACACTTTGTATTTGCTGCCATAAGATAAGTAATTCATTGGTGGGAGTCATAGAATTCCTGTTATCTGGGAGCTGCAAATTTGGCAAGTTCCAACTTTTGATGTGATAGCACGGCTGCAAGAAGGCAAGGGTAGCAGTTTTAATGGAACTTAAGGGCATGAAGGAGGCTAATCTTTTCTAATAGCTATTATCTTTGATTAAGAATATTTTAGTAGTTTTGATGTTTCTTCCTCAGCCATTTACACTAATAACTTGGATTAGTCTCTACTCCAAACAGGTGAAGTTAAACATCAGAGTAAGGACATTTTTGTACAACACGACAGAAGCTTATTACAAGTGTACTTTCACTGATGGCTTGTGCGGTTTGGGCATCTTGTTTCCCAATGGAAATGCCGGTGTCTTAACCTCTCCTAGTACTGAACAGGTAAGATTGTAGTTTAATTGGTGACCAACTTGATTCTAAAGTATTGTGTTATCAGTCTTGAAATAGACAGAATTACTTGCCGAAAAGAAAGACCCAAAAAAGGACCTTTAGAATAGTAAATCCAACTTTATACTAACAATCTGTATGGTTCTTTTGTCAAAACTTTGTGCCAGAGGTGCGCTTAGGTTGTTAAAACCATTGATTCGCGTTATTTGTGAAAACTGTTAAATTATACCACTTTGTTCGCACTCGATACATTGGTGAAATACCTTCTTGCCCTCACCACTGTCCTGAAGATCGTTTGAATTCAGTAGTTTCAAAATTTCCAAAATGATACACTTATCCAGATATTCTTTGGTTGCTTCAGGGAAAAACCAGTGATGAGTGGTACATCAAACTGTCCTATGGACCAAGATGGGCCACGTATATTGTTGGCATAGGTATACTTTCTTATCACTTCCTTGAAAGGAGTCTCTATGTATAATTGTTGTACCTAAATATTTCTGCTTGTAGGGGGAATGAGTGTGCTCATGTTCTTAGCCTTCAACTACTTAAATCAGTTCCAATGCATTCGTGAAGGCACAAGAGATGTGCAGTATGGGGAAGTGGGATCTGAAAGAGCCCCTCTGCTTTCATACAAAGATGATGATCTCTCGAGTTGGGGTTCCTCGTATGATTCTGTATCACATGATGAGGATGATATTGAAGACTTGCTTGCATTGAGTGTGCCTGAAGGGAAGTCACTAGGAGATGGCGAAACCAGCAACAATACCCGACGTCTTTGTGCAATTTGCTTTGATGCTCCTAGGGACTGCTTTTTCCTTCCATGCGGGCACTGTGTGGCTTGTTTTGCGTGTGGAACTAGGTAACTACTTTCCAAACGTTATTGTGGTCCTTTTGATGGGTACAATTTGAGTTTTATCCTGCTTTTGCCATGTGGTCCAACGTCCAATAGCAACAAATTGCTGCTGCCCTATCCCTGCAACAAGTATAGGTTTGCAAATAACGATAGTAGGACTTGCCTGCATCGTTGCCTATTAGGACCCTGCCTGAATCTGAGTTGGAGACTGCATTGACAAGCTACTTCAAGAATATACTGAAAGTCTAAATAACAACCCAAGAGGGGGGTGAAATGGGTTTTTAAAAAACTTAACACTTTTTGAGTAAATATGCAGATCTGAAAAACTATCCCTCTTTAACAAATAATAATGTTGATCTAAAAGAGTCTAATGCTATACCAACTATAAGCAATGAATGATAAAACATAAATCTCCACAAATATGAATAAGTACTAAAATGTAAGAGAGATAGAGTTAGAGAGATGACACCGTAGTTTTTAGGTGGTTCGGTCAAACACGTGCCTACGTCCACCCCCAAGGCAATTGACTTCCTTGGGCTTCCTCCACTATTCTCCAAATAGCGAATACACCTTAACTTCCCGGGTGCTAAGGAACCTTTACAAAGCGTTTTGCAAGCTCACGCTTCAACTCTTACAAATCCTCATAACCTAAAGGATTTCTTCTACTCTCACAAATAGGACCAAGTGTTTTCCGAGCTTACACTTTAACTCTCTTACAAATCCTCACAACCTTGACGATTTCTTCTACTCTCACAAGTAGGACCAAGTGTTTTCCTAACACTCAAAGGTTTTACAAATAATGGCTACAAAGAAGGCTCTCTAAGCCGAATGAGCAAATGAAGATCTCAATACATGAGGAATGACTCTCTAAGCCAAATTAGCAAGTATGAAGCTCAATAAAGGCAAGAAGATAAGATTCTTGAAGGAAACCTAATGTTTGGCTGGTGTGAACACAAGCTTCCTTGCTAGGTGTGGTTTTCCCTCTTCTTCAAATGACTTCTCTCTCTAGAAGTTAGGGCAAAGTGAGTTTGCAAGTGGGTTGTCCCTTTTTCAAGAAATCTCTCTCTCTTTGGAGGTTTGATCTTCGAGGATGAGCAAAATAGGAGGGTTTGACAATGAGAGCTTCGTTCTTGAATGATTCAGCAAGTTAAATCTTTGGATTTTGGACTTTCTCTCTCTAGATGTGCAATATTGGTCGAGCTTTATCTTCTCTCTCTCCATCTTCTTCTTTTTATAGCCCTAAGGTCTTCAACGGTCATTAAGGGTCTTCTTGTAATGTTAGAGAGTCGTTGGAGGTCATTTGAGACCATTTGAAGAAGTTTGGAATGAGTTGACGTCGTTTCCAGATTTTCTGCACAATAGCACAATGTGTCGACACATTGATTGTATGTGTTGACACATTGAACTTGGTCCTGAAATGTAAAGTCTCGGGTGTTAGTTTAATGTGTCGACACCATGGTCCAATGTGTTGACACCTTCAACACTTAGTCAAAAAAATCGTTTTGAAGGCCAGAAAATGCAAACTCTCCGGTGTTAGTTCAATGTGTCGACACCATGCTCCAATGTGTCGACACCATGCTCCAATGTGTCGACATCATGCTCCAATGTGTCGACACTTCCAACACTTAGCCAAAAAATCACTTTGAATCCTAGAAAATGCAAACTCTCGGGTAGTAGTGCAATGTGTCGACACCATGGTCCAATGTGTCGACACTTCCAACACTTAGTCTGAAAAATTTGTTCTTTGCCAGCAACACTCCAATTTTAACTTCAAAGCATCTAAACCATTCCAACACTTCTTTAAACACCTACAATATGAAAAATTGATCTTATCAACTTGTGTAATGGTGTTTTAAGTATATTTAAAAATTATTTGAAGAAATAACCTCAATCTTTGAAATATACTTTAGAAATTTTGAATTGTCAAGATAAATTCAAGAATCTTCAAAGCACTTAGAAACATTTTTGTGAGATAACCTCATCCTATGAAATATGATTTAGAAAATAGTGGATTGACAATGTAAAATCTAAAATCTTCAAAACTTAGAAACTTTTGTTATCATCAAAATCAATTATAGATTGTTTGTAAAACAACATTGGGCTAACATATACTGTTGCTGAAAACATTTTTGGCCTCTTTGTATTCTTGGAGGATAATTGGCTGATGAAGCAAGGTCCAACATAACCTACTTATCAAGGAAACTTAATGTCATTGCTTAACAATGATGGTAATATAGATTAAAGATCAGTTGGTCGGAATTGAAGTTGCATTTACTGCTGATGATGGTAGTTTAATACTTGATACTCCACAAGCCAACATCTTCTTGAACCCAAAGTTTGATAGGAATAAATGTCGACTAAAAATCATTGTCCTTTTTGTCTTTTAATTGGTGAAACTTGCATCTTAACGTTGTTTGTCCAGTACAATTTACGCTAGTATTGTTAATACTGGAGATTTCTTTCCTTGGTGCTGACTTTTCCTCCTGGCGGGAGTTTTTCTGCCCCCTCTTTCATTTTATATTGGGGTGGATGGCTCAGACATGACTGACATATTAGATTTCCTCATTAGAGGAAAAAGACCAACAGAGATAATTTTTCAACTCCACTTGCTCAGAAGAGAAAAGGGCTTGTAACTATCCATCCTTTGTTTGAACATACATAATCTTTGAGTGCTAGAGGGTAAAGGTATAAATATAACCTGTTAGAATCTTGTTAAGCAGTTTATCTCTTATTTGCTAACTTAAGCACGTGGAAAGTTTGTCTTCTTCCAAATCGCAAGTGTGTTTGTTTCAATCTTATTGTACAGATTGTACTTCTGTTGGACCTGTCTTGAAATATTACAAGGGCAATGGAGATTCCAGTTTTCTGATTTTATTCATTTTAATCCTTGCAGGATAGCAGAGGCAGATGGCACTTGCCCGATCTGTCGTAGACACATGAAGAAGGTGAGAAAGATTTTTACGGTGTAGGCGACATAGCTTGTTCATCTTTGACAGGCAAGGCAATAACTGAAAGTCGCAGAGGCCTAATTGCCTACACCATTGCTTTGATGCTGATCATTAGCATTCAAAAAGTAAATTGTAGCTCGGGCATCAGGTAGTAATTGAAAGTGGAATGACCATGTCTTATGTTTTTTCCCCGTGGACTTTCCACAATGTGATACAGATTCTTGGTATAGGAATGCCAGAAATAAGCATTATATTCAATGTAATTCGAATGTTTTCATTTTTAATCCAATTCTTACCCGATGATTACACCGGTGACTACTCTATTGAGCCCCTATTCAAGCAACCAACCATGCTACAAATTCATCGTGCTTTCTTTCAATCCCCCCTTCGCCTTTACCGTTCTTTCGTGTCTTATAAATTTCTTGTCCGTTTGCTTAAAGACGAACATTATTGATTGCCTGCAGCTTCTTGAATATAACAAAAAGTTGAACCCAAATTTATAGCATCATCTGTTAGATTGGACTGAATATTTCATTGTATTCAATAAAATGAGGTACATCAGCTTATATACACGAAGTCTCTGTTATAACTAACTAACTAACTGTGTTACTAATAATCTGTTACATCAAGAATAATCGACTCTCTAATAGCCCCCCTCAAGCTGGACTATGGATATTAAGTAGTCCAAGCTTGGTAACAAGAAAAAGAAATTTCTCAAAAACCAAAGGTTTAGTTAATAAGTCAGCAAGCTGATGTTCTGAGGTAACATGCAAAGTTTTGATCAGATGCTGCTGAAGCATTTCTCTAACCAGATGACAGTCTATATCAATGTGTTTTGTCCTTTCATGGAAGACCGGATTGGCTGCTATGTGCAAAGCAGCTTGACTATCACAAAATAACAAGGCTGGCTAAGAATGTGAGATGAGAAGATCATGAAGCAGTGTGCGTAACCATTTCAATTCACAGCATGTCATGGCCATTGACCTATACTCGGCTTCAGCTGAAGACCTACTAACTGTGACTTGTTTCTTGGACTTCCAAGAGATAAGGGAATCACCAAGAAAGATGATGTAACCTGTAACAGACCTGCGGGTGTCAGGACATGCTGCCCAGTCAGCATCACAGAAGGCTTTCAATTGAAGAGTAGATGAGCTGGACAAGAAAATTCCTTGCCCGGGAGAACCTTTCAAATACTTGACAACACGTATGACAGCATCATGATGTGTTTGGCATGGTTGAGACATGAATTGACTTAAGGAATTAACAGCAAAACTGATGTCAGGACGTGTAATGGTTAAGTATAAAAGTCTGCCCACCAATCTCCTATAAACACTCGGGTCCGCAAGTAAGTTGTCATCAGAATTGGTCAATCGAGAATTAGAATCCATTGGAGTTCTGATTGGTTTAGCAGCCAATAAACCAAGGTCTGCAATGATTTCCATGACATACTTCCTTTGGCCAAGAGAAATGCCTTTATCAGATCGGGCAACCTCCAATCCAAGAAAAAACTTAAGAGAACCTAAGTCTTTAAGTTTGAAAACCGAGTCTAACCATGCCTTCAAAGAGCTGACAGCAGTAGAAGAATTACTTGCAAGGATGATATCATCCACATACACCAAGAGAGCAATAAAGTCAGCACCATCAGTTTTGATAAAGAGAGAATAGTCAGCCTTAGATTGAGAGAAACCATAAGCAAGTAAGGTAATAGAGAATTTAGAAAACCACTGTCGGCTGGCCTGCTTCAATCCATAAAGAGATTTCCTAAGTTTACAAACTCTACTATCACTAGGATGAGAATAACCAAGAGGTAACTTCATAAACACCTCTTCCTCCAAATCACCATGTAAGAAAGCATTATTCACATCTAATTGATGTAACTCCCATTTGTTAATGGCTGCTAAGGCAAGAAGGCAGCGAACAGTTGTTAGTTTGGCAACAGGGGAAAAAGTGTCAAAAAAATCAACACCCTCTTGTTGGGTGTATCCCTTTGCAACTAACCGAGCCTTGTGTCTTTCCAAGGTGCCATCTGCCCGAAACTTACATTTATATACTCATTTACATCCAATGGCAACTTTATCAGGAGGCAAATCAGTAAGGTCCCATGTGTGATTAAGTTCTAGAGCTGAAATCTCAGCTTGCATAGCCTCTCTCCAAGCAGCAGATTTAACAGCCTCATGATAGAATCGGGGTTCAATATGACTAGAAAATGGACAAGGTGTAGGCTTTATGAGATGGTGACAATCGATCATAAGAAATGGAAGAAGAAAGAGGATATAAAAAAGAAGAATTATACCCTGTACCCGAAGAAGAAGATGGTGAATTGCTAAGCTGCACTTGGGCCATCTGACAATGAAAATCCTTCAAGTAAGCAGGTTGTTTTCTGAGGCGTGTAGATTTTCGAATAGGTATAGGAACAAGTGGCTGTGAGATGGAAGTATCAGAAGAAGAAGGAGACTGAAGTAAACTAGGAAGTATAGAAGGATCAGTAGAAAGTATGGGGGAAGAATTGGATAGTAAGGAAGAGTCTGTGGAAATTGATTGATGTGGAACCGAGACTGAGATAGGAATATTGAGAGGAGAAAGTGGAATATTGGGATGAAAAGAAAGAGATTCATCAAGTGAAGTGGGAGGATTAGGGAGAACAATATCAGAGAATGGATTGACAATATCAGAGGAAGAAATAGACTTAAAAGGGAAAAGATGTTCATAGAAAACAATATTGCGAGAAAGAACAATTTTGTGTGTAGAAATATCCAATACCTTGTAGCCTTTAGTACCAGATGGATAACCTAAGAAAATACAAGGAATGGACCGAGAATCAAACTTATTGCGAGAAGGAGAGGGAGTAGAAACATAGGCAAGGCAACCGAAATTTCTGAAGTAGGAGTAATCTGGTGGACTGCCAAAAATGAGTTCATAGAGTGACTTATGATGAAGAAGGGGAGTTGGTAATCTATTGATAATGTGAACAGCAGTAAGAATGCAATGGCTCCAAAAATAGATGGGAAGGTTAGCTTGAAAACGAAGGGAATGAGCCACATTAAGAATGTGTTGATGTTTCCTCTCTACTACAGAGTTTTGTTGGGGAGTGTAGGGACAGCTGGTTTGATGAATTATGCCATGAAGATTATAAAATTCAGTCATAGCAAATTCGATTCCATTGTCAGAACGAATGGTTTTGATAGTTTGATTAAACTGAGTCTTAACTAAATGACAAAAAGACTGAAGATATGATCGAGTTTCAGCCTTAGTTTTCATAAGATAGACCCAGGTGCAGCGTGAAAATCATCAACAAGAGATAAGAAGAAACGGAAACCATCATGAGAGGTGATGGGAAAAGGTCCCCAAATGTCACAATGGACAAGTTGAAAAATAGACTGAGTATGTGATGTACTAGGCAAAAAAGGAAGTTTCCTTTGTTTGCTTAAGTGACAGATAGAGCAATGTGAAGGGGGAGAAAAATTATGCTGATATGCAATAGAATTAGGAAGACTAGATTTTATTGATTGTAATCTTGAATCTGATAGGTGTCCTAAACGACAATGCCAAAGAAAATCAGATTTATTTGAACTAAGATTACAAGAAAAAGAGTGAGAAGGTGTTGATGCTGATCTTGACAGGAAATGATAGAGACCTTGATGAAGCTTAGCAATGCCAATCATTCTCCGGTGAGTAATCTCCTGAATATAACAACAATTATGGAGAAAAATCAGATAACAAGAAACATCAGAAGTTAACTTGCTTACTGAGATGAGATTGACAGAAAAATGAGGAATATACAAAACTTTTGTGAGGATAAGATTGTCTGTAATGGAGGTTGTGCCGAGATGTGTGGCAATAACAGTTTGACCATTAGGGAGTTTAACTGGAATATGAACAAAAGTAATGTTGTCTAACAAACTAAAGGTACTGACCATATGATCAGTAACCCCTGTATCAAGGATCCAAGAAGAAGAAAAATGATAAGAGTCGGCAGAAGCTGTGAAAACAGAAGAGGAAAAATGGATACCTGAAAAATTTGATACAAGTGGAGATGATAAAGGAGCTTTCTGGAGTAACATATGTATGATTAACAAAAGGGGAGGGAACAGAGATATTGGCTTGCTGCTGAAGAGACAAAAGCAAGCTTTGACACTGCTCTTGAAGCATTGCTAAGTTGGGAGTCTGACTGAGTTGAGGTGAATCAACAATAGCAAGATGAGCAGAAGTAGCTTTGGTTTTGGTAAACTGAAAACCGAGAGGAAAACCATGTAGCCTGTAGCATTTATCAATAGTATGGCCAAGTTTTCCATAATGTGTACACTGTGGTTTGTGGAATTTCTTGCTACTTACTCAAGTGCCTCGACCATTATCAGATTTCAGAGACATTACAACAGGTTGTGAAGGAACAAAATGGATGCCAAGCTGTTCTTCCTCTTGTATAATAAGAGAGAACACTTTGTTGACATTAGGGAGGGGATCAAAAACCAAAATCTGACCACGGACTCGTGCAAAATGTTCATCCAGACCCATCAGAAATTGAAGAATGAACTCTCGTTCTTGATTCATCAAGATTGACTGAGTAGCCTTACAATCTGAACCACAAATACATGATTCAATCTTGCAATAGGACTGCAAAGCATCCCAGTACACTTTTAGCTTAGTAAAATAGCTACTGACAGACAAATTGTCCTGAGTGAGAGTTGCAAATTGTTTTCGAGTATTGAAAACCCGAGGTCCATTAGATTGAGTAAATCTTTCTTTCAAGTCTTTCCAGAGGTGTTGAGCCGAATCAACATTCATGACAGAACCAGCAACATCCTTAGAAATGGAACTAATCAACCATGCAGTGACCATCATATTGCATTTGAGCCAATCATAATAGAAAGGATGCTCAGGACTTGGTTTAGGAAGAGTACCATCGATAAAACAAATCTTATTTTTGATTGTGAGTTCCATAAGCATGGAGCGACTCCATGTTGAATAATTCTGGGCTCCTAATAGAAGCTGGGACACAAGAATTGCACCAGGATTTTCGGCTGGATGTAAAAACAGAGGATTGGATGGATTATCGATGATAGAAAAAGAGTCAGGTGAGAATGGATGATGAACCGAAGGTAGTGGATGACCGGAAATCTGTGGTAAAGAATGATGAGATACAAGTGAAGATGGAGGATGAACAATTGGAGGTGAGGATAGCAAAGGAGACTCTGGTTCAGACGCCATGAGAGTCTCGTAGGTGAGAAAAGAATTGCAGAAGCTAAAAAATCAAAGAGAAATGCTCCGATACCATGTTAGATTGGACTGAATATTTCATTGTATTCAATAAAATGAGGTACATCAGCTTATATACACGAAGTCTCTGTTATAACTAACTAACTGTGTAACTAATAATCTGTTACAATCTGTTACATCAAGAATAATCGACTCTCTAATATCATCAAAAGGTCAATTACTCTTTCCCACAGCTTCTAAGAAATTGAGCAATTGAAGGAAATAGTACGACGCACCCCCTATTGTTGCGTACTGCAACTTTTCAGTGCCTTCTACTGCTGGAAAATCATCATCTCCTGCACGATTGAATCCCCCAGCCAACCAACCCAAGTTCTTGTATCCTCCGTAATATAGCCTTGTAGTTGCCATCAAAGACTTGAAGTAACCGTAACAAAACCAACGAAAATTTGGTAACTAAAAAGAATTGAGCCAGTGCTTTCTTGGCCGACTGTATATTCAGGTGCATTTCGTTTTCATGATTTAATCCATAAGCAACCTTGATGAACATATATGAAAAACTCACCTTAGACCTTCACCGCAAGCAACAAGGAGCTTAGAATCCTTGTCAGGAGCAGCCTTCTCTACTTCCAGGAGAAAATCTGGATTCAAGGTAGTGAAATATTGGCCAGTCCACAGCCCAATGTAGCCAAAATGCACCCACTTCTTCAGAAGAGTGATGGGACTGGAGTCCTTGTCCTCCACAAAAAGTGGGACGTGCAGTGACCCCGGCACACGTGCTTTCTCTCTCTCCCACCGGGGTCTGATGTCGAGGAGTGTGAAGCCCTCGGAATCCACGGCTGCCGCCGCGTCCTTTGGCACTATGGCCCTGACCGCTCCCGACTGTATGAGCTGTCGCGCGTTGCCGGAGAGTGCCTTGAATTGAAGCGTCGATCTTCTTTGGGTCGTGGGTAGGGGTGGCTTAGGTTGCTTCTCAGGCTTCTTCGGTGAAAGTGGATAAGTGGCTCAATTGGACAGCCATCTCTCTCCGTCTCTCGCTTCTCAGCCTCTCACACAGACAGGCGCGCACACATCCTAAATGAACTTCTTATTGCATTTGCATCAGAACCCCTTTGCTTTTTTTTTTTTAATCTATTTCTAAATATGCCACCCTTTGCTTACTATCTAATTTGGCCCTTAAATGTTTTCCTCACCCGCTGGACCTTTATGCAGCCCAATTTGGTTCCGCTAATGTACAAATACACCCTTGCGTGGACTATGGTCCGGACCTGAAAAAGGTCCGGATCCGAACCGTACGTTGCAGAGGCCAGAGGGAACTGAGGACAAGCTCGTCCTGTGCTCATTGAGTGAAACCGCAATTCAAATCTTTCTTCTCCCTCTAAACCCTACGCAGGCACAATTCATGATCTTATTCCCTAATTAGGGTTTTCTTCTGCAATGGTGGCAATGACGATGGCCACGAACGCGAGGGAAAGGGTCGCAAGTCTAATAAACTCGGCCAAGTCGGCCTCGGATATACCGACGAAGCTTGAATCCTTGCGCCAGTTAAAGCAAGATTTTCTCCAAGATGACCCTGCCTTGCTTGCTGAGTTCCTCTCTCCCCTGCTCGACCTCCAGTCGGATCGGTTCAGTCCGGTTCGCAAGCTTGTCGCCGAGTACGCTCGAACAAAACCCTAGCTACTTTATTCCAGCTACACTTAATTTTGTTCTTCTCATTTTCATTATGAAGTTTCTGTTATCTCTCTCCCTCACTTAAATATTTAGAAATCACCTTTTTGTTTACTGAAAATGAAATTAAATCAGAGAACTAATTACTGAGGAATTGGAGATCACTCATTTGCAGTTTCAGTGGATAATCATTTAAAATAAGCTTACTGACACTAAGAATAAGAACCGCCTACTGTTATGTCACGGCCCTTCGTTTGTGGATGGGAACTTTTCGTATAATTCTAATAGCCTTGGTGGCAACCGAATTGAATCCGCAATGTTAAAGCTTATCCTGTTTTCGATCCTTCAATATGTAGGATGGTCGGTGAAATTGGATTGAAGCATATAGATTTCATACCTGAAATTGTACCTGTGATGATTACTGTCCTGGGCGATGCTACACCAGCTGTTGCACGACAAGCCATCACTAGTGGGATTGATTTGTTTCGTTCAACTCTTGAAAAAGTCGCAATTCAGGTTATTAAATCTGTCATTTGAGAAATTCGATTTCTTTTCTATCTTCTTTGACTTTGTTCTACTTATATTTTATCTGATAATGCTAATTTTCATGCCACTAGTGATATCCATGATTAGTGACAAAATTGGAGAATTAGTTAAACAAATTGCCGAGGATTGTTTGTACCTAATGCTAACCTTCTATCCATTTCATCTGGTTACGTGCTTCTGTACATTTTTTACACTGTTTCAGATCTTGTTATGAAGTCATAAAATTGGAAAGGAATTACATCTGAACTACACTTTGGTAGGTTCTTGGAGATGCTAACTCTTTAGTTCTACCAGCAACCCTTGAGGAGGCCTCTTCGCAACTTCTTTAACTTGCCTTAGTTTCGTAGACTTAAATATGGTGAAAGATAAATGTACAGAATTAAATTCTTCTCCACAATATAAACTTTTTTTTTTGGGATACGTTGTGGAGAACGGTGATTGCTGAAAAATATGGTTGTTCGAGGGGAGGTTGGTGTACGAGGTCTACACGTGACTCTTATGGGGTTAGTTTGTGGAGGTACATTAGTAAAGGGTGGAGCACTTTCAGCAAACATATTCGGTTTAAGGTAGGGAATGGTGTCAATATCCGCTTTTGGCATGATCTGTGGTGTGGGGATAAGCCTTTGAGTCTTGCTTTCCCTCTGGTCTTCTCTTTTTCTCGTTTCAAGGAGGCTATGGTGGCGGATTGTTTGGTGGTTGATGGTGCTCAGGTGGTGTGGAATGTACCCTTCTCTCGAGCGGCTAATGATTGGGAGATGGCGGTTTTTAGTTCCTTCTATGCCTTGTTGTATGGGGGTGTTGTTAGCAGAGGGGAGGATGATGGGATGGTTTGGATGGATAATAAGGATGGGAAGTTTTCTGTGAACTCGATGTATGGCTTGATTAGAGGTGGGCTTGGTGTCTCTTTCCCTTGGAGGGGGGTTTGGAGGTCCTTGTGTCCTCTGAGAGTTTCATTCTTTGTGTGGGAGGCTTCTCTTGGTAGGAGTCTAACTATTGATAATCTTCGCAGAAGGGGTATTATCTTGGCAGATTGGTGTTTCTTATGCCGTAGTGCTGGGGAATCTATTAATCATGTCTTGTTGCATTGTCCTTATGCGAGTGGGCTGTGGTCTCATGTGCTTTGTATTCTGAATCTTCAATGGGTTATGCCAGAGACTGTGGAAGATGTGTTGTGGTGTTGGAAGAGGAGGCTTAAGAACCCTTTCGCTAAAGCTATTTGGCGTTTGATACCCCCTTGTATCTGGTGGTGTCTTTGGCGGGAGCGTAATTCTAGATGTTTTGAGGATTGTTCTCTGTCTTTGGATAGGTTACAGGGCGTTTTGTTGTCCTTGCTTTTTAGTTGGGTGAACTCGATTCTTGGTTCTCCTTTTCTAGATTTTGTTGATTTCCTTAGTTTTCTTGCTTGTTTGGAGTAGCGATGACGGTATAGTCTTTTGTACTGTTTCTACTATTTCTAATGAGATTGGCTTATTCATCAAAAAAAAAAAAATATAAACTTTTTTTTTGGGGGGGGGGGGGGAGGGAGGGGTCTGGACTAATATAAAATTCATAGCAATGGTCATATGTGGTGTGTCTAAAAGCACACAATTTTTCTTCATCAACCTCATTGCTGCTTTTTGCATGTGTTTTTCTTGCTCAGGGTCTACATTCAAGTGACTTGGACAGTTCACTTGAGTCATCCTGGGAATGGATGTTAAACTTCAAGGAACAAGTATACTCAATGGCTTTCCAGGTAAACATTGATCATCTGATAACATAGAACTGTATGTTATGCATGTTCTAATTCATCGTGATGGTGTGGATACTAGCCGGGAATTGGCGGGACGAAGTTGCTGGCGCTGAAGTTCGTTGAAGCTGTTATTCTTCTCTACACACCTGATCCTAATGGTTTGTCGGAGCCCCCTCCTGAAGGTAATAAGATTTTGCTTCGCATTTTAGGCTCTGGGATTTTTTTTTGCTAATATCAAGTTCTGTTTGTTTGAAAGACAAGGGCATGTTATTCAAATTTGTGAATACAGTGCAGCTCGAAAAAATGGTATTGGCTTAAACAACATGCTGATCTACTTTGTAGGGAAGTCTGTGCAATTCAATATTTCTTGGCTTCGTGCGGGTCATCCTGTGCTTAATGTTGGAGATTTGTCAATTGAGGCCACTCGAAGTCTGGGTCTATTGCTTGATCAGCTCAGGTTCCCAACAGTGAAATCTGTTGGGAATTCAGCAATCATTGTGCTTATTAATAGGTAATTTAGCCTTTCCCTGTCTTATGAGTACACAACTTGACTGCAAGAGCTGTGCTATATCAAGATATCAATTACTTGAGACAACTCCTTTGACGGATAACTTGGTATGCCACAACTTTTGCGAGGGACCTCTTGATGCCAAAAGGGGCAAGAATCAGGTGCCTGGTCTCTGTTTAGGCTTATACTTACAACAATAAAAACAAACCTTCAACATGACATTGTAACAAGTCTCTGAAAAATTGTGAGGGACTTGTAAGAATCAAGTTGCTATAGTGTAAGTCTTGCTAAATTTGCACCTGAATCTCCTCCCCTCCTTACTGATACAAAAGAAAAAGGGCAATAAAAGTAAATAGATATTCACTCCATCCTGTTGTGAGTATTTGATTTTTTTTATTTTATTGGGCCGAAGTGCATGTTTGATATCCAAAACATAAAATTTCCATTTTCCCTGAGTACACACCTAACATGCAAGTGTTGTTATAACATATGAGAGGGAATGACATCTAATGATTCTCCTGAAAGAACTATACCATTTTAAGATGATACTAAACTATGGGACAGAGTACTTCTTTTCCGGGGACTTTTTTATTTCTTGGTCTTCCTTAGTTAAGGTCCTCTTTGCATAACTTTGGATAGTAGATTTCGGAAGATCCCATACTCTGATTGCTAGTATCTGCCTTTGCTATTTAGTTCTGGTACTGCTGTTTTACTGTATCTTTCTCTGTATTGATACTTGTTCTTACCAGCTTATCAGCAATCGCAAAACAAAGACCTGCATTTTATGGCCGGATTCTACCACTTTTACTTGGTTTGGATCCCTCAACCACTGTAATCAACGGAGTGCATGTTTCTGCTGCTCATCATGCTTTAAAAAATGCCTTCCTCGCCTGCTTGAAATGTACACACCCTGGTGCTGCACCGGTATTTCTTTTATGCTTGACATATTTTTTATGCTTTTAAGTGCACTACTTTTATGTTCTCTTCCCTGTTCCTCTTTATCTGAGTTTATGACTAACATGACTAGATTGTAGGAATGTATTTTTTAACGAACAAGGTTTAAGGAGAGCACTGATTTTGTTACTAGATTCTGCATAAAGTTGCTTAATGCATCTATTGCTTTAAATGAAAGTTGATGAAATATGGATAGTGGTAACATGGTTTTTGTTTTATTACTGTTGTCTTTTTTTTTTCCCTTGATTGGTTGTTAAATATTCGGATACAGTATGTATTGAGCATTACTTATGTGGCCTGTTATGCGCCTGTCCTATCATGTATGTTCATGGACATAGATTGGTATATACATATAAGTATGTGGAGATACCTAGGCATGTAGTAACTTATGTATCAATGCAGGTATGCAGGTATTCATGTAAATATGTAAGCATGTACTAACTATGCATGAACACATAGGTTGCCGATCATAGGACTTTTTTTTTTTTTGGTTCAATGTTAAAAGGTTTTGTCCAGAAATTTCAGCAAAGAATCACAAAGAACTTAGACCAGTGAGATTTTTTGTACTGTTGTTCCATATGATGCTTTTTTTTGGAGCACAATCAGTCAAGGACTTCTACTTGTATCTGTGTTCCAAATTTTATGCAAGGAAGCCATATCTCAAACTGCATAATCTCCTTTGGTTCAATTATCTCGTTGTTAGTATCTTTTGAATAATCCCTTGCACCAATTCATATGTATGCTTCTTTATGAATACAGTCATCTATGATCCTCAAACTAAACTTTTTATTCCAAAGAATTGGGGTTGGCTAATTGTTTATGTTCCTTGTTTCGCAAATTTACTGTTTGTATGTGGCTTGTTGTTTCGGAGTATTATTGGTAATATTATTGATGTTTTTGTTGGCATTGGATGTTTGGTGCTATGATTTTGCTCCTTACCTCACCTTAATTATCACTTGTCCCTTAGGTGATTGCAGTCTTATTGTTTACTATTGAGCTTATCGTGGGATTCTCATAGGTTTGAGAAATTTCAGTTCGACTTGTATTTTTTTATTTGATATTCAGAACTGATCATTTTTGGTGTCTGCAGTGGCGGGATAGTTTGGTTGGTGCCTTGAGAAAGATGAAAGCTGGAGGTTTTGAGGAACATTTTCTTCCCCAAGTTTGCGACATTAATGGAAGCCTAGATGAAGGAAAAGAAGATTCACCAGTTATTAAGGTTCCTGTTGACTTTTTTCCCATTTATTTCATAGCTGTCTACCAAGAGATTCACATACTCTTCATGTTCCTGAAATGGCCCAAACATTTTACAGGAAGAGAAGCCGACAATTAATGTAGGCGATGCTATGGATAATAATTCGGGAAGAAAAAGATCTGGAGTTCCGGACAGTAGTGATCTGGCTGAAGAAGGAGATGTGCCTGAAAAGCGTGTAAAATCATCGCCTAGTATCTCAGAGGAATCGACTAGGGAGTTGGATAGAAATATCACAGTTCCTAAAGATAATATTCCATCAGTTCGACCAACCTCTTCCAGAGGAGATACTGATTCTGGACCTGTGCAGCAACTTGTTGCTATGTTTGGTGCCTTGGTTGCTCAAGGTGAAAAAGCTGTTGGTTCATTAGAGATTCTTATCTCAAGTATCTCTGCGGACTTGCTAGCTGAGGTAGTGATGGCTAACATGCGTTACCTTCCTCCCATTCATCCCAAATATGAAGGAGATGATGTTTCGCTGCTAAAGATGACTATAGTTGGCAGTGATACTCAAGCTAAATATCCTCCATCATTTATAGCAGATGTTCTGTCTCTTTCTAGTACTTTCCCTCCAATAGCAGCATTGTTAGTTGCTCAGCAGTCTATGTCCGTTGATATAGAGGTATGGTTTTCTCTTTTAGTTCTGATCCCAAGAGCTCCTTCTTTGAGTTCTCCAATAATGTTACAGACTAAGGGTTTCATGCTTTTGTTCTCTGATCTTGTAGTCTTTTTTAATTGCATTGATTCCATTCTGAATTTGAGTTATTTTCTGGTTAGTCTTGCTATTTAAACTTTTCATATTAATGAGATTGCAGAAACCTCATGGTGATGAAGAACGTGTTGTGTCTGTAGCTGATACTGTTCTTGCACGTGCCGGCATGGACCATGGATCTGATGATGCAATTTTGGCCACTGGCTTACCAGCTTCTTCTGATGTTGTTTCTTCTGGAATAGAGAAAGGTTGCTTTCCTTTTCCATCTGATATCCATGACGTGGGGAATCTAGAGAGTGAGATACCGGGCCTGGATTCTTCTGGTCATACTGATGGATTGTCAGAGACACTTGTTGCTTCCTCCTTGGCCTCCACTGATCTGGATGATGCTAGTCAAGAACAAGTCACGAGTTTGGGTCAATCACCACTGAATTTGCTTCCATCAATGTCAACAGACAGGTCTGAGGAGCTTAGCCCAAAAGCAGCTGCTACGGATGTCAGCAGTCTGGTCTCGTCAACGGCAACTTCTGTTGTGTTATCTTGTCATTTTGTCTTGCCCAAGATGTCAGCACCTGTTGTTTACCTCGATGAGGAACAGAAGGATCATATGCAGAAATTGGCCTTTATGCGCATTGTTGAGGCATATATGCACGCAGCAGATGCAGTAGGTGCACAAGTCCGCTTTTCACTGCTTGCGTATTTGGGGTTTGAGGTAAAAGTTGTAGCCTCTGGAAGATGTTTATTATCGTCTATGCTGTTTCTAGCAGAAAGAAGTGTTTATCTATGTATCAATATGTGTGTGTTTGTATAAGACAAGTTTTGTGAGGGAAGTAACTGTATGACATCATATTATGCTTTCAATATACAGTCAACATCTCTTTTATTGGCCGTTAAGTTATCTTTGACTTCATTTTGCAGTTTCCCTTAGAGTTAGACCCCTGGAAATTGTTGCAAAAGCATATAGTGGAAGATTATATGGGTCACAAGGTAAGAAAATTTTCCATGTTCTGTTTGCTTTTTAGCTGGTTTATGTCTTAGGACAGGACACCATGAATTTGGAGCTGAGTGCTTTAGGAAGCTTGCATGCATATATCTATACGTACTCACATGGAACTTTAAAACAACTTTTTGGAGTTGAATAGCAGAAAATGTGACTACTGGACACATGTACTTATGCACATTTTAACCGAGCTACGGATGTAGCTGTTATATGTTGTAGTGCTTTGTTTCAATGAGCTGAAAATCCAATACTGACTGTTACTACTGGATGTCTTCAGGGACATGAGTTGACATTGCATGTCCTCTATAGGTTATACGGCGAGCAAGTAGAGGACCGTGACTTCTTTTCTTCCACAACTGCGGCTTCTGAATATGAACAATTTCTTCTTGTTGTGGTTTGTATTCAGACAGCATAATCAGTTCACTTGCCCTTTTGTAAAACAAACATTCAGCAATTTTTTTCTCTTATAGGCTGAAACACTCAGAGATTCTTTTCCAGCTTCAGACAAATCATTAAGTCGATTGCTTGATGAAGCTCCTGATCTGCCAAAGTCAGTTTTAAAATTATTAGAGGGCATGTGTTCACCTGGAAATTGTGATAAAGCTGAGGAGATACAAAGTGGGGATCGGGTTACCCAAGGTCTCAGTGTTGTCTGGAGATTGATTATGATGAGGCCTCCAATGCGAGATGTCTGCTTAAAAATTGCTTTGCAGGTATTATTTTCTTAATCATGAACTCATCATCATCGGAGCATCTACTTTATGTTATTTCTACCTTTGTTATGTTTGTTGTCGAAAGTTTCACGCTTCTTCTCATACTTGTTAATCATAACTCCAGTCGCACAAATAAAAATAGCAAAGAAGCTTAGTAACATCTGATTGACTTATGGTGGAAATATTGAGGATGGTGATTAACCTATTAGGTGAAATCTCCCAATTTTTTTCTGAAGATTTAATAGCGCCGGATTTGCAAAATGTAAGCAGTTGATTTTTTTCGTCCTCTTCTTCTTATGGCCATGGTTTACACTTCCTGAATAGGAGTAGGTAATCTGACAGCTTGTGAATTCCAATTATTGCACCTGGTAATTCTATAGAGTTATTCCTTTGAACGTGTTCATTCCTTCTGTATTTGCTGGCTCTTCCTTTTTTTTTTTGATAAGCAAGAAATATTATTAGAAAAAGTGAAGATTGTACAAAGGACTATACCGAAATCACTAGTTCTAACAAGCAAGAAAATTAAGAATGTCGAAATTAGCAAAAGGGTCATTTAACAACGCATCAGCCCAACAGAAAAGGGAAAATAACATAAAACCCTGCAGCTTGGCTAAGGACAAAGAACCACTATCAAAACATCTATTGTTCCGCTTCCTCCAAAGGTTCCACCAAATACAAGTTGGAATCAATCTCCAAATAGACTTAGCAAAGGGATTAGTGAACTTCCTCTCCCAACTCCACAGCACATTCACCACTTTCTCAGGCATCACCCAACAATAATTGACAATACTGAGAACATGGTTCCAAAGCCCACGCGCCACCGGACAATGAAGGAGCAAATGGTCAACCGATTCTCCGTCACACCGACAAAGATAACACCAATCAGCGATATACACTCCTCTTCTCCGAAGATTATCAGTTGTAAGGATCCTCCCATGCAAAGCCTCCCACACAAAGAATGAGACCCTCAAAGGACATTTCGACCTCCACACTCCTTTCCAAGGAAAGGAAAAACAACTCCTACTCGCAATACTAGAATAGATTGATCTCACCGAAAAAATCTCATCCTTAGATTCCTTCCAACACAACTTGTCTTCCTCTCCTTTCCTAAGCACCATTCCATATAAAAGGGAGAAGAAAGCAGAAAAATCCTCTAACTCCCAATCATTTGCTGATCTAAATGCTCTGCCTTTTTTTCATTTTGTTCTCAGAAGTACAAGATTATATATGGAAAGGAGCTGAACCTTTTTCCCTTTTCTGTCACTTAATTGACTTTGATCGCTCTTTTACCTGTGACAGAGTGCAGTCCATCACTTGGAGGAAGTGCGTATGAAGGCAATACGTCTGGTATTTATTATATAACTCTCTTTGAAGCAAGAAGTAAGCCTTTTATCATATATCTACCATAAATATCTGGTGTTCTTTTTTCTTCTTCTCGTTTTGCAGGTTGCAAACAAGCTTTTTCCTTTAACATCCATTGCTAAACAAATTGAAGATTTTGCAAAGGAAATGTTGCTCTCTGTAGTTAGTGATGATGCAATGGGCAGAGTAGATACCGAAGGATCAGTCAGTGAATCACAGAAGGTATTAGACTATTAGTTTTTGGTTTTGCTGATGTGGAGTTCTACCTTATCCAATCCAATTATACATTTTGTTTCCCTTTCTTTTTTTCAACTGCATAGCTATGACTTATTTACAAATTTTGTAGGATCCTGATATCGAAAAACCAATGGATGAACATATGTCAGCGAGCACATGTCAAAGTGTGTCCTCCCTTTCAGTCTCTGAGGCCCAGCGGTGCATGTCATTGTATTTTGCCTTGTGTACCAAGGTGTTGCTTCATTTGAATTTTGCTTGTTCTTTACTCCTAGTGTTCAATCATTTTGCATTCACAAATCTTTAACTATATGAATATTTAATTTGTTAATCTAATTGACAGAGGCACTCCCTTTTTCGCCAAGTATTTGCTGTCTATAAGAGAATGTCAAAGATGGTTAAGCAGGTTTGATTAGGAACAAAATTGATTTTTCTTTTTCTTTTTCCAAGTCTTGTCATTCCTGCTATGAGTTTTCCTTCTTATTAGTTGCGTGGTGCAGGCAGTTCATCACCAGATCCCTGTATTAGTCCGTACCATGGGCTCGTCATCTGATCTTCTTGAGATCATTTCAGATCCTCCAAGTGGAAGCAAGAACCTGCTAATGCAGGTTTTGCCACTTAACCATATAACTTCGCTACAACCATGCAAAGATAAATGTGTAACAACTTTTCTTCTTTTTTCCCTTCCTCTTAAGCAGGTTTTGCACACCCTGACAGAGGGGACAATTCCTTCGTCAGAATTATTATTTACCATTAGGAAGTTATATAATTCAAAAGTGAAGGTATTATATTGTTTGCTTGACTGTGGAAAAAGAAGTGAAGCTATAGCTAATGTTTGATCTTTTGGGGTTGATTACAGGATTTAGAGATTGTTCTTCCGATATTACAATTCCTACCAAAGGATGAGGTTCTTTACTTTCACTTTTTCTAGATATAATTGGTGTGATCTGCTCACAGAAGTATTCAAATGACTGCTATTGTCCTTTTTCATGCTGATGGGGATTCTCTCTCTCTCTCTCTCTCTCTCTTAATCAATGAATCCTCTGTCTCTCATCTTCTAGCTCTCGCTAGCATATTTCAGATGTCCTATATTTGCATTTTTTGTTATCTTTCTTATATTTCCGTTCTCATCTTTTTTCGTATATCGATGCTAGAGATTTTGCTTGGAATTTACTTGGTTTTACTGCAAATAATGTTGTTTAGCTTCCTGTGTCAGGTTAAGCTGATTTTCCCCCATGTTGTGAATCTGCCACCAGATAAGTTCCAAGCAGCACTTGCTTGCATACTACAGGTTACTTTTTTTAAACGATGTTGTCCTTTGTAGCATTAGTGCTCTCTGGGTATTGGAAGCGCTGCAGTTCATAATCTCTTAGGCTCGTGTAAGCACACATTATACCATGGCCTACCAATTGCTTTGGTCATTTCTGATGGAAAATTTATTTTATGACCTCAAATTATTTAGCTTATGAAAATTCACTATTCTGATCTGTATTTCCTTTCCTATCCTACATCCAATTGCTTGCATTCCTAAATATCAGGCTTTCTATCCAAATCAATCACTTCATTGTATTTTTTAGGTAACTCATAACCACCAGCAATTATCTCAACCCGTGTACTTTGCTATATATTGATTCTGATCAGTTGGCCGTCTTTTTTTGTCTACAATTATTTGCTATCAGAAAGTAATAGCCTCTGAATTTCTCTTGTACGTTTTTGCACCGCAGCATGCTTTATGATGGTACTTGTTTTTGTTAGCTTAAATTATTCATCCTGATGAAAGAGTAACAATTGCTTAGTGATTTCATCACTGATAGAGGCAGATATATATAGTATGCATGTAAATTCCTGTCCAATCCTTAATTATTGTTTGCTCAGGTAATGTAAGAGGTTTAATCTAAATAAAAAAAATGCAGGGACCATCTAATTCTGGCTCACTGCTTACACCAGCTGAAGTGTTGATTGCTATCCATGGGATTGATCCTGACAGAGATGGGATTCCCCTGAAAAAGGCATGGATTTGTCTCTGTTTTCCCTCACTTGAATCATTTCCAAAGGCATTAGTCCAAAACTGAACGACACTTTTTTGTTCTTTTTGAGCAGGTCACAGATGCATGTAATGCTTGCTTTGAGCAGAGACAAATATTTACTCAACAAGTGCTGGCAAAGGTTTTGAATCAATTGGTATGTACCATCAAGAGCTCTCAACTACTTGAGCATCTAAAGTCCAATGAAACTTAACTGAGCTGACCAAGGTTTCCATCTGCAGGTTGAGCAGATTCCTCTTCCTTTATTGTTCATGCGTACAGTATTACAAGCTGTAGGTGCTTTTCCTGCACTGGTAAGAAATTAATCAGCGTGTTTTTTTTTGTTGGGGGGGGGGGTGTTCAAAGAAGAGCCATATCATTTTTTGTCCCTCACTAGGTGTTTTTCTGCATTGTTTGTGGTAAATTCTCACATTTATGTTTCTGTACTGCATTAATTCATGGGTTTAAATTAAAGAATTCACCGTCTTTTCCAAATTTTCTACCTTTGGTTAACATGTTGATAACTTGTAATATACTGAAAATGATGTAGGTGGATTTTATAATGGAGATCCTATCTCGTCTTGTGAGCAAGGAGGTGACATTTTTTTCCATTAGCTGGTTGCTAGTCATTTAGTAATTTGTTCTTAATTTATCTCCGATTTAATGATGCATTGCAGATTTGGAAATACCCAAAGTTGTGGGTAGGATTCTTGAAGTGTGTGGTCTTGACAAAGCCTCAATCATTCGGCGTGTTGCTTAAGGTGCGGCTGTTCTGATTCTACTTTTGTTTTGGGTAATTCTTCCTTGTAATTTTTTATCATGTTGGACATACTTGCTGCAAAAACTGATTGTGGCAGATCATAGGCTCTTGAAAGTGAATTCCTTGTTCTTTTTTGTGCAGTGCACCATCATGTGAAATTTACCAATTACTTATCGATTCTGTCTGTGTTTTTTCTGTTCGTTGTTATACTACCTGACTCTTGATCGAGAATATAAAAAACAAATGCAAAGTTGGCTGATGTCTTCCTATGCAAGATAGTCCACTGAAAGGTGCTGCGAAGTTAAGACAAGAAAACTACCCCGGAAGTAAAGTTGAAAAATTGCAGAAACCTAAATCTACTGCTTAAGAATTAGGTTTCTTAACAATGACAATTGTATACAAGAGCCTCAAAAATGAAGATAAAAAGTTTTAACAATGACAACAACATGATTAAGCTAACAAAGTGGCCATTCCCTTGAAACTGTATTTCCACCTTCTTCTGTAACCATAATGGCATCTGGTCGGGGTTCAGGAGAGGGAAGTGTTTCCAAACCCAAACTTGTTTCTGGTTTCAGGATAATGTTGTGGGGTTTAGAGAAATCTGTTCTCGTCTGCTTTTGATCATGTTTATTGTCTTTCCAGCTTCCTCCAGCACAGCTAGAAAATGCATTAGCTAGAACTGCAGGACTGAAAGAACATGTGATCGCTCATGCGAGCCAACCAAACATACAATCTTCACTCCCAAGGTTGATTATGCAATTTCATATTCTTGTTTACTTTCAGTTCTTTTGCTCATGATAGCTTTTTGAACTGGGGCCAGGAGGAGGTTGGGGAAAGAGGCCATCCTACTCCTCTTAGCTGCTTCTCTGGTACTCATTACATGACTTGCATCGGATGTATTTGTTTCAGATCTATATCGGTGGTTCTAGGAATTGCACCAGATTCGCAGACTTCAAGTCAGTCACAAATGGGAGTTGCCCTAGAGTCTCAGAATTCTAGTCAGGTGCAAACAAGTCAGGCTGACACTGAGCATACAAGCAACTCGGACAAGGTAGTGGCAGAGAAATCTAAAGAATCATCTGGTGCTAGCTAACCTTGCAAGAAGTTAACTTTCCGCAAATTTCAGAGTCTGAATTTCAAATTTATTTGTTAGTATCCCAGTCAAAATTAGCAGAGCGGGAAGATGAGGAGGATTGAGGTGCCTTGTATGTTGTATTACTAGTCTGATAGCAACCCATAAGCGAGGGTGCCATGTATAGAGGAGTATTACCCTCGGAAAATATTTACAATTTGGAAGACGCTAGTAGCCATAGTGCAAGTGTACTATGGGATGAAATTCTGTAACATTAAATAAAATACGGTTATTATTCTTTTATTCCTCGAACTTTTGTCCTTTTTTTAAATGGGTCAACTGCTGTAGTTGAAAGCTGTAGCTTTGCGGATGAACTCGGTGGTGCAGATTGCAGTCAAGTGCTTGGATTTCTTCTTTGTTTTTCTCACTTGTTTCGTAGCGATCATTGCAGGCAAATTCGAGGTCATCTATAGCCTACTTATTCAGGGTACTCTGACCTGGCTTAGATCCAAGATTTAGGACGTGCATTTTCCAATTGCTGTGTTAGGGTTCTGTACGGAAAATAGTCTGCCTGAAGGCAGAAAGTTGCCTGGCCTCTTGTCTAATGCGTTCTTATCAAGGTAAAGTGGCTCTCTATCGTTAACAAAAAAGGCTCTGCAGATGGAATGTTCCTGACCATGGACTGTGGAATTGTTTTTATTGCTTCACATTTTTCAAGTGGACGCAAAAGAAAAAATCTGTAAAGCGTAATCCCATCTGAATCTTTATAGGCAGTTCTCTTGCACCCTCCGATATATTAGGGGGTATGGAAAAGAACAAAGTTTAAAAGCCCACTCACTATCTGGCTATCACGCACTTGACAAAAGTGAAATACTAAAAAAACGTAGGGGAGCCTAAGTAGATTGTTTAAATTAACAACTCACTAGTGGAGTTATTTACATATGAAAAAGCAATACTGTTACATGGGCACAAGACAACTAAATCCAAACAAATTTGAATTCTTGAAGATTCATTTTGCGACCACAGGATGATACACAATCATGGCTATCCCAAGAGCTTTCTATGGTTGGCAGCTGCCCGGATAATGAGAATATATGAGAACTGATAACATCAGATTGCAAAATTCTTTTACAAATTATCTGTGTTCGGGTGTGCCAGAACTATTACAGCTCACTCACTTGATTTAATTATTCTCAAACTGTAATCTAGAAGCGGGAACTCCTTGCATTTGAAACCACTCAGGCATGTGAAACCGTTCGTAAAGTACAGGCCTCACATCTTTTTGCAGGGAGAGGTGCTTCAGGAGTGGAAGCAGGACCTCCAAAAGCTATGAACGCCACATGGAAGAAACAAAAGATGAAGGAAGGATATGAAGTCAGCACAGATGATGTCATATTCGATTCTTTATTTGAATCAATAAAAAATAAGTACCTGCTCATCACATGGCTGTCCTGCAGAGAATGGAATGCATGGTATCCCATTCAACGGTTGCAGCAAGAAACTAAATGGGTTGTTATCAACAATAACAACTCGACAGAGATCTTTCGATAAGCATGACAGATCCTTCACATGTTCTCGATGTTCCCTGTCAAAAATATGTACGCATAAAACTTCCTAATCAAGATCCAAAGGTTTGTCTCCACCATTAAATGCTGTATATCAGCATATTCAATTCCATGAATATCGAGCTGGCCGTTTGTAATTGAATAAGGCCATTTTTGGCTTGAATTGTATGTTACAAGCTTGGCATTTTGTTTGCCCCGCCATCTATGGTTTTGGAACACCTGCCAAAAATTAGTCTTTTTTCCATGCATCTACAATTATCTACACATACAACATGGAAATAAGCTACGCTACAAGTACTTTCAATCATTAGTACTTCAACTACAGCGTTTTCTACTGCAATATTCACGTTGCATAGTGTACTACTTCAAGATTGTGTCTTTTATACATCATGAGCGTGAGTACAACAGTAAGACTTCAATATCTATGGATCAACCAACTCTAGATTTATTAGCGACCATGAATCCTCAATTTCCACAAACACTGAAAGCTAGCATTATCAGTTCTTATCGATGCAACATCAATTTAAGTACAGCACAATATCTACTTTACAAGCAATTATTTTTTGGGGTTTCGAGCGTCTCAAGTGTCAATTACAAATACATTTTTGTCTTAGTTTTCAAGAAATATGAACACTCGTAACTTTTCTGCAGACACACTTAGCACTACAAACCAAAAGCATAACAGCCAAACTCTGTTTTGAAAACTATCTTTGCTTCCAATAACATCACAAGCCAGTACCTACATAAATCTCCAAAGGTTCAATATTACAAGATGGCACCTAGAACATTTCAAGACCACAACATACTAGCAGGTATATGCTAAAGCTTAAGCCCAAAAGCATGCGAATAACAATTTTCAACTGGATACCACAGTAACCGTTACCATGAATTCATTGCAAGTCCACAAGATCATTATTGCATCACACAATTGCCTACCCACTCCCTGGACAGTCTACTCGTTCAAACAGAGAGGTTTCTAGGATAGATCAATCCCTGCATAGCTGTATTTGCTTGTGTGAACCCTCAGATTGCAAAATGCTCTCCTAGAAACAAATATGTGCAACTCCTATTGAAAAATGTACTTACGTTCTGCTTGTTGAAGGCCGATACAGACGAAGGCTAAACCGGTTCTCCGCATCTATTCTGTCAACAAGTGGTTTAGCATAACCTGTATGGTGCGTAAATAAAATTAAAGAAAAGAAAAAGAAAGGAAAATATTCAAAATGAAGATGGTGACACGATATCAGACCTTCAAGACCAGCTGTGAATAGAACAAGTTCTGCAAATTCACTAATCCGTTCTAGGAACTCTTGCAAACCAGGACGTTCAAACACTGTTATGTAATTGACCTTTTCTTTCCCTTCAAAATCCTTCAACCCAGAAATATGATATCAGGTTCGCAGTTGTGTGAAAAGGAAGGGATAACAGTTTCAGAGGGAAAGAGAGAGAGACACCTTGTCCGAGGACACACATTGCATCTCAAACCACTTCAATCCTGCTTGTATTGCTTGATTACGAACAATGGCAGGCAAGCTAGAAGTTTCATAGGCACATACTAGAGTCTCGTCCAAGTCAAGAACTACCTACAAGTCGAGGTGAATTTGTTCAACACACTACTCCGCCAACACAAGAAACTCATGCTCAAAAATTAAGCGCACACCTTATTTTCACAACACCTCAACAGCCTCAATCCAATTTAGAAGAATTGCAGACCTAAAAATACGGAGCTCATAAACCTCAGCCACTTGCTAAACCAACCCATAAGCACTTATTTTCAAGCATAGATCACAATAACGATCTATTATTCTAGCACATTAAGCCAAATTAGTGTAGACAACAACGCTTATAGATTTAAACGCCAATCGCGATACTATGAGTGGAACGGTCGAATTCCGTGCTTTACAAACAACGAAGATAAAGTCAATGTCTTTCTAAACACACATGTAAAGAATTACGCAGGTAGAATAATAAATCAAAACGAAATAAAATGAAACTCTCTCGCACAAGTTTACTAAAAAAAAGGCAAATATACAATTATAACTTAAAAACGAAAATAAAACTAAATAAATAGCTTATAAAAAATAACGAAGTGGATAGAGCAAAAAATACCGTGAATTTTGCCATGCGGTGATCGTCTTCGGCGTCAGTATTTTCGTCCACACGACCGTCGAGACTAACGTGCGCCGTGGGCGCTGGAGAAGAAGACTCGTGCAAAGAGACTTCGGCGAGGGGCAAGGACTTGAAGGAGGGAGAAGAAGAAGAAGAAGAAGACAGAAGAGGTGGGAGTCTGCTGATGCCGATGTATGACAGAACGAACTGAGCCACGGAGGGCGTTCCCCTCACGATCTGAACGATTATCTGTAGCAAAAACGTCACCCAATCTAGCAGAGCTCGCCACACTTGCAGTGGCCGCCGAACGTACACTTCGGCCTGGCCCATCTCCGCCATAGCCACACAGCGAGCAAGAGAGAGAGAGAGAGACTGTCTGGCTCTGAGGAACTTTTTTTTGTTTTTTTTGTTTTTCAAATTTTAAATATATAATAAAAGTCGATCATATTCATATGTGATGGCTGTTCGGTATGCCTGGAGTGTGAAGTCCGACAACAAGGAAGAGAATAATTTCGTTTTAAATTCCATTTTGGGGAGAGCATTATCTGGTATGCCTTTCAAAGCGTGGATTCGCAGCATGTGATGACCTGGCATCGAATTACTGGTTCTTTCCTCCCTTCATCATTTTCTTCTTGGTTGGACGGCGTTCAATTTGTGACTAAGGCTGTATTTGTGTTTGAAAAATTTTTGATATTGAGTTTTGTATTGTTATTGGGTTTTGTGTTGGTATTGAGTTTAGTAAAAAAGTGAAGAGAGATAAATTTTTATATTTTTTATAATTTTTTATATTTTTTATAAGAGGAAGAAAGATTATATTATAATATTTTATTGTAAGTTGATAAAAAATATTATAATATTTTTAGTGCAAACGAAGAACTAATATACTTAACAACCATATTAATTATAATAATAATAATATTGTTATTGTTTTTTGTATTGTTACGGATGGCCTCATTCAATGGCGGCTTTCCCTTTCACGATCGCAATCAAGAGAGAATTTCATTTAATTTCTATAAAAAAAATTAAATTAATATTTATTTCTATAATAATATGAAATTTAGCTACATAAACATTTATTTGGTTATGTATTTTTTTTTTTTGATTGAATTTAGCTAAAAATTCTATATGAAAATAATTGAAAACTCAATCATTATTATATTAAACTAATTAGATGAGGATCGACAAACCAATAGGAGGCATTGTTAGCAATGGGAGACTTGGGCCGGCAGTAAAAGGTTATTCTAGGCCTATAAACTTTGGGAAGTAAATAGTTTCGGGCCTAAATACAATCCAAGCCCATTTTGCAATTAAATTATTCATAGGCCTAGCCCATTCTCAGCCATTGGTAGGATAACTCACTACTCGGACACAGTTCCTTTGTGGAAGGAAACTGCGGCCAGAAGCGCAGCTGGAAAAGGAAAAGCCGAATAAAACGACGCCGGGCTAAGGAAGAATAAGGAAGTGAGAGGTGCTGCGAAGGAGTCGGAGACAGAAGAAGAAAAAGCAGCAGCAGCAGTAGCAGGAGAAGAAGATTGAAGAAGAAGAAACGCTAGAGTTATGGGCGTGGATTACTACAAGATTCTACAGGTGGACCGGAACGCCAAGGACGATGACCTCAAGAAAGCTTACCGAAAGCTCGCCATGAAGTGGCACCCTGATAAGAATCCTAACAACAAGAAAGACGCCGAAGCCAAATTCAAACAAATCTCAGAGGCCTACGATGTAAACTCCCAAAATCTTTTCTTTGTTATTCTAGGTTATCAGAAAAAAGAAAAGACTGAGCAATGGCGTTTTTATTTATGTGTGAATAGGTTCTTAGCGATCCGCAAAAACGAGCAGTGTATGATCAGTACGGAGAGGAGGGGTTGAGGGGGCAAGTGCCACCGCCAGGTGCGGGTGGGTTTTCGGCTGGGACCGAGGGTGGACCTACGTCGTTCCGGTTCTCCACGAGGAGCCCGGACGATATATTCTCGGAGCTTTTTGGGTTTTCGGGTTTCGGGGGGATGAGCGACTTCGGTAGTGTGTCCCGCGCCGGCGCGTCAGGGTTCCCGAGGGGGATGTTCGGCGAGGATATATTTGCTACTTTTAGAAGTGGGGGCGGGGAAGGCTCCGGAAACGTTCTCAGGAAAGGCGCGGCGATAGAGCGCACACTGCCGTGTAGTTTGGAGGATTTGTACAAAGGGACTACTAAGAAGATGAAGATTTCGAGGGACGTCACCGATTCTAGCGGGTAAGCTTGGGATTCTCTAGTCAACTTCTATAGGTTGCGAATTCAGTTGGCTTTCGCACTGAGAATGATGTTGTTGCATGGTGGTTACATTTCTACCAACAAGAGTGTAGATTTAGTCTTGGGTTGAGATCCTAGATCTATATCTAATCATGCTTTTGCAAGTACATAACTATCTAAATGGAGTAATTGCTCTGCATAGACGAAACGATATTTCACTCTGTAATGGGATTATAGGGTTTGTGTGAACAAGTCTTGTCTATTTTTCCTCTCCGGTAAACCACCTGGCTACAATATTGGGAGGGGAGATATATCGTTATGTGATGGCATTCACACAAACCTAAGTCTAGTTTTCCTCTCCGGTAAACAACCTCGTTACAATATTCGGAGGAGATATATGGTTGTGGGATGGAATATCTCTTTGACTCAATCCACTTGGTGCTTTTTCTGTAATTCCCAACCTGATCTAAACGTCACAGGCTTAAAATGAGAATTGATTATTGATAAAAAAGACAAGTAGGGAGCATAAATTTTTTTTAGGGAAGTGTCGAGTGTGTGGGTATGATGTTTCCGCTATTTAATTCCTTTTAGGTTTCACTGCAACTTGTTATCGTTTTGGTGGATGGCTAATATGAGTTATGTTGAAATATTCGCATGTACGCTAAAAATTTTCCGCCAGGAATTTCTTTTATTTTCTTAAGAGAAATGATTTTATAGAAGTTATACTTCTTTCCAAGTATTGGTGGGTTTGAAGAACTAATAATTATATTCTTTTATTAAGATTTATTTTTGCATGTGTGTGTCTATGACTCTATGTGGTCATTGCCTTGTGGTTTTGTGGCAGCTGAAATTGCAAATGATAGCATAGTTAGAAGTTTGATTGTGTCTATCCTTGGATCAGAAGTCTTTTATTTTCTTAGAGAAATGATTATATAAAAGTTCTACTTCTTTCAAAGTATTGGTGGGTTTGAAGAGCTAATAATTATATTCTTTTATTAAGATTTATTTTTGCATGTGTGTCTATGACTCTATGTGGTCATTGCCTTGTGGTTTTGTGGCAGCTGAAATTGCAAATGATGGCATAGTTAGAAGTTTGATTGTGTCTATCCTTGGATCAGAAGTCATTCTTGCTGGGGTAATTTGGCTACCTTGATTCATGGCAACATGTCTGAGCGAGAGAAAAAGCTTCAAGTATCCACTGAAACTTGACTAAGTCAAATATATAAATCTGATGTTAAAATATTATATTGTGGTGTTTTTGGTGCCAACTTATACTGGTACTGGATCAATATATATTGAAGGATTCCAGCACTTTGCTTGCCTTGAGCTCTGCGCCAACTTTGTTTCTGAAGTCTCTGTATTTTCTAGTTAAAATTAGGCTTGGGTATGCCTAAAGGCTTTTGAAAACTCACTTTAGTTTAAGTGTTTTAACCGAAAGTTTGGTAGATTGCAAATATAACTGCCAGTGTCAAGCCTATGTACGTATAAGAGAGGTTTATGTATGTTCACGTGTGTTATATTTATGTATGAACGTGGAGGTTCTGCTACTGCAAAGCGTCAGAATTTTGACCGTAAAATTAGTAAGATGATAATTTCTTTTTGTTTTGATAAGTTAGTAAGATGATAATTTCATTAGGATTCAGGGTATTATGGTTTTATTCCAATTGTGGTGGACGGGCAAAAGATGTGTCTGGTTAGATACATGTACTGGCAGTCAGGAGGGGTATACGGTGTCGTTGCCTGCATGTTAAATAGTTCCTTTATGTGCAGCAGGCTCAAAGATTCATGGTTAGATATACAAGTGAATTGTGATGATGATACACGTGTTCTACTACCAGGTGCTGTTTTATGTTTCCTACATGGAAAGCCTTACTTGAAATCTTGTTTAAGTTGCTGATCCAATGGAAAGCCCTTTTCTGTGTCTGAAGGAAGACGCTGCCCATTTGAAATTTTATAAGACATTATCAAAGGCACTTTCAGCACGATAATCTCTCGAAAACTATCGTCACTTAAGAAACTTGATGGGGTTAGGCAAGAGTTCACTTATAATGGTGCTTTTGGGAGTACAGGCTTCGTCAACCATGATTTTCGACTCTGTTGGGTCAGCTGAGTGAGAGAATGGAGTGTATGTGACTTTGTATGAATTAAGGAACTATAGGATGTCAAATCTACATTTGCAGAAGTATGAAATGTTCTCCTTTTTATTTTTTATTTTTTTAAAGAATCACTTTCATTCCTTTATTGCGTTGGTTATTGAGATAAATCTCCTTTCTTTCTTGTAATGGTGGTCTTCTGATGTCCTAGATCTATTGACCTATAGGATTACAGAAAAAAATACCATGATTGACTATTAAAATTAAAATGGGTAGTCGGGGGGTTCTTATGTATTTGACTTTTGTTTAAATGCTTTTGTTGCAGGAGATCCACCACTGTGGAGGAAATTCTTACAATTGAGATCAAGCCGGGTTGGAAAAAAGGGACAAAAATCACCTTCCCAGAGAAGGGAAATGAACAGCGAGGTGTCATACCATCAGATCTAATCTTTATTATTGACGAGAAGCCTCATAGTTTGTTCAAGAGGGATGGCAATGATCTACTTGTCACCCAGAAGATATCTCTTGTGGACGCTTTGACTGGTTATACAGCACAGCTAACGACTCTTGATGGACGGAATCTAACAGTTTCCATCAACTCGGTCATCAGTCCCAATTATGAAGAAGTTGTTAAGGGAGAGGGAATGCCAATCCCCAAGGAACCCTCCAAAAAAGGTAACTTGAGAATCAAGTTCAACATCAAGTTCCCTTCCAGGCTTACTTCAGAACAGAAAACTGGTATCAAGCGGTTATTGACGTCTTGATAAAAGCTAGTGGTAGTTCTCCCTGCCATCTGCCAAGCTTCTATGGACTTGCATTTGTTTCCTCTGCTGGTTTTCATGATGGAAAGAAAATTCAAGCTTTACTGAACTGAGGATTCCATCAAAACAGTTGCGTAGTTTACTATTGTTTGCCTGTCTTTTTGTTTTTCCACCAATAGTGCGAGTGATAATGAACTGAGTTCAGATGAAAGCTCGTCTTCCTAGACCACAGAGCGGATGAATAGAGAGTGGAAATTTGTGGACTTGAGCTTTCTTTTGCCAACGTTCTCCGTTATTTTCTGCCTTCGTTGTCCTCTTAATTGGCTTTGTCAACGCTGTTCACCACGCACGTCTTGTGAAGAATGAAAGTGATTGAATTACTTCTAAATGTAAGCTTGGCACATGTTCATGTTAGTGCAAAATTCTTTATCACTACTTGTTCAGGTGTTAATGAAGAATTTTAAAACTACTTCTTTGTTCATGCTGGCAGAAATCCAAGCATGGATAGTTACTTCTGGGTATCGTATACCGATTGGGGTTTAATGTATTCTTCAGTTATGGAATGTGAATTGCTCTATGGGTACTTCATATTTGTGACACTGTACCCGAATAACATGGTTATTTATGTCTATTTATTATTTTTAATGTTTAATTTTCGTAATTTTTAATTTTTTTGGTATTAAAGATGTGTTAATTAAATATTTTTTATTTTAAAATGTAAGAGATAAAGACTTAAATTTTTTTTTTTAAGGTTAAGAGATAAAGAGTTGTAGAGATACAATCCTGTGCTAATTGATTTAAACTTTAAGGATATGTTTGGTTTTAGTAAAAATTGTAGGATTTTAGAGAAGTGAATGTTTATGTTGAATAGTGTTTTATTAGTGTTTGTGTAAAGTGGATAGAAACTTTTGTCGCCCTTAATTTTAACTTTTACTAGCTTTAAAAGAATTTTTTTTTAGTCTCTTGCGAAAAGTAGCAAATTTACAGTTTTTCAGAACCAAGAACTTGCTTATTCTCTGCAGTCTGGTCTGGAAAAGTGAAACACGGGACACTGGCATACTAAAATTTGAAGAATGTCCTAAATTATATATGTAACATCCCCACCCCGAATAGGATTTGAAAAGTCTATGATATTTTATACATAATTATAAAAAATTGTAAAAATATATTTTTTACCCACATATTAGTTTTACATTTTACAATCTAAACTATTACGTCTAGTAGATTGCATCTACAAGCTACTCATTTCTAACACATTGTACCTCAATTATGGATTAGATTTAAGGGTATAATCATCATTTATTTAAAAAAAAGTCATAGATGGTGCAATGTGTTAAAGATTAGTAGTTCATGAGTGCAATGTCTCAAACGTGGTAGTTGAGGTGCAAAGTATAAAATCTATGATTTGTGAGGGAAAAATGTATTTTTTCCTAACAAAAATTACAAGAAAACGTTAATGAGTATGTAATCTTCAACCACCTTACAAGCTTTGCCCGATACAGATAATTAAGAGTTAATCACTGGTCTGATCAATCTCTTCGAAATTTACTGTAACATTGAACTCAACTCTTGTAAATACTGAACCAAAATCCATCCGAATCAAGTATACTTGAATGATGCTCAAATTTCCCTCTCAAAGTCCTCCACAAATTGTACAAGAAAAGGCTGGTATTCCTTCAAATGCGTAGCGAACAGAACTGTCGTAGCAATCCATGAAAGTGGAGAGCAAAATCTATCAACATCCAACGATAATTTATGAATTCGGTTCCACTTTGATCTCGGTAATCCTCGGGCCCTCTTCTCAACTTGTTTGGAAGAACTATTCTGAAGGCACTTCTCCTTCTCCTCATTGAGTATTGAACAAAAAAATGTTTCCGATATGGTAGATTAATGTGAATATAAAGAAAATAACTCACCCTTCAAGTCGTAGATGTGCGTTTTGAGAGGGTGGGTTAGGCGCATATTTAGAGTTTCAAATCATAATTTGTTTAAAAAAAAGACTCGCGACTTAAATAGGAGGTTGGTCAGTAGATTAATAAGTTCTTACAAAATTTGCTATGACTTTGAATCTAACTATCTTCTCATCTAATTATCTATTTCTATTATAATAAATATAAAAACATTCTTTTTTATTACCTCACAAACCAAAATTTTTACCACTTAATTCATTAAGTTAAAATTTTAATTTGCAAATATCACCTTAATCTATGTAACTCGAGTGGAGTTAATTTTCATGTGAGTAGATTCTAATTTTTTCTTTAATTATCATCCTTATTTTTAATTTATTAATAAAAAATTTATTACTTCCACCGGAGATACAAATGAAGTATAACAAATAAAAATAATAAAAAAGTAAGTAGATTTTAGGAGCAGCCCAAAAAAAGAAGTAGATTGTAAGAACAGCATCACAACTAGGGTCAGGATCGAATTACATAAATTTGTTCGCACATGTGCGAATACAATGGAGAAAACAGAAAAATACAATTGAATCACTCCCCTATTTACTATCTACACTCTCAAAGTCCTCTATGGGGCTATGTGCCTTAGGGCTGCACAATGCCACCGAAAAATTTCGGTGACACCGACACCGGTATCAGGTTCTCGGTACCTAGCCTAACCGGTGCCGGTGTAGGTTTAGTTTTTTGAAAAAACCGGCGGTTCCCGGTTAAACCAGGATAAACCGGGATTTTTTTTTTAGTTTTTTTTTTAGTTTAGTTTCTACACAATAGTTTAAACTTTAATTTCACCTCAAGACGTAATATTCTAGAAGCATGACAAGGTCTACTCAATAGTTTAGTTTCACCTAAATATTTGAGATTTGTTGTTGGTTTTGTCTAATCAAATACTTACGTTCAAGTTACCAAGAAGCTTGCTAGATGAATGAACTAGTTATTTAGAATTTTGGTAGAAAAAATTACAAATTTATTGTATTTAGAAGGGTATATATGAAGGCATTGAAATCATAATTAAAGAGTTTAATGTCAAACTTTGGTAAGTACATCGCATAATATAAGTCAAGAGGTCGAGATTCTACCACGAAAAATTGATAAATCACTGTATGAGTTTAAGAGTTTTTATGAAATTTTAACTAATTGTCTAAATTTATAATTTATAAAATTGAAAAATCACTATTAAATTTATATCATGCTTGCAAAATGAGTCACTCAATTATATTTTAATTCAAATTTCTAATACATTTTAGTTCAAAAATTCAGACAGAGTCATCACGTTTGACCAGTGTTTGACAAACACTCAGTTAAAATTTCAGACAAAACACATAAGCGCTCGACGAGCGTTTGACAAGCGCTCAAGCGCCTTCAAAAATTGCTTAATTTTTGGATTTTCCTAGTGAAACCAAGGGAAACCCTACTAAGTTTTGAACATGTTTTAAAATTGTTATTGATTTGTTAATTAGAGGGAAAACACATATTCTCCCCTCTAAGTGTTGTTAGAGTCTAAACTGGATTTTTCAAAAAATAATAGTGTCTACTTACAGTGACGTCTCTATTACTTTGGACTTTTCTCATCTTATCTTTTAAGATGATCTTTAATTTTATTGATTTTGGAATTTGAATTTCATTAGTTTAGATTTTATTGACATGTGATTAATGAGCCAAAAGAAAAAAGAAAAAATACATTGGGGCAAGTGCGTAAAATGCTAAAAAAATGGCTCAATATGAATGTAGGATAACCGGAAACTGCCATCGTTAAACCGCCACCGCTAAAGGCCGGTTTTTGCCCTTAATGGTGTAGGTGTAAGTGATAATTTTTTCAAAACCGACCTACCCGGTGTAGGTGCTGATTTTGGCCAAAACCGACACCTACACCGTAGTTGTGCAGCCCTAATGTGCCTTGTGTTCCCGTTCGAAGGATATGAGAAATTGACATTTTAGTCCTTAGGTTTTGGGCACTTTTTCATTTTAGTCCTTCAGTTTCAACTTTCAAATTTTTAGTCCTTGAGTTTTCTTGTTTTGACGAAATGATCATTCCATCAGTTTGCCGTCCATATGCTTAACGGCACATGTAGCGGTCGACCGAGTATATGTGTAAAAAGTGAGCGGTCGACCTCTACATGAAGCGGTCGACCGGGTCAAAATTGCTGACGTGTCATAGAGCTCCGTTAAGTATATGGACGACAGACTGACGGAATGACCATTTTGTCAAACAATGAAAACTCAAGGACTAAAAATTTGAAAGTTGAAATTGAAGGACTAAAATGAAAAAGTGCCCAAAAACTAGGGATTAAAAAGTGAATTTTCCGAACGATACGAAAGAGGAGTGCAAAATTGCAAATAGCAATTAGGGGACAGAGTCAGTTACACACTTCCCCTTTCTCTCTCTCGCTTACTTACCCCGTTTACAAATTACATGCATCTGTGACAGTCTCTAACGCTCTCTCCTCGATCCGTTCTCAATGGTCTCGCCGTACCCTCTCTGCAATTCTAATTCTTCCAGCCCGAGAACCGTTGAGGAGATCTTCAAAGATTACAGTGGCAGAAGATCTGGCCTCGTTCGTGCTTTGACTCACGGTACTCTCTCTCTCTTCCTCTGTCTCTATCCTCCTCTCTCTCTCTCTCCGTATATCTGACTGTTGCGTTTCATTCTTTTTTTTTTGGGGGTTTGGCGCAGATGTTGACGACTTCTATGGATTCTGCGATCCAGGTATTCTGTGAAGCCCGTTCTACTTTATTTGAAAGTTTTTGCTTTCCGGTTTCGATTTTGCTCCGAATTCTGTAGCTCTCGTCGTTTGTGTAAGATCTCTGTTTGGTTTCCGAGAAACCGAGGGAAAGAAAAGGAGGGCAATCTTGTACCTTTATTCGCATTTTCTGCTTTTTGGTCTCTTTAAACTCTGCGAGGATTATGTTCATTTCATGCTATGGCATGAGAAGCATGACATGGGAATTGGAGTTTACAATTAGTCTCCTTTTTATGTTGCTTTATTTGCTGTTACAGTTTGAACCTCCATAGATCTCTGTTCTATGTGAGACGCTTTCGTTGTAGAAGTAAGCAATGTGATGCGTAGAATTCGAATTTCAAATCGGTGCATCAAAAGCTTTTGCCAAACAACTGCATAAATCTTAGTTGATTTTGTTGTTTTATTCTTAATCCAAGCAGGGTTTTAAATTTTGTTTGTTTTTGTATATATTATTTCATATACCGCCTCTTCTTTTTATTTCTTTTAGATAAGGAGAACTTGTGTTTGTATGGATATCCAAATGAAACCTGGGAAGTAACTTTGCCAGCGGAGGAAGTTCCGCCGGAGCTTCCTGAGCCAGCACTTGGGATCAATTTTGCAAGAGATGGCATGAACAGGAAAGACTGGCTTTCATTGGTTTCTGTGCACATTGATTCGTGGTTGCTTTCTGTGGCTTTCTATCTTGGATTCCGTCTTAACCGCAATGAGAGGTAAAATACTTACTTTGTTTCTGCTGCATGAATATTCTTGATCGTGGATGTTAATTTGAGATAAAAATGATTGATGTGTATGTTACTGAGATTGTGGGATGCCTTTGAAATTTATTTCCCCCTTGTATCTCATTCTTATTTATCCTGAAAACCCACATTCATCGAATGAGGTCAGCCATCATGATGAAACAGTTGAAAGGTAATGCATTTCACAGATGAAGTTCATTGATTTACAATATAAGTTAAGGTGATGACTTATCATCGTAGGGAGCTCCCTTGTACTCGATGGATACAAAACTTCAATGATGTGTCTACTAAATAGAGCCATCTGACTTCCCTCGAATGTCCAAGTACCGAGTTGCATTTTCTTACATGTGAACTTAATAACAGTGTTTGTTTGTCTAATGTTGATCTGCTCACTTCTGTTTTGTAAATCGTAATTAAATATCCTTTCCTGAATGGGGTCTTTTGGCCTCATGGTACCAATCAGTCGGTTTACTAGTGGCATTATCGGTATATGTTGCTTTATTCTTTGCCCTAGTGAACCTATTATATTTTCAGTGTAATCTTGGTTATCTCCTTTTTTTGTTCATATTAATATGAAACCTCTTTCTTTCTCCATATCCCTCATATGATGCGATTTAATGCTTTACATGGTTTAATCTTATACCAAAGGGACACATTATGATTCATGATCATGGTGAGTGTATTTTGGAAGAATTTTGATACTAGAAAAAAGGAAGAAAACTATGCTATGATGTGATGACATATCACTAGCTGATTTATTTAAAGGTGTAAGGAGATATTTCCTCCATTAGTAGTTTGGAGGTTGCATTAATCTTTTTAAATGGAAGGGAAAGGATAATAATGGTACTGACTTTCAGTTTTGCTTTAAGTTATCACTAATAAATCGATGCTGAATTATTTCATAATCCGAGATATTTATTATGTAATATTGATATCATAGGCTACTTATCAAAAAAAAATTGATGTCGTAGGCCTTTCGAAGTAGTTATGGCTGATAGCTAATTGCTTGTAGCACATGATTATGATTTTATTCACATGCTATGACAACCAATTCTAGGAACTCTTTGTTCAGTGGCTAAATGTTTCTTATATCAAACAGCTGGTATTGGGAACAGAATGATGGTGCACTGTCCAAGGCCATACCTGTTGCTAGTCAGAGCCAACTCATCTTGTGAGATTGGTTGCTTTGGGTCAGAGATTTCCCTTGAGTGGCATGAAGGCATATAGTTTATGATAATTGAGAAATTGGAAGTAGACTTAACTGTACGACTTATTGATCGTATCCAATGCAGAGAAATTCTGAGTCATCTTTCTCTCACAACCTTCTATTAGAAATTTTTTCTTAGTTAACTGTCCCTTTTTTAACTCTCCACTTTTCTTTTTTTAGGCTTTATTGTTCACCGTTGTTTTGACATAGAAGTTTTTGGTGTATTGAAATTCACATGCTATTTTTCTTTAGTATGAGGTCTGTTTAGCATAGGGTGCTCAAAGGATGGCTTCATTCATTGGTAATCAACTTGATGTTACTTGACAGGAAGCGTCTATTTAGCATGATCAATGATCTGCCCACAGTTTTTGAAGTTGTGACTGAGAGGAAGCCTTTGAAAGACAAGCCCACCATGGACAGCGGAAGCAGATCTTGGGGCAGCACAAAGGTTAGAACCATGAAATTCATTTCCATAATTTCTTCAATCTTGTGTTTCATCAAGTTTCCCATACCAAGTTAGGGTCTATTGCGTCTGTTCATCTGACATTCTGAAAGTGAAAATGAAAAACAAATTCAGAAAACCAACTAGTTGACCCTATATGATTATGGGTATTTGAGAATGGCAGTGTGCTTTTGTCAAAATTGTACGCATATATTGCATACTACAAGATGATTATGGCTCCCAAAACCACCAAAATTTCCAGAAATCGACTTCCTGCAAGAAGAAATTTTGTTTCATTGTACTAGAATGCTCGTATCTGTGATCTTTTTTTTCTTGGTGCTCATATCTGTGATCACTAGTACGTTTTCTCATTTGTAGAGATCAAGTGATGGACAAGTTAAGAGCAACCCTAAGCTTGCTGATAAAACTCATGAGAGTTATGAGGAGGAAGAAGATGAACACAGCGAAACCCTTTGTGGGAGCTGTGGTGGAAATTACAGTGCAGACGAATTTTGGATTGGCTGTGATGTCTGTGAGAAGTGGTTCCATGGAAAGTGTGTGAAGATAACGCCTGCAAAGGCAGAGAGCATCAAGCAATACAAATGCCCATCTTGTATGAAGAGGGGCAGGCAGTAGTGGTCAGTATCAAGCCAAATTGTTGGATCAATGGCACCGTTGTTGTGACTGACAAAATAGTATAGAAGAAATTACCTTTTAAAGCATGTAATGCGGTTGCGGTGTTGTTTATCCATAAGAGATCCTTTAGAGCGGGTTTAAGTTAGCCTTCACCCATGGTAAACCAACTTATATAATTTAAGAATCTGTTGATTGATGAAGCTCTCATGGATTTTATGTATCTTGATTATGTGAGGTATACATTTTTCTTTATCAGCTAGGCTTGAGAAGGTGAATTGCTTTGCAAGCATGTAACGGAATATGTGATTTGGATTCTTGCATCCACTTGTGTTCAATTCCTCCAACTATTTTCGGTATCATTATGGCACTTTGCTTACATAGCAGAACAGTGTTTCCCTTACCATATTTGCCGTTGAATGTGACCTTTTGGGACTGGAATTGGCTTAAACCGGGCTGGAGACTAACTGCTGCTAGAAAGGATGCAACGCCTAAAGGTTGGATTCTTTAAAACATGGGTTGACACTGATGATCACTTTAGTAATGTGCAAAGATTGGCGTCTTTATTGGGTTGTAGGGTGACTTCTTTGCCTATGATTTATCTGGGGCTTCCTTTGGGAGCTCGGTATAAAAGTGTGCAGATTTGGAATGGTATTGTGGAACGAATGGAAAGGAGGTTGGCGGGATGAAAGCGTATGTATTTATCCAAAGGTGGTCGGATTACTTTGATAAAGTCTACTTTATTGAGTCTTCCTACATATTATTTGTCTCTTTTCCCTCTTCCTAGCGTAGTAGCTTTAAGGCTTGAAAAACTGCAACGTGATTTTTTGTGGGGAACCGAAGAAGGACATCATAAGTATCATTTACTTAATTGGGAGAAGATATGTTCTCCTATTCAATATGGTGGTTTGGGACTTCGGAGGTTATCTATGTTTAACATTGCTTTGTTGGGTAAATGGTTGTGGTGTTTTGGGCAGGAGAGAGATAGAATGTGGAGAAGTGTTATAGCATATAAGTATGGTGTGTAGGAGGGTGGATGGTGTTCTTTGACACTGAGGGGGCCTTTTGTGGTGTCTCTTTGGAAACATATTATGAAAGTTTGACATTCTTTTTCTGCTAATATTCAATATGTGGTGGGTAATGGTCAGCGGCTAAGTTTTTGGTATGATAGGTGGTGTGATGGCAGAATTTTGAGTAGTGATTTTCCGACAGTATTCTCTTTGGCTTCTTGTAAGGATATGATGGTGGCGGAATGCATGGCGGGTGGATCTACTTCTCTAGTTTGGAATATTCAGTTTGTGAGATCAGCTAATGATTGGGAACTTGAGGAGTTTGCTGCCTTTTTTTCTCTCCTTTATGAGCAGCGGGTATATCCAAGTAGAGAGGATGAGATGGTGTGGTTGGGTGCTAAGCGTGGTATTTTTTCGGTTAAATCATTCTATGATTATCTCTCTGCTGCAGTGATTTCTGAGACTTTCCCATGGCGTGGGATTTGGAAGGCTAAGGTTCCTATGCGTGTGTCTTTCTTCGTTTGGGAAGCTACTCATGGGAAAATTTTGACAATTGATAATTTGAGGAGAAGGGGTGTGTGTATTACTGAGTGGTGTTATATGTGTACGGGTGATGGGAAATCTGTAAATCATTTATTATTGCATTGTCCGGTTGCTAGGGATCTCTGGATGTTTGTTCTTGGTACGTTGAGTGTTCATTGGATTATGCCGGAGAGGGTGGAGGATGTTCTATTTGGTTGGGATAGGAAATTTGTGGATTCGTCAGCTACTACAATTTGGAGAATGATTCCGGCATCAATTTGGTGGTGTATTTGGAGGGAGAGGAATAGGAGGTGTTTTGAGGACTCCTCTTGGTCAATTAGGCTTTTGCAGGGTGATGTTTTTTATTCTTTGTTTCTGTGGTCTAATGCTTTGTTGGGGGTCGCTTTTGGATTCTTAGATTTTCTTAGCTTTTTTATTTGTATACTCTGAGTGATGTTGGTACAATCTTTGTACTAATCTCTCATTTTTCTTCTTCTTTTATTTATTAATAAAATTGTTCTTATTCATAAAAAAAAAATTTCCTAGCCAAAGGTGCTGTACCAATGCAGACAGCTCTCACTTACCTAGGAACAGATCGGATCGGATCCGCGGCCCCAAGGTACAAGGTTCAGTGTAACAGAGATGAGGTGGGGTTAGCAAGTCGCCTGATTGACATTCTTCTTCCTCCCAAGCACCAAGCTCCCTACGCCTGTGACTTGGGTGGTCTTGCAGGCAAGGAAAGTACTTTTCCTTAGAACTTGAGGTCCTAATCTTCGATTCGCTCGCCACGTGACTTATAGGACAGGACAAAGTAAGTTGAATTTGAATGGCTTCGAATGCCTGTATTGGGTGAATTACGACAACTAAAAGACACTTGATGGCATCTAAACCTTCGAATCAAACTTAGTGCCTGCCAACAGCGACATGATATACTTTTTGTTCAAACTTCTTTCCCATCTACAACTCTTTTTGTCTTAATTCCTCTCTATCGATTTGGCCCTCCTCTTTAACAGATGCTGACATAGAGCTCCGAAGAGGCTTAAGTGTTGGGCTTGGATTGGTGGACGCTCCCCTCCTTCGCCTTCGCCTTCGCCTTCGGCTTCCTCCTCCCGGTGAGGAATTCGCTCTGGATCGCTTATTATATTAAGCTCAAAGTTATCTATTTTATCTAGCGAAGCTTCTTATGTCTAGAACTCCGTTACAAGTAATAATTAAATAATCCAAGAGTTAGATCAGGAATTTAATTATAGGGAGACACAAAAATCCTTATTACGATGAATGGTTTGGGGGTTTCAATGATCTCTACCTTATTAGAAGCCTCTAGTATAATAAACGTTTGGCTTAACACGCTTCATTATAATCTCGTAAATCATTGAAATTTTCAATTGGCTGGTTGTTTATCAAAGTGCAATAACTTCGGTAAGATTAACAAGGAGCACAGGAAAAAAAGGATGTGCGCGTTGATTCTTTATGATTAAGCTACCAGAAAGCTTACCTAAGAACTTTCTTCAACTGGTTGGCAGAGATTTCATATGAAACAAAACTTCCAAGTGAATTTGCCTATTCCACCAGCCTCCTATACTGCCTATTGCCTTGCTTTCCCATAAGCCTCATACATTAGTGGACAGTTGACTGTCCTGAAAGCACTTTACGTGAAGCCGCAGTACTTTTTGTTTTTATTTTTCTAAACAATCTTGAATTTAATTTCACAGGCGAGTTATACGAACGGATTTCAAGGCCCGATTACAAATCTCATGGAACATATCATTTCAGAGCCCAAAGGACCATGCACCAATTGACCTTAAAGGTCTACTTCCTAATGGCGCCATTAAAGGTCTCATACAAACGGGCAAAAATGCCCATAGTTCTTAGATGGGTCAAAGACCCATGTACGATTTTAAACTCACCATGTGTGGAGGTTTTAGTCAATGGAAGAGGGAGTGGTCAAGCACATCCCTCACACTTCCCCAAAGGTGCGTCCACAACAGCACGAGCAAAAGAGGGTCGCACCAAGGTGGTCCAGTACAAACCATGGCGGTGGACCACATAGGATGGTTGAACATCATCAAAGTCGGGGTAGTGCACGTCCGTCGGTGGTCGTCGAAAAGAAGGTGGTCACCGCTAGTTTCATCCCACAACAAACCCTTGAAATGAAAAAAAAATATACAGAAACACAAGCTAAGTAGATCTCTGACCGGAGGGTGACCGACCAAGGGGTGACTGGAAACCAGCCTTACAGAGTGTGGCGGTGAAAGGCCACCAAAACAGCCCAAAAAGTGAGGAAAAGGGGCTGGCACCGTGAACCCGCTGTACTTGATGAGTGATGAATCCTTCGATGGCCTCGCTCTACCCTGCCTATACCTACACGACGTGCTGCTTTATTTTGGTGGGAGAATTGGGCCAAGTTTAAAGTGATTTCGGCTCAGGCCTGTTCTGCAACTTCTTGTGGGTGTAGTAACACTTACTGTGGCCCAAACCCCCGAAACGAAATATGTGTCATTCATAACCTCCAGCCCGCTGACCTCTGTTTTCTTTAGCTTTTCTGATTTATTTATTTCGGATAGTTTTTGTCTTTAGCCAAGACTAACTGAAGATGAATATCGAATACATTATTTAAAAACACTTAACCCTTAACCCCCCCCCCCCCCCCCAAAAAAAAATATCGAATACATTCAAATATTGTTATGTCCAAGTCTTTTTCGTAGCATTAATACTCGTAGCTCGCTCTAATTAACTCTATGGATGGACCGCCATAAGAGCATTAAAGGAATTTGTGGACAACCAATCCACTCCCAGTGGTGGCCCAATCGACTCTATTCAAGATAAGGATTGCTGGTAGCTCATCGTAACTCTCACTGTGGAGGGACCGGACCACCTTTTAAATTGACTAGCACCAAGTCCTCTTACAGGCCCCAATTACAACAATTTGTTTCTGCGTGTCGCCACGGAGGGACGGAAATATTTAAAAAGTGAAAAAAAACTTGCGTCTCCGATTGGGCAATAGAGTTGAGTTGTTATGTAGTCACACGTACGTACGTACGACAAAAGGTGATTTTATTGGATTTGACTCTGCTTTCGTACGTTCAAACTGCTTATTGAAAACGTGGAGTTCCTGAATCCCCACGTGAAAGAAAATCAAATATATTTTGCCGAAAGCAGCGTGCTTTGAAAAGTATGAGCATGGCGATGGCTATTACTTCCCCCCAATTAACTGGCAAGATTGTCCGCTGGACTTTTTTTGTGGCATGGACTATATCTTAATTAATTTGTCCTTAATTAATTGTATTTTCTGCCTAATATTTTCTTCTCTCAAACTTTATAATAAAATAATAGAACCTTTTAGTGATTGAGAGGAGTTCCGACTCAAAAAAAGAAGAAAATAATTATTATTTTTTACCTAGTAAAAAAAATGAAGTGATAACGTGTATATATATATAGACTAGCGGTGACCACTGAAAGTTCTCAATGTGATTCCTATTTCCCGAATTAACTCCAGCAACAAGACCAAAGTTACCACGCAACCTTTTCATGCATATTGGGGCACAAAAAAGGTTTCTTTCAGTACCAGTCGACAGTCGTTTTGTTTGCTAAATAGACACGGGGAATCACTCTGTCAAGTAACATTCAAAGCAATATCGATCAATCACATGATTCCTTTTCTTTCCTTACATGATTGGAACTGGATAAAAAAAGCACTTCATAAAAGCAGTTTGAAAAGTTCAATCATTGCGACTCAGATTGTCTCTGACTTGTCCCATATGCATGCAGTTCAAGCTTTTTTAACTCACGATTGGCAGATGATAATGGTACTGTTGAATACATAGGAGGATTACTATGCAGATCAGCAAATTAACTGCAACCAAAGGAAGTACTTCTATAGGCTTTATATAACACAAGCGTTTATCTGGGGGATTTCAAGGATTCGACTTGAGCCTTGCCACAAGGACCCTTGGTCCGAATATAGAGTCTGTATTCGTCAAATGTCATGGGTGAATAAAGTGCAGTGCGGTCCTTGGTCACCAGCTCCTTTGCAGGTTCAATGAGTAGATCACTCTTTGGGTTATAAAATAAGGCCAGCGAGATTCGATCTTTGGCTGCATTCACAGTCACCCGGTGCTCTACACTTTTGTAAGTCGCGTTACTCAGTACCTAAATACACATCAAATTAATAGCCCCCAGGCCAAGTGAATATGGTTGTAAAGTGCCTCTTCTTTTAGTCAACTAATAACTCTTTTTTGTATAGTTTCCATAACTAATAACGGACTAAACAAAGAAGGAAAAGGTTGCAAGGGGAGAGAGAGAGAGAGAGAGAGAGAGAGAGAGAGAAACCTGAATTTGATCCCCTATGTTGACGATGAAGGCATTAGGAATAGGCTTAACAGTGATCCACTCCTTGCCTTTGCGAACTTGAAGTCCGGACACGTTCTCATCAGGCAGGAGAAGGGTCAAGCCACCGGGATCAGAATGAGAGGATAGACCCAGAGTAAGGTCAGGTTGTGGACACTTAGGGTAAAAGTTCACCCTTAAGCATGCACCTATCTGCTCTCCTCCAAAAGCATTCTGAAGATACTCCTCCCCTAGTCCAAGGTTTGTCGACAATACCTTAATCAGTCTTCCACATAGTTTCACCATTTCATCGCCATATTGCGCTATCAATTCCCTGAAATGTCCCACCCGACGTCTTCAATTAACAACATAAATCTACCATAATAATAGTCCAAGTAATACCCTTTTTAAATAGTCCAAGTAATACCAATATAAAAGCTGTCAATATTTCACTAATCACTTTAAAAAATCCATGTGAATGAAGCAAAAATATATAGCTGCATGGTTTAGCCTTTTATGGTCACAGACAATTATCTCCATGTTTGGCTTGAATGTATTCGAAAATGACGGAAGCCGGCCCAGAGCATGCAAGAGTCCCATCCGCATCTTAATTTAAAAGGTCAAACACGTGGTTATGCCTTAATTACCTCCTCATGTTAGGAGTAGATTAGCGGTTCTGCTAAAAAAGGTTACTCCAGATATAGGTTGAATAGTCGAAAGCAATGGAACTTCTTGTAAAATTACCGTACCATTTGAGTCCACGAATTAGTGGAAACCTTCACTTTTGTTGGTTTTTCTTTCTTTTTTTGGCTTTTTGGTTTGGCAGTTTAGGAAGGGGTCTTACGAGGAACAAGTTGCACAATTCCTGAGCAACTTTGAACAAGTCATTAGAGAGGAGGGATGTCATATATATATCCGACTTCAAGCACAGTGCTATATATTGGACAGAGCACCATGACTTTAGCGCATGTAATACAAAAGCCACCGCCCCTCTGCTTCATAGATGGAGCATATTTTCTAAATTGAAATGAAATGAGAGGAAAACAAACATGACTAGTACCTTGGATAGTGCGCTCATGACATACGAGGATATGAATGTAACTTAAGTACTAAAGCAAACAAACATGACTAGTACCTGCATGAGAGCATGTAATTTTCAACACGAGGCGACAGAATCATGCACACACCAGGAACATACCTGCATGATGGTGGGAGTGCAGGCCACTTGCTCTCGTTCCTCAGTGACGGAGGCATATAATGGAGGAAGAAATAGTCGCTCCAATCTAGAATCGCCCCCTTCTCTACTCCCAAACGGCTACCATAGCCTTCATATGTATTCGGGAGGTTGGCATATTCTTGCTTCTCATCAAGCGGTAGGGAAAAGAACTCGCGCCAGGTCTCTCTCGCGCGCTTCATTAACTCATGGCTCACCCCGTGGTTCAAAATCTGAAAGAACCCCCACTCGGTGCACGCCAGGGATACGAGACTCATAGTCTCATCTCTGAGGCTCTGATCGGTGCTGAACAGGTTTTGGAGGTCAATTACTGGGATGTTAATGCGAGTCTCTGAGTTTTTGTAGTTGTTGTTGGTGGTGGTGGTGGTGGTGCTTTTCAGCGAAGGCCTGTCGGACATGGGCTTGATGTAGCGCTCAGGGATTGCCCTCATTCCACTCTCCGCTAAGGATTGGACTCGGACCACTGGCTCAGGCCAACTCTGCAAGCAATTCATCTTCTTTGCTTGATAGAGACAAGGTGGGTTTGTGTTATGGTGGATGCTAGATAGGCCGTGAAGGTGAGAGGGACTTTGGACATGTGCATATATATAATGGATTGAGAGGATCGGCTAGTTTCGGCGCCGTGAGAAACTTGATTTGCTCACTGCCATATTTAAAAGATTTAGGAAAAAGAAAAGAATATAAACAAAGATAAAAGCTCAATTTGCTCTTTATTTTGCGTTTCTTTCTCTTCCTAGAGGAGGAAAAAAGAAAACACAGGAAAGTAAAATGGATCGTAGGATATATACTTTTATGAATTGGAGGTGGATAGAGGCTGCAGCCTGCAGGGGCACCAGGCTGGCGAAAAAAGTTGATGGTTTTTTCTTTTCTGTTCTTCTTCTTTCAATCCGAGAATTAGGAGACGTGTGTTTTGGAGATGGCGGGTGCGAGAGACCCGTTTTATCCACGTGTCTTTTATGAGGGGGCAATAAAGGTCGTTTCTTCAATTCGCGTGTCGAGTTTGGCTTCTTTTTTCCTTTGAAACGTTCCCCCAGGCCCCATATAGCGGAAACTCATGCAATGCATCCTTTTACTGGTTTTTTGGTAATTTTATTTGGATGTCCCACGAGAACAAATCAAAATATCGTTCATTTCCAGCGTGACTCCCTCACGTAGTATTTATTGCTTTTTCTATTAAAGTGAGGAAATATAAATTCAATAAAGTCTTTTATTATTGCTTTACTCGATTTCCATAGAAACGTGATTTTCATTGATCGTGGCCCGATCTACTACGTGATTTTCCCCATATTTTTCTTGCCCCAAAAGAGAAATTAGCTTTTGGCCGAAAAGGTAACAGGGAATATTATCGCAGTGAAAAGGTCGATTGTACCCTACGAGATGTACTCGGTTTGTCCTTGTATTAATAATGGTTAGGGTCATCTTGTCCGATATCAAATATAAATAGATGAATAATCTCAACTGTACTTCTAGGAAAAAGATGACATTAAATGAGCAATACATCAGCACATTAATTATAAAACTTACGTAGGAGATTCTCTTAAAAAAATAGAGAATATCATAATTAATTTACAAGATCTCATATGTATTATGGAGTAAGATCTTCTGCAATTTTGTACTCGAATTTTATGGTGTAATTTAGAGAGAGATTTACACAGCAGGTAGACCCTACATCATTTAATATTACACATGTAAAATGAGATCTATTTATTGTATCTATCTCTTTCAAGTAGAAAATTACAAAGGATCATCATCCATATATTATTGTTATCAAGATATCAGATATTAGTATTAAGATAGCATATTCAAGTTTATATGTGAGAATAATATCACTGCTATTATGCTTACTTTTATATTTACTTGGTATATACTCTGTATGGACTAAAAATATAAAATACAACCATATATTAGAGTTTTTAGATATATATATATCTTCTAAACTGAACTACTTAATCTATATTTCCTTACTGATATTTCACTTTTCTCCACATTATGTTTAAATTCAATATTGTGCTAGCTTATCCTTACTTTCAAGAAATAGGCAACGCCAAACTAGACTTTTCTTCTTCTTCGACTTAGCATTTCTACAATATTTCTTGATAGAGGATAAGGGTGAGTAAAAATTCTGATAAGAATCGAAATTTCTAGTTTCACTTTCGATTCCGGAAATTTCATTATATGCTGGAACTAAAATCGGAAGTCATTTTTTATAGTCTTTGATAATCTTGTCCCAGTGGACATTGTGATAGGTCGGTAAAAAAATGACGCCGTCATTTCTTGCTCCTTATTTTGTCCAACAATTGAAAAGGGAGAAAGAATAATTAGTAGACAGATACAATATGACAGAAGGATTGATATATACATCTCTCTAACCAGCATTATATTCTAGTTTGGCAAAACTTAGTTAGGTCACGTGGGATGTCTGGCTCATACCAAACTCATATTATAACTAGTATTCGTCTTTTCTTTCTTTCCTATAAATAAATAAATATATATATAGAGAGAGAGGGGGACGAAGCCAAGGATGCTCCCAATTTCCCAAAATCTGCTGAAAACATGTTTTTTAGGGTTTTTTAATTGGGGTTTGACCATTTTTTATGTTTTATTCATTTTACTCTCTCAATTTTTTTTAATGTTATTGCATGGCCCCTCAAATCTCAATAATCAATTCCTAACTTTGTCCCCTCTCTCTCTCTCTATATATATATATATCGAAACAAAGCAGCCATTAAAGATCGAGTTCTTTCCGTCCAATAATAATATTTTTAACTAAAATACTGACGTACGTAATATACATATGGTATGGAAATGCGATTGACATCATCGATTCTCTCGAAGTTTCTTTCATTTGGAATGAGATCCAGTGTTACTGGACAGCTAGCGACCACGCAGGGTACTAAACTCCATTAAGGCATTTTTTTTTCTAAATCTCTATTAATGCATTTAAAACCTATTGTTCTGTTCTATTTGTTGGTTTCAAGATCTCAGCTTAATTTGTTAAACTCCAAAGTGCATTTAGAACCTATTCCCCTTGTTTGGTTAATCTCCAGCATACACTACAAAAAAAAGGCCTTTAACCGTTGCTAAAGGTCAAAAAATCGCTGCTATAGATATAGCAGCGGTTTTTTAGTACCGCAATATCTCCGTCGCAATAGATCTATAGCGGCGGTTTGCGCGACTGCGGGTTTATAGCTATAGATCCGAACGCAATTTTACATTTCTGCAGCGCTTTGTGAAAATGCTGGCACAGACCTTTAGCGACAGTCGAGTCTCATGGTATGTACCTAAGCTACAACTCTTTTGCTCAATAGTATCATTTCAACCTATTTCATCTTTTTCTTTTATTTATAATATGGAAAAACAATATCATAGTATCCCTCTTAAGTTTTAATTTGTCTGATTTCTACAAGCTTACAAAAAAAAAATCAGTTGTCACCTACCGTTAGATTTGGCCGTTAAATTAACTAGGGTTGTGTTTGTGTTGCAATATTTTTGGTATGTGAATATGTGTTGGTATTGAGTTTAGTGAAAAGGTGAAGAGAGAGGTAATTTTTTATATTTGTTGTAATTTTTTATATTTTTTATAGGGGAGAGAGAGATTATATTGGATTATTTTATTAGGAGTGAGATAATATTTTGGGGATTGTTAGGTTGGCAAACGCAGCCCTAGATGGAAAGTGAACAAATGTTCCTACAAGATAAAATTATTAAAATATTAAAAAATTAAGATATATATATAATACAATTATATTTATATTTTTTTATTAATTTTTTCTAATTTTATCTTAAAAAGAAATTTCAATCAGTCTACAATATTATTACTTCCATATGGTTTAATAGCCCAATCAAACGTCGTCAATATTTTTTTTAACCTATGGGGCATTCGAGGATAAATTAGAACTTAATTAAGAGGCACTTAAATTTTATCCCATATATCTGGAGCATATTATGCTGTTTTCCCCTATAATATTTAGTGTTTTGTAAGATCAAAAGGGAATAGTGTATACAAGAAAATTAGAAATAATTTTCCCATTTTATATATGTGAAACCCGTTTTTGTAATCGACTGCCTATGCGCTTATAAAGTGAGCGTCCACCTACCATTTTAGAGCTGATATGATGTTAAATTTTAGAAGGACAACTGCACCAGAGAAGTGCTGTGGAAATGTCTTCTTTTATGGGTATAGTTAATTGGGATAGGTGTCCATCGTAACTGCATGCATAAAATGAAAATCACAGATGTAAAATTAATGCCTGCACAAATCGCATGCGTGCTCACGGCCGACTCACTAGGTTATCAACGCCCAATTATTAAAGCAGAGGAAGAAGTGCATGCATGGCGTATGGGTCACTTCACCGAAAAAAAAATCACGAGAAAGAATTGTCAAAGAGGCCGACATGCATGAATTACACGAAGGATTTCATTATATATGTCCTTTCCTAGCTAGGTAGCCGACCGGAATTAATGTCACCTTGTTCGGGTCGCCTCCAGTGTCCATAAATGGGCTAGTTTTGGTACTTACAATGCAAAATTTAGGTTCTAACGTCGAGTGTGATAATTCAGTAGTTAAACTCATGAATCAACAGTATTAATCATGTTACCGCAAGTAAGTCTGATTTAACTATTAATGGAGTTGTGGGATTAGTTTGAATGTTCAAGATTTGCTGTTGCTCTTAATCTGATCAATGCGTCTTTCAATTGAGCTATGTTCGTTAGATCCCAGTGCACATGCACAAACCGGATGTAATAAATTTCTTTCCTCATTCTAAAGGAAAAAAAAACAAATTTAAAGGTCCATTGGATCCTGATCTCCAAGCCTCTAAGTATGTATGGACGCATTAATTGTCCCATTAGGAACTGAGTTAATTTCTATTTCATTATTTCTGGGCCTCGATTTCAACTGCTTGCATTGGCAACTACGTACATCTGGCCGAAATATATATATATAAATTCAGAAAAAGTAAGAAGAAGAAAACCCTCAAAAGAGTAAATAAATAAATAAAAATTGTAGGAGCCTTGGAGTCGAGCGATCCCTCCCATGCACCCCGTCGCAGTGGTTATGCAGGCGGGGGAGAGGGGGAATGTAAATCCTTGCCGCTCACCCTATTATTGGGGTGCATGATTGGGGCACCCGCGGGCACGGCCACTTCGTGCAAGGCTTGCAAACCAGCGGCCATCTCCTTTGCATCAGTACTTTTGTTAAATGGGCTTTCTTTTATTGTTATTTTGACTCAATTCCTTTGACAGGTGGGAGAATCCGAGTGATGTGGCTTGTAATGATAATGTATGTGGCAACACCTAGGACCTAGGTGCATGGTTTAATTTCCAAAAATGGACACGTAGCAGACCTGGTGTTAGAAATTAGACGGATGGCAATTGGCCATACTCGAGATCATTAATTGGAAAAGCTAAAAATGAAGGTCTTGATTTGACAATGGATTAATATAGCGGGTCCAGATAAGTTTTAATTTCTGCTATTTTAAACCACATGTAGATTAAACCATTAATTTGGATTAATAATTTTAAGAAGAACCACTGGGAATTTAAATTTTCAATAAGGTTCTATGAGCATTAGAAATATTAGGAATCTTTAAATATGAGGAGAATAAATTATTAATTAGACAATTGGGTTAAAAATATTTTTCAAACATAAATGATAGCTTTATTGAAACTTTGAATTCTAATCTAGTAATTTTGAGACATTTCATGACCCGTGAAATATTCATTACCGACAGTTGATTTTTGTTAAATTTTGTCATTTCATATATATCCAAGGAGGTCATACACGTGCAATGCATATGGTTCATTGATTTTTTTTTCTAATTTTGTGTTCAATTTAACAAGAATCATATATAAAATGTGCAAAATGTCGATAACCCAGAATTTATGCATAAAAAATGTTTTTAATTCATACTCTACGTACCTTCAATTCGTAGTAGCTTCCAGCAAGCTGGCGTACGTGCTCATCATTAACATCCATTTTCCCCCCCTGAACATCGATCCTAACTTCAAATGTCTATTTTCGTGCACTTTTGAGGTTGTACTCTTTTTCTTTCTTTATGCACAAATAGTTATAACGATCATGTATATCATTTGGCAAGAGTAAAAAAATATATAGTTAGACAAGGACGCACAAGAGCAAGAGGCAGGAGGCCGGTTGATGATTTGGCCGACATTCAGATTGAATGAGATTTAGTTTGGTGCACGATATATAATTTATTGGAGTAGGTACGATAACATAATACCCACATATAGAAGATAAAAGAAAGTTCTATATAAGCCTCATAAGAGGCGTTAGAATGTTATTATATTTCTTGACTAAGACATCTAATGGCTTTTCCTTTTTCATTTTTGTTTTTGTTCCTTTTTGGACACCTAGTTAATATATATGTTTAAAGGTCGTATAAAGAACAGTCACAAGCTTGACTGCTTTATCACGAGTTGGCTGTTTTGTCTGCAAGAGGCAGAATATAAATCTGGAAGCTGGAATATGTGCTTGAGGATGCGAAGAGGTACAAGTGGCTCCCATGCCGTAAACTATACGAGCTGTATATATAGCCTGTTTATATGTGTATATATATATACATAGTCCCAAAAGATAATGTTTGGCCGACAACACACTTCATGAATATCGATCCCACGAGAGAGTAGGGACCCTTAGAGTTTTTCATCACGTGGCAAACATTGGCCTAACTCCTAAAAGATAATGGCACCTGACATAATTATAGTAGAAGGTGAGATCGACCTCAGCATGCAGCTTAGTCCTTCGAGAAGTCTTTTTTAAACCCTTTTGCTTTTTTGTTGTTGTTATCGTCCTCGACTGGTTTCCCATGCCGACCTGTCAGTACGTAGAATAGACAAAAAGAATCGCCGGTAAAAGAAAGGAAAGAAGGAAAGAAAAAGGGAGGAAAAACAAAACGGAAAGAACAGGGAAAGCACGAGATGTACGTGACAGAACCAAAACCGCGCCATCAGTTATATATTATCCTTTCTTTGGCTGCAATAACCTACAATAAGCTGCAACTTTGATCTTCCTCGATCCTCTCTTTTTTAATCCAAGGAATATTGTTATGTCCCAGAATATTCTTTTTGAGAAGCATTACTCATCATAACGGCGAAATAGTTCATATATATAGTATAAAAACATAATTCATATAAGGGAAATATACATTTTTCGCCCCCAATTATTGGGGTATTGACAATTTACATTTGGTATTATCAATTTGGTGATATTTTCCTCACAACTACCACCTACATATAGATTGTACCCTGACGTTAAGATTTCTGTCATTTTGAATAGAAACGCGTGCACATAACACGAGCGTGACTTATGGTGACATTAATTTATACCTTTTATCCCTTGAAAAAAAAATACATTTTTCACTCATAACTATTGAGATACTGACACTTTGCAACTCATATTACCAATTTGGTGACATTTTTCACCCCTTTTACCTATTGTTGTAGAGTACGGAACATATATAACAGGTTGAAACCTCCAGAAAATTATCATTTTTCTATTCTTCTCTTTTAACATATACGCTAACCGTTCCCCTCATCCTTGCTTGAAGACCAACGGAACCAATTTCATCGATTGAGACCCCAATAGCTTACTAGACTATGATGTCATCACACTAGGTCAGTCCCTTGGGATTTAAATTTTTTGTATGGTACTATTCAGAGTGAAAGAAACACAATATTATTGGGTGTGAGCAATCCATATAAAAAAATTTAGGTAATAGGTCATATTGTATTAATCCTACATCTAATCTTTGTTTCTTTGTTGTGTTTATCTTTTTTGAAATTGCATGGTCCAAATTAGTTTGTTATTATCACTGCAACTCTTAAAAATTAAAGAAAAATAGATATTCTCCTTTAGTTCTTTTATACAATTTTCATTATGATAAAACGCATACACATAATTAAACTTGAAACTATTGATCTGAGATAGTTTGTATGAATTCTCATATCAAAAGCGACGGCGGGCATGAGGTTCCCTTCATATGCCACAAGAAGACAATCTGGAGAGAGAACCACTTGGACCAACAACGTCACTAAGCAGATTGTCCTGCCCTTAACAAGACAGACATTTATCGCCATTCACCATTTATCTTCGTACGTGTTTGAGCTCACCAACTTGTACTGGGTTGCAGATGAATATTCCTCGGTCATATATAACATGCAGAATTTCTGTCTTTGTGTTTTTCAATTGTAAACCAAACAGGAATATTACGACGCGCACTTAAACTCTTATCTTAGGTAGTGAAATAGTACGGTGGTCAAGATCAATCAAGTTACGAGTAATCTAAGTCATTCAATTCAGCCACCAACTTGTCCACTTTTCTCTTGATCAGGCCGTACACGACAGTAGTTTCTGCCTCACTTGTCAGCTGTCACATTTATGCAAAAAATTTCCCGCTTACTAATCAATGTAGGAGTATGAATATATGGACCTCATTCATGCATACGGTGAAGACTCTGTTCAGTGTTCTGGTTTTCCGCGGAAATCATCACCTTGAACAGTTATTCACGCCAGGTACAACCACAAAACTTCCTCATCCCTAATTGACGCTCTTTCTTCAATCAGGTTTATCCTATCCAAAATAGTCTCAGAAAATTTTGGCATATAGTCATTTGCATGATAGCTGTTCATATTTGACCACTAGAGATTGATGAAGAGATTTTTCTGCGTGTAAAATGACGGGTTTGTTCATTAGTTAGAGATTGGGAATTAAGGCTACGTTCTCTTGAATGGATCCTCTGATTTCTGTGATTTTATGGGTAATTATGTACATTAATGCTTTATGTTCTTCCTATGATCTCATCTTTCTCTCAATTTCTCTGGGTGATGTATGGAACGTTTGGTTCTGTAGAAACGCGAGCCAGCCCCACGTGCTATATACCCAGTAAAGCATGGGAATCTGCACTATGTCACGAGGAGTCCCATACCCCGTACTCGTGGTTCATGCGCCATTGGTCCCCATAAAGTAGTGTTTCGCCTATATCAGGGGCCATCCAGGAACGCAGGGGAGAGAAGAAGAATTTTTTTAAAAAAAAGGGGACGAAGATTTTGTACATATATAGTGGGTACCCTTTAGGCAAAGAAGCATGAAACCTTTCATTGAGCTACAGGGTTTTGATATTTCTTTTGCTCGATCGGTTTTGTTCTACAATATACAATTGAATATTAGTTTCTATTCAGTTTTGGAATTCATTGAATGTCCTCATACGGCTTGGATAAGACTTCAACAATCATAAACAAACGAATATGACAGAACTATGATGGCTAACGAATGACTTATATGAGCACATCTTTGAATTTGGTTGGCGCTTCACAATATAAAACTCTATATAAGATTATATTAATTAGGTCCTCCACAAATACTCCATCAGCACCTGAAGAAGAAGGTAGGAGGAAGATAGAAAAGAAACGGAGGGGGTGGGGAAGACAGGTAAGCTGGAAAGGGAAGTGTGAACATTGTGGTGGCCAACGGCAATGGAAAACGTGATTATAGTGGTGTGAGGAGGTTCTATTCAAACTTTTGAGATAGAGAGAGACATTCCTTGCAAAGTGTGAAACGTACCAACTTCCACTAGGGGGAAGGTGTAGTGGTAGAAAATATATATAAGCTACTGTATATGCTAGAATCTAGCTAGGCAAATAGAAATTACTACTATATTGTTAATTAATTCGGTTTTGTTCTTTGTAGTCATGGTCTTTTTGTTCCTAAGCCAGATCATTCACTAGAGAGAATACAGCACGGGGCCGGCACTGTAGTGCATGCCAGTCAAAGTTTACAACATGGGGAGGAATATGAATTACAAGTTGTGGTCCGAAGTAGACTGTACTGCCCACTTTACAAACTCGTGTGCCATCTTTCTTCTGTGGTCTAGGAACCCACCATTATAAGGACCAGTTTACACGCTCCTTTAGCAGCTGCTCAGATAGTGTATGTCTATTTGTAGTCATGTTTGATTGCTAAAGGTTCAACAATGTAGAAATAAGTAAGGTCTACGAAACACGTTTTCTTTGCTGGGTCAAGGCAATCTGTGCAGGGAAATGTTATTGCTGTGAGAACCCAGTTAGAAAAAAAAGAAGAGGTTTTGACATAGGCTGGAGTCGATCTCCAGACCTGCGGTTTTAACAGGAGAAGTCCACTAGGCCAGGCGCGCAACTTGTTAGTTTATATGCATTTGAATATATTTAAAGGTTAGCAGCTTTATTTCGAAAAATATGTCACGCGGGGATTCGAATCCAGGCGCTCGGGGATGGCAAAACGAAGCTGGACCACTGAGGCGCGCATGTGCGCTTATTTTTATAATGAAACTTTATTTTATTTAAACACGTTTTGCTCGAATTATATTTTTTAAGTAAAACGGTGTGTTTTGATCTTCTTCTTCCCCAAACTTTAGAATCTCGATTCTTATGCCCTAGCCGCCGTTTTCAACCCTTCAGTTTCTCTCTCATCAATTTCCTCTCTCTCTCTTCGATTTCTCATCCGTTTTAGCACCTTTTCGACTGATTTTCGTGGCCTTTCAACTCATTTGCAAAGATCTCGAAGATTCTTCATAAATAATATGAATTATCATGTGTTATGGGGGATTTCGAAAGGACATTAGTTTCAAGATTGTTCAATGAAGTTTTAGGCCAAATCTTGGATTTTCCTCACCTATAAAAGGGGGAGTTCGTTCAGAGGTCAAGCACACCTCTCAATTTCGACATCAGTCATTTTCGAGATCTCTCTCTCTCTTTCTCTCTCTCTCTATATTCGGCCATTGTTGGGTATTTACGTTTTTCTTCGGTTCTTGAGAATCGTTGCAGTACGTGTTTTCTAGGGCGATTCGATTATCGAAAAAATTGGGCAAGCGGAGCTACTATATTGTTTTTCTTCAAAAATTATGAACACGTTTTCATAAATGATTTTGTGGAAAATATTTTACTGCAAGTTTATGTTATTCTGAAAACAAATGTGGAATTTTAAAAGACATATTGAGATTGTTTATATGACTGTTCTGAATTATTTATCAAAGATTATGGATTTTGCTGAACATTATTTCTGATTTTAAATCTGAGTTCTGATTTTATATATTATACTGTTTTCAAACCCTGAGGCAATGTTCTGATTACTGATTACTGCTGCTGTTGGTACCAACTCATTACTGATTACTGGTGCGCCCATTCTTCGGATTGGTTTCTGTGTTGGTTTCTCCCTAGTGCACACTTAACGTACGTGGCTAAGTCTTAGTAGGGCAAACTCCACTTACTGTTGGCTTAATTCGGTTTGGCCGCCGGTTAAGTCGTTGCACAATCCTGCCACAGGGGTCAATGTGGCTTACTGCTGATGTCAAAGGGGATTTTCTGAAAAACTATTTTTTTCTGTATTTCTGGTCACTGAATTGAGTATTATTTTTAAAGAAAAGAATATATGTTTTGATTCTCTGCTTACTGAGTTGTCGAACTCACTCCGTTTTATTTTTCTTATTTTCAGAGATTGCTCAGAGATTGAGCTTAGAGAGCATGTGGGCGGGATAGATGAGAGCATCATTATGGATTTTAAGTTGTTCAAGTTTATGTTTTGAAACAATATCGATATATTATGTTTTGTTTCCAATAAATGTGATAAATTTCTTTTATTTATTTATGCTGATTTTTGGGGCGTGACAATTGCTTGCCTTTTACCTTTTTCCTTTTTGTTTATTTCCCTTCTCGATCTATTAGGGAGATCATTAAGGCCGGGAGGGTGGAGTGTAATTAGCAATTCGAAAAGCTTTATCTACTCGCAATTCTTTATTTACTCTATTCGACGTGACAAAAACCAGGAGGGCTTTTGGCCCGCGGGTAACAGACACATGCTCTGCCAAATGATTTGGGGTTGCCTCGTGCTTTTGATGAATCAGTTTACAGACCCGTTTTCGTACAGAAGTCTAATTAGAAGTGATCTCTTCAGTAGTGCAGCATTTTGTTCCCCGGCAGTTGTTGGTGCTTTGACCAACTAAAGTTAGGAAGTCTTCCCGTCCGAAAAGACGGCAATATGTAAGCTGTGTGTGTCACGGTTTGCACTACTTGGTGTAACATAATGAAGACAGCATGACAGTGTGGAGGCTTCGATGGCATGAAACTTTACAAGGCAATTCGGGGGTTGATTGGGCTTTCCATTTAGGATGAAAATTCAGGTTAACTTAAACATTAAAGCTGTCTTGGGATAACTCACTTGGCGCGCAAGAAAAATAGCCAAACAAAGTCCGTAGATGTTGACCATTGGGATACCGAGTAATAGTGTTTCCACGTACTGTTGCTTTATCATTGCAGATAGCTTGGTGAAAATGATGTACATCTAGCGCCAGCTCCGTTAAGTTTTTCAATGAATGGGACGGAAAGACCAAATTCGTATCAGGGGATAACCAATATAGAGTAAATTGATGAAAGTTGGATTTCGGGAAATGATTTGATATTCGTGTAAACACAAGGAGCAAGGAATGATTTATCCCTATATTTTATTTGAAACCATTTTTTTTTCCATGGGAAAATTCTATATTAGAGAATAAACTGAAATTCCAGAAGATATGGTCTCACTTCTAATTGTTAGTTTGTATAAGAGCATTATTAGTAGCTTCTCTATTCTAGCTTTTTAGCTAGAATAGAGAACCAAAATAGTCAAATAACTAAAAATATGTGTTTTGCAGCTTCTCTATTTTAAAAAAATTTAACAAATGAACAGTGGTTATCTATTTTTAGATAATTACTATTCACTTCTTCGTAATAAAATAATAATATATTTTATCTTAACATTTTTCTCTCTCTCCCACTCACGCTCTTTCTCTCCCGCGTCTCCCGACTCTCCCTCGTCTCCCTCTTTGGTCTCAACGCTCCATCTCTGGTCTCCATCCAAGCTCGGGCTTGGCCTCCGCCTTAGCCGATGCTGTCCACCACTCTTTTTACTACGTCCTGATTCTTGGGCTTCCTCTGTGTTTTCTTTACTCTTGGTTGTCCAGGGTCTTGCTGCAAAAAGGGGTTCTGGATTCAGTGTCTGGGGTGAGTTAGGTTATGAGCTTGGAATGCTTTGGTTTTCTGGATTGAGTGACTGGGATGATTTATGGTGGTTTGAAGATATGGGATTTGGGTTTGAATGATTTAAGTTCATTGATTTTTCTGAGAATCACAAGGTGATTGCAAAGCTTGACTCCCAGTTTGGGTTGTTTTTAGTTCAATGCAAAGAAACAAAAAGACAAGTTTTAAAACTATGCTTTTATGTGAATTCCGTTTATGAAGTTCAAAAATTCAGACGGTTGTATTGGTCCGATTTAGTTCTGGGTGCTTCCCAGAGAAATGGCCTTATTCGGGAGAACTGTGATGTTGTTGTATGATCCTTTTGGGTTTTATGCTGTGCAGGTGCCGCTTACAAAAAAGCACTTTTTCCTAGATCACTTGTTTGGGGAGCGTTAAGTTGTTTAAATTGGGGGAAGCCTCAAGAACAATGAAGCATGAAAAGGTTTTCAATTGTAGCATGTTGGTCAAATTAGTGGTTTGGTTGGGGCAAGGAGAAGAAAATGCGCCGAATGTAGGTTGTGCAAGTGGTCTGTTGTCTATAAGTGCAAATCCAGGCTGTAAAAGTAATATTTTAATAGAATAGTAAAAGTAGATGATTAAAATAAAGAAACTGCTGGAGATATTTTTAAAAAGTTAGTAGTTAAAATAGAGAAGTGTACTTTTTGGTTAAAGTATAGATCCAAATATAGAGAAGCTACTAATAATGCTCTAACACTTGCTATTAACGTGTCAGAAGTACCTAAACTTGAGCGTGTGGTGGTGGCAGAACATCTGATTTTTCTGAAGGAACTTGCAAAGACAACATTTGTATTGTCAAGATGACCATTTGCATTAAAAAAAAAAACTGTGTCAAATGTACACTGACTAAGGGCATCATCATAAAACTCCATCAAATGCTAGCTAAGGGCATATTTGCAAACTAAAATTGTGGCCAAAATTTATCTCCATTCTACATTTTTAATTCGACCGTTTGTTGGCACTGCCGACTCAGTTATGTCCACGTTTATAGCAGTGAGCACAAGAGAATTGATTAGCGGGCCTCAAGCGATGGAACTATCGGTAACTCTTGTTCCGCTCTGAGCTTGGCTTCAAAAGCTATAGAACCACAACCAGATTCGCATGAGCTTGCATAGAAATCCATTTCTGCAACCCATGATCTTCAAGCCTTCAACATGCAGAAGAAGCCCAGAGAAAGAACTCTAGGAATAGGATTATGACATGTCCCTACCAAATTCTAAAGGCTACATAGAGATGAGGAGGTTGATTACCTTTTGTCAAGTGCAAATTTGCCCAACAAGCTCCATCAACAGAGATGACAGCTTTAACAAAGGTGGAACTTTACCGGCAGCAAGCTGACAACCACGATTTGAGCCTTATCAATAGGCATATTTTGGCAGCATTAGGACGCAAGACTCACAGTGGTTCATGACTATGAGATGAAGATGAAGAATTTGGCTCATTTTCCTCACTCTTCCATGTTGTAGACTGACCAAAACTTTAGCTGCGCCTAACAAGACGAGGAATCCGGCCCAAATGCCGACAAAGATTGAGAAAATGGAGGGACTGTCTTTCTCCTCCCTTCAAAGAGATATTGTAATAAAATCAGTACACAGAAGTGGCGGACTTAGCTAGTGGTCTATGATTGATGCTGGCTGGTGTCCCAGGAACATGATAAAAACCTTGAATGATGTACTGTGGGCCTCTTGCACGGATCGTTCAAGCTGGCGAAATGCGTTAGGCCGGGGGCTTAACTCCATACTTAGTGAAGCATTTGTATTACAAACCGTATGAATCCTCTTAACTGGGAGTATTCTCCTCCTATATAAACATGGTGTCCGGAGCAAAAGAACTAAAACGACAACAAAAGGACACTGGCAGTTCGTGAATTTAAAATATGGGCCTAAGTTGTAGATCATGGGCCCTTTAACTGAAAATCACTAATTTCCTTGGGCAGAGCATGTTGCTGCCCATTCACACCAATCACTCACGATGTCTTTAAGGGTTAATTATATTTTTTCTCCTCACTATTCTGAAATACCCCTACAAAATTTAACTCGTTGGAACTCACTTCCCAAAAACTATATTTTGCGTTGTGATTTCATCCTCCAACCTGTTGAACTTATATCGATCGGTTTCTATCTCACATAACAGGCACATGACCTTCTCCTTACGTGAAGATAACTTTACCCTCATTTCAGTCTTCCCTAGTCTTTTACAATGCTTCTAACAATTCGTAGAGCAAAAAATAATATATAGTTAACTGTTTTTTTATTTAAAAAATGACTCACTTAGAATCAAGCTGGATGAAAACCGTTCGATATAGCAACTTTCGGTAGGTTGGAAAATGAAATTGTAACGAGAAGTATAGTTGTGAGGGCGAGTTGCAACGAGTTAAAGTTGGTGAGGTATTTGAGAATTGAGTGATAGTTTGAGGGGAGAAATTAGAATTAACCCATATCTTAATTAATTCTTGTAACTTGCTGTCAGTGAACGCAAAAACGTGGTCGGCCCAGAAACAGTACCGGCCTAACCTCCACAATGGGCTTCTATTGGCAGCAGCCGCGGCTGCCTTTTTTCTTGGGCTCCATTTATTTGGTAGGACCTGAAATTGGCAGGCAGATTCGGCACAGTAAATTGGTGGCGGGATCTGTGGACTGTGGACAAGCCGAATCTTAAACCTGATAACTGCACACCCTACTAAGAATGTTTATTTACCATATAATGCCCAAACTTAGTAGGCCGGCCCAAATTTAGAAGAAGAAGAAGGGCCCAAACATAAAAACCATATCACTAGTTAGCCTCCAGCCTCCAGGGGATATTTAGACTGAGAGGTGCACTGCAAACCTACTGTGATAGTACGATAATAACATGAAAGCCACCACCTCGAACCAAACCTATGATGTCGTCCACCATAAAAATACCCAAATTTCAAACACACTCATTATTGAGCCTCCAGTGCCAACCCTACTAAATTATAATGATGCAGGCTATTACGACACAGACCCCCAAGTGGAATACTGCCTTCCACAGAGAAAGGCCCTATTCCCCAAATGCTTCCCAACTGTTCTTTATATTTTTTTGCAAGAAAAAAATATATTAATAACGTGTACTGGAATGCGAGAATATGTTCCTGACGTGTTAGGCGTGGAACAAGGACCATCATATAGAGTTGGCAATTTCGCATGGGGAGCACGGCCAAGTGATCTTGAAAAGATTTGCCAAGGTGACTCGCTTTCAGGTTGATTTTCCAAGATATTTCCGTCACAAATTGGAACGCGTAATGTATACACCACAAGACCTTCATATTTCTGACAGGAATATGCTACACAACTAGAAAGTTCAAGTCCACATAGTTAACCAGAAACAAATCACATAAGGTAGGAGAGGTAAAGAAAAGGACAGAATCATACATGCCGAAAACATGGCTTCCGCGCACCGTGTTTTACAAATTGACATTACAAGCACATTAGATGCACACAACCCCTGCATGACACTTACCAGGCACCAATTAAAAGGTGCTCCACCCTGTCAAGGGACCCAAGCAAATAATTTCACAAAAGAAAGCAAGTCCCGGATGTAAGGTGTCCAATACAGTATCAGTATTTTTTTTCGTGTGGATAACTGAACGACCTTGCAGATATATACTACTCACTCCCCAAGTTTAGAGAACCATCCTTCATCAGCTTAATGCTTAGACTGTTAAATCTCCCCCTCGAGTAATGTCGTGAGGCCTTTCTCCAATCCGTTCCCGTTTTCATCATGGCAGCAAATTCATCATAGCTGATACGCCCATCCTGCAACCATAAAAAAAGCATCAGACTCTAGTCTGCGAAAGCAAAACTGGGTGAGTGGAAAATTCTTGGATGGCCCCACCTTGTCTGTATCCACTTCTTGGAAGATGTCATTTGCTACATCTGTACAATCATCGGCTCCATCTTCCATTAATGCATCCCGAAGCTCATCTGGCTCAATGTAACCATTGCAATCCTTGTCAAAGTAGGAGAAGGCCTTGTGAAGATGCTCATCATTAGCCAGCCTTCGTAGATGAAGGGAAACAGCAAGAAATTCTCCATAATCGAGTGTTCCTTTTCCATTAGTATCTACCTGTTGCCAAGAAGTTTGTCCATTCAAACCTGAAGACACTAATTTCCTATGGAAACTAGGATTTTACTTTTAATAGCTTTTCAAAATGAGTAACGTTTAATGGAAAAATAGTGTGGGAAATGGGCATTAGACAACATCAGCAATGGAATTAATGTGGAACGAAACACAAAAAGGCACAAACCAAGTTGTTAAGAATCAAGGTGTCCTTATCAGTCCTCCCACATTCCCTTTTAAATTGGAATGAGGTGCTTTTGTCTCAACATGTCCCTAAATGTCTGACTTTTGCATACTTTCTCAAATCTTTGGCTTTAAAAGTATAGACAACATGTCCAAACATGTCTCCAGTTTGTCAAAGATGTGTTTTGTCCGCATAAGCACCAACTCCTCAGTAAAGAAGTATGGGCGCCATACAATTTTTAAGCAAACTGCTGAGTTGGGGAGTGGAGAGAGATATATCATCAATGACAAAAACATTATCAACTTATGATACTTTATTCTTTTCAAATAAAATTTAATTTGTGGAGGAAGATAAAAGGCAAGACAGAAAGCATGATCAACACCATTGGGATGTATTGAGAGGCAACTCACACTAAGGCCAACTTCTAATTTCTTAAGCTCATTTCAAAATGATTTTCCTGCAAACTAGGAACCGAAACAAGAACGTGTAAGTTGTCAACTAAAGTCCGTGTAACGCACTTTTCCATAACCACTACAGGGATCCCCACCACTTACCTGGGGAAATAACAGATAAATGATTAAGCTTGCTACAATGCCATGATTTGTCAAAGATAACACTTTTTAAGTGGTTGGATGCATGTATATTCAAATGATGTTTGGTTGGCAAACAATTTTGGCCCTTATGATTATATTACGAATATGTTGACCCCACTTAAACAAGGCAACAAATGGCTAGAAAAGGGGGTGGAGAAGAGGGGAAGTAACATGGATTTTGACTAACACCCTCATGTTAAACAAGGTATTGATTAAAGTAAATAACATGCAACTAAACTCACAGCCTCAATAAGCATCTGGACTTCAGACTCTGCAAGCTGGGATCCGAAACTTTTAAGTCCAGTTTTCAATTCTTCGATTGATACAATACCATCATTATCAGTGTCCATCTTCTTAAACATCTCTTTGATGTCTTCAACTTCTTCAACGGATAAGAAATCAGCAATAACCTGGTTAAGTAAACCATTTGAATTTGTTATGACAAGCACCACTCGGAACATAAGAAGTATGAATAAATGTCAACCTACCCTCAGTGCTTTTCTTTTAAATCTGTTCATCATTGAAAACTGCTTAAGCCTTGACTTGACAACGTCTCCAAGAGGAACATTTGGAGCCTTTTTGGCATTTAGGAGCCATGGATGCTCTGTGAACAGACAAAATCCACAAAAGGGGAAACATAATCAATTTCTGGCATACATGTTTCCATCTGACAGTGAGCAAAAAGAATATACAAAGAGTTGCAATAAAATAAGGCGGTATATCAGAACTTTTGAAGCCATATTGATTAATTGTAATTTTTTCTTGCAAAAGCAATTACACTCATGGTTCCTCGAGAAAAATAATGGCATCAAGGTCCCAAGTTCTCTGTCACAATGTGCAGATACCTATCTACATACTATTTTATAGATAAGTATACAGCATCTAACTACACATGTATTGGCAATTTAAAGCAACGAACAACAAAATAGACTACTATAACCCAATGTCATTTCTCTTTCTAATATGATCAATTATGAAGTACCATGCACCATTTTTCTCAAACAACTATGTTTTCTTTTTTCTAATGAGATCGGTTACTTATCAAAACTATGTTTTCCAAGAAACAGGGACAAGCTTTTCTAATTCACGCAAAAGCAGCTTTGTGCTTCTGCCATTTAGTTCTGATCTGGGTTCCTCACTTCTGTGGTTAAAAAATTTGTCAAAAGCAGACTCATAGAGCACTAGCATAGATTTAAAATTTTGTATTGGGAGATGGACATGGATAAAGTAATGCACCGTAATATGATGAGTAAACCAAAAGCACAATCGTATGCCTTACTTCCAAAACACCAAATGCTTAGAGAGAGAGAGAGAGAGAGAGAGTAAGGCCTTAATTGCCCAAATCAGAATTCAATGCATGCTTATAATGTACTAACATCATCAGAGCAAAAGAAATGTAGAATACCGAGCACTTGCTTCGCAGTAAGTCGAAGCTTAGGGTCAGGCTCCAGCATTTGCCCGACTAGATTCTTAGCACTCTCAGAGATATTGGGCCAGGGATCCCTTTTGAAATCTATTAGCCCACGAAGAATAGCCTGTGCAACACCTTGTTCAGACTCTGCAATAGAAGTCCACTATATCCAGGTCAGTATAAACATCCAATTATCTGATTGATAAATAGTGTGCTTGCACATGCAGTGTGCACTTACAGACACGTGCTCTCACACAGGTAGGGAGAGGGAGAGAGGAGAGAGAGAGAACTACTAGGCATATAATTACCAGCCCAGAATGGAGGAACCCCACATAGCAAAATATAGAGAATCACTCCTGCACTCCATATGTCAATCTCTGGCCCATAGTTTCGCTTGAGCACCTCTGGAGCCATGTAATATGGACTTCCAACAATTTCTGAGAACCTCTCACCTAGTAATTTTTTGAATTTTATCAGGAGATAACATACTTATAGCAGTAAACATTCAGAAATAGACAAATCTATTCATAACAATAGAGTAAGTGGTCAAAAGATCTATAATGCAATTGTAAATAACTGAAACAACTATTCACATTTCCTGAAAAACAACTCTTCACAATTCGTGAAACAACAAGGCAGTATGTCTCAAGCAGAATGTTTATGCCTGTGAGAAGGAGAGAGTCAATTTTTAGATGCAAACTTCTCAACCCGGAGAGAAAAAATAAGTTTTTCATCTTCTGTCTAGAACTACTATTCGAGTGTCTCCACAAACAGGACTTACAAGGACAACCCTTACAAACTTAGCCCTAACCTCCAATATCTTGTGACTAAGGTCTCTAAACATAGCGCCATTCTAATTAAGCAAACAGAGAAGGATAACAAGCAATCGGGTAAGGATAGTTGCCAATTATTTTCATGTAATTAGAGTCTACTTTTCTTGTGTCGAAGGCTTAGAGCTAGACTTGGCCCCAGTTGACAGATAATTTCTTGCTCTCAAGGAGCTCATGATATTCATTATATGGAAACAAAAACAAAAGAAAGAAAGAAAAAAAAAAGGTATTTTGAATAAGAACGTCCACATCCCTAATAATATCTATTCAAAGTAAACAACTACAGGAAATTTGGGATGTTCATTTTCTAAAAAATTGTAAGATTTTCAAGATTTTGATAGAATTGTGATTATTTATGTAGATTAGAATTTTATAAGTTTTTGTGTAAAGGTTGGTGAAAAGTTTTAAAGATATTTAATTTTTGTTGTAATTTGTAAAAATGTATAGAGAGATGATTTGATATAATTGTTTAATAAAAATATATTGGAGCTAGGTGAAAAAGTATAGAGATAGAAGATTTGTTATAATTTTTTTTTTGAAAAGGTATTGGAGTTTGTGTGAAAAGTTGTTGGAGATTATGTAAAAGGTATTGGTGTTTGTGTATGAATTTTTTAGATTTTGGATATTCGTTTTGCAAATTTTGTTGAATATATTTGTATTCTATAATACTTTTGCAAACGAACATGCCCTTAATATAAAACTTTAATGAAGAGCTCAGTTTAAGACTGACATAATTCTAAATTTCATCTAAGCTGCATCTACAGGTTGAAAGGTTTATAATATCTAGTCCCTGCCAACATACAGAACAAGAATGTGACAAATGTGTGATTCCTCCAGTCAAATGACTCCAAGAGTCAGATTGGAAGTTCGCTATTAAAAACTCATGACCCCAAACAAGATTTCTTCAAGTTTCGCTTTGTTTCATTTCCATATTCTTGTTTGGCTGCGGTATATCCTCTTAGTTTCCCAGTGCATTATAGCAAAAACCAGCCATAACCTTTTCGCCCCAAATCAACCCTTAACTCAGCTCAAATAGATGCATTCTACATAGAGGTCGTTTTGGATCTTTAAAGTACATATCAAATGACCAATTAGTTATCTAGCATCCAGGCTACAAAAACTTCTGACCACAACTCAACACGATAAGACCACAACTCTATAAAGAAAATGGTCTCGAGCAGTTGTGGCTAAGCTGTGAGCAGCTGTATCTCCTCAAGTAGCCACAGCTCTCATTGCACAACTAGTTTCGCTGCATAGAGAAGCATATCATATCCAATTGTAGAAGGGGCCTATAACAGGCCAAACTACTAATAATAGCCTAATTCTTCTTAGTTACCGTATATCTCGCTTGTTTCCTCTATTCAAACTTAGCATTTCCAGCTTCTAAACCTAAGCTTAAGGCTCTATTTAGCTCGTTTTGGTTTTGGTTTTTGTTTTTACCTAAATCCACCAAAATATTGGCAGAAACCAATGAGATATATTCAAAATTCTTACCCGGCTTGAAGAATATAGAGAGCCCAAAATCAATGGCCTTCAACGGCGAATTCTCCTTCTTGTTTGCGAACAAAAAGTTCTCGGGCTTCAAGTCTCGATGAATCACCCCGTGCTTGTGGCAAAGCTGCACAACCTCCACAATCGTCCTTGTGACAGCCGCGGCCGCCCGCTCCGTGTAATGGCCCCGGGCCACAATCCGATCGAACAGTTCGCCTCCCTCGCACAACTCCATCACTAAATGCACCGCATTGTCATCCTCGCACGCCTCCTTGAAGCTCACAATGCTCGAATTCTTCGGCAAGTGCTTCATTATCGCCACCTCTCGCCGGACGTCCTCAATGTCTACCGCCGTCCTCAGCTTCCGCTTCGAAATGCTCTTGCAGGCCAATAGCTCCCTATTCTCCCGGTCGATACACAAATACGTGACGCCAAACTCCCCACGGCCGAGCTCCCGGTCGACTAAGTACTTCTCTTCGATGTTCTCCTTAGGCAAACCTGTCAAGACAGTGATCGGAGGCTTCTTCCCGGCGTTGGAATCTCGCCGGCCGTGATCGTGTCCAGGGAAGTTCGATTTCACGTCCTCTCTGGCCACGGCCGCCGGAGATCTGCAACAATTTCCCATACTTCGAATCTCTTGATCACGACCGGGATCTCGAAAAACCCTAACTCCCTGTAGCTAGGGTTTCACATGATAATGCCCAAAACGCTAACCCTAACCTTAACCCTATCCCTGTCCCCGAGCCAGGGAGACACACTGCTGTGATATCAAAGCAAAGTGTGAAGCGTGAGAGAACCTGTGGAAAATAGCTAAACTGTACGGTTGCGGTTCAGACCGTTTTAGTACAATTCATTTTTTGTTTCGAACTTTTTTTATAGTTTTTTAATTTCTCTCCTTTAGTTCAGACTTTTGTCGGCTAATCGAGAGGGTCGAAGGTAGAGTGGTCGGAACGGGACAGTGAGTGTGAACAAACATAGAGAGGACGGGGACGGGGGGTTTAGGCGTTGGATTACCCATTTGTTAAATTGTAGCTCTTAAACGAACCACTGTCAGAACTCAGAAGTGACAGACAGAATGATAAGCGCTTATTTAAATATTTATCTTTTTTACGTTGGTGACCTTTGCCTTGTGGCATATTCGTTTAGTGCCCTTACATTTCTCAAAGTCATAAACTCAAGGCTGTTCGGTTGGTATGTTTTTTGAGAATTCTTAGGTGATGTTAATTTTATTGGTATGCGTGTTTTAGTTATTTTTATGTAGTGTTAATAATGATTTTTGGTTGTAGAATATTTTGTATTCTGAGAATTCAAAAAAATCCTGAAAATATTTATATATCGAACAGCCCCTAGATGTTCGGTTTATTTTTTTAAGATAAAAAGGAAATCCATTGTTACAGTGCATTGAGTTGGAACGAATTTGGTTTAGTATCTACACGAATAAAGTTTAAAATCACGATAAACTTTTAATCGTACAGGTTGTCAAATCATATATGTCAATTAAGTTCAGTTTTAATTTTTTAAATATGCAAAAAAAAAAACATTCTAGTTTGTAAATGAACAAGGCCTAAATCTTTTTTTTAATAACAAACAAATACTACTCGAACTTTATGCACAAAACTCAAACGGATTTAATCCAATGAAAAATACATTAATTAGATTAGAAATTAAGTGACAAACCTCGAACCAGTACTATAATTTAAATATCAATTAAGTTAATAATTCGCGTGCTTGGATGTAGTAAGATTCAAACTCGCGTATACCCATTGAATACAATTTACCTAAGAGTTCTCTAACTATTGAATTAAGCCTTTTGAAGCCGCTTGGAAACAGACTGGCATGTTCATTTTGTAAAAGTATTTTTAAATACAATTAATACAACATATTCACAAAAAGAGCATTCAAAACATCAAAAAAATACTACTCAAACTCCAATACCTTTAACACACACTCCAATAACTTTTCACACAAATTTTAATACCTTTTTTTAAAAAAATTATAACAAATCTTCTTTCTCTATACTTTTTCATAAAATTCTAATATTTTTTATTAAAAAATTACATCAAATCACTCCTCTCTTCATTTTTTACAAACTCCAATAAAAATTAAATTTCTTTAAAAAAATTCACCAAATTTAAAATAAATTTATAAAACTCTAATTTATATAAATATTCTCAATTCTATCAAAAATCTTAAAAATCTTTACCATTTTTTATAAAACGAAAATCGGACAAAGAGGGGGAAGTTGGCCAATGTGTCCATATCCTAAAATGCAAGCAGCTGCTGGTGGTTTTGGGCAAGGTCATGTCTCGATCATTTGGACATTAATGGCAATGTTCCTATATAGTACAGCAATCAATTGATAGAAGTAGCAGGGGCACGCACCTAGTGCTAGCTAGGTAGTTGGGAAATAACAATTTGCATTTTAACCATTAAATTTGCATTTAATATCTAGCAACCAAAAAAATATTTTTAAATTTTGATTGGTGGTGAGAATAAAAAATTCTAAGCAGAACTAAGGGTATGTTTGTGTTGTAAAATTTTTGGTATTGAATTTAGTGATGATATTGGGTTTAGTGAAAAAGTGAAGAGAGAGACAATTTTTTTATATTTTTTGTAGTGAAAAGTTATGATTTGATGGGAGAGAAAGATTATATTGTAGTATTTTATTGGGAGTCGGTGAAAAATTTTGTAAATTTTTTTTTAGCAAACACAACCTTAATGTTTGTAACTTTATAGCTTTACAAATAAAAGCCCAAAAAGAGCCAAAAACATCTTTCCACGCGCAGCTGATTTGGAATTCTAGGAGCAAAATGCGAAGACATAGAAGGCAGAAAGAGAGCGAAAATTAAGAAGAGAAAGACGCCGAATGTTGTCTCTTTTAGGATACATTTGAAATCAAAGTGGACCTGTTGTCTGTGCATCCTTTGGGTGTTTATTAGTGTCAAAAAACTAAGTGGGTCTCATTTGACACATGAACAACTAGCTTCCTCTTTTGATGTTGCTTGGAACTTTAGTGCAACTTGATTTAGAGAGAGTATATGCATGATTGTGTGTAAGCCTTGGGTCCAACTTTTAAAAGAAAAGAATACCTTTTTTTAAAAAAAGAAGAAGATCATTTACTCCAATCGGGGGAAGAAAAGGAAAAGACAGGAGTTAGAGACAGCTTGACAGTTTTCGAATTTAAGCTTACAGTCATATTATTTTGTTTGGATCTTCTTTCTCTTTTTGTTTTTACTTTTTTTGAGGGGGCCAACTCGAGGATTACCATAATAGGCTAGCTAAAAGTTTGAGCCTTGAGGCATAGACAAAGCAGATATATACGATACGAAAACGCCTTGTTAATTTGAATGGGCAAAAAATTGTTAAGTTTGGAAACTTCAATATATTGTCTAATAATCCATCCCGTAATTAGTTCGAGTGTGGTTCAAACGTACTATTATTCGTGGGGGTGATCGTTTTATAAAAAATGGTAAGATTTTTAAGATTTTTTTATAGAATTATGAATATATGTGTACAGTGAAGTTTGATAAGTTTTTAGATAAAGGTTGTTGAAAAGTTTTAAGATATTTAGTTTTTATTGGAGTTTGTAAAAAGGTATAGAGATGATTTGATGTAATTTTTTAATAAAAATATTGTAATTTTGTGAAAAAAATATGCTGAGAAAATTTGTTAGATTTTTTTTTAAAAAAAAGTATTGGTGTTTGTGTGTAAAGATTTTAGAGTATGTGCTAAAAATATTGATATTTGTGTAGAATTTTTTGATATATTAGATATTCGTTTCGTGAATTTGGTGTATTCATTGTATTTTAGAATAATTTTGCAAAATAAACATGTCCTTAAATCTTAAAAAAATATAAAGAGAGATTAATCAGTTGGTCGGTTAGTTTCTCTAAAATTTATCCTAGCATTAAATTGCGAATATTAGATTAGATCCATTTGAGACGTGAATTGGTCCTCGAAATTCCCCTCGTCACCCCCACACACATATATATTAGACAGTATTATATGGTGTTTAAAGTTACGCACTTTCATCCGACTGAACGGTGCGTTTTGTTCGATAGGCAGGTGTTTACAACAAGACGAGAAACATAACGCCCCTATTTGCGAGCTTTAATGGCGACGTCACTCGCTGGCCAATTGGTTGGTCAAGTTTTAAAGTGATCATAACCTTGTGACCAATTAGCTGACACCCAAATTTTCGTGCACATAATCTTACCGAGTACGGGCCACTTCAATCTCTATATATATATGTAAAGCACAACTGCATGCATTTTCAATCTTTCTTCCCATAACTTATTGGCCAGAATTAAAAATTAGACCCTCTTAGCTCTCTGTAATTTTTTTTCCCTTATCTCAAGGTAATCGCTCATTTAAAAAATATATTTTTTTTATGCAGTGTACTATACATTAATTTAAACATTAGAATCACAACATATATTCCTTCGCTAAGCAAGATCACATGTACCTTCTATCTTCATCAATCATGTTAAAAACTTTATTATATTCGAACATATTGTAATCCTCCTTGTGCCCTTCCCCAAAAGAAATCTAGTCCAGAGGATATTGCAATCGATACAGATAACACCTTCTCCGTTTCCGTTTAGTTCTGTACTAAATTTAAGATAAAAGAAGTCGATTCTATAAGTCTTCTTGCTCTTTTGCTCACCCTACTGATGCCTCATTCAAGATTGGCCTTTCTAATTTAGGTCCAGTTGTGAATATATTAGTCAGTAAATATGAAGTTTCTATATATATATATATATATATTATCGCAGACGCAAATGGAATGAGGTAAGTGGGACAAGGCAATGGCATCGGAGATCGTAGCAGATCAATCTACGTTTATAACAAATTGTAAATTGATAAATAATTAGGATTAGGATTCTCTTAATTTTTTTTTCCCGAATTGATGTAATTCGAAAAGGGATAGACATAATAAGTGGCTCCTACATCATTTACCGATGTCCTTTTATCTATAACTAGGAACGAGATCTTCTTCAATTTCCTACACGAATTTATGTAAAGGTGGGTATCGGAACGAATAGAACTGAAATGACTAATTCTGATTCCATTCCGGTACTCACCGGAATGCACTTTTTTGGTTCCGGTTTCATTCCGGAATTTTCAATTCGTCATGTGAGATTTTTTTGACATATTTTTTTGGGGCTCTAATGAGCCAAAAATATTTTTTTGGACTGAATTTTTGGAACATTTTAATGTTCTTTATCATAAATTAACAATAAATAAAAATATTTATCTAAAATCTATATTTTAAATAAACATTCAACCAAATTTCATATGTTATACTTTATTTTGAGCCCTATTTTAAAAAAACATCGAAAATTTCGGTATTTTTTAGTTATTCATCATAAATTAACAATAATTTTAAAATATTCATCCAAAATCTAGATTCTAAAATAAATATTCAATCAAATTTCATATGTTATACTTTATTTTGAGCACTATTTTTATTTTATTTTTAAAAAAATCGGAACCGATAATTGCCAAAAATGACTTCGTACTTCGTAGAGATCATATAAATATAATAGGTGGATATTATATCATTTAAAAAAAATCGGAACTGGTATATGCCGAAATCAGAACTGGAAGTGGAATCGAAAACTCCGATTCTTACCTGAATTTTTCCACCCTTAATTGTATGATTCAATTCAGAGAGAGATAGATCCAACAGGTGGATACTATATAATTTAATGTTGTCCTTGTAAAATTTCGGACAGCATGACGCTACAATTGGGTCCATCTATTGTGTATATCTTTTGTTTCTATTTTTTATTCTTCAGAGAAGTGAAGAGTTTTTGGGAGGAATTACCAGAAAATCACCATTATATCATAGATGTTGTTTCTGGGCCACCTACGTCCCGTCTTCCACGCAACAAGCCAAGATATATGTTCTGTCGTTTGAAATCATGCATGCGACTTTGAGGCTTCTTGCCCTAATTCTTTACGTGTTTCAAGTATCTTGGTTAATCTTTGTAATATGATGTTTAATGTGAAAGTCTCTTGTAGATTATAAGGCTCGAGGTGGAGTCTTGCCCCACCAACAGCGGAGGAATTAGCAAACTCGAAAAGCTTTCTAATGAAACAAGATTGTAAGTCAAATAGCAAAGGTAATAATGCACGCGTCATTATAAGGCTCGACGTAAGCTACTTCGTCACCAGTCGTGTCTTCTCTCAGAGATGTTACATGTTGCTAAGGACGGGCGGTACCTTATTTTGCTCATAAGTCAAACGCAGCTCCGGTTGAGACGCATTTAACTTCCCCATCAATCATTTACATTGAGGTCAATTTCCAAAAACAGAAAAATGTCATTGACAGCAAGATGTACGTCGTGCGTGACATAACGAAGATAAGGAGGTTTTTGCTTAGTCGCTCTGTCCCAATTGTATTGCACAGTTGTACTTCTCTTTCTATTCATGATTAAAAAGAAAAAAAAGCCCCCCTTTCTTCTTCCTTCTTGGTTTTCGCTTCTTTTTTTTTTCCCCTTGGGCAAAGTGATCTGATTCAAGAATTAATAAAATGTAGTGCTCCTTAATTTCTGCTACTCCCACACTATTAACACGGCAGTCATAATTGGTCTCTTTTGTGTTCCAACAGTTGACTCACTTGATATGCGTCCTCATCATCCTTGAGATTTTCACAAGCCGATCGAGGACTTTGGCCTCGTGTGAAGCAAAAATATGGAATTGGAATGCGAGTATGAGTTATCCGTTTTTGCTTTTACATTTCTTTGAGGTGAGAAAGATTGAACATGAAATTTTTCTTCAACGGCCCCAGTTTGGAAATTTGTTCCCAGCGCTACAATTAGTCGACTTGTGACATGCATTTGCATATGAAAGAACGAATGGACTGACCCTTGAAGTTTTCCAAGTGAACACGATGGCGTTGGAAATCTTTTGAGCCATGATCGTCGTCGTCACCCTCATGACTATTACTATGACGTCAAACTGTCCTTACCGACGCCCCCTTTCAGGTCAAATTAGGGCAAAATAGATCGGTGACTGCCTGTAGGCCGTTCCCTGTCTTCGTAATGCATGGCAAGTACCTAGACATTTCCTACCAAAAATTGAAAACACATTGTACAGTAGAATCTGACTAAATCGTATATATAGCAGTTATAATACAGCAAGGGAAGAGGAGTAGAAGAACGTACCTTAATTTCTAACATAAATCCGACCTGATTGCATGGAATATGCATGTGCCTTTCGAACAGCATATACACATGGGAACCAAAAACGAAATCTACTAATTAGGTAAAGTAAATATCTTCATACTTTACAGAGTCGGAAATCAGTTTTACCCAAGTTATAATCGCTTATATACCTTAATTCTTATTTTTTTTTGTCTTTGAGCATACCTCATGAGTAAAATATCCAAAGTCAGAGCTATTTGGTTTATTTAGGAACCTTCTCAAAGTATTCTTGTGAATCTTTCACTCCTCCCAAAGCTTAAGCTGATAGAAAGATAAATATTTTATTATTTGGATTATATCTCTAATATTCTCCCTCACGTGTGGGTCAGACTCTCTTTTAATTGGGATGTCCAACACGTGCAATATTTAATTGAAATTTGGGTAGAGTGCGGAGTCAGGTATCGAACTCAGGACCTTGACTATGATACCATGTGAATCTTCCACTCATCCAAAAACTTAAGCTTATAGGAAGAAGAAGATTTATTATTTAGATTATATCTCTAACAATTCTGACTCAAGAAAGTCAAAGGCACATGACAGCAAAGATTTCTCCTTTTCTAATATCTTCTGTCACGGAGAAGTTTAGGACTTGGGAGGAGATTAGGTTACTAGCTAGGAAGGTAGAGAAATGGGCAATCAATCTCCCTCGAGGAAATTTCTCATACTTGTGCTAGCTTGGTTCTTCTATATTTTGTAAATTGTATGAAAGTGTACGTGTTGGTGTACCTTCTTAATTAACATCTGATGCAAACTTTGCATATAATTAAACTTGTCGCTTAAGACTTGAATAGTTTGCCCGTACCGTGCGGGATGTAGCATAAGAAAGAATCAAAAAGGCCGACAAACTGGAAGAGGTAAACGAGTGGGTCAACCGCATTGCTTGCAATAAGGGCAGAAGAAAAACAACTGCACGCTTTCACCTGGTCTCAAACAGACAATTTTAGTAGCCGGTCAATGTTATAGAATCCCCTCTTATTTACCCCTCGACCTGCCATTTGGAAAATATACGAAGTCGTATCTCATGGGCTCCTTAATACGTGTTGCATTTGAGGATACTTAAGGCATGTTTGAAATCCAATTAATTGGGCTCAAAATTTTAAGTTTATTACTAAAAACTTCACCACATAATTTTTTATTATAATAATATTTATTAAAAATCTTCTCTCTTCACTTTTTCACCAACTCTCATAACATTTCTTTACTTTATAATATTTTTCAAACCCCAATACCCAAAATTTTCACCCTCAAACATATCCTTAGTTTTGAGAACATTTTAAGAATTTAAATTTAAATTTTTAAATTTATAATCATAATATTACTCTTTACACGTATTTTAATATATAACTTAATATTATCTTTATTTATAAATATCAATACAAATCAACACCTCCGTATCTATTAAAACTTAAACATCACCTAAATATTTACCGAATAGCTAAAATACTTAAATTTTTCTCTAAAACAAGCCCTTACGTCGCAGTGAAAAAAGTGGAGTCAAATATTTGGGCAAGGAGTAGAATAAGTCATAGGTGTGAAACAGAAGACTGGTGGGGTCCGAAGCCTTTCAGAAGCAATCTTTGCATGTATGCCACGTGGATCAAAACGTAGGCGTTTACACGTGGGACATGTAAGAAACGCGTAGGCGATTAAAAAATGGACGGCCCACAAAACTTGAAAAAGGTTACAAATGCCTCACTTTTGAGATCGAAATCCATGCAAACAGAGCCAGCCCGCGAAAGAAGAAATCGTTATCGCCTCCACGTACCATATGGAAGCATTTATTGTCCCCTTGGTAGTCACAAGCTTCAAACAGAAAGGACCAGAAAGTATTTTTCAGATTTATATAAAAATTAAATCTTGAAGTGCAAGTTTCCTGTAACTGTTCGCATGGAATAAAGCCCCACTACCTCTGAGACTTTTTTTCGTAAGCGTGACGACGCGTAAACGCAATGGGAACAAATGGGGATGTACAGTAAAAGAAGAAAAAGATGGGGGGAGAGAGAGAGTTTCCGCGTAGACAGATGAGACTGGGAGGAAACTATTAAGAACAAGAAAATAATGAAAGAAATAAAGGAAGAGGGGGGAGATTTTTTCGTTTCTAAAATCTGAACGAATAACAAAAAACGCCTTCTTTGACACCTAAGCGAGCGAGGAGGAAAATATGCTTCTTTCTTTCTTGAGGATTCACACCTGCTATTCACACCAACCTCATATAAATCTCTCTCCCGCTTTCTCTTTCCGACTTTCAATCTTTCTTTCTCTTCTACTGCATCTTTTTGGAGTAAAATTAAATCTTAGTATAGCTTTTCCTGGAATTTGCGCTTTGTTATGGAAGGACATCCTCCTCCTCATCCTCATCAGCAGCATCATATCAGTGTAAACGTCGATGCGAGTGATAGATTTCCTCAATGGAGTATCCAAGAAACGAAGGAGTTTTTGATGATCCGAGCAGAGCTAGATCGATCTTTCATGGAAACAAAGAGGAACAAGCTTCTCTGGGAAGTTATTGCCACAAAGATGAAAGAAAATGGTTACAATCGCAGCGCTGAGCAGTGCAAGTGCAAGTGGAAAAACCTCGTTACGCGTTATAAGGTACTCTTAGCACAAGACACATCAAGACCTAATCCATAACGAAACTCTTGGTGTTGCTTTTGAATACTTTTGTATTTTCCTTTTTTTTTCTTTTCCGGATTAGGGATATACTAATAGCAGTTTACCTTCATGGCTTCAATTTTTTTTACTTGGTGACGTTTAGGGGTGTGAGACAATGGAACCGGAAGCGACTCGTCAACAATTCCCATTTTACCATGAATTTCAAGCAATTTTCGCTGCACGGATGCAGAGAATGCTATGGGCCGAAGCCGAAGGAGGGGCGAGCGGATCAAAAAAGAAAGCGGCCCAGCTATCATCGGACGAAGGGGACGATAACGAAGACAGCGACGGAGAGAAGGGTAGCACTAGGAAGAAGATAAAAAAGGGCAAGAGCAATAGTATCGGAAGTAGTAGTGGTGGGAGTGGCAATATCAACAACCTGAAGGAGATATTGGATGACTTCGTCAAGCAACAGATGCAAATGGAGGCGCAATGGAGGGAAGCTTTCGAGGCAAGGGAAAATGAGAGGAGGTTAAAGGAAATGGAGTGGAGACACGCCTTGGAGGCATTGGAAAGTGATAGGATAATGATGGAGCAGAGATGGAGAGAGAGGGAAGAACAAAGGAGGATGAGAGAAGAGGCTAGGGCTGAGAAGAGGGACGCTCTAATCACAGCTTTGCTGTACAAGCTCAGGCGAGAGGATATGTAACTAGTCTGCTTTCATTCGTTTTTCTTTGTATCGGAGAGGAGGAAGCTCTGAGACTGAGAGGTTTGTCTTGGAACTGATCTCATGTTGGAGATGTTTGTGGTTCATATTGCATATAAAATTATCATCTCCTTCTGGCTTGCCCACGGAGGCTTTCTTTTGCTTGTGAAAAAAAGCTTCCATCTTTCCATTCTATGTTAGTTGTTTTGCTAGCTATCGCAAATCGCGCAATATGATTAACTCATGCAGTTCTGTTCTAATTTTCAGAGAAGACCAAAAGCGCATACATTGCAAATTACTATGAACAAAAGCCGAGTAAAAACCCAAAAGTGATTATGTCTGAGAAGTGGCGACAATGAAAATAAATATTCCTTTATGACGCATAGCTTTTAAGTACGTTAGTAGAGTTCGTAATTCGTTCTCGCTTATGGCTCTCAACTTCACATAAGTGTTGTCGAGTCTTTCACTTGGATGCAGATCAATCATAATTTTGTTGTATAGAAGATCTCGGGTCTTCTACGTGATTACTGGTGTTAGTCCCCGACTACTGTTCTATGCATTATCGCCATCAAAACCTAGAAACCTGCATAGAAATCTCTGTAAGTCATCACGGGGAAGAAAAAAAAAGAAGTTAGAAAGTTTCCCATATATTGTCATTTAGTATTGTTTCTACTTCGAAGTCTAGCAAAGTTGAGAAGATCGATCCCATAAGCCTTTGACGGCGCAAAAGATGCGTTTTTGTTTCATCAGTTATTTGGTTCAGTTCCGTTTTTATTCTCCTTGACCGTATGAAAGAAGGCACAAGATTTTTGCTATTTTGTTGGTGTTGAAAGTTCCACTGGGAGTAGATGTCAATTCGAAACATGTACAGTAGCTCTCTGCTGGCAGCTGCAATTGAATTGAAAGAGAAAACGAAAGATTTCTACTTATTATATGAAGGACCTAATGATTGCAATTGTAATGTTCCAGGGTCTGTCAACCAGATCATGCTGGGTATAAAGCGGAACAGGCGAATCGCGATATATGAGTTGTGGAGCAGATTAGTACCTGGGAAACTTATATAGCCTTAACCTACGTTTCTCCATGGAAACACTAAAAGCGGATAGAGCTGGGCACCAAGAATTGAGCTGTGATCACATAGAGATTCGTAGTATCTTTTGAATAAATTGTATGGTAGTTTTCTGGGCTAGCTATAGCTTCTTTGTAATTTATCTGTATATTAGGTGGACACCATTTTAGGTAGGCTCACCGTACGAGATTTTCTCTCGTTACCCTGTAAGAGAATCTAGGCCGGAGATATATATGACATGCAAGTTTTATCTGTTGATCAGCTCTTCATTACGTGTATTTATTTTTTAAAGTTAAGTTCTCAACTATGAGTGCAATGCATATTATATACATATTGGTGTTAGGTGGTCTTGGGCCTTCTCAACCCCAAAAGCTAGCTCTAGAGGTGAGGTTTTCCCTCACACTTATAAACTTACCACCAACTTCTTCCACAACCGATGTGGGACAATCCCAACAATCTCCCCTTCACACGTCGGGCCCTGGGTTAGATGCAGACGACCCGTTTCTCCCATGGACTGTTGGGTCTGAGACTTGTTGGTAAACCTGTGCTCCGATACCAGTGTTAGGTGGTCTTAGGCCTTCTCAACCCCAAAAGCTAGCTCTAGAGGTGAGGTTTTCCCTCACACTTATAAACTGACCACCAACCCCTTCCACAACCGATGTGAGATAACCCCAACAATTGGTTTCTTATTACTTTCTATTTTTATGGACTGTTAGATCGTACCTTTATTAATTAGATTTTTTATTTTCATAGATCAATTGAGGTATTATTGGAAACATTGATCCCTAAATTGGGAGAAATGCTTGGTTGTGTCAATTTGTTGATCTAAAATGTCACACCTTTATGTCCTTGTAATTAGTTGCATTAATGCAACAGAAAAACGTTGCTAGGGTCCTATATATCTACAGCTGTACATAATTGTTTGCTTATAACCTAGGGATGGAAAATTATCTTTTTAACTCAAATTCCGTGGGTTAATTATTGTGATCTTATTATCAGGACTGGTATCTAATAGGTAGTATTAAAGTAACTTCCTTGATTGTTTATTCAAATCTGGCCGACTATATACATATATATATATACAATTTTCTAGATGCATGCTTAATTTCTTGAGTTCAGCGAGGATGTTGCTTTTTTTTTTCCTTTTTAAGGATGTTATTATTTCTTTTTGTTTTCTTGAATAATTAGCATGTGAAACCAATATATTATTAGATATTTGAGATTAACAATTTTGACCCTAATAAAATAATTACATAAAATTTATGACTTCTTCATCAAATCATCATTTCTTATTTTAAATAAATATAAAAAATTCATTCAAATCATCTCTCACTTTTTATCTATCAGTATAGCTGTACATCTGCTGTGTTGGATCTATCTAGAATATGAAGTACGATAAAACAATTTCGTCTGCCACCAAGACAACATAATATAGTACTTTTTGTTCTAACAACGACAAGAAGGAAATGGTATGATTGGGAAAAAGAAGGAATTTATCCACCCAACCCAACCCCACTTCCGCGCAGAGAACAAGAAGGAAAAAGTGAAAAAACAAAAAAAAGGATTTCGCTAACATTAATTGTTAATTAATTGCCACCTTCTTCCTTTTCGTCAAAGAAAGACCTAATCTTTTACCTAAAAAACAAAGGCAGGCCTGTATCCCATGTATTTCAGAGAACCACTTAATAAGGAATTGATTATATTCGCAAACAACTAATTAAAATTTACCCTCTAGCATCCATCTGAGATCGATCTGACTGCCTCACCAATCATTTCTCAAGAGACACCTATAAGTTGAGGACGATCAATTTGTTTCAGAATTTCCTTGTGAGGTCCAGCTATACATGTAGTACACATGCACGGCCTACGCGTTTTTGGCGAAAATTTCTTCACAAAATGTTCCCACCGACACACCGTTTTTAATTTCAGCCAGTAATCTCACATTCTGACCGACTCTTCTTTTTTTTTTTGGTTTCCACGCACTCCCACAAGTTTCTGTGTTTTCGGGTCCTTCTGTTAGATCCCCCGATCGATCTTCAAAGTTCAAACGCTAGCTAGATCTCCCTGTTCTGGTCTAGGAATCTGTGCTTTTGCTGTCAACACGATCGACTTTTATAAGTATCAGGGACGTTCGGATCTTGAAGTTTGTAAAAGAAATGGTTAATTCAACTCAAACCCACAGAGATCTTGAACGTAACGACATCCTCTAATGATTCTGGGTCCTATCAAATTGGCTGGACTCAAGAGGAGAAGTTTACACGTGAAGCAAGTTGACAAGGAATGAGCATCTGCTCATTTTAAAATTTTAGACCTTTTTTTATTTGTACGTTTTTTAGGGACAAACAATGGAACACTCGTCAAATTCCGCGTCCTACAGATCATGGCAGTGGCCAACATGTACATATTCAAACAAAATGGTGGGGAACTTGAATTAAGATAAAACCCTAATTCAGAAGGGAGGAGATATTTTAGAATTCCGTTGAAATACATTTCTACGTGGGCTGTTTTCAGCCAATTCTTTATTACATATGGAGGCTAGAACACATGGTTTCTCATTGATTAAAGCTTTTTTTTAATTACTATGTGGGCATTCTTGAATTGGTTTCAATGGGGTTGATCTGTGAACGCACTAAGAAGGTAGAGATTTAAGACCAAGTTTTCTCAGATCTTTATCAATATATAATACCCTAGCTTTAAATGTCTAGATGCCTATAGCTAGATGCCGATGTTGCAAAATCCACTCTTTAAATTAAAAATAAGGGTTAAGTACAACCCCCACGAAATTATACATAAATCTCAAATACCCTCGTAAACTCGAACTCGTTGCAATTCGCCCCCACAAACTATTCTTTTCTTTGCGATTTCATACACCAGCCTACGAAAGTTGTTATATCGAACAATTTGTGTCCCCTGACTTGAAAAGATGAATTTACCCTCATTTGAGTCCTCCCTATTTTTCTATAATGTTTTTAGCAATTTTTAGAACCAAAAAATAATATATATGTAGTTAGCTGTTTTTTTATTAAAATAAAAAACAAAAAGATGACTCACTTAGAATCAAACTGGTGATCAAATTCTTTTTTTTCAAGTAAGGAGAAGGTCACATGTCGTTTAAGTGGGACAAAAATCGTTCGATATAATAACTTCAATAGGTTGAGAGATGAAATCATAACAAAAAGTAGAGGGCGAGTTATAACGAGTTCGAATTTATGAGAGTATTTGAGATTGAGGTATAAATTCGTTGAGGATTGTTCATGTAATTAACCCTAAAAATAAAGACAGGCATTTAAGAATTTATATAATAGGATAGCCTGCGATTCTTTTTTTCCTTCGTCTTTGTTCCCGTGGGTGCGACAATTGAGTGGTTCTGTCAACGAGACAGCATTCAGATCTGAACAGATATTTATAATTCCATCCACCATCGAAGAGTTTTAATGATGAAGATCAACTTAGCATACGTTCTTATCTTTAACTAGTGATATGACTCTTATTTTCTGCATAATTATTTAAAGGTCGACAAGTTTGATATTTATTTTTTGAATAGCGAGAGAATTCTGTTGCATTCGACTTTTTGTGATCATATTATTTAAGAGTTCAACTACTAATCTTAAATATTTGAACTGATCTCACAAATCAAATATTATTTAAGGAACTACCAATAGCATGCAGTAACATTCGAACTCACACTTCCCAATATAATTTTAGAAGCAAAAATCCGTCCTCTCACGTATTGAGTTGTACTACCTAGAGCTAAAGTTTGATTAGATGGCAAAACATATTTCTAAAAGCCGATACACGGGCCGACCGTTGGAAGGAAACGAATGAGTCCGCTATCGTAATCCAACTTACTACAGTGTCGGTGGACCCCTAAAGCTCCATGAAAATGGGAAAAAAACAAATCTTAAATATTTAAATCGATCCCACAACTCAAATATTATTCAAGCAACTAACATGCATTAATATTCAAACTCACGCTTACCAATATAATTCTAAAAGCAAAAATACGTCCTCTCACGTATTGAGCTGCACTACCTAGGGCTAAAGTTTTGATTAGATGGCAAAACATATCTCTAGAAGCCGATACACGTGCCGATGCACCGTTAGAAGGAAACGAATGATTCAGCTGTCCTAATCCAACTCCACTACAGTGTCGGTGGACTCCTGAGCCTTCATGGAAATGGAAAAAGAAAGACAAAATTTAAATATTTGAACCGATCTCACCATTCAAATATTATTCAAGCAACTAGCATACAGTAACATTCAAACGCACACTTCTTTTTTTTAATAAAAACGTCATGTCTTATTCATAATCAACCAAATAAAAATTTAAAGGAAGTCTGTCCCAACATACAATTAAGATAAGTTAAAAAAATACTCAAAAATAAAAGAATTGTCTCCGGAAATCAACTCAATAGAGTTCACACTTCACAACGAGCTAACTAGTACTTGCACCCGGTGGCAGAATCAGGAATGTAATAGAAGGGGGCCAAATTCTTAAGGGAAAATGACAAAAAACAAATTTACTATTTAATGCAAAAAAATGTCTTAAGAGTTAAAATATCAAAATTTAAGGACTAAAAACACTAAAAATATTAAAATACACGTACCGTACTATTTGCTGATACTGAGAGATGACAAATGGATCGTACATGACTGCATCTTCTGAAAACGTTGCAAAATAGTTTCGTTCTCAATAGTTTCAAAAATTGCACTTTCGATATATACCACCATACTTTCATTCATCCATTCATCTCTCATCTTATTAGGCAAGTCAGTTTTGATAAACTTTATTGCAGAGAACACTCTCTCAACGGTTGCACTTGCAACTAGTAAGACCAATACCAACTCAATAGAGTGCAAAGATTCACACAGTTCTTCAAGTCAATGAGGCAGACCTACATTGCCAAAGATGTATAGGCACAAATGTAGACAGTAAAGTACATTTTGTTGAGGACGACTAAGATTAGAGTTACGTTCTGGATAATTGATCATTTTGAAATGACCTATTGGACAAATCATCGTTGGCCTCTAGAAAATAAACTATTTGAGGGACCCCTTAATATCAGGGTGTTTTAGTAAAACGTTGACATGACCCCTATACGATATGTAGTTCTAGGACTACAGACAATGCCACCTCTGAATGATGAACTTGAAACGGACTTCAAAACGCTTCGTCGTTGGACAGTAAACAACAAGGTACATTCACACATTCACATTTCACACCACCAAGCCTCAAGAAACTTAGAGAGGAAGCTTTCCAAAATGGACCACAAACGGTGATCGAGGGCCCAGCTCCTATGCCAAGCGGTTTCTAACTTTCCATCCATTTTCTCTACAAGAAGAAAGTGGAGATAATGAAAATATTTTTCATTTAGAAAATTCATAATTGCCCACACTAAATTACCACAACAATAATTGAGGGGGCGGGCTGGGCTTAATACTTGAAAAAACACATTTGAGGAACTTTCAGGGGATGGGGCGGCTGCCCCCATGATCCTGCGTGGTGCCGCCCCTGCTTGCACCAAACTTACTGTGATAACCCGGTCTATAAAACTAAAAAAAAAACATTTTTTTTTTGCAATGGCTGGAGTCGAACTCCAGACATGAGGCTTGAAAGGAGAAGACCGCTAGGCCAGACGCATTTTTGTTGATTTTTACGCGGTTGAGTTGATTTAAATGTTTAACAATTTTATCTCGAAAATGATTGAATGTGAGGATTCGAACCCGCGCAATCAAAGGAAGGAGATTTGTAGCTTAACCGCTGAGGCGTTTCACGTTTTTGGTTAGTATTGCTGAGGTTTCACTATTTAAACCCGTTTTATTGGAATTTTTTTTTTAAATGAAACGGTGCGTTTCACCTATCTTCTTCCCCAGATCTAAAAGACACAATTCTTCTACCCTAGCCGCCGTTTTCACCCTTTCAGTTTCTCTCTCATCAATTGCCTCTCTTTCTCTCTTCGATTTCTTGTCTGTTTTAGCACCTTTTCGTGGCCTTTGAACTCCATTGTGTGAATCTCGAAGCTTCTTAGTAAATCTTGTTATTTAACGTGTTTGATGGAGGATTTCGAAAAGGCAGTAGTATTAGACTTTATTAATTGATTTTAACCAAAACTCGCCTATAAAAGGGACTTTCTGACGCTGGACAGAATAGAGATTATTCTGTAGGCTAAACAAAAGGTAATTTGCGAGAAGGAAAATAGAGAATTTCGACCCAAGAATTCAGAAAATACTCTGGATTCAATAAAATTCGTAATAATCAGGAATGGTTCGAAATAACCCACAAGAAGGGTTAAAATAGCTGAAATTCGACAATACATGGAAATTTGCCAAAAATGGCAAACTCTAAAAATCTTACCAAAAAGAAATCAGATGATGGCCAAAAATTTGGCTCAAATCGGATTCTAATTTATTTCCTAATCGACAAAAAAGAAAATTACCATAAATAGCAAAAATTAACTAAAATTAGGGTTTTGAAAAAAAAATCAGCGGATTTGGGGCTCGAAACGAGGTGCACCGAGCGTAGCTGGGTGGCTATGACGTGCGCGCCGAAAATAGCTTTCCGAATTGGGGTCACGGGCGCGAATCGGACACCTGTAGCCAAAGTTATGGCCAAAATACCGACACGTGCACGAAAACTGCCTCAATTAGGCTAATTCACGATTTCTTGCCAATTTTGCGCTGATCCTCCCGCTCCAGGTAATTCAGCGCCATCAATGAGCAATCTGACAGCTCTGCATCATCTGGGTCGGATCCCCCTGCATCACCTTCTGCTCAAAGGTTGATCGCACCTCTCAAACGTGATTCTCTATCATTTTGAGATCTCTCTTTCTCTCTATCAATTCAGCCATTGTTTTGAAATTTTCTTTGGTTCTTATGGATCGTTGCGATACGTGAATTCTAGGGCGGTTCGATTATCGAAGCAAGTCAGATAAGCGGAGCTAATATACTGTTTTTCTCCAAAAATGACGAACAGATTTTGTGGAAAATATTGTTTTATTATAAGCTTATGTTATTCTGAAAACCAATGTGGAATTTAAAAGACATAATGAGATATGTTTATATTACTGTTCTAAAGATTCGATTTTGTATTCTGCTAAATATTATTTATGTTTCTGTTTCTGATATTATATATTATACTGTTTTCAAACCCCGAGACGATGTTCTGTTACTGATTACTGATTATTGATTACTGCTGTTGTTGATACCAACTTACTGATTACTGAGTGCGCTCATTCTTCGGATTAGTTTCTGTGTGGGTTTCTCCCTAGTGCACACTTAGCGTACGTGGCTAAGTCTTAGTAGGACAAACTCCACTTACTGTTGGCTTAATTCTGTTTGGTCGCCGGTTAAGTCGTTGCACAACCCTGCCACAGGGGTCAATGTGGCTTACTGTTGATGCCAAAGGAGATTTTATGATAAAGTTATTCTATTTTCTGTTTTTCGGCTCAAAGAAAAGAATATATATTTTTATTCTCTACTTGCTGAGTTGTCGAACTCACTCCGTTATTATTTTCTTATTTTCAGAGATTGTTCAAGGATCAAATCTATTAAGCGTGTGAGCGGGATAGATGAGATCATCATTTTGGATTTTAGACTGTTAAGAGAATTTGTTTAATGTTTATGTTTTGAAACATTATAGTTATAATATGTTTTGTTTTGAAAAAAGGTGATAAATTTATTTTATTTTTTTCTTTATTTATGTTGATTTTTGGGGCGTGACACTTACAGTTACTAATGTAATTCTAAAAGCAAAAATTTGTCCTCTTACGTATTGAGTTGTACTACCCAGAGTTAAAGTTTGTCTAGATGACAAAACATATCTCTAAAAGCTGATACACGTGTCGATGCACCGTTAGAAGGAAACGGATGAGTCGGTTGTCCTAATCCAACTTACTACAGTGTCGGTGGACTCCAAGGCCCATGGGAAATGGGGAAAAGGGGATCGAGATCCTCTGCAACCGAATTGCAGAATAATTTCGGAGAGAGAGAGGAGTGAGTTTCGCTCGGGACCCACACCTGTCTGGACAAGAAAATTTTCGAACAAGTGTGTATCCCGAACGAAACTCACATCTATATCTCTCTCATCAATTGCTCAGGATCCCAAACATAAGTGGGTTATTAAATTCATTTACACACCTCATCTGCTGACTTTTTAGATTTTGTGCAAAATGTCAAAAATGTCAGATATAGGGCATTGGTCAATCTTTTGAACCGTACAGAATTTATAATAGGACCATGAGAAACTTCCCTTCCTTTTAATTTCTAGTTTTATATATAGCGTAGTCATCGGGTTGGGAATCGAGCACCGTGAGAAAGCAAGGACCAAAAAGCGCACAAGATTTTGCGAGCAAACGCGGATTTGACCCTTTGGTTTTACGGACCTCTTCTACTGTCCTACTGAAACTTGTGAAAAACTTTACAATTCACAGATTCATCGAACTTAGATTAAAAAAATTAAAACCTAAATATTGAGAAAAAAGTTAAGCAATAATTACACATTTGAGTAGTTGTAGTGGTCGGGGAAGAAAAGTGTGGCCGGCGTGGTAATCGACAAAGGGTGGTTGTGCCGCCTGTGTGCAGAGAGTTTGGAGAGGGAGGGGAGGGAGTCAAAGTGACACTATTTTGAGAAGGGGGGTCGACTCTCGAAGAAGACCTAAAGGAGCTGGGAGGGGAACAAAACAACGTAGTTCTAGAGAAACTACGTTGTATAATATTAAAAAGAATAAGACCCAATTTTATCGGTACTCAGGAACCTGTAAAACCACTGAGTTTATGTAAATAGAGGCCATTAGCACCGATTAGGCTGGGTACCGAGAACCCGGTGCTAGTGGAACTGGGAAATCCCAATTTGATTGAACAAGCCTAGAGTGGGGATCCTTCGCATGCTCAAAATCTATACAATTTCAGTACCAAATGTGCCTACAACCTATAGAGGAAAAAAAAACAAAGCTAACTTCCTAGCATTAAAATTGGTGGATAGAAATTCATGGGTTCAAGTCTTCACAGGTACGATGTTAAGGGGGCAAGACTCATGTTCATATCTTAAACTATCAATATCTTAATATTGTCTTTAGTAAAAGGCTTAAATTATCGACCTAAGTTCTTAATGTATTTACTTTTAACAAATCAATCTTTATATATAACTTTGAATGGATCGGTCTCTGTGGTATGTTTTTCAAATATATGACTCATTTTGTTCACAAAAAGTTAGTCGGCTAATGGAAGATTTATATGAGTTCGAGGTCGAGATGTCTATTTTCAAGATCGGATAATCTATTACGGACCTCGTTCTCATTAGTGGGCTAACTTTTAGTAGACGAAATGACTTATATATCTAAAAAATAGACAACAAGAGTCAGTCCATTCAAGAATGGTAACATTAATTAAGTCTTAGTAAAATAAGGGTCATGATATAGCTGCATCTATCTTAAAGGAACAGTTGCAAAACCATTCTTGTTTTTTTCTTTTTTCTTTTTTTTAAATAAGGCTCAGGATATCGACTTTATGCTTAGCAAACTCTTTATTGACCCGTCTAGGCTCCTTAGGAGTTTTTCAACGAGTAAACATGTTGATATATATGTACCCCTTAACTTTATTAATTGACTTTCACGTTATAGAATAATTCAAACCATTTGTAGCGGGTACTCATAATTGTACAGAAAAATGTTGTAATGAGCCACAAAAATGGATGCACGTGGAGAGGCAGTACATGGGGAGTCTATTGTTTTGATCAATTTTCAAACTCTGAATTGAGGAACATTGGCCGCTCACATGGTTTCTGATTTTTTTTTCATAGGTAAAAGATAATATATTAAAAATCGAGAAGAATACACCCAATACAAAACCGAAAAAATTGATCACACGGTTTCTGATCTTTTGATCACATGGTTTCTGATCAAAAGGTAAAAAGTTGCAGTACTTATTGCAAGGTTTTGTGGTGACTTGAGTTGTCAATGTTGGTAGATGTTTGGTTATAACTTATGACAAACTTCCACTGCTTAGTGCCCTTTTTACTACGCTCGTCCTTCTTTCCCTTGAAGCATGCATCCCAAATGAAATTAGGTCCCACTTCCCTCCTATAAGGAAAAGTAAAAGCATAAACGTATCTAAATTTCAATAATCTAATACGGGTACGAATTGATGGAATTTTAAGTTAACCGCGCGACATGCCCACTTAAATTCAATGGTGGTAATTATATTATGCTGTTGTCTGTGATCGTTTTGGAGAAATGGCATCCCACTTTCCTCCTATAAGGAAGCATAGCTCGAAGCCAATCAAGAATAATGGGACACTTCGTCTGTTGAAGCTCTCAACATCATTATTGTAGTGTCCATGAATGAATAATGAGAAGATATCATATGACAAGATACAATGTTGCTTAATTAGATCAACCAAAGGACGAAGACAAAAGAATTTGCTCCACCGACCACGACAAAGAAAGATTCATTGGTGGAACCTAATTAATTGGGAAAAAGATTTCATCAGGTTAAATCCAGATGGTACAGACAAATAACTAAAATTAAATTCCAGTACACTTACTCTCGGTATATTTAATGACACAAGAACATGTCATCTCTAAGCTCATTTAGCGGGTCTCCTTTGAATCCTTTTCCAGGGTGGAAAGAGTCTGCATTCAACAGCTCTTGAGATACCCGATGGAATACCAATACGGTAACATGATTGGATTTCTATATTTATGGGGCATCGATCCTGGTGGACCCTTCCTTTCGAGTGCTGAGGAGGCCCGAATTTTCTATATCGCCGATCACGTTGACCACAGCTGACAGAAAAATCGAATCCCAAACTAGCAGAAGCTGGGTCTGGTAAGAAAGTCAGAGTGGTGTTAGCTCCGAAGTACGTCTTTATCCGCATCCCTGTTCTCTCCCAACGTATTCTGATCACTTCTACATTGTTTTTCTTTTCACGTTTGACTAAACGCTACCAGTTCTTGGATATTCAATTAGTGCAAATAGTTTTTTAGATTTCCCAGTTGAAGCCACATCCCACATGGATTCTTTTTGGTTACTCTGTTCCAGTTATGGCATTTTATATTCATATATACAACTCACCAATTGAGAAGAAGAAGAAAAAAAAGTCACATTCTTTTTCGCTGCATCGATTGCTTCGTTTGACTTCCCTCTAGCTAATTTCGTTCTGAACACTAGATGATCTTGAGCTCTGCTAGAAATTTCCAAGAAAAGCTGAAGGATTATAATTAATCGATCGGCTTAGATCTGTGTTTTCACTAGGGTTTTTAAATTGTTCTAGAATCTTGTTTGGTAGCCGAGAATGCTCAGGAAAACGAAACAAACTACTTCGATGGGGTATTTGCTTTTACTGAGTGGCAAAACTTCTTGTTCTTTTCCTTCTCTGATCAGCGTGTTCTTTTCCTCCTTAGAAACCAAACAAAGCCTAAGGGAAGTTCCTTTTTGTTTTATAAAGTGTGCCATAATTCTTTCTACATCGTGTGCTACACTCTTCTATAATCTCTTGTCGATAATCTGTGATGGCATCGATCTATCTGGTGGTGTAGAAAGTACCCTAACGTGTTCGGCCCAAGTGTGGTTTCTACGTTTCTTATTTATATCTTTAATGCTTCGTATTTTGTGGGTCTTTAACAAGTTAAGAGAGACTTAACTACGTCTGGCTTTAACTTTAAAAGGACTAGTCAAACTAATACTACCTAATAAGTTCTTAACAAATTGACATTTATGAAACTCATCTCTCAGTTTTCTCTTCTCTCACTTCTCATAGGGTTCGGGATTAGTAGCATTGAGATGTAATTAGTAGTTTGGGCTTGGGATAACTAAGACACGGGCTAAATCGAGCCTCGATATCCATTTCATGAACCCAGAAGTGAGTTAATGAGTATGAAAGATGTGTAACATTATTATTATCCTTTAAAATCTTCTATTATGCCTACCTAATATGGTTTTTACTTTCGTCCCACGCCTCGAAGCAACCTAATCCAAATAGATTTATGAGGTAAAATCAGGTGACTAGCCACATCTCACTGTTATGTGATTGCAGAGAGAGGTTCTTAATTATAATGAAAGCAGAAATACTGCATAGCATATGCTATGCGCTAGAGAGGATTACTAGCTAGTTATTTGATCTGCCCGTATCACAATCCACGGGCAGTTTCTGGATCCGAGATATTTAATTCATCCAGGTGTTCAATTTCGGTAGCTGTTGCGAAGGCTTAGCTGACAGAATGCGATCCGTGCTCAAGAATCGCGTCGTGTAAGCATGAATTTCTTACAGCGAAATCATATGCATCGGATGATAAGGGAAAAGATTCAGTCATAAGATTGTTTGTTCTAAGTTATTATAAGTACCGATCAGAATTTTAAAAAATAAACCCAAGGACCTGAATTTGACTGCCTCATTTAATGAGATGAGAAGAAGAAAGCTTAGTTTATCTTGGCTCAATCAACGTTCGAGCATGCTGTGGAGATGGGGGATTGTGAAGTTGATCAGAACTATCTTTGTATGGAACGGAACTTAATTACAAGAGGAAATTATCAAAGAGGACTCCCCTGATGCGTACTAAAATATTTGGAAGATGAAATGTGCAATCTTATATTATGAACTCCAGCCTGCTCGATGTGTTGGAATTGGCATCTGCGTTTGTTTGTGCTCATGTTGCTAACTATATTCACTTGATCCAGGGCAAAGGATCAGTTCTCTATTTCAAATTGTAGTAATCCTGCTGGCTGCTAGCGTAGAAAACATGCAGCTAGCAGACTCTTATTTTCTCCTTACTGCCCCTGGTACCCAGTTGGAGAATGAAATATTGCTTTTGTTAATCATAATTGAAGGCACAGTGTCATTTGCAGAAGCCACAGGAGAAGTGGCAGCCATCAATGATAGATCAATTAACCAGTCCCTCTTGTGAATTCAAACCGTATCAAAGCTGTAGCCACTTTGCAGCACCACCTGTATTCTCTACCGTGGCAAGGATTCTTCCTGGAGAATGGTGCACCCAAGTTACAATTTCTGGCTTGGATTCAGATAAAATAGCACTTGGAAACAAGATTATCCCAAGGATACCAGTATGCCATCCTATCCAGCGAGGGCATTCCAATCTGTAGCCATGAGCCATTCTGATGCAGCGGCATCAGCAGCCATAAATGTGAAATCACCTGCCTTTGCCCATTGAAGAGGAACAATGAATTGGCTCCCGGTATTTCTGTTGCCTTCCACGTTAAAGCCCTCTTCCGGTCTTCCCTTTAGAAATGGCTCACTACTGCTGGCACATCAGGACGGACCCCTTGAGAAGAGCTGAACATGAAGAGGAATGCAAGGCACTTTTGGTTTATAAGAAAATTGTAGTGCAAGTGTGGCAGAAGGTGCAACTTCTATCCTTTTGAGGTAGTGATGGGAGATACCTAGAGACAATACAAGACATGGCGAGGACGGGCAATACAATTACAGCACCCATTGGAGTTTGGATGAGATAACCATGTCATGGTTCAGAATTTGAAGGAAGACAAACAAAAGAAAGTTGAGAAGCCAAACCTTTAAGAAGCACAAGTTAGGCTTCAGCGGCAGAAATGTTTCTTGATACAGAGTAGACTGGCGTGATTGGGGTAATGAGAGAGAGCAAATTTAAAGAAATTGCTGCTCTTTAGACTTGTGAGGTTTGTAAAAAACACACAACAAGTATTCCCAAAGCACTATCCATTATACTTTTGAAGCAGCGTTGCTTAAGGCATATCAGCATCTCCTAGTTCTGTGAAAATTAAAAACTCCCTTCATAACTCAAAGGGCAGACACGTTTTTAGGTCGCTAGACTTTGTCGAATTGAAGTCCTACTAAGTCAACCATCTGACCTCATAGTCGCTAGACATTCAAGATTGTCTTACATGTGCCTGTAATCTTGCAGAATCTCTCACTCCTGTTATATTATTCGTCTCCTGTACATGCGTGTCCGTGTCTAGACATATATATATATATAGAAGCTAATAAATATAGAGCTGTGTATAGACATAGAAGCTAATAAATATAGTCTTTTCTTGCTTCTTGTAATAATGAATTTCTCTTTATCCTTTTGTGCATCAAATAGCTGTAAAGCTCATATGCAAAATGGTTCAGGATTGCCAAATTTTCAAACGTTCGAGTACTCTGATGTTTGCACAAAAAGCACTAAACGATGAAACAAGAAAAACAAGAATTTTTTTACTGTTTATACCAAACTGTACAGATCTTCTCCGGATATTGCATGTAAGAGATCTTCGTGTGCAATTTTCACAAGCTCACCTACAACCTGGTTTAGTAGTACATCGAGAATTTGTTGCTCGAACTCTATGCACACGGCCTCTTCAAAACCTTCGAATCGAAGGAAATTCTTTCCTATCCATTTGGACTTTCTGATATCATTTTCTGTCAACCTAAAAAGCTTCCATACCACTTCCATGTAATACGGTGCCTCTGGACCGTCCATTGTGTCCCATTCCTTGTTCTTGATTGCTCCTACTGGAAGATCGTCAGTGTAGGAAACTCTTGGTGAAGATTTTCCACTAAAATTCAACTCCCTGGGCCCCCAAGCCTCTGTAACAAATACCAGTGAAGAATATGAAGTTAGGGAATGATAACATTCTGTTAAAATTAATTCAAGAACCCCCGCCTCCTCCCATTGATAGAGATAGAGGGAGAGAGAAAGTGCAGGTATTCTTATCTGACATGGTAGCAGACATGGCAGAAGACAAACCTGATAAAGGACGTTCTTGTTGGATCGCTCTATCATTGATGTCCCGAGCCGATACTGGACTGGACTGTGGAGAATCACACGCAGGCTGTACTTTCACAGGCTGAAATTTTCTTTTCCTGGCGATTCTGGGTTCATCCAATAATTTCTTTTGATTGACAGGGTTCAATGGACTTTTCCCCCTCAAACTTGCAACATCCTTTCTGTACGCACTCTTCTTTTGGACTGGAACAAGGTCCAAACGCTTGGCGCCATTCCGGTTACCAATACCAGCCTTTGAAGAAAAGTAGGTGGAAGCTCTCGTAGGCTCATCCCTTGACTTAAAAATCTTCTTGTTTCCTTGATCCTCTTTCTTCTGCACAGGCGCTCTCTCCCTTATATTCTCCTTCTTCTTGCGTCTCTGTTCATTCCTCTGCTTCAAATCTCCAGAAACCATCTCAGATTTCTTCTCTTTCGACCTCATTCCCTTGGTTTCATTCACACTATCCAAGTACACAACGACGAGATTATGCTTCTGCTCATGTGACAACTCTGGAACCTCCCGAAATGAAACGGATGTTCTAACTCGGCGATGCTGAGCCTGAGTTAAATCGAACTCTAGCATATAGTCTGCGAAACTCACAGACTTACTGCGCACCACCGAGTCCGGGGCCCCTTTCCTTGGAACCGAATTGGTCTGTGGCAATGAATCTAAGCCCATTAGTCTTGCCACGATTCCCGGGTTAGCTGAAACTTGGAATGTAGCATCAGCTTTTGGATTTTCTTTCTGATCCTCGGACTTGATTGTCTTTGAGTCAAGAATGTGATCGGATGGGTGAGTTGGGAAACTCCTAAAGCATGAAATCCGGCGTAACATGGCGCAGAAACGCCCGGAATCAGCCTTAGGTGAAAGATCAGTCATTGTTCAATCAGAGAAAGAGATGTGAGAAGGCTACCTTTGTGGCAAAGATTTGCATGCAATAAGAAAAGAAATATCGTAGATAAGGGTTCAAAATTGCCGACGAAATAAGTAGTCTCAAGGAATAAGGGAAGGTTACATGGGCATAAAATAACAGTTGGACTGAGGGAAAGAGCGAGAACCGTTGGATTATGTGGAGGACAAATGTCGGTAGACGATAATGGCTCTTCAATTAGTCAATTGTCGGTTGATTTCACATTTGAACAGAAAACAATTTGGACATACGCGCAATTAGGTCGCGTATAGACTGTACGATAAAGAACATGACGACAAATTGGCCCGCCACCTTGCTGTCTGCCACGCACGCTTCTTGACTATTGTTACCTCCGAGTTGTACTACCCACCTCGTATCAGTGAGATTTAATAATAACATAGAACGTGGAGAGAATTTAGAGAATTAAATAAAACTTAGGAACTAAGAAAAAATATAGAAAGATTATATTATAATATTTATCTCATCTGTTTCATGCTAGTTACTTAAATACTAGTTGATTTGAAACTTCGCTCCAAGTATTTAAAGTTTATCATTAAACTCTTAATATGATTACTATATTTCCTAACTGGGTCAGGTCCATAGGGATTGACCTGAATAATTATGTAGAAAATAAGAGCCATATCACTAGTTAAAAACGTTGAGTCGATGTTCATCATTAAAACTCTTCAATGACGGATGTAATTATAAATATGTGTTCAGATCTGAATCAAACTCGTTGTCTACAAAACCACTCAATGGTCGCACCCACGGGAACAAAGACGAAGGACGGAAGGAAAAACATATATGTACGAACATGTATTCAGATTCGCCTTGGGTGGGCCATTGGTCAGTTTTTATCTTGGATCGTAAGCTTGATTTGGAACAGATCGCAGTCACATGGGCCTTGACTCAAACCTCTTTCCACGCTTTCAATAAATGTGTCTACACAGGCATGCCCCAAAGGCCCGCACTGGCCGATGAACGAGTTCGTCTAACGCACCGCGCTCTTGTGAAAAAGTTTGTTATCCAGTGGGCACAGTAGGTAGAATTAAACGATATATGGTACGTTTTTGGTAAGTGATTATTTCTCTAAATTGTATCATAGTAAAAAAAAATTATAGACTATACAAACAACATTAAATGGTATAGAGTCTATATGATATTTTTACCTCCTTCTAAATTATACCGTATAATTTAAATAGAAAATTATAAAAGATCATCGACGCCTATCTCTATCGACGCCTATCTCTATGAACTATATACTATACAATTTAAATATAAAATTACACAATATATAAGGAATATTAAATGGTAATAGTCTATATGTTATTTCTACCTCTTTTTAAATTGCACTATATAATTTAAACACAAAATTGCAAAAGATCTTCGTCCCAATTAGGATGTTGAACTATCAGTGTATATCATTTATTGGGATTTTCTTTTAATAGTGTCTGATTTGAATGTACGTTAAGTTGTAGTCATGCACTCTCGCTTCTTGTAGGTAGGACTGCTCATTTCAACCGCCGGTGCCAACTAATAAAATCGGCACGGTACCGACAGTAAAAATGGGCATTTATCGGTTCTATTATTGGTGACGGTTTACCGCCATAAATTTCAAAGGTAAACCATCGCCGGTTGTTTTTATTTATTTATTTATTTAAAATATAAACGGTGTCGTTCTCTTGACGCCTTACTTGCTTGCGATGGGGTTAGGATTTTTCGGTTTTGTTTTGTTTTTTAATAAAAAAACAAAGTAAAACGGTGTTGTTCTCTTGATAAAGAGAATGACACCTTGCTTGTGAAACCCCTAACCCCATCGCTTATATTTTTTTTAATAAAAAAAACAAAATAGAACGGTGTCGTTTGGGTTAGGGTTAGTAAACACTAACCTGGTATCATATTGGGGAATCACAGCCTCTCTCTCTTAGGTACGCTTCGACCTCTCTCTCTCTCTCCCTCTCTCTGGCCTATCTCTCTCCCTCTCCCTCTCTACACGGTTACCGGCCAAACCGGCAAGGCCGGTTATTCTTGTCTATCGGTGCCTATTTTTAGACACCGCCCTTAGCGGTGACGGTGCTGGTTTTTTCTAAATCAGCACCTACATCACTAGGGTTGTTCAACCCCGGTGTAGGTGTCGGTTTTTGCCAAAACCGGCACCTACACCGGGTAGACCGGTTTTAAATAATTGCCACCTACATCTACACCGTTAAGGGCAAAAACCGACCCTTAGCGGTGGCGGTTTCCGGTTATCCTACATTCATATTGAGCCATTTTTTTTAGCATTTTACTCACAACTGACAAAGAAAGAAATAGTAAAATGTACAAGAAATCAAGTCACAGGCACAAGAAATTAGAACATCGTTGTTTTCACTCTTTGTTCGACTCAGAGAAGCACAAAAATGACTAAACCAGATTATACAGCAAATGATGCATTTTAGATGCTACTGGCTGCAAATTAGCTACATCAAATACATATAACATAAAACTTACAATAAATCACCTGTGTAATATGATAATGAGTCATTGAATATCAATAAATCAATTCATCAACTGAAAATAGAAGGAAAACATGGTAAAGCAAGATTGTGCAATACCATACAGTGCGTTTCAACCGCCTCAATGAATGAAAAAAGTTGTCCAAAATCACAGTGGATAATAGGTACCAGAGTTTGTCTCTTACGGACCGTAGATATTATACAATACGACACACCCTATACACACAATAGCTCACCAATCACCAATCAACAATGATATATGGCCTAATATTTTCAATAGAAGTAGAACAAATGAAAAAAACAACAAATCTATTTTTAATTAACTAAAATCTCCCTTGGCAGTTAGTAATTCAGAGAGATGCGGCAGAGGGACTTCTCACCTGTGGTCGGTGACGAGAGGCGCGGCAAGACGTCAGGCGAGAGGGGCAAAACTCACGGCAAGGCGTCAGGCGAGAGGGGCGAGAGAGGCCGCTGGGGATGGCTCATGGTCTCGGGGGGGAGAATTTCGGGCGACTGTCTGGGCGTGAGGCGTCTGGAATTAGGGCAAACTTAGGCTTAGCAAAGAACTTATTCAAATTTCAAACGATTCGTTTTGGGTTTTTTTTTTAAAAAAAGTCAAAACCCGGTGTCCGGTACTCGGGAATCCGATGCCGGGTAACCCGGGAACCGGGAACAGCATCGGGTTTTTAACAAAACCTCAAACCGGCACCGGCACCGGTGTAGATTCCGGTAGCACTGAACAGCCCTATACATCACCGATACTCAGCCCTACCTGTAGAACCATAGGTAGCAAATGGTTTTAACATGCCATATTTTGACTGGGAGCTTTAAGAAAACGACATTTTGTTTTATTTCTTCTTCTTTTGAAAGAAAGATTTGCAGAATGCATTTGTCTTGCTCTTGGCTTATTAATGGACGGCTTGGATCGTTCCTACGTCATTTTCTTTTTCTCTCTGTTTTCTAATAAACTGTTTCAATAGAAGACTTGTAGACATAAACCATGTACTGCTCTTCAGGTAGATCTACTGACTTAAAATAGAACAAAAAGGGTATGTTATGATTAGTCTCATTAGTGCTTACAACAATTAATGTTTGGCAAGTAAAATTTTTTAAAATTTTGAGTTTTTAATAGAAAATTTGGGAACTTTTTATGAATTTTGTAAAAATTTGGTGAAAAAATTTAAAAATATTTGATTGTAAAATGAATTTTATTGAAATTGGTTAAAAAGTAAATAGATAGAAGATTTGATAAAATTTTTAAATAAGAACTTAACGAAATCTATTAAAATGTAAAGAAAGAGAATTGATCAAGTCAAATTACGTTGGCCTATCGCAAAGTTCACTGGGCTGAGAACCCGAGAGAGCTTGGCCAAAGGTCCAGCTTGGCCAAAGGTTCAGCTCTTAAGACGGATTGGAAGTCACAAATACTCCTTCCTTCCTCCTACAAGTAAAGAAAACAACCTAGAACACGAGTTCTTCCCCTATAAAGAATTTCTCTCGTGCAATCATTATTTTTTTATATCTTTTGTTGACTGAATTTATCATGAGTGTGGGCGAATTGCTTACCTTTCGCTTTGTCTGTTCTTCCTTATCCCCCTATGTTTTTCGCTGGGTCCGGGCTTAGAACCCCTTTCCTACTCCTCATTGAACTCGGGAATGACAATTGTCTCCAAACCTCCTTTTCCTCACATTTATGACTCACTGGAGCCTATCTCTTTCTTCCCTTTCCATTGGCTCTGGGGATGGCAGTTCCTATTCACTCATTAAATGGAGCGAAAATTTAAATTCTTCATGCTATCTTGTTTGCCATAGTATCAGATGATTAGCACTTCCCCTCAATTCATCTCCAAGGTGAGATGTGACTTATCATTAACATGGTTGTAACAACCCTCTTAATGATAAGTCACGTCTCAGTGGTTGTATGTTCTTCCCTCCTAACTTGTTCGGAGATGGCGCGAGTTCATTACTATTGAGACGAGTCTGCTCCTTTCTCACCTTGGGCTTCCCCCTCCTCAGTATTGGGCCTTGGTGATAACAAGCTCTTCTTAGGCCCAAAAAAGCTACTCCATCAAGAATATTTGATGAAATTAAAAAAATAAGAGAAATATTTGATATATTTTTTTGTGAAAAATATTGAAGTTGGTTTGAAAATAAATTTATGTGTAGTTTATAAATTTTGTTGTTTCCTTGTAAACTTTTAAAACAATTAAAAATAACTTGAAGCCAAGGGGACATATTTTGCAACAAAAAATTTCTCCACGTGATGGCACTAGACACTAGCCTAGTCTTAGCCAACACCAAACCCACAGGAAATCACTAGAAGCCAAGGATCGAGACAAGCACAACGAACACCCGGATTTTACGGGAGCAACTCTCTCCCAACCTTTATACTCTTGTCTATTAACAAAGTTGTACAATGAAAGACTAAGGTTCTCACATCAATTGAATCACTAGCCGAAATAGCTCAAAGGCATACACAAGAACAACCCACTGCTCTTGACACAAGCTCTCAAACTTGCCACACTCTCCACTTAAACCCAGCCCCTACTGGGTTCCGAGCTCCCTGAGCTTTCTCCCGAGCTCCTGCCTCTCTCAGCTCCTTAAGCTCCCTCCCGAGCTGCCTGAGCTCCTTCTGAAGCTGCCTCTACAAATGAACTCTCCCAAGCCATTTATAGAGGAGAGTTGGCATCTCCAGCAAGCAGCCTGCCTTCCCTGCATCTGCCTTGTTGCCATGTGACTGCAACTCCCCTGGGCGTCAGCCTGCTGCACCACTAGTTGGACATCAGTCCTCTGGCACCACTGCTTGGCCTCCAGCCCTTCTGTATCACTGCCTATACGCCAGCCACCCTGCCAAGGCCCCTGCCCTTCGGTAGCTTGCTGTCAGGTCGTGTGCAGCACTGCATGGGCGCCAGCCCTGCCCCTGGCAGGTGCTCTAACGCATGTTACTGCCTTGCAGAGCCCCATTTGGATTGTCTTGCTGCCCAGCCTTCTGCCGCACTCATGAGTCCTCTGACACAGACAAGCATACTCTGGTGCGCCCCTGACACTGTTAGTCATGCCTCTGGCGCATCACCATGCGCCCCCTGACACTGTCAGACATGCCTCTGACGCCCCATGATGCGCCTCTGACATGTCAGTCATGCCTCATGACACAGTCTTGCGCGCCCCTGACACTGTCAGCCGCCTCCTGACGCTGACAGCATGCCTCTGGATCGCACCTGACTTTGTCAGCCGCTCAGAACAGCTCTGCCACGTGTCACAAAGTTCTGATGGGCGTGGGGGGCATGAGTTGGCTCGGTTTGGACCATGCCCCACGCAGCATAGGGGCCCTCGGGCCTGTTAAGCGGCATGCCTCTTACGCTCCCATGATGCGCCAACTTTTGTATTTCGAAACATTACCGAGCTTGAACTTGACATTCTCCGAATGTGGATGGACACCATTCGCGGATGGCGTCAGTTGCTCGACATTTTGCAACTTGCTGGTGAAGTACCATCTCACAAAGCGACAAACTTATATCACATGGCTATGTGATATCGGCACATGGAGGGTGGCAATATTTCCGCCATATGTTTTCTGATTTCGAGATTTCCATGTGGGATAAGACAGCGAACAATTGCTTTTAAGAGAAAAAATGTCGCAGCCGCCCCAAGGATTCAAATGCTGAGAGCAACTGCCCGTCGGGCCGTCGAGGAAGATGTTGAAAATGGCTCGTTTAATTTTATAATGTTGAGATGAGAAACTCGAGAATGATGTTTTCGTTCGCATTAACCCTTCATTTTGGCCACTCCTCAAGAGTTGAGGTTAGGCGAGAACTTTGATGGCTGTCAGCTGATGCTTCCTTCAAGGTCACATAAAAAGACATGGGGGAAAAAACAAAAACAGGTGACTTTTCACTTTGCAACCCATACAAGAACTTTGCAACAAAATCTTTTTCTTCAGCTATTTCCCATGACTTTTCACGAATTCTGAGTACATTAAATAATTGGGGAGTGGGGAGGACATTATTTTCCCCACTAAGAATGAATATACATACTTCCTTCCCCGTTACATCTAAATCTTGAGAATGCCAAGTGCAAATAACTTGTGTTCTAAATGCATCAGCTACAATCATATTTGTCAGGGCTTAGTTCTCCCTTGGCAGAAGAAATTCAGATACCAAATTAGTGTTCCACCCCCATTGCAGGAAAAGCTTTCTTGTGTGGTAATAAAAGAATGCATTTGAAGCTTTAATTCAATTTAGATGAGCCACTAAGCTTAGGGTCAGTTTGGTAGTACACAATATCCCCAGTGTCACTAACATAGTGGTCTTGTCTCAAGCTTCTTATCAAACTTCCAAGTAGGTAAAATGGCAGAGGTCCTGATTTCTTTGGCTCCCGGTAATATTTCCCCAGAACAGGCTTAGCTGCCTCAGTCTGCAAGAGGAGCAACAACATCAAAATTTTGTAGTCTTTGGGAATTCATCCACAACTGTGATGACAAGTTGTTCTATCACACGAAAGAGATACTTACTGCATCGACTAAGTTGTAGTGTGGAATTTGCGGGAAAAGATGATGTATGACATGGGTTCCAATATCGTGATGGATATTATTGATCCAACCATAGTCCCGATCAATCGTTGTAAGCCCTCCCCTTAGATAGCTCCATTCCTGTCCCAATATAGTGGAGGAAACTTTAGCACCTCAAAAGAAAAAACACCATGCCACAAGCTTCAAATCAAACAAAAAGTATCCTTCAACCTGCTCCTCTTTCTTATAATGTCATAAGAAAAAAGAATTACCCATGTGGACAAACATCGACCTCGCAACAACTCTAGGGACATCACAATCTTATCACTCGAAATGGTTGGACATGGGAAGAAAACAAAAAGACAAAAGATGTAGCATAAAACTTTAAAAACCATACCTTTCCACGAAACCATGGTAGCTTTTCTTCATGACCATGGTGATGCAAGTAAGTGACCAAATCCAGCCACATAACAAAACCCTAAAAATGAAGCAAAGTCAGGTTTTGACACTTTGCGATTGGAGAATAGAACTCATTCTCTCTCCACAGCATAGATCTATAATATTAACTTTTTGTCAGCATAAGCTTATACAAAGTAGAAGAAACTGGATTTACCCAATATGGAATGCCATAGAGTTTAAGCAATTGAAGAGGACCCATTACAATGGCTAACCCCACAAGCAGAGTAGCCATTGCCGTCCAACATAGACTGGAAGTGATCACATCTTTCTTCTCACTGGGGACAAACAAGTCACTGTTTGGGTCAAAATGTGAACCAGTTTTCCCAGGACTTCTGTTCCACTGCATTAAAGAATTATCAGCACGGGACAAGTAAGTTCTTAGATCTTGTGGAGACTGATGAACCAAGACACCACACACTTACCAGGTAGAAGGGGTATGCAAATATTGGAAAAGGTACCATAAATCGCAAAGTCCGAGTAATGACGTCCAAATTCTTGTAAATGCTTTCAGGTAACTGCAAGAATTACAGGAAACACTTAGTTTTAAAATTTGAATTGTAATTTCATGTTGCTTTTTAAGACATACAGAAATAAAGAGGAATCATTAAAGGAGGAAGTTTACTAACCGGGTGCCAGGATTCGTCATTCTCTACGTGTCCATGATTTTGATGATGAGTCCTATGGCTAATTCTCCTAAAAGGATAAATAAGATATATAACTCATTAGACCATAAACAGCTCCAAAGCTCAGGTTAGAGTAATACAGATAGCAGAGAAGCCGAGCACAGTGAAAGTAAGATCAAAGGTCCAAAATCCGTTGGATTATATCACCTATAAAAGAATAAAAGACAAAAATCATAGATGTTTATCAGAAGCATACCATCCGTGATAGGGTACAAGAATTGAAGAATGCAGTAGATGCCCCACGACACTGTTCAACTTAGGATTATTTGAAAAACTTCCATGGCCACTGCATAAAGAAAATTAAAGACTAAACTCTTCAAAATACAGAAATTGGAATCCGAATCAAGCACCAAAACCAAGGGGAAAAAAAGGGAAGGGAATCCTGTATCTACAAAGTAAGAACGGGTGCGATTATGATTACCAATCATGGCCAAGAACAAAGAGAGCCCAGAACATGGTCCCCTGAGCAGCCCAATACAGAGGCCAAACAAACCAGTTGTTGACATAAGCCGCGGCTGCAGCCAACGCAAAAACCACCAAGACATCCCTCACAACGTAGCTCATAGACCTCCATGGGTTCTTCACCCAACAATGCTTCGGAATGGCGGCTCGAATGTCGGCCAACTTGAACGGCGGTGGCGCACCAGGGTCGAACTCCGGTACTTCTTCTTTGAGCCCATTAACGCCATTGATTCTCTGTCCCCGCTCTTCCTCTCCTTCAACGGAAGCAACCCTCAATGGAGCACTCACTTTTAGCCCCCAGTTTCTCTCCCTGAAACACCCGATTGAAATTTTTGTAGAAGGAAATTTGAGATCTGTCTCAGGTTTGCTTGAATGCAGGAATCTAATCTTCGCAGGCTTGCGTGGGATTGGTCCGGTTCTGGGTCTGGGAAAATTTTGAGGAAGAGGCTTTAAGCCACATTCAGATAAGACCCAGCTCGCCATGGGTGACCCAGAAGGAGCTCACGCCAGGGTTTTTGTGGCGGTTCTTCTTCGGGTCTCTCTCGGTCAAGGAGAGAGAATGTTGGAGAGAGAGAGGGAGGGTGGGCAAGGAAAGAATTTGTAGAGAACAAACTAAAATTTGTAAGTAAAAGTAAAAGAAAGAACCTGAATCAAAATATCCAGGACAATACGAATAAAAAACACAGATTTTTCTGTTCCTGTGGAAGGTAAATATATAATAGAAACTAGCCTGCACGCGGCCTTCAACAACGACCTCAAGTTTTTCTCACACTGCCTCAGTACTTAACGACCTCAAGTTTTTCTCAATCTGTTGCTTAACAAATGTGTTTCGGCAGTGCCACGACAAAGGGATGGTAAATGGCCTAGGGAATCTTCAACCTCAGGCAATTGGGGTTAGCAGGTGCAACTTGGTCTTGTCTCCATATATATTCTACCATCGGCCGTGTTTTCCACTCTCCACCTCGTGGTTCGTGGGAACTTCCTCGCCGCCGAGTGGGCTGTTGTTCTCGGACCTGGGTCAGCGGATAGTGATTGGTGGCAAATCCAAGCAGTAGGTCACAAAGATTGAAAGGTGCTTATAAAAAGATGAAGATGTAAACCATGTGCCAGTTGCGACACATGATAACTCTTATTTTTATGTACCTTTTGGACGGAGGATGGACGCACAACAGGCTGCCCATGAGTATTTCATTTTACATTCTTCTAATGCAGGTTTTATTAGAGCCATACATAGACTGAGTTTTTTTCCATTTCCTTTTTGCCAAAAGTGACGGAGTCCCGATGTAATTGGGTGTTCAGTTGCGTGAAATGAATGGGTGGGGCTGGGAGTGGCACGTCTCTCGGTCAAATATATTTTTCCCTCCTCGTCACATTTTGGTCTTTGTTTGATGCTGGAACGCGTGATATATCTCTTGACCTACATCAGAGTGTCCAGAGATTGATCGTCCCGAAATTCCTTTCGGACTTTTCTCTCTTCAAAAAACTACGATCAGTCTCCGTTTCTTCATCAAATTCAGAGACACGAGGCGGACTTCCGTCCGCCCGTCTTTTCTGTATTATTCATGTCTCATATCTCTTGTCGCCCCCCACCAAGTGGTAGGTCGAAATTTGAGTCATTCTCCTAACTTGTAGTGAATTATGAATCAAGGGGTAACTTTGGGCAGGATACGATTTTCTTTGAGTTCTCAAATTTAAAATTTTTAAATACAATTAATTTTTTAGAATCACCCTTGACAAAGTCAGACTGATCATAGATATATAGTTTGAGAGGTTACACGACTCAAAGTTTATCAACCCATTAAGGTGTTGTTTGTTTGTGAAAATATTGAGGTTTTGGAAATTTTGGGTAATGAGATTTGTGAAAAAATATAGTATTTTATGAAAAAGTGAGGAGATAGAAGATTTAATTAAATATTATAATATTATTTTATAATTTAATGAAGAGAGAAATTATTTTATAATTGTTTGGAAATATTGGGAAACAAACGCCCCCTAAGTGTATCCACTCCGATAACCATATGGGGTTGGTTTCTTTTCATTTGTAACAGGGTAGGCATAACATAGTTGGTTCTTTTCTTAAAAAAAATCAACAAAAGTTTTAAGATAATTTAATTCGAATAAAATGGAGCTATTAAACAAACATATATTTGTGAAAATAATATTCAAATGTTGTTACTTTCCTAAACTGTCTTCTTGTAACTTATAAAAATAAAGTTTACTACGTGGAGGAGAGTCCTACACGCAAGAGAATAACAATGTAAATCTAATTGGTAATATATATAATTATTTCAATATTAAATAAAATAATTCAAAACGATTCTAACAACTCATATACTTCGACATGTTACGCCCGTAACAAATTAAGCCTGCAGTTTTTAAGATTTTCCTTCAAGAATTAGTTCAGCCTTAATGACCGATCGTGTTCTAATTTGCTATTTGTGAAAGAGACCGTATAGTAATTAGAATTATAAACATGATTTTAATGTAACATGACGTGATATCACATTAACGGACCAGTTGGTTTCTAATTTGCTATTTTTGAAGGAGACAAATTACGACTATAAACAATATTTGAGTATAATATGACGTGGTACACATTAAATAGTTAAAACGTAAATATTTGTGTTATATTATACTATTTACTCTAATTGTCGTTATTCAATTTGAATCTAACTGCTTTTATCTATATTTTAAGTATATATATATATATATATATATTCTACCCATCAATTTAACTAATATTCAAAAGAAGTCTCTAACCTATCTTCTAGAAGTGGTCGTCGACTTCCTTTGTTTGTGTCGTTTTCGACTGAGAATATGATTAAATTAGAAAAGAAAGGGGATAATTAAAAAGGAAACAAGTACTCCCTAGGCCCTAGCCAATAGTTTAGATGGCGGGTTGAGTTTAGTTTCATTTGTAAACGTCACTTGTTTTTTGTTTTTTTTTTAAATCTGTATCTGTCTGATTGAGTGATTGGAAAAAAAAAATCATTTTCGGACCTATACTGCAATAGTTTAGTTGCCGTTTAGTTCCATTCTAAACTACAATGGTCTAAACCTAGGCTATGTTTGGTTTGCTATAAAAAAAATTTAAAAATTTTTTTACAATAACTTTTTCATTAATCTCAATTATTTAAAAAAAAAATATACACAAAAAATATTTTCAAAATCAAACCAAACACAACGTAATTGAATCTTGATTGTCCGTTTGAAGTTCCATCAATTTAAACTACACGCAATTTTATTAAAATTATCAAAATATTTAAAAAGTTTAATCTTATGACAGAGCCAATGTTAATGAATTTCAATAATTGTAAAGTTAAATATGAATATTATAGTAATTTAGATCTCTTTTTAACATTTAATACTAATTTAAGGATTAAAAATGATGTTTTCTAACCTTTGGTTACGTTTTTCTGTTTTTTTTGTAATAATTAATAAAAATTTAAAAATATACTTAAAAAAATGATTGTGAGAAAAGATTTTATGAATTTTAGTGATTTTTATTTATTTTGATTAGATAGAAATCTTTAAAGATTGAAATGTTTTTTTTATCATGCTTCCACAGGAAAGGTTTTCAAAAACGTTTTAAGACCGTTAAAGACAGCGAATTTATCCCCTCTCTCTCTCTCTATCTCGGTGCTGCGCGAGTGCGTTTGGAAGCGTGGTATTCCCATGGATTGAGCTCAGTTTCTTCTGTTTGGGCTACCAATCTTCCTGTTATGCACGGACATCATAAACATCTTCACGCCCCCGCCCCCACCCCCACCCCCACCACCTCCCAAACCCACCCATCATCATCGTCCTCAACCTCATTATCAGCGCAAACCCCAACCGGTTCACCAGCAGCAATCTTTTGATTTCCCTACACAGGTCTCCCAAGCCCTACCATTCCCTATCTCGTCCCGTTTATTATTGTTTTTGTATGTTGGATTATTTCTGTAGTTTTTATGTCTATAAAATTTACATCTATCTAATTCCTTGTTGGTGAAACTCGGAGACCGAGCGGCCCTGGAGGAATTGGTTTAGGAGGCAATGTCAACATCAACTTCTGCTCTTCCTGTTCTTACTGGTTTTCCTAGTTTTGCTTCTCAATTTTTTATTTGGGTCGTGCTCTTGTTATCATCCATCCTTGATGTAATTAGTTTTGTAGTCAGTTAGATTATCATTATATGTACATTACTTCTGTGATTTTTGTATCCCCAAGATGTCGATTTTGGAAAAGAAAGTGAAAAGGAAAATGTGATAATTTTATTAATGATGTACGTGTGTCACTTGGGTGGCGAAAAGTCAACAGAAACTTGGAGGATAGGGTTCATTTGCGAAATTTTGGATTTTGGTTGTGTAATCTTATGAGTTGTCTTTTTGCATTTTGATATTTTATCCCTGATATAGACTTAGATTTCCTTGGTCAATGAACTTTACCAGATTCTTTGATCTCAGTTGCAGAATCTCAGCTTTTGGAAATATTTTATGAGTTATGTAAGTTACGTACACTAATTGTCCATTTCCTCTTCTTTCCGTTAATGTTTCATCATTCTCATTTCTCCCCTAGAATTCAATCTCAGAAATCGGTCCTGTCCACAGTCTTGACCAGTGACCACATAGTTTCTACTGTCTCATACTGTTTTGACTTTAGATTTGATATTGTTCAACCAATTGCTTGTGGCCATCGCAGAATTTTAAACCATGATGTCAGCTCCATTGGGACTTTTGATAATCACCAGGCCCAGTTATCCTTTACTCTTAATAATTTTCCATGGATTTGTAAGAATCTGCTAATCGCATCCATCATGTTTAGGTTCATTTGTTTTAATTTCGGATACTTTGTCAGATTGGCGCTCTTATCTCTTAATTATCCTTTTCTTACTGGGATGTAAATTGTTGCTCGTGCCAGAGGACATGCAGTAACGATGAAAAATATGCTCGAAACAGCTTTTCCTGGGATCAATGTTATTCTGGCGAACCACCTCCCTCCGCTGCCAAAACGCCTACTCAGTAAAGTGGTACCAGTCTTTCAATTTGGAATTATTGGGTTGATGATGGCAGGGGAACGGATTTTTCCCAGGCTGGGTATGATGCCACCTCCGTGGTACTACTCCATGCGTGCAAATAGATTTTTGGAAGTATTGCAACCGCTTGGCTTATGGGGAACTTCATCCAATCTTTCCTGCAGAGTTCTGGTGCCTTTGAAGTATATTGTAATGGTGAACTGGTAAAATCCTTGTGATTCATAGCTCATGCTGACTTTTACTCGAGTAAACAACCTCTTTAATGCCATTTTAGTAGTAACCTTGATTTCGGTCCCAGTATCAGAAAGTTGTAAAGTATCTTTGTTTGATTGTTATGGCAAGAAGCTGCTTAAATTTCCTGTAACAATTTCTTCAATTTGTCTGCTTTACTGCTTCTCATCAATTTATATCTCTGGCCTTTGTAGGTTTTCTCAAAACTGATGGAGCAGAGATTCCCCAGTGAAATTGAGCTCAGGGATCTTGTTGGCCGAAAACTCACTAATTTGAGAGTTGTGGATGGCATTGGAGCCGGGCTCTGGACCTAGAGCTCTGCGGAGGCTGGAGTTTGTCATATCAGAGGCACAAATTTGCAGTCTGATGCTTGAAAAAGGGTCATCGGCCACATTGTGAGAGTTAGTTAACAAAATCCGTCACATATTTCATAATTATGTGGTGACTAATTGACACAGTTCACAAATGAGAAGACAATTATATTTTCTTCACATCTTTGGAAAATCTGATACCTGTGATCAGCAAGGTTAGGCAATTAACCGTATCCTTTTATACATAACTGCCATAGTTCTTATTTTCATTTGGTTCGGCGATATGCTGCTTTCAGAAAGACAGTAGTCAGTACTTTGACCTCGGCATAAACAACCCTTTTCGGCATTGCTTGGTCTCAGTCTCTCAGATATTTTCTTTACATGCACCGGTACGAGGAACGGCGCATTTGGTGCTCACATTGGCCTTGTTCGCCCATGAGTTTAGCTGGAAAATTTTTCCTACCCGTTGAATGATTTAAATTTCTTGCCCAGATTTAGAAAAAAAAATCTTGCCCAGTAGGAAGCTGCAACTCTCAATTGTGAAAATTCGTTATTTTCAGTTGTTGGTCTATTAATGAAAACGAAAAAAAAATAGAAAACCATAATATAAAGTGGCACACTCAGATTCCGTTAGGATATTAGGTAGGGCTATTCAATGGCCGGTCCGGCCGGCCAAATCGGTATGTTTGTAAAGTGAACATATCGGACCGTACAGGTCATTCTACTAGAATCGGTCCGGTCCCCTGTTTCACCGGTCTGGGTTGGACGGTTTGGGCCATGCCATTTTGGGTTTTTTTTTGGTTTGAGCCTCTTAGCATTTTTACTTTTTTTAGGCCTTTTTGGAGTTTTTTTTACCGGCAATGACCGGTTTGGAGTGGTATACTCCGGTCCAGTTTCGGTTTTTCATATAGGTAACTCGGAATTAGACCGAAGTACACCGATTTCGGTCCGGGTTGGCCTAAATAGGTCATGTTTCGGTCCGAATTGGCCAAAACCGGTCCGGATTGGCCGGTCCTAATATTAGGCAATGACCTCTTTCTTGTAAAGGAAATCAACCCGGCCCTCTCCCCCGTCCAAAGCTAAATAGGTATACAGGATTTTCTCATTGTAACTTGCATAGTTTTATTAAGGGAAAAATCACTATTAAAGCAATTTCAAACAGGTGTTTCAAGTATTACTTTGGGATAAATGCAAAATTAATCTTTGTGGTATATGTGAAAATCGAATTAGTCCTCATGATAATAAAAGTATAAAATTAGTCTATCTGGTTCGACTTTTATTTGTCGTTGGTTCTCTACCAGAGACTGATTTTATGCTTTTATGGGTTCAGGGGGCTAATTTTATGTTTTTGTTATCGTGAAAACTAATTCGATTTTTGTTTCTACCACAAGAATTGATTTTGTATTTATCTCTATTACTTTTAACACATTAAGCTTAATAACTATCAAATTTAATCAATTTACGCTCATAAAAAGATAAAACTATCAAACTTGTGCCACATGTTATAAATGAGTTATGTGACACAATATTGACTGTCATATTTTATTTCAGAACGTAATTTGATTAATTGTAAAAGTTAAATGAATCAATATGTCAATATTGATAGTTTAGATCGCTATTTGAAATTGCATTAGTATTTAGATAGCTGAAAGTGATTTTTCCTAATTTATTAAGCAATAGGCTGACCTCTCAAGTCTTACCTTGTAAATTCCAGCTCGAGGCTTTATTGGGGAAGCAAGGAACATCAAATTTGATAATTCGATGAATTCGATTACTGTATGAAGCGTAAGTGTATGGCAGTATGAAGTGAAGGCCGAGATTAAATGTAGACAATCCGACTGTTGAAATCATGACACGTCATTTAATGAGATACCAACCTAACCTGCTTGAGATACAGACCGTCCCCACCCGACCCGTCTAGACTAAAAACCCTATAACCCTCTCTGCCTTTTCGTCGTCGTTCTTCCATAGCAAAGAAAAAGAAAATGGCCGTCGAGATGGGTAATTTCTATTTCTTTGATCGTCAATCTGCAATTTTTATTGCTTTAGATTGAATCGAAATTTGTGGAGGTGCGGCCATAGAAAATCACAAAATTTGATATTGATGTACTCTCATGTTAGTTGGTGTCTTTCAAAAATTTATGCATTCAATACAATGGATAAAAATTTTGTTCACAACCTCTCAAGCTTTTTTTTTATAAGCAAAAAAAAACCACAAGTCTTTTTTTTTATTATTGTTTACTCGTAGTTACGTTTTGGAACTTGTCTAATGAAACTTCTTTCTATAAATTTACAGACAAACCCACAAGTCAGTCAGATCTATAATTAAGAGGACGATTTCCTTGGGGAGAGGAAGTGCAACGATTTTTGGGTCTTTTCGTTTCAGGCGGGTGGGTATCTTAAGCGGATCGGGTGGATATCTCATTAAATGACATGCCACGGTCTCAACCGTCGGATTGTCTACATTTAATCTAGGCCTTCGCTTCACACACTTACGCTTCATGCTTGTTCATTTATCCATTACAACATTAGCTTCACATATATACTGAAGTCATTTTCACCAGCTAATAAAGAGATGAATGCCAACTCACGCCCACTTGCCTGTAAAAGCTCCTCAATCTCAGACAAATTGAAAAAATTATCAAGCTACAATAACTTGCCAACTGCAGGAACGAGCTGAGATTAAGTGAAAGAAAGCCTTTGGCTGGAAATTATAGAACTAACACACCAACCCACCCACGAAGATGTTACCAGTGTAATCTGCCCATCATCAGAAGAGCTCATTGCCTTCTCCATCTTTGCCTTAAAATTCCACCTTAAAATTGACATCAAGGAGCTTTCTCTCACCAATTCTAAATCTGGTAAAGATCTGCCAAAGAAAGTAATCACCGGTACCAATTATTTGAAAATTAGTGTCCCTGCATTTTATGTGCTGTCATAACAAGAGGGAAAGGGAGAATTTTCTATCAAAAATATTGGATTTACATGATGGGGCAATTAGTTGAGGTATTATTTTGATTACTAATGTAACAAGGTAGGAACTAAAGAAAAGAAAAATCAGCACTTACCTTATTTCAATTACTCCCGTCTGAAACAGCAAGACCAGTCCACAAATTTTCTCATCTTTCTTTAAAATTGTTGTCCAACAGCAATGTTTTGCATGTTTCACTTTACGTATGGCTTTATTATTTCCCTATCAGAATCATATCGCCTCAGCTTGCAAACAGAAGTTCCATAACACTCCTAGTTAAAATAAATAAGGGAAATAGAGGCACCTGAATCACAGATTTTGTAGAGTACAAGCGCAACGAATCCTCACAACAAAGCAAAAGAACTGAATGCAACAATCTTTCCTCAGAGCATGCAGTTACCGAAGAGGATTTCTGTTCACCTTCATGTGAATTAATGCCAACTGTAGGACTATCGGTCAGGAGTTCAGTTTTGGAAGTAATATCCTCGCGGGACTCCGGCTGTGTTTCATTAGACGATTCAGAGACAGAGATCCCAACAGCTGTAGCGCAATAAACGTCAGAGTTCTAAAATAGGTGAAAGGAAACCTAAGATATCTTATTGTTTCTAGAAGAAAATAGTACTTGCCTATAACATACATTGAAATTGCAACTGATTCCTTTTTCAAGTACCATGGTCCAGTGCTGATCATGTTGCCAGTACCACCGTCGATCACGTTAATCTTTGCATCCTTGGGTAAGATAAACATTACATCCTGTGCAGGGCAGACTGCGATTTTTGTTTCAGAGTGCTTCAGGCTTTTGACAACGCTATCGGTATGCTTAAGTTCTTTCCAAGTTATTGAAATGATTGGAGAGCTAGAAACGCCATCTTTCAAGAACAAAACCGATAATGAATTTGTGTCGAGGACTGCAACCTGAAACAGAAGCAATACGTCCAGAAAGCTTTCTAAATCAAGAAAGATGAATTTCAGGGGTAATCACCAAACTCATCACAACAATAGAAAGGTACTGTAATAAAAGAAGTAGCCAATATCACTCACCCTACCACATTTGAATCCTACAGCAAGTTTGGCTCCAGAATTTGCGAAATGTAGTGCTTGTACTGGGGAACTAAGAAGACAGAAAACTGCTATACATGGAGGTCCTTTTTCTTGTTGCAATATATGAACTGGGAAACCAGTATAACAATCTCACCGTGAGTAATAAGAAATTTTTTATTTCAAGAAAAATAAATCACTCGATATGATTTTGCAGTAAATGGGCAAGGTAGTTTGAGTCTTTTAGATGAGTGGATCAAAAACAGATTAAGGATGACTCCATTATCACTTAGAAGGAATCAACTGTATTGAACTATCTATAATTCAGCTGGCTGCCAAATAAAACATGGAGAGCAAAATCTTCGAAGTCTTAGTTTCTTGATCTCCCAGGGAAACTGGTCCACTATCACTTAAAGAAGCTCCTCGTTAACCTAGTCACAAGCTTGACTTTCTTTTTTATCTACCAAAATCATGTAGAAATTTATTTCATCATCTTAGTGTTTCGATCTGCTCACATGGTAAGTGCATATCTTCCAGATTTGTACTCAAACATGAGCATCAGCTATAAATTAGTCAATTTTCTTTTATCTAGCTATAAACCATATCCTAAAAACTTGAACGGCCAGTTTGGAAGCTCAACCACCCAATTTTTGGACAAGCAATCTTTCTCCAACCACTATTACACACGATTATCACTTCCAAGAAAATTTTGATAATACTGCAATTGTAATGTTAAGCTCCCTAAGTACGTCCTTTTTCTTTTTATGTCCCATATTTGCCAATTATGTCATAACTCAAGCCAAAAAACTGTAATTCTCCACAAAAACATGTATGATGGATTACCACTGCTAAGGACATTAAGGGAACTTGTTATACAAAAGCTGCTATTCTTCAATAATACCAAACGCTAGTGATGTTTGATAAATGAATAGGAATTATGCTGCTGATTAGGATACATGAACCTGAATATCATTGTCATTTGAAATGCTGACTAAATGAAGAGATGTATGATGGATTATGACTGCTAAGGATATTAAGGGAACCCGTGACACAAAAGCTGCTATTGTTCAATAATACCAAAAGCTAGTGATGTTTGATAAATGAATAGGAATTATGCTGCTGATTAGGATACATGTACCTGAATATCATTGTCATTTGAAATGCTGACTAAATAACCCTGGTTTTGTAGAAACTGCCAAAAGATATGAAAGTATTAATATGCTGCTAAATCTGAAAAGGAAAGAAAGAAAAAAATACTTAAGACCTAAACAAGGTAAAAAGGTTGACTTGCTTTCAACAAAGCAGCATTGCAGGTATGTAGAACATATCAGAAGTAAAATCAGCATTCTTTGATCTTGTTCTCCAACATCCACAATCAATAACCTTCCCATTAGAAAGAGAACCATTCCCTTTTGCCTGTGTTGACCAAAGCGACATTGATGTTCATTTATCTCTGCATGTTTGTCCGAGAGGAATATGTGTTTGTAACAATCATCATTGTTTTACTTTTATGAAGGAACTAAATACCATTCAGTTCATATGGAAATTAGAGACAACCGACCAAGGATAACACACTTTGCCTATATTCTCAACGGGTTAGGTTTCAGCTATCTGCAAGGGAGAGGAGTGTCATATAATATTAGAGCCAAAGTCATGAGTTCGAAAACTAACTCCGCACTTCATTCTAATTTTAATTAAATATTACACGTGTTTTGACCAAACTATTAATATTTGTGTCATTTTTCCTACGTATCCCTCAATCTTGTACACTCACTAACAGGAAATTTTGGAAGTTGCAACTTGGGGTTATGTACCTATTGGTCCCTAGATTTTTACCCATTTTAATAATAGTCATTGAGTTTTCAAATTGATCATAAAGGTCCTCGAGTTTGCATTTTTTTATCAAATAAGTCCTTTCATTAAATTGTTATCTATAAAGTTAATGATTCACACATTAGTTCCAATCATAACACCCCAAAACTAAAATCATGCGATTTATAATTGTTTTAAAAAGTTTTTATCCTAATTTTTTGTTTAAAAAAAACAAAATTATTTTAATTATTTTTAAAAACAAAAATTAGAAAAAAAAACTTAAAAAAATTATAAGTCACATTATTTTAGTTTTGGGGGTGACACGTGTCAACTTATGAATCGTTAACTTTGAGAATGAAATTTTAAGAGAAAGACTTGTTTGACAAAAATTATAAACTCAAGGATCTTTATGATCAATTTGAAAACCGAAGAACGATTTATTAAAGGGAGTCAAAACCTATGGACGAAACGGGTACTTAACCCGTACAACTTGCCAACTTCCACTTTTCTTTTCTTTTAGGATAAGAAATGTCAAACTTCTTGGGTTGCAATATTCAAAGTAATTCTCCAAGTCTTCTAAAAATCTGTTCTAGGAATTCCTCGTGAAATATGTTCTTCCTACATAAACAAAAGCAACAAATTTATGTCTCGTATTATAACTACAATCAACATATTCCCATGATTATGTTTTGCTCTAATTGCAGCATTTCATTCCCTAATTAAGGAATTTCACGATTGATTAAAGGAAATAAGAAAAAGACAACTTCAAGTCGGAAATTGAGCATGGCATCCTACAAAAGCAAAGGATGCATCATAGATAGGTCAATCGAAAAAAGGGCGAAAAGTGTAATGGACCAATGCAATGAGCTACTTCTTCTTTCAACTACAAATTTATGTTCAAAAGTGTGAATACAATGAGCTGCTTAAACGTGTATACTGATTGGATTGAGTTATTTCCTTCGTGATATTCACGAATTGCCACCTCAGAGAGGGCTAGTGACAGTTTTTGGACTGTTCGTTTCTTATTTATATTATCACTGGATACATTTCTTGACTTCCTTGAAATCTTTATTCTGAACCTCTTCATGCTTTTTAGAAGCGAAATGAGAAAGAAATTGCATAAAAGAAAGCACTGAAATAAATGTTTCATTTAAGGAAGACTGGGAAAATCACAGCTATCAATACACAAGAGGGGGGGGGGGGGGGAGTTTTACTGTTGAACTCAGTTTTTAAAGGGTATCTACTTATCAAAAAAAAAAAAGGTATCTATCAGTTTCGTTGATCCAAAACACATTTATTAAGGACATTTACCACCAATATCATCAGTTCAGTTCAAGACAAATGTGCTACTTATTTCCGTTCAGAGAGATACCCAAGTAACAATCTGGAGAAGTTTTCCCATAAAACATCACATTGCTAAATCATTGATCCTGGATCATTCGTATTAAAATCACTCTTACTGGAAAACTTAGAATCAACTTGAGTAATGCATCAACATACCTCTAGGTTCTTATAAGGCAATTGCTTTGGGGATATAAGAAGTCCTTCAATGCCGTCTCCACCAATAACTTTAATTCGTCCATCCCTACAGTGAGATCATAGTAAGAAGGAACCCATGTCGTAAACTGTATTCTCCATTTGTTAATTTAAGTATATAAATAATATAATAAGAATTCTAGTGTCATGAAAAATGGAGTAGCCTGACAGCTATAGCAGTCCCACTAGCCAATGAAGCTTAGCAGCGCAGGGAGTGCATGGCATTCATCCATGAGCATAAGAAATTTGTTCATACACAAACCACATTTGCCAAATTTGTATCTGGAGGGGTGTGGAATTTTGATAATATTTGGTACCAAAATACATTGCATGCAAGTACTGATGGATGATGGGTAAAAAATTAGTATTCACTCAATGACGTGCAGACCACAAGCTACTCTTAACTTGTTGATTAAACTTCTACAAATACAATGACAATTTATCTCAACTCACAGAGTTCCAATAGCCAAAAGGCGCTGAATTGGGTCGAAGGCAAGGATCAATGCTGTCGATGGCACACCATAGTGGATAGCAATTTGTGGTTCCAGGTCTGCTGAGGTTAAACCGCCATGTTGCACTTTACGCTAATCATAATTTGGAAAAAAAAATACATTTATCAGTATTCAGTGGAACCCCTAATGCAAGTCTATAAAGAAGTTTAATTAAGAAGATGACACCATGACATAGCTATGCACAGAGGATATTAGACAATGCGCATATTCCTGACCAATGTAAAAGAGAGCATATCCGATTGTTCCTGAAGTAGACTCCATTTTCTTATATCTTTTCCTTAAAAAGAAAAAAAAACTGCAACATGGAAGCAACAAGTGACATCTAAGTGACCTTCAGCGCTCTTTTCTTTGTTTTTTGCTCTTTCCTCTCGTGCTAATAATTTTTAGAGGTGCTTGATCTCCTCGTTCTAATAAAATTTTTGATTGAGTCTTTCATATATTTAAACATGTATGATCTCTGGCCACACCGACCTGACGCATTCGTTCTGTCACGTTCCACCCAACAACCAATCTATCAAGCAACAACTATGTTACAAGAGAGACAATACAAATAAATGTCAAATAAAGTACTACTTTTTCCATCATAAACTAACACTCTATTTAGAAGTTACTAATAAGCTGAGACTTTTAGCAATTGACTCCCTAACTTCATATATAATACTAGCTATGCCCCGATTATCAAGAATGACTATTACTTGAAGTTACATAAAGCCCCCTTTTTGTAACACAAAAGTTTTATTAGAACCTTTTTTAACAAAAAAAACCCAAGATTTTTTTAGAAACAGCAAATAAGGGCACAAAGAGACAATAGCTCCATTTATCTAAAGATTCTAAAAAAACCACTAGGGTAGAATTTTCTATTTCCCCAATTCCCATAGTTTTTGAGTATCCAACGTTGTTACTTTGTTTTGCTATCATGTTTGGAGCAAATACAGACAAAAATCATGTGTTTTTTCTATTAAAGTTTTCTTTTTTTTGTCGATAAAGTTGATCTATTATAAAAACCCACGAAGCAAATGAATTCTCACTTATCACGTTTGATTAGAGGGGAACAAAAGATCAACTTGTCCACTTGTCACGTTTGATTAGAGGGAAAAGATATCAACTTCCATTTGAGTTTATTCAAGTGGCCCTTATGATCTGTTGATACTTTTTTTTTTCATGGCCTAGTTTGGATGTTTTTTTTTTGGAATATTTGTTAGCCCTTTTACTTTGAGATTCGTAGAAAAAAAGTTTTTTTATTAAAATTTGTAAAAAATAATTGTGAAACAATTTTAAAATATTTTCCAATCCATCCAAACAGAGGCTTAATAAAGATTTTTTTTATTTACTTTAATAACGGAGTTGGGAGGTTTGGGAGGAAGCGGCAAAGAGCATCCCTATCCCAAAACAAAGAAGACATGACAGTATCTGTAGCACGTAGGACTGAACATAACAAAAAACAAAATAAAAGAAGAATCTTTAGGAAAAGGAGTTCAAAGCCGTAAGCCGTAGTAGTGTCCAATGATTCCATCATTCCAAGCTGTTTTTCCATGTCCTACGCTTGCGAGCCACTTTGTGTATATCCTCCACGTCATGATTCCAAATTGCCATATCATCATTACCTTCATAAAATATAAACCCGGTTTTGGTTTTTGAGAACGTAATCTCATCGCAGCTCGGGGTTCCTCTTCTACTCAGTCACCATGACAGTTTTCCCCTCCACAAAGCAAGGTTCGCTTCCCTTAGCAACAAACGCCAATTTGAATTCGGATCGAGATTAGTTAAGATTAAGGGAAAATTCACTTTGCCCTGAATTTTGGGGTCATTTCTAAGTTGCACACACTTTTATTGATTTCGTTAGATTAATACTCCAAATTTTATGTTTACGTTGATTTCCACCATGTACCTCAAATTGTCGTTACTTCTCACGGCAAACCAACTATGTGCCGTCCACGTGAGAACTTAAAGTTCTCATTTCCCTTTTTGCCCTTCACTGTGTCGTCCATCTTCTTCGGCTTCCAGAAGAACAACGTTCGAAACCAGCGGGAGTTCTGCGCAACGTCGACTCCCTCGATGCCGGGATTCTGCACAAGTTCCAGTGGAAATTTTCAGGGCCCTCTTGCGCGTGGCCCGTGCGCGGCCTGACCGCCAGGGCCCTCTCGCTCGGAAATTTCCTTGCTTCTCCTATTACCTTAGGGGATAGGCCTGGAATGATGGATGTTGTGCAAGGACTGATGTGGTTAGTGTTGAGACTGCCGGAACAATGCCAACGTCGCTGCCAGCTTGGTTCAAGGAGTCAGCATCCATGAACGTGACCGCCAGCAAAACCGCCATGGATCTCAAGCTCTTGCTCCGCCTTGGTGGGACTTCTTCGATTTCCAACTGAATGACATTCTCGTAGACGAGGATGACGAGTCGATATTCTGCGCTATCTATGAATTCAAATACTCAGCTCCTGCGGGAAACAAAAGCAACAGTGAAGTTTCAACTCAAGAAGGTTCTGTGTATGGGTGTGACTGTGGGGAATTGAAGTATGGAGGAAAAGCAGCTGTTCCAGGATATTCAAATGAGTGTTAACTTCCTTGTTTCGTTATATCATCCCATAGGACTAAACCCAGAAAATTCATGTCAACTTCGTTGTTTCAGTTGTTCCTGAAAATTCACTAAGCGAGGAGTTTCGGTTCCAAAGGAACCAAATCCTCTCACAACATCATGGAGGTAGTCAACCACGATGGCGAGAATAAAAAGACGAAGATCAAAGGGACCATGGTGTTGATGAAGAAAAATGTTTTGGACTTCAACGTGTTAAAAGTTGAAGATGAAGGTTTGAGAGAAAAACAGTGTACGAGAGGTAACAGAGAGTACAAGTTTTGAGAGAAGGATTTCATTGTTTTATTCATGAAATCAGTCTGCTATATATACACAAGTAGAGTTAAGTGACAAACTATCAGTATACGATCCGTTCTTGATCGTGTTCATGAGGTGTTTGGCCAGGAGGTCTCTCTGCAGCTCATCAGTGAGGCTAATTCTGACTTCGAAAAAGTAGCACTTTTTTGGCAGCTTCCAACAGGATCCAGAAGCTCTCGAAACATCTTCCGCCGAGTGGCAGTTCTGAGTAAGCTTTTTGGCGTTGGGTTTTACACGGCAGTTGTGGTGGCGCTGTCGTCTGTGGAGTTGAGAGGGCATGGGGTGGAGTGCGTAATATGTAAGGAGGAAATGGGAGAAGGGAGGGACACATGAGTTGCCATGCGAGAAAGAGGAATAAATGTCCTTATTGCAGCTTTACATGCGTTAAATGAAGAGCAAAACCGACCATCTAAACCGTAAGTTGTCACGTGAACGACACGTGGTTGATTTGTCGTGAGAAGTAACGACAATTTAAGGTCTAGGGTGGAAACCGAAGTAAACATAAACTTTGGAGTACTAATCTAACGAAATCGATAAAAGTGGGTGCAACTTAGAAATAACCTCAAAGTTCAGGGGTGCAAAGTGAATTTTTCCCTTAGATTAATCAATTGAAGATACATTTTGTTCTCATTTGTTTTGGAACAATACTCCATTAATTGAGTTCATAGAATCATAGGTTTTGCATTTACCAAACCTATAAAATTTTGAAAAACTCGAAAAATTATTGTAAAATTGTTAACTGTGAAAATATAGTTGTTATTCTGTTCAGGGAGGTAGAAAACGAGTTTGAGTTTTGTTTGACGTGGGTTACTAAATAACCGATCAATTCATTTTGTTAAGAAGCAAAATCAGAGGCGGAGCCAGGGGGTGCAGGTGGGGGCAGCCACCCCCACTGGCTCCAAAACTCCATTGAAATATTTTGTTTTTAGATTTTAAGATGCAGGTCTGCCCCACTGGCCTAGCCGTCCAGGCCTGCCCACAGGTCCAGTGGGGGCGGAGGCCTCGTCGCTTTTACAAAGTCAATATAATTTCTATCCTTCGACCTAGGCGTCCAATCAAACGGTTGATTGATGTATACTGCGCGTCTGCTGCATACTTGAGAAAAACACGGTGCATGCATAGATGACGTCAAGAAGGAGAACGTGAAATATTTCATGTCAACTGAGCATGTATAGGCAGAAAAAATGCAAGAGGGAATATAGAATAATGAACCCTTCAACCGGAAAATGTTTACGCGTCAAACATTTTTCTTGTATTTGTTTTTACAAGTACAAAAAGGAATTTATATTATTTACCAAAAAAAAAAGAGAAACATGTAGTTTCTATCCTGAGACTATTTGGCAACTATCATTTATTTTACCTACTAACTATTAATTTTAAAAACTCTACCCTCTTCAAAATCTTTTGCTATTGTTGACGGAAATTAATTTTTAATATATAAAATTATAATTTTGTTCCCACATTTTTTCTGGTCATATTGTTGTTGTGTGGCTAAAATCATCAATTCACCAGCAAAAAAATAAATTATCCAAAATAATAAAATATTTTGAATAGTGTAATGCCCCCTCCTCAGTTTAGTCAAAAACTTTTTTTAATACATGTGTTTACTCCCGGGCAAGCCAGACCTGCCCCAGCCCGTCCCCCCTTGGGCCTGTTAAGTTTTCTTAAGCCCGCCCCTTGGTCCAGAGCAATTGTGCCCCCAGGTGGGCTTGAGCAATTCACTCCCTGAGTCAAAGCATGGTGGGTCAGATTAATAAAAGTCAAAGAATTTTTTACTAGGCTCAATCAATTGTGCCGTAAAATATCCTCATTTTTTATTTATGGCCCTGTTTGTATACAAACATTTTCTTAATCGTGAACCATGTTGGAAACTTGTACCCAGTTGTTCGAGAATGTCTTTTGGGTTATGTTCAACAGGTTGATCAGAGTGGCTTTCCTCTTCAGAAGGTTAAAAAAAATATAAACTTTTAGAAGAAGAAAAACATGGCTTTGAGTGTTGAAATTAAAAGGCAGAACATTCTTTATTCTAAGCACAGTCTCTCTCTTTACAGTGTCAGATCCCTTTTGGTGTCTTCTTGCTACCTTGTTCTCTTGCGTCTCTCTTCCTTGTCCCCCACCATTTCCCACACCTACACTAACTTTCTAAGAAAAGAAGAAAGAAATAATTCATTTTTTTACATGTGTTTTGTCCTTATTTTTTTTATATAAGTTTTTGTCCTTATTTTGAATGAAATAGAATTGATTATTTGTCCTATTTTAATGCTTTTGGTTGATGTATGTATTTCTGTTGTGGGTTATGATAAGTTAGTGATTGTGCTCTTTCAAGAATTTTCAATGTTGTTTCTGTGCAATCTTTGCATTTTTTACCGAGAAAGTGAGGGGGAAGATATGTATTGGGATGTTTTGGGTTTCTCATATTTTTTATTCTGAAAGATGGGAAATTTCTAGACCAACCAAATAATTGTACTCGAAATAAGGTGCTAAGTGGAATTCTTTTTCCGGCAAAAAAGGGATACTTTTTTACAAACACAATTCTCAGGTCCTTAACAAAGAAATGTGTTATGACTTATGAGGAAGTTGAGTCTTTGACTTCTAAATTTTCCTGAAAATTAAGTCGATTCTTTATTTCTAAACATATTTATTTATAGGTGCTGATGTTGTGTATATTAAGTAGCTTTCATCATAAATGCTATGTTCATCAATTGCATGCCCATGTCAAAGCCATGAAGACACTTTGTGAACTTAAGTTACAAATTTCTGTTCAATTAAATCTATGCTTAATTGAATTTTGGGATTGTTTATTCACACATAGCCAATTGTGATTTGTTAAAAGTTATTGTTATTAATTTTGATTAGTGAATTGGTTGATGAACTTTTAGTTTGTTTTGTTTTGTTAGATAATGGACAAGTTTTTGATAAAAAAACTCAGCCAGTGATCGTAGAAATTTTTTTTTTTTTACTCTAAACTCGTCATTTCTCCATACAGTTCCCCTCAACTCGAGTCTGGTTACGCCACTGAGCAAAGTAAGAGTATTTTTTTAGCTAGAAGAACTCGAGCCGTTAAGAGCACTTACCAATACAATTCCATGTTGTTTTACCTCCTAATGTAAGCAAACGTAAACGTGCTTGCCGACATAATCCATTCCTCCCTTAGATATGGACCCAAACGAGTCTGACTCTCTGAAGTCTGAGCAGTCGTTTTTCGGCTCTGCCGCTGGTTTTGTTTCAGCAACAAAAACCAGCGGGCCCTCTTATCGTTGCCTCCCCTTATATATAAAGCAGAATGATTCCAACTGTCCCAAGCCTTGCTCTTTCATCTCTTCCGCTGGCTTTTTTCCGTAATCCTACTCCAACTCTGTGTTCCTCCTGTAGTCTGGCAGCATGACACTTTCCTCATCCACAAAGCAAGGTTCATCGGTTCTGTCTGCTGACTGCTATAATTGCTATTTCAATAGTCTGATAGGAGATTGATTCATAATGATTCTCACTTTGGTCAAAGCTTTGATTTGATACGATGCTTCTTATGAAGATCGGAGATTAGATACTGAAGATTCAATTGATAGAAAAGTTTTGTTGATTGAAATAATGGACTTGTTCAGCTCTCTAACTGCCTGTCTGTCTAAGACATAAAGTTCAAACTTCAATTCCACTATTACCACTACCACTTGATAATATTATTATCTTGAATCTGTCATTTCAAAGTGATCTCTAGATGGCTCTTGCTTGTCTCGTACGATCTATTATTTCCTTAAAAAGGACGTTGAATAGTTCGTTGTGCTGTTTCTGGTATTCTGTTTTTATTATTTGCTAGTCTCTAGTTGTTTCCTTGAGGGAGTTAATGCTAATAGTATCTTGTTGTTCAATCTTATGAATACTCAACTTCCATGGCTTTCAGATGATCCTGAGCAGAGTGCAAGGAGTTCATATTTTAATTTACCACCACTGGATGTTTCCGTTGCATTTCCACAAGCAACTCCAGCTTCCATTTTCCCTCCATGTGGTAAGAATGATCTCTTTGTTTTCTCCCCCCAGCTGTGCTACATATTTGTATCTTCATATGATTTGATTATGTTGCTAAAACTGATGAGTACAGATTAATGAACTAATCAAAGAAGATGTACAAAAAAGTTAATATTTCAAAAGAATTTATTTCTCCTGAAAATAGGGAGAGAATTAGGAGGATGACCTCATTGTGCTTCCGATTCACCTTGAAAGTTTACTTGTTATTTACCATCATAGCATACGATTGAGGTTGTGAACTATTCTGTCCCTCGAGACAGCTGCACACATTGGAAGATTTTCTCAATTGATGAGGCAACTGTTTGGCATGCTATTTTTAAATACAACAGCGTGTCGCCTCTTGTATCAGCTTGCTGGTTTCCTTTTGTAAGGCAAGAAGCTTTGAAACAGCACCCTTCTTTACCCTCTTTATAAACCCCAGCCCAGCCCAGCCCCCCCCCCCCCCCCCCCCGGGTCCCAGAACTAAAAATCTATGAAAGAGATATGTAGTTATGAGACATCGGGCGATTGTGTATCCAATAGGTAAAATAGAGAAGCCTGTTTGTCGGCATAGTGGATTTTTAAGTTACAGAGAGGATAAGTAGGTCCAATAAACATAAATCAATATAAAAATTTGTGTTTTGAGATAGCTGTAACTCTCAAATAAATCTCAATTTTAATCTGCAAGAGTAAATGTCCGAATGTGACTTCTAATGAGTGGGGAAAAAGTACGAATTCTTTCTAATTAAAATACCCAACATCTTATGAATGCAAGCCCTTCATGCATTTAGAACTTGTGGCGTTAGCCACTAGACTAATGCAGTCCCTCCTGGGAAGAAGAATTTTTTTTTTGTAATTTTCCGGCTCACTATTAGCTCTTGATTTGATATTAGGGGGAGCTTGAATTTGCACTCATGTAGCTGCTCCGTAGTTGATTATATGGATAGTCTAATGAGTTACTCTGAACCAAGTTTTTTTTACTGATATTTCATGCTGCCCGTGCCAGACGTATAGTTTGCTTCACCATTGGTCTCTTGAATGTTTTATCTTAGACAATGATCTATTGGAATTTCTCTTTCTTTTTCAGATAAAATATTGATCTGATGGTTATTTCTTGAGTATCAATATTCACATTTCTTTCACAGTGTGGTTGTTCATTTTTCCCTCCCCCTTCTTTTTGTATTATTTTATCAGGCATTTTCCCCAATCACAATATTTCTATAATATGCTACTTATTTCCAACACCCGTAACCCAAGTTTTTTACTTTGTGCATTTCCCTTTTTACAGTGCATGGCCTGCCATTTTGTAATAGGATTTATACTTCTTGACGTTGTTCTCTTTCTTATATTTGAGTATCGGTCATAACAATTTCAGCTTCCGACTATTATCACTTTGATGATCTATTGACTCCTGAGGAGCAGACTGTCCGGAAGAGAGTAAGAGAGTGTATGGAAAAAGAAATAGCTCCAATTATGACGGAGGTAATCTTACTCTATGAATGATGTTATGGTGGTTATTCTTATCTTTTAATGATAAAGTAGTATCGATTTTATGGTCCAATATTGATGTGAATATGACAGTGAAAATATGAAGTGGTATTTGGGCATTGAGATACTAGTGCCATTATCGTTGAAAATGATTGACATTCAAATGCATAGTAAAGTTCTAAACTTTTTTCCTTTTCCTCAGTACTGGGAGAAGGCCAAGTTTCCTTTTCAGGTGATTCCAAAGCTGGGTGCCTTGCGTATTGCTGGTGGCACAATCAAGGTAGTTCCTGCATCTTTTTCCTCTCTCTCCCCTTATCTCTCTCTCTCTCTCTCTCTTCATGTCTCTGCTCCGAAGTATAGTTTCTGGTGGATGGGATGTTTAGCCAGCTTTCATTCTCAGGGTTATGGGTGTCCTGGTCTCTCCCTTACTGGAAGCGCTATTGCTACGGCAGAAGTTGCTAGAGTTGATGCTAGCTGTTCTACTTTCATTTTGGTGCATTCATCTTTGGCTATGCTCACTATTGGTGAGATATTTATACCCTTTTTCGTCTTTGCCTGATGAAATGCAGTAGTTGGTCTTTTTTCACTTAATAAGGACAATGCTGTTTACTAACATGTTGGGCTACTTGTCTGGACTGCCAAGTATAGCATTGTGTGGATCGGAGGCACATAAGCAAAAATATCTACCATCTTTGGCACAGTTAAACACTGTAGCTTGTTGGGTAAATAGCTTTTTTATTTTTTCCATTGTTCTCTAGTATAGTATTTCAGAGACATGTTTGATATGTGTTTCTGTAGAAGTTGAGTTACTTAAATACATTGTTTCCACATCTTAGGGTTTGACTGAACCTGATTATGGAAGTGATGCAAGCTCCTTGAAAACAACAGCAACAAAGGTTCTGGCTCTAAGTTCATTCTATATTTTTTTCTATTGGACACAACACCAGTTTACATTTGCACATACAAACATATTTGAAGTTGATGCCCTAAAAATACGTTCCTTATCATATTTGCTCTGTTGTGTTGGATGATTAGGTGGAAGGAGGTTGGATACTTGAGGGCCAAAAGCGCTGGATTGGAAACAGTACCTTTGCAGATGTATTGGTTATTTTTGCTAGGAATACCACAACAAATAAGATAAATGGGTATGGCATATACTGTATGGCGTGCAGGATGCTTCATTATACGCAGGAAATTTGCCTTTCCATGAGAGTTTTTGTGTGTTGTATATGGTCATCACTCAGTTCTCTTTGTTTCTTCCTATGTCATTTTATGTAGACAGCTTCTATCTATGGTTTATTTTGTCCCATTCTATGTAATCTTTACTTCATGTCTACTCCAAGAAAAATGGTATGATACATACGAGGAGGGTCTTTCTCAATGGGATGTATAGCATGAACTGTCTTTCAAATCCAAGACAGGGCCTTTCACATAAGAAGAGAAGGAATTGTTTCTCTTCTCTCTCTTTTGGGCAGTCAGAAGTAGCAAGGGGTTACATGAATGTTGCTAATAACCATGCTCATATCCTCTGGCCCACAACTACACCTGAGTCCATTCCCATCGAGGTTTCTGTTATTGAAATGTCTTTTTTTTCTATTAATGTCCGAAAAAGTATATTTCCACTGTTTAGAATTCATTAAAGTATTGAATTTGACATGTAAACATAAATTGCATCAAGTATTACCCTAGGACTCCCTTCATTCCAGAGAAGATGAATAAAGAGATGTGCGTTCATGAATGACATACATGTTAGTGAAACAAGACAAACACAAGTATTTCTAGTATTTTGCAACAGCCATAAAAGAATGGTCCTTATCCATTTTGGATGGGGCAAAACTCATTGGGGTATAAGGATCAATTCCTACTGTAGAGAAAAATAGACACCAACCCCTCACAAAACTTAGAAATACTGGATACCTTGTGGGAAAGTAAAGAACTTACATCATAGTTTCCAACATGTGATGGACTCATGGCACGCGGGCTTTGGAATCATGTTCTTAGTATTGTGAATTTTCAGTGGGTTAAGCCGGAAAAGGTGGTGGATGTGCTGTGGAGTTGGGAGAGGAAGCTCTCTAACCCTTTCGCTAAGTCTATTTGGAGGATGATTCCCTCATGTGTATGGTGGTGTCTATGGAGGGAGTGTAACAATAGATGTTTTGAAGACGGTTCCTTGCCCTTGGCTATGTTACAAGGATTTCTGAAGTTTACTCTTTTTTGTTGGGCTTGCCCTTGGCTATGTTACAAGGATTTCTGATGTTTACTCTTTTTTGTTGGGCTGATGCGGTGTTAGGCTGCCCTTTTGTTGATTTTGATGATTTCCTTAGTTTTATTGCTTGTTTGGAATAATGGTTTCGGTATAGTCCCTTGTACTGCTATCACTTCTTAATAAGATTGTCTTACTTATAAAAAAAAAAACATGTGCTGGACTCTTCACCTGTATAATGTCCTCAACTTTGTCCATGTGCAAAGATCTAAAAGTAGTATCCAAACCAGTTTTCTTGTGAGAATGTGCCAATGGGCCCCAAGTAACAGAAATGTAGGATCGCAAATCTAGGGTCATCAGCTACCCATCACTTGCTAGATGAGCTGATTTTAGTACCTGGCTTTTGTTTGGAAATGCATGATTGTTGGTTTCCCAAATTGGCATCCGCTTTTTGTGCTTCTATAATACTTCTGCTTGCTGTTTCAGATTCATAATCAAGAAGGATGCCCCTGGATTAACAGCTACAAAAATAGAAAATAAAATCGGCCTCAGGATTGTTCAAAACGGAGATATTCTCTTGAAAAATGTCTTTGTCACTGATGAGGACAGGTTACCTGGTGTTGATTCTTTTCAGGATACAAACAAGGTACGGTATTGTGAGGAGTTATGTAATGTTGATCACGTTCCCTCATCGTTTGTGTGCTTTCTGCTTTCTGTGGCATTTTGGTTACTATAAGTAGATCGAGTTTATCAGAAAAAAGTCCAATGTAAAGAATTTTGTTTGTAAACCATCAGATCACAATTGTTCTATTTAAATATGGTTAGGGTGTCTATTTTTAACCATGTCCTACTCTGGTCAGGTTTTGTGATTGGTACTAATCTTATTGGGAAATGCTATGATTCCTGGTCAAAATGGGAAAAGAGAACATGGTAACACCACAAAATGACTGCTTTGATTCCTTTTTACTGTGCGAACAACACCAAGGACACACACACACACACAGAGAGAGAGAGAGAGAGGCATTTTCCTTCTGATCACCAAGTGTTGTAATTGCTAGCTCTGCAGCTAAGGTACTTTACTTGAGTGCCCTGAAACAGAATGGTTGCAAAAAAGGTGCACCGTTACAGGAAACATGCCACTCTTGGGTGGTCTTCTACCCCAATTGCTGCACTACGATGTTAACTCTTCCTCCTCCTTCTGAAATGTCTGAATATCTGCAGTGCACACAGACCACATATGCTCCCACCAAGATATCACAATTCAGATGAGTTGGTTGTGTCCACAAACTCTCTTTCAAAATATCTGCAATTCTTTTGTGCAAGAACCTGAAGATTGTTTATTACTGGTTTTCCATTTCTTTGCCCGTGCAGTTCCTTGATTTTTAGAATTTATGCAGTCATCCTCAAATCTTTTGCTGCTTATCTGTGATTGCTGACTCAAAACAGATTCTTGCTATTTCACGTGTGATGGCTGCCTGGCAACCTATTGGCATATCAATGGGCATCTATGATATGTGTTGACTCTGTGGTTCCATACCCATGCCAAAGTCAGCATTTGTTGGCTGCAACTCAGCGCAGCAAACATGGCCATTTAATGGTGAGGCAGGCGTGTAATTTAATAAATGCAGCAGCCCAAATCAAGCAAGCGTGATCTCCATTTAATGAACTGCAAGCCAAAGATTTGCACGGTGCTGCAAATCTTGACAAAAGTGTGATTTTGTTCACACTGTCTCATCTCCCCTATATATATATCATACGTGATTGAGAGTGAAGTGTGAGATGTGCGAATTGCAGTGAGGGAGTTGATAGAGTGGAGAAAATTGCTGTCGTGAGAGTTGAGAGTTGAGAGTTGTAAAATTTGGTTTGTTAAAATCAAAGTTTCTCTCCTCTGTGGACGTAGGCATATTGCCGAACCACGTTAAATTTTGGTCTCCTTGTGTTTGTTATTTTTGTTCTGTGCTCAACAAGTGGTATCGGAGCCAGTTCTGATCCCAACAAGTGGTATCAGAGCCAGTTCTGATCCCAACAAGTGGTATCAGAGCTAGTACATTCGGTCGAGGTCCTATCTGAGTTCAAATCCAATTTTGGACTTGTCTCGAGATTCCTCTCGAAGAGACGAGCACAACCGAACAAACCGGAGGTCAAACCGCCACGGCACGCGCCCACACGCGCCGATTGAAGTTTCTGCGCGTGGCTACACTCTCCACACGCTCCGCACGCGCCGCCAAACCCCGGAAACACGTGTCACGCACTTACACGCGCCCGAGAATTGAAAGCGCGTCCCCTCACGCGCCACCTTGAGTTCGGGTCGGTGCGGGTCAGACAATCGGGTTCGGATTTTGACCGGGTCAACGGGTCAACTCGGCGAGTCGTTCCGAGTTGGACCGATTCAGACCGAGTTACTGTGTCGACTCGTCCGAGTTAACGGTGACGGTAACCGTTAACGTCGGCAGCATCTCCGGCGAAGATTCCGTTAAGTTGGACGGAATATTCCGTTTCTGGAAGGAATATTCCAGATTCGAATTTTGTACTTTTTGGGCCCAATTTTTGTCCTTTTTGGGCCGGACCGGACCTGTTCCTAGCTATTTCGACTGTTCCGGACGCAACGGTGGGCTCCGTTTTGCGAGATTCAACTCCGAACGTAGAGCAACAAGCCATTTGAGCTAGTGTTGAAGGCGGAATCCATGGAGGATTCAAGTTCTAGTGCAATGATCAAGCTTACGGCGACCAACTACACCATCTGGAGACCCAGGATGGAAGATCTTCTAAATTGCAAGGATTTGTTTGATCCAATAGAAGAGAAAGGAATAAAAGCAAACGAGACGCCGGAAAAAGATTGGAAAAAGTCGAATAAGAAAACTATTGGTCAAATCAGACAATGGATCGACCATAGTGTATTCCATCATGTTGCACAGGAGACAGAAGCTTATACTCTATGGCAAAAGCTGGAGAACATGTACCAGGCCAAGACCGCTCGGAATAAGGCTCTCTTAATGAGACGCCTTGTAAACTTGAAGTTGAAGAGCGGCACCTCTGTTGCTGAGCACACCAGTGAGTTTCAAAACCTAGTGAACCAACTTTCAACCGTAGCGCTGAATCTTGGCGATGAAGAACAAGCTCTACTGCTTCTCAGTTCGCTACCAGACAGTTGGGAGACGTTGGTGGTCTCCCTCAGCAATTCGGCTCCAGACGGCAAACTTACCATGGTGATGGTGAAGGATGCCCTGTTTAATGAGGAAGCCAGAAGAAAAGAGGCTGGTATGGACCAGTCACATGCCTTCGTAACTGAAGGAAGGCACCAGCAAGGTGGTAGAGGGAGAAGTAGAGGCAGGAGCAAGAGCAGAGGCAGATCCCAGAATCCCGGCAGTTATCATCAAAAGGGCAAGATAAAATGTTTCCACTGTGGCATCGAAGGCCACATTAAAAGGAACTGCCGGAAGTTACAACGGGAGCAAGGCCAATCCAGCAACCTGGCAAAGAAGGCAGACGGTGAAGCACTAGTCACCATCTCAGGAGATTGTGCATTACTCTCCACAGGTGAAGAAGAATGTCTCCATGTTGCGAGTCAGGATGCAGAATGGGTGGTAGACACAGCAGCGTCCTACCACGCCACTCCTCGCAGTGATTTTTTCACCACGTATAAAGCCGGAGATTATGGTACAGTGAGGATGGGTAACACCAGTTTCTCAAAGATCGCAGGTATTGGCGATGTTCGTATAAAGACAAATATTGGCTGTACCATGGTGTTGAAAGACGTTCGACATGTGCCCGACCTCCGGTTAAATTTGATATCCGGGACAACCCTTGATCGACTGGGCTACGACAACCACTTCGGCAACGGTGCTTGGAAGCTGAAGAAAGGCACCATGGTTGTCGCCCGTGGACATATCTGCGGCACTTTATACAAGACCCATGTGAAGATATGCACTGATAGCCTCAATGCAGTTCAAGATGAGGCATCTCCAAATCTGTGGCACGAGAGACTCGGTCACATGGGTGAAAAAGGGTTGTTTACACTGGCAAAGAAGGCGCTTATCACAATCAATAAAGGTACAGCGCTAAACCCTTGTGAGCATTGCTTGTTTGGTAAGCAACATCGAGTCTCGTTCAGTACATCTGCCAGTAAAAGATCAGAGTTGTTGAGTTTGGTACACTCTGATGTATGTGGTCCCTTAGAGGTAGAGTCTTTGGGCGGTAACAGGTATTTTGTTACATTTATTGATGATGCCTCACGTAAAGTGTGGGTGTATTTCTTGAGAACGAAAGACCAAGTTTTTGAGCAGTTCAAAAACTTTCACGCTATGGTGGAAAGAGAAACTGGAAAGAAGTTGAAGTGCCTCCGGACAGACAATGGAGGCGAGTACACTTCCAGGGAGTTCAGAGCATACTGCTCTGGCCATGGCATCAGACATGAGAAGACGGTCCCACGCACCCCACAACACAATGGTGTAGCCGAGAGGATGAATCGGACCATTGTAGAGCGAACCAGATGTATGCTCAGTATGGCTAAGTTACCTAAGCCATTCTGGGGTGAAGCAGTTCGTGCAGCCTGTTATCTGATCAACAGAACACCATCTGTACCGTTGAAGTTTGAAGTTCCGGAGATGGTGTGGTCTGGTCATAAGATCTCATACTCTCATCTGAGAGTATTTGGGTGCAAAGCATTTGCACACGTATCCAAGGAGCAGAGGCAGAAACTTGATGTCAAGTCCACTCCGTGTATTTTTATTGGATACGGAGATGAAGAATTTGGATACAGACTTTGGGATCCAGAAGCTAAGAAGGTCATCAGAAGTAGGGACGTTGTGTTCCATGAAGCTGAGTTATATGGTAGCTTCAAAAGCTCAGCAAACCCAGCTGAAAACAGTGCAAGTGCTCAAGAAACTGTTATCAGTCCTGCGCCATTCCAGTCTACCACAGATACTGAAGAAATGCAGGAAGGATCCCTAGAAGAAGAAGAGGAAGTTGATGATGAGGAGGGTGTTGAGCAGGGGGAGCAGATTCCTACTCCACCAGAGGCTGCTTCATCACAACAATCAGATGATGAAGAACTTCCTCCGGTTGACGAGCCTCAACATAATAGATCGACGAGAGGCCGGTTGCTGATTCCATCACGGAGATATCCGGAATCAGATTATATTCTTCTTACTGATGAGGGGGAGCCAGAAAGTTTTCATGAAGCAAGAGCCCATACAGATAAAGTCAGATGGATTCAAGCTATGCAAGAAGAAATGACTTCCTTGCAGAAGAATCAAACGTATGAGCTGGTGAAGCTTCCGAAGGGCAAGAGAGCACTGAAGAATAAATGGGTGTTCAAGCTGAAGAACGATGGCAATCAGGTGAAGTACAAAGCTCGCTTGGTCGTCAAAGGTTTCCAACAGAAGAAAGGAGTTGACTTTGACGAGATATTCTCACCGGTAGTGAAGATGACCTCAATTCGAGTTGTACTCGGATTGGTTGCCAGTCTAGACTTGGAGCTTGAACAAATGGATGTGAAGACAGCATTTCTTCACGGAGATCTCAAAGAAGAGATATACATGGAGCAACCAGAAGGTTTTGAAGTTCATGGGAAGGAACACTTGGTCTGCAAGTTGAAGAAGAGTCTCTATGGTCTTAAGCAGGCTCCCCGACAGTGGTACAAGAAGTTTGACTCGTTTATGGTGAGTCATGACTACAGAAGGACTGCAGCGGATCAATGTGTGTATATTCGCAGATTCCCAGATGGTAATTTCGTTACTCTACTGCTCTATGTTGATGATATGCTGATAGTTGGACAAGATGCATCCATAATCAGCAAGTTGAAGACAGATCTCTCTAAGTTCTTTGACATGAAGGACTTAGGACCAGCCCAGCAGATATTGGGCATGAAGATTGTTCGTGACAGGAAAGCGAAGAAGCTATGGTTGTCACAGGAGAGATATGTTGAACAAGTGATCAAACGGTTCAACATGGACAATGCTAAGCCAGTCAGTAATCCACTGGCTAGTCATTTTAAATTGAGCAAGAGCTCATGTCCCTCATCGAGGGAAAATGTTGAAGAGATGGATGCAGTCCCCTACTCTTCAGCTGTTGGCAGTCTTATGTACGCAATGGTGTGTACGAGACCTGACATCGCTCACGCTGTGGGAGTCGTGAGCCGATTTCTTTCCAACCCAGGAAAGGAACACTGGGAAGCGGTCAAGTGGATTCTCAGGTACCTTAAAGGTACGTCGAAGCTATGTTTGTGTTTCGGGGGAGCTGATCCAATCTTGGAAGGATACACAGACTCGGATATGGCTGGTGATCTTGATGGAAGAAAATCTACATCAGGATTCATTTACACATTTTCTGGGGGAGCTGTCTCATGGCAGTCCAGATTACAGAAATGTGTAGCTTTATCCACAACAGAAGCAGAGTACATTGCTGCAGCGGAAGCCGGGAAGGAAATGTTGTGGTTAAAGCGGTTTCTCCAAGAGTTGGGAATCAGTCAAAAGGAATACAAGGTGCATTGTGATAGTCAGAGTGCTCTGGACTTGAGCAAGAATTCAATGTACCATTCTCGCACAAAACATATTGACATTCGCTATCACTGGATACGCGAAGTGATGGAGCAACAACTATTAAAGCTTGTGAAAATCCACACAAAAGAGAATCCAGCAGACATGTTGACGAAGGTGGTCACTCGTGAGAAGCTCGAGCTATGTAGAGACATAGCCGGGATGGATACCTCCAACTGATTGATGTCAGGACACATTCTCCTCTTGTGGGTATGGAGGGGGAGAATTGTTGACTCTGTGGTTCCATACCCATGCCAAAGTCAGCATTTGTTGGCTGCAACTCAGCGCAGCAAACATGGCCATTTAATGGTGAGGCAGGCGTGTAGTTTAATAAATGCAGCAGCCCAAATCAAGCAAGCGTGATCTCCATTTAATGAACTGCAAGCCAAAGATTTGCACGGTGCTGCAAATCTTGACAAAAGTGTGATTTTGTTCACACTGTCTCATCTCCCCTATATATATATCATACGTGATTGAGAGTGAAGTGTGAGATGTGCGAATTGCAGTGAGGGAGTTGATAGAGTGGAGAAAATTGCTGTCGTGAGAGTTGAGAGTTGAGAGTTGTAAAATTTGGTTTGTTAAAATCAAAGTTTCTCTCCTCTGTGGACGTAGGCATATTGCCGAACCACGTTAAATTTTGGTCTCCTTGTGTTTGTTATTTTTGTTCTGTGCTCAACAATATGTGCCACAGGTATCAGATCTTCTTGCCTGTATATTTTATTTAAACATTGGTATGACCTGCTCTAATTTCGAACTGATCTAAAGGTATCTGAAAGAGAGGAAACAGTTTGGAGCACCTCTTGCAGCTTTCCAGATCAATCAACAGAAACTTGTTCAGATGCTGGGTAATGTGCAAGCAATGATTCTTGTTGGTTGGCGAATCTGCAAGTTGTATGAGCATGGAAAAATGACTCCAGGTCGAGCTAGCTTGGCAAAGGTACCATTTGGAATCTGTGAATTTATGATACTCTGTCAGTACCTTGCTGACCAATTTTTTAATTCTTCAGTCATGGATCACCTTGAAGTCGAGAGAAACTGCAGCTATGGGGCGGGAGTTACTCGGAGGCAATGGAATTTTGGCTGATTTTCTAGTTGCAAAGGTATTCATACTTTTCTCTTGATTGAAAAATTGAAAGTAACATAGAGAACTGAATTTTCCCGTGGCAGAATCCAAGTGACATATCCCTCAAGTGATGAGTTGACCTTGCTATACCAGATGCCCATCCAATACCTAAAGTTTCTACCCTTCTGTTGTTTTTTTGCATGACTAAGTGGCAGAAAATCCATTAAATATACAATCTGAGACTTGTGCAGTCTTACCCATCCTCTTTCTCTAGATTTTGTTTATCTAAATTGTTTTTGTTTATTGTCATATTGGGGGATTCATTGCAGGCATTCTGTGATCTGGAACCTATCTACACATATGAAGGCACCTATGAGATCAACACCTTGGTCACAGGAAGGGAAGTCACTGGTCTTGCCAGCTTCAAGCCAGCTGCATTGAACAAACGAAGCAGGTTGTGAGTGTAAATTTTTCTTCCATCCCCTCTTGTTGGAAGCTTTGTTCCTTTTATATAATGTACACTGGAGTCGATGACAAACAGTTGTGGCCCCTCATAAAGAACTGAATAACTCGACTCTAGTAACGTATCCATAAGTGGATAATGAGAGGGAATGAAATAAAAAGCTCGAATTTTCTTTAAACCTTTGGTATACTGCATTCTCTGGAGTTCTAACAAATAGACAGCCAAAGGGGCTTTCTCAGTCACAATGGTTCATAACAGGTATAGTGAGTGTTGAATTTACGCATCGAAAGTAACTCCACCGTGGTCTTCTTTCTGGAGTCACCTTAGTGCGCCCAAAACAAGCAAACGGAAGTCACTTCAAGGCAGGGTATTTGCATGTTTTTTGAATCACGTTTCCCGGCATTTGCATCATGTTCTTTGCATCTATTGCTCCCTCCGTAGTGCTTTTTCCGTCCATGGAGGAGAGCGTGTGCTTCTAGTTTGTTCGTTTTAAATTGACTTAATTACCTATATAAAAATAGTCGTTTGTGTTATGACTTGCAATAAAATGGTCCATGTGGTATAGTTTTGAAACAAATTAGTCATTATGTTCAATTGTCGTTACCCACTTAATGGGAGAGTGTCGTACATGTCACGTCAGTATCATTCACGCGTTGACACGTGTTTTTTGAAAAAATAATAATTAAAAAGTCATCTTAGATTAAACTTATTTGCCACATCTCACAACTTGTATGTAACATATTATATCTATAAAAGAGTAAATGATGTGGAATTTTTTTTTAAATAAATAAATAAAATTTTAAGAAATAAATTAAAAATAAATATATTATTGAAATAGAATTTCAATAGTTTTATTTAAAAATATTACTTTTTTAAAAAAATCATTTTTTTATTTTTAATGGATTTTATAGTAATTTTATCTTGGAGGGGCATTTTGTCATTTTACATGATTTTCCGTCGAATTTAATGTCTAATTTAGACAGACTAAAATTGATGATTTTCAAAAGTTATGAGTCTCAAATCGCCGAATTGATAGTTAGAAGTACCAATTTGATTTTTGGTTATACTTGTGGGGCTAACTGACTTTATCCCTTGTTTTTTTAAAAAAAAAAACATATATAAATTTTCAAACTCGTGATTTAAAAAAAAACATATATAAATTTTCGCACTCCTGACTGATTTGGCTACATTTTGCTGATGTATCACCATGCAATTGATCCCTATAATCATGTTTAGCCTTATGATTAGAAGCGCTTCTAATCATTCTTTGTTGGTTATGCATAGATGTCCATAAATAGCAAAGACTTTCTATAAAAGTTTATTCTTTCTTATTTTTCAAAACAAAATGATATTCACAGAATCCGAGTATTTTAAATTCAAATCTGTTGAAACTCATGTTGCAAGCTAAACGCACAACTTATCTAATCATAGGTGATTTTTTATAAGAGTTGGTAAAAAAAGTGAACAATTTGAATAAATTTTTTTATACGTATTGCAATATCAAAGAGATCATTTGACAAAAGGAGATTATTTTATAGACCAAAATTTTGTGACACTTTCAAAATTTTGGTTGGTAACCTGATTTAACAAGTTGCTCGCTGGTAATACATTCTATACAACTTTCCAAACCACAAAATGGACGAGGGACGAGTAATTATATGAGACCGCACAATCGAGGCCTAGAACAGAACTGCCTTCCATTAGCTTTGACCAAAGCCATAACGCCAGCAGTGACTCCAACCCATAGTACCGAAGCCATATATTGCTGTGCATGTCGCCCAGCTACAGAGCAGAAGATATAACCAAAATTCGTAGTGAATAAAAAAAAACACTTTATTACAGTACAAAACAGAGGATAAGAGAAATTATACCTTGCTGAAGTGTGAAAGATGTTAGGGTCAAACCTCCAATTAACAAAGCTGATGCCACAGGGAGATACTGCAATTTTTCATCGGTTCATTAGAGACCATTCCAGAAAAGCTGATCAACGAGACCATCTCAAAAAATGGGATGGGGTTTCTTACACTAAAGTAATCACTAACCAGGCAAACTAGGCAGGACTTGGCCAGATTAACTTTTGTAACTTTTTCTTTATTTTTTTTAAATTTAATCAGAGCAGATAATACTGTTGATACATTTTCGTATTGTTTTGCTGGAGATCATTGACTAAGATAAAAGGGAAACCTCATTAGTGCTACCCAAATGATCACAATAACCGAACCAACTAATGCATTCTTACTGTAAGGTCAAAAGACATGTTCCCTGAACTAAAATCACCTTGTGAAGATGTCTAGTGCCATTACGAGGAACCAAAATGTTTTTTTTCTTTTTCCGCTTAATTTTGTACTTAATGTTAATTTTAGTTGGTTGGCACTTTTCTTGATGTAGACAGAAGCAAGTAACAGAAATGACATGTGCAAGATATAAAGACATTATTATTACTTACTGAGACCGACTCAAATCCATTTACTTGGAATGGCGAATTCTTCTTGACAGAATAGTGACCACTTATAAGATCCATAGCATCCTGAGCAAACATAAATTTCATAAAAGCACATTAGCAATACTGGTTCCTTTCATTTAAATGAGTGGCTTTTCCTCATTGAGAAGTAGAGAAAAACATCTTGCCTGCCGAACTCCATCATGAAAATTGTTCAAATAATATCTTGAAAGAGAACTCATTCCATCTTTGATCAGTCCTGCTATAGTCTGCTTTCCATATCTGCACAATTTTGATCCAAAATCTATTTTACACGACATGCACAAACAATTTGACATCAATTTTTCAAAATCAGGGCCTCAAGTTAGACTTACCTAACCAGGTCTCCTTTCAGGGCATGAGTCCCAGCATAACCAAGGCTTATCTCATCACCTTGCTCGGCCCACACTAATGTTAGAGTAATATTAATTAAGAACAAAACCAAAACATAGTATCGCAGGCAATTCTGACTCAGCGCGGAAGACACGAGAGATATTAAGAATTCATACACGTTCTAAATTTCCCATATTCTTCAGCAAACGTAGAAATGCACTCTGTAGTAGTAAGTACTCCAATCCTCTGCAACTGTGCGCTCAATGACTTCTGACCTAGAAAATTCTGTTCAGAAAACATGGAGGAAGCTCAGAAACCACAAAACTATGGCATCCTAAACTATCGCAGATATGATACACCTATGAGGTGATAAGGAATGGTAATAATCAACTATACTCAACACTTGTCTCTGCAAATAAGAGGAATGATAATAATCAACTGCACTAGATACTTGTTCCTGCATACCTGGGTGACATTTGTCCGATCAAGGCAATCAATGCAGTTAACTCTAATAACTCCTTGCTGCTCCTCTAGTATGTTACCTTCTGCATCTTCGAGGAAGTATCTGCTCAGCAGGAACAGTAATGATTAAAAAACAGAATTATGGATAGCCAGCATCCATAGGTTGCAGCGTTGTAATAAAAGTTCATATGTAAAGCTCCACATTTTCTGATTACCCTTGTTTTTCAAAGTCTTCTGAGATTTGATCATAGAGAACACTCAGGTTATCAAAGTTTGAGTTGCCACAATACCGATGAAAGTCAAATGACACATATCTGCAAGAATTTAGGAAAAAGTTAAAATAAACAAGTTTCTCTAAAGCACCTCAGTTACTATGATGGAACACAACAAGAATCAAAGTTCACGGAGTATTTTTTTAACATGGATAAGACAAAGGTTTAGTCAAAACAAACAAATACCATAAAATCCTAAAAATGTCACCTCACATCCTGCAGCTTTTGCATTTCAGCAGCATATGCTGCACTTAACTGACCTTCATCACCATGCTACATAAGTAAATGGGATATATGTCAGTTGTAAATAGGAAAAAAAAACACACTTTCTATTTAAAGAAAACCTTAAAATTTGCGTGTTTAGAAAACAAATAAGGAAATTCCTTTTGCTTTTCTGGCACATTCTGATCAATCCGTTCAGGGTCTTGCCAAATGAATGTCAAAGGAAACAATTGCGAGTGTATCTTAGTGGCCAAATCCTGGAGGTTTACGAAGAATGTGATATGTTTATTTTGAGGGAAAGAAAGGAGAGAAGAGACCCTTACTTTATCGGTGAGGTCAACTGCTACTGTTTCTCCATATCTTTGTAAAAGATCTCGGAAATGGCGCTCCACAACATTAAACTGTAGGCAGAAAGCCAAATAGGCAAATATAAATAGGCACTCATCATAATGCAACTCAACAATAGAAAGAGCTCCATCCTGGACTAAGAAGTGTACCATCTGCTCATGGTTTATAATCCTAAGTCGTGGTTTATAGCTGAGATCAACAATCTGCTCCCAAAGAAGTGGAATTGAACCTCTAACCTGGAATATAAAACATTAGTTGATTCCATATTTTCGCTGAATATGCATGATGAAACTTGAATTAACTCCAAGGAAGGTACCTGGTCTATGAATGTTGAACTGTACAATAAAATGTAGAAACAGAAACATTAACTTCTGAACCTCTACCAGATACAGTAAAGATACCTGCAATAACGAGGACCTAAAACCTTCAACCTCAAGCAATTGTTCAGTTTCAATAAAATTTGCTGTATCTCCTGCAAGGTTAGCTCCTCTTCTCCACATTCTTGTCCCTGTATCATAATATTACAATTGCACAATAAATCGGCGTAGAGATAATTAACTATACAATTCTTATAACCATCAATCTCCACAATGTCATACCTAGACGCCGTGTACACCTCCTTGAAATTAATGTGATTGTGGCAACCGAACTTTTGAGCTTTAGCTGTATGGTCTGGAAGCTTAATCCGCTGTTAACGAAAAACTTGGTTTGGTCTTAATTGGAGTGTTAAAAACGGATTTACCTCAAGGTCTTATTCTCCCATATGTGTATGACATGAGCACGCAAACACATCATAAAGAAAGAGAAGAGAGGGAAGGGAGAGGAAGGAGGGGGGGGGAACAAAATTAACAATAAGGCAAGTAACAGGCTTCAGGATATTTCCTTGTAATAGAGGAACGATGAAAGCATCAAGCTGCAAACAGAAAGATAAATGAACATTAGAGGAAGAGAAGAGACTTTTTCCACTGTTAAGAGTACTTATCTTTTCTTTAAACTTTCGAAAATAAAATACTCTCGTTTGAGAATATGAATATTTGTTGCTTTTGCGAACAAGAAAAAGTTCCAATTTAAATTATAATTGAAGGATTACTTAAAATGAACAGAAGCCATATCTAACCTTAGACTCAATAAGGTCTTCCAGAAGATGTCTGTTCCAAACAAATCTAGGGTCGGCCTGAAATACAAAAGAGAAAATCAGAAACAATTTCAGAAAGTGTTTACCAGCCACAGATCATTCTTGAAATGGCGTGATACATCTAACACTGACTGGGACCACAAAGTAATTAGAGGAAAATAAACTGTTCATAGACACTATGTGGAATAGTCTCACTAGCCCGTAGAATAGTCCACAAGTGGGTGAGTAGAGTCTGTGCTTTGGTGGGCACCAGACAGCACAGCAAAAAGCTTCTCAGCTGCCCAATCACAAATGAGATGAGTGTATACAGCACGTCTACTGCACTCACGCCTTTCGAAACTCCTTCCTTAGGTTTTAATAGAAATAAGAGAAGATAATCTGTTCATTTCTCAAGGGTCAGGTCGAGCATAGCTAGCGTGGTGATCTAAGGAGATATGGCTCTAATACCAACTGACATAGGGAGGAATGTAGGACTGATGGAGGATACAGCAAAAGAGAACTTTAATTCTACTCCATTTATCCACGCACAAATAATGGAAGAAACACCACCTTTAAGATTAAGATTGAAGGCATCGATATGCATTGAATACTTGATTATGTCCAAAAATACAAAGAATTTAGCAAAAAAAATCAGAGAGCTCTCTGAAATTAATAGTGGTGAACTCTAATTTGCCCAGCGGCCAGCGGTTACAATATTATACCCAAAAAAAAAAAGAGGAAACCCTAGCAAAATAAAATGGCTAAAATAACCATGCCATGGAACAAAAATTAGCTTTTCTTTCTTTGGTAAAAGAATTTGGTTCTTTTGGAGCTAAAATCAGTTTCTCTTGGAAGGAAAGTCAACCCTTCTTTCAAAAGACTTGTATCACGTGGTAAAGATTCATGCTTCCAAGATACATAAAAAAGGCCATACGCTATACAGAGTGCTAAAATGCAAAAAATATGGTTCATACTCAGATGATAGTTTCTCTCTGAAGATAGACCTAATATGTCGACTAACCTGCTTCCAAGGTGGTTTATTCATCCATCCTTCTGCCAACTTGCATCTTCTTTGTAAGCTGGTAGTCATGATTAAATGCATCTTGAATATGTTATTCTTAATATGAGATAGGGCTGAGGCTGAATACAGTAAACTGACAGAGCCCAGGACAACAATGCTACCAGTGGTTGTCTATTTAAAGAGAGCAAACTAAAAGGTAAGAGAATGTACTTCAAAGTTATATCTGTCTCGTATGAATAGTATAAACCGGGAGTCGATTCCACCGTTTTCAAAAGGGTTCTAAAGTAAGCCTCGTCTCTTTTCTGCACACAAAAGACATTATCATCTCAAGATATACCCACGTATGTTCTCTAAAACTCAAAAAAAAAAAACTAAAACGTTACTTCTTGACGGGTCGAAAACTTCAATGCCTCATTGCAAGGGAGGAACTTCATCGACATGACTCTGAATACTGGAAAACCATGAAAAGTTCCAACTTCCTTCCGAGAAGTTATTACAACTACATATGTCCCTGAGTTGTGACGCGAAGAATTAAGCAGAAATTTCTTTTCACAACTCTAAAGAATAATATCGTAGAGTCAGGCAGTTAGTTATGCGAGTTAGCTCAAGAGTCATATTATTCCAGTTTTCCACCAAAGAAGCTTGATTTTGCGTTGACCACACAGAACATTATTATTTTTTACTTGCGATTCTCGCGCCTACCAAACAAACAAAAGTATGAAAACTTTTTCCCTGAACATGTTTTACGCCCAAACAAACACAGCCTGAGATGAAATACGAATTCGAGAACCTCAAGCACTCGTGTTCATCAAGCAAAACAGATTATTATCTCAGAAAAAAAAAGCAAATGCAAATGCGCATCGAATATTCAAACACATCATCATGTGCCAAGGAAATACCTGCAAGCAATCTAATAGTTCCCGCCACCCCGTAAATTGTAGTGACTTTGGAAGGTCTCTCCGAACACGTGTCACCTGCGATAATTAGGAACATGAAATCTCAACGATAATGGAAAAGTTTCGACAATTATAAAATACTCAGAAACGATAATGTCTTTTGATTTGGTTTTTCAATTTTCCTCCATTAGCAAGTACAACCTAAAGTATTTCGCAGCATGTGACCGGAAAATCTTTTACCATTAAGTGGCTCACAGTGCCCGTCACGACGGCTGAACGAGAAACCTTGATCGGAGGATTCAACCGATTTAATCATAAACTTATCCTGAAATTCCCGCAATTCCAGTTGGTCATGGAGCTTGAACCTACCACCTGAAGAAGCTCCACCTTCCATTTTTCGCAAAACGGTTGTTTCTCAAAAAACAGAGAAAAATAAAATGGAAAACTTGAATTCGATAACTGATAGGGTGATCTATGGAGGAAGGCGAATAAATGAAAGTAGGTCAAAACGATTCGTCAGCTTCAACGGATAACAAGCGCTTTGAGATTTTTTCGGTGCATTATTTTGAGGCAACGACGTTAAATAACCGAGAGATTTTGGATAATTATTTCGATCAAGGCATTTAAGCTGCCAATCATATGCCAATTATCTTTCCTTTAAGCAATGAGAGGAGGGATGGTTTTTTTATTGGAAAATTTACTGTAACTTCACTAAGTTTTAGTGTTTTTTTTTAAACTTCGCAGTTTTAAAAAAATTCAAAATACTCGATGTCTTTGTTATTTTAGTATCAAAACTCATTTAACTCAAAGTATTTAAACATCTTTTACAAAAAATTAATCTCGCTCTATCACAATGTGACACATGTTATTAAATAAAAAAAATTAATCTAAAATTAATAAAAAAAACGCAATTTAAAAAAAAATTGAGAACCCCAAATCCTCATGGAGGGGGATTCCCCTCCACTTCTGAGCGTCAGTGGAAGAGAACTCCCCCCTCCAACTGTTCTGGGCGCCCAGAAGGAAGGGGAATCCACCCTGGGTAGTGGCCTGGGGGAGGGCCCAGAGCCGGGGTGGAGGAGGGATTCCTCCACCCTCCACTGGCCGCCCAGAACTGGGCGGCCAATGGTGGAGGGGAGAGATCCTACTCCACGGGCGGCCAGAGGTGGATTCCCCCTCCATCGTGAAAGGATCGGTGCTCTCCAATCCTTTTAAAAAATAAAATAATTATGTTTTTTATTAATTTTGAATTTATTTAATGACATGTGTCACATTGTGATTGGACGAGATGAATTTTCCATTAAACAAGTCTAACGGCTTTGGGTCCGGTAAGCTTTTTAAAATTGTTTAAAACTCAGTGAGTTTTTTTAAAAATGGTTAAAACTTAGTGAGTTATTTGTAAATTTCCTCATTTAAAAAAATACGTTTTTTTTATTAATTTTAGATTTATTTTTTATTTTTTAAAATATATTTTTTTTTTATTTCTTTAGTGATTTGTGTCATATTGTGATTGGACGAGATGCTTTTATCATTAAACTGGTCTAACTATATTGGGTCCAATAAGTTTTGATCCCAAAATGACAAATACAGTGAACATTTTAAAATTCTTTAAAATCAAGTGAAATTTTAAAAAATGCAATAAAACTTAGTGAGTTATTCGTGTTTTTTTTATGTGAAAGTAAGCCGAGGAAACGTCCACTTCTTGTGTCGGCAAATATTTCGTGAGCTCGACAGATTAATAAAAGAGTATTGGATCAAGATTTTCTTTCTATCCGGATTTTCAAATTGCAAAAAGAAATCTATTTCTATTCAAAATAGATTTTTAAATTCGAAAAAAATGGATAAATGGATTAAATGTTATTGAATTTATACCGATAATTAATGCACTGACATCACGCTTAGGAAAACAAAAGTGCACTGACATCACTAATGAAATTCTGTCGTTGCTTAAAAAAAATAAAAGCGCTAAAATTTTAATCTCTCTAAAATTTTAATACCAAAATACATCTCTAATAGGTTGTTATGATATTTTTTGTTTTAAAGCAGTTTGTGTAGAATATTAATATGTTAATATAATCTTTTCTCATCAATTGACACTTACAGTTTGATAGCAAATTCCTATATGGCTAGTGGCTAACGGGACACGTTCTAAATAATACCGAACTTTCACGCGTTTATGATCATTTTTAGATCAAATATGTTATACTATTGTAATACCACTTAACTTTTAATTACTATGAATGAATGAATAAGTGAAGATATGATATTGTTTAGGACGTGTCTTTGCTAATCACGTAGAAGTTTACTGTCCAAATGAATATGTCATTCAATGGAGATGATTGTATTGACATATTAATGTATTGACAATACTACTTTAAGATTAAAAATACTTTAGGGGCTAGTTTGAGATTTCAAAATATCACATAGACTAATTGATTAATTAAACCTTAAAAAAATTGGCAAATTATACGTTGAAAAAATAAATAGTTGTGAATTATGGAGCCCACGTTTCCCAAGTTAGGCAAAAAAATTATTATCGCGTGAATGGATATGTGTTCAGTCTCCATCATGTTTTGCATTTATTCGTACGTGTTTTCTCTATTTGTCTACTCACAGTTATATTTATTTTTCTATTTAGATGACCATTTCAGCATTTATTTCTTGTAAACTATTAAGCAAAATATTTGGAAGAAGCTACGATTGGTATTTGAAAGGAATCACATGTTGCTTCTAAGGAATAATAGCAAATTGGCTTGTAGTGGTGTTAAATGTTTTAGCTGGAAATGTTCGCTTCCAGAGAACCATGGAGTGAACCAACCTCTTGGGCTTTTCTTGACGATGTTACAGTGAGAAGCCAGTACTTTGGACAATTAATTATATTATTATATAACTAGATGACGTATATCAACACCAATTTAGAATTTTCAAAACTTTCTCGACTAAATAATAAAATCTGAAAATTCTTTTTCAAAATCTTAAAATCCACCTCAATTTATTTCTATATTTTTTTACAAATCCAGATAAAAATTAATTATAAAAATTATATCAACTTAATTATCTATACTTTTTCCAAAGTGTTGATTAGCATTCCATAAAATTTGTCAAAAAGTGAAATTTTTTTATGGTAAACAATAAAATCTGAAAACCTTTTCGCATTTGAAATATTTATTTATTTTTCTTGTTTTCCATGCAAACAAACACAACCTTTTATGAAAATATTTTGCTCAAATCATTTTGATGCAAAACAAACACACCATATAAAGAAGAGTAGAGGAGACCACGACTCAACCTGTGTCCCAATACAGTTAAAATCCGATCACTTTGCTGGCGAGCATTCACTATTGCCAACTTAAGGCAATAGAAATATTATCATCCCCTAATGATAAATTTGGGGTCTGAAGTACGAGCTTTGGCATAAGCCAGCCTCAATGATCAATTCCCTTCGAGTACAGAGAAAAAGGGAAGCCAAATTTTACGCTCACAGAATCACAGTATTTTGCAGACAAGAAAAATGTAAGAGAAAAACAAAGAGGAACAAACAAAAACGAGCAATTCATCTATATTTTGAATCGATACAGCTTTTAGCGTTTGTGCCTAAGATCCACCAAACTGCGTGGTACAGGTAACTATGCATTGTCCTCAATTACCACATACATATATTTCCTTCCTCTTGTCACATGCATAGTTCCTTTCTCTCGTCCCTGATCTCCTACACCATCCTGCTGACAAGATCAATTGCTGAGGAATTTGGGCAATCACTTTTTGAACAACCCAGTAAGTTCACCCTTTTCATACATGGAAGTCAGAATATCACAACCACCAAGCAATTCACCATTTGCAAAGATCTGTGGAAATGTGGGCCAGTTGCTATATTTCTTCAGTGTCTCCCTCAATCCGTAATTATACTCTTCATCAAGCACATCAACACTTTCATAGTCCAAGCTCTCGCTTTCAAGGATACCGACCACCCTCTGCGAGAATCCACACTGTGGTGCACTTCTTGAACCCTTGATAAAGGCCACCACTTTGTTCTCCTTTACCAACTTATCAATGAGTTCCTCCAGTGGAACGGTCAGTTGGACATGACGGCCAGGCGTCAGCCGAAGATCAGGCTTCTTCCCCGGAGGCTGCCGGACCCAGGTGGTGTTTCCTGATTCATTACCTGGTGGGACCTTTCCCGTGGCTTTTATGTGTTCTTCCATCCATGATTTCCAAGCTTGGGTAAGAGCTGTTCTATCAGGCTCATCTACTACCCCGACCTACGACAGAATCATCCGTAAGTCACTGATACGCAAACTTACGACTCTCTTAGTCACTGTCCATGACTGTATCAGAATCATCAGTATCACACCACATTTTAACAAATAATTAAACATTAGCAGGCATCTTCACTAAAAAGGTTGATCTCAGCACATTCGCTTTAAGGTGTATCTTCCTGTCTCATAAAGAGAAGAAAAATTTTCAGTCAAAACCAGTGAATAGATAAGTGTTATTTTAGTTCCAGGATTCTAAAGATACCTGAAATCTTGATAAATGGTGAAAATGCTAGGGTCAAATACGCCCTAGTACATGTGAATTTTGCAAAGGGCGCAGATATTTGAGGGGCACATGATCAAAAGCAAGTATTATAACGTTCAGCTGGGTCACTACAACCACATGATGCCTCAGCAGAGCCTAAGCATCATTCCAGCAGAAATTACTCAAGCTTGGTCACAGAAGGTTCAACCAATCAGATTATGATAGTGCGGAAAGTGCTGGGTTCTCGTCATGGACATATTATCAAACTTGCACTAAAAGAGTATTTAATTCTTAATCAGCATTATACATATTGTGAAACGTCCAGAACGCAAATTTTGGCTATAGAAGTACTGTAGAGAGGAAAACTCAGTTTCAACTAGCGTATGATTTCCTTTCAGCTTATCGGATTCCAGAAAACGTTCCCGAATATCAAAACAATGGAATTCGAAAATTGGTAAAATCCTCAATTTTAAGTAGAACCACAGTTTGCAAGCAAGTAGCTAATGTAAATCCAGGCCGGCACAAGCTTGCTACACGGACTATAGCATTTCACTTACGACCATTGTAGGACAGTAGCACAGCCACCACTTCAAAATGCGACTTCACCAGATAAGCATAAGGACAAATAATTTAGAAGGTCAGAAAAACCATCGTACCTTGACGGAGTTGCAGAGATCTGGCACTGATTTCCTATGGACAGTAACGCTCGCCGCGATGTTCCGCGATATACCAATGAACTGAAGCTCCTCGTTCTTGTCGTAAATGGCGTAGACGCCAGCATCGGACGGCAATTTCCACGAGACGTCCTCAGCTGCTGGGGGCACGGGTGCCAGCTCCGTCTCCGATAGGTTCTTGTGAGCGAGAGCGTCCGTTAAGGCGCGAAGTTTAGCAGCGCCGTCGGATTTCAGAGAAACGGAGGGGAAAGTAAGGGAAGGCTTACGGAGCGAATAGAGTGAAAGGTTGTAGTTGTAGGCGTTTTGGGCAGAGAGAGAAGAACGGAAGCGAATAGAGGGGAGCGTGTGAACTGAAGAGAGGTTGATTGAGGCCATTGAGAAAGAGTGAACGAAAGTCAGCAAGGCAACCTCCGCGACCATATGGGATATATTTCTGTTCTCGGTCCGCGGAGGTAAATTATTGTTCCCTCGTAGAGAGAAGGAGAACTTCCAAGTTCCAAACGGGCTAATAGCCCAACCCAATTTGCTTAATAGGACCCGGAGATTATGGGTTGGGTTATGCGTTGAGAATTTAGGCCCAACAGGCTCCGGGAACCTTTCTTCTCGTTTTTCTTTTTTGGGTAGGTGGTTTCCCAATCCAATAGAGAAGAATTAGGCCCACCTGCCACGTTGACATTATATTTTTTAAGGCTTAAATGTATCCACAGTCCTTGTGGTTTGACAATACTGTAAATATATCTCTTAGATAAGAAAAGTTACAAATATGTCCCTGTTGTATGTTTTTCGTTAAATATATGTTCTTCCATCAGTCTCCATTCACTAACCGAACTTGATGATGTGGCAAGTTTAAGCCACGTCAGCAATGCTACGTCATTTTAATAAAGTCCAGTCAACACACAGTCAGCGAAAAAAAGTCACGTGGCATTGTGAATAAATTTTCTTCCTTATACTAAAAATTAAACGGTGTCGTATGCCCATCCTCCCGTAAGTAATGCGAGCAGGGGACGGGTTAGGGTTCGCAAGAGGGGATATTACTTACGGGAGGATGGGTATACGACACCGTTTAGTTTTGAGTATAGGGAAGAAAATTTATTCACAATGCCACGTGACTTTTTTTCGCTAACTGTGTGTTGATTGGGCTTTATTAAAATGACGGGACATTGCTGGCGTGACTTAAACTTGCCACATCATCAAGTCTGATTAGTGTTTTTAACGGATACTGACAAAAGGATATAGATTTAACAAAAACATATCACAGAGACATATTTGTAACTTTTCTTACCTCAGGGATATATTTGTAACATTATCGTAGATGCATTTAAGTTTTTTTTAACCAAAAATTCTAAGCAAAACGGGAAATAAATCATGGAAAACAGTCCCAAATTAGCACTGTTTGGACACGTCGATAGAAACTACCGGATGCAAATGCAATTAGGCCTAAGATCGGCATCAGCTTCGCATCGTATTACCCGATCTCGGTACGAGATTTTGCCTAAGATAATCGTTCCCTATAGATCCTGCTCATCGGAAAACTACCCGATCCGGCTCGCCTTGTTAATTACGGATCTTCAAATTGGCCAGTTTTATATATTGTGCGGTTTTGTAGTGATTAGGACAATCAACAGCAGCAGCGACATCTGTAGGTTGTCATGTCCATATCAAGCTATTTCACATCTGAAACAAACGGCCACATTAAAAAGATCTGTGGATTTCCGTTTGATCTGTAAGCAACGATTTCTTCAAATTGTATCTACCAATTCTGTCCCCACATTATTTGCCCCCATGATCTTCTGTTATAGAGATGACCCCTTAAAAAGCCCACAAAAGGCCTTTTAATGATGACTAGTTATGGAATAATTACGATGATTTACTGCACATGACCCAGTGGGATTTATTTGATTAACATCAACAGAGGAGGACAGCATGCTAGTCCTTCATAATTAGTTGGACACTTCATAATTGAGACAGTTCAAGCCAACTTCAAATTAAGCAGCTTATACTAATCATGCATTAAAAAAAAACAAAGAGCAGCTTATATTTACAAGTTGTACCGTCATTTATTTCAAAACTAATTGACGTCAATAGATCTTAAAATTAATTGATGTCAAGAGAGCTTCATTCTAGTCTTTTACAACCTTCGATATTGCATTGAGTGGGTATGTTCTAAGAGCGGTTGCAGGGAGCGACATTGTGGAATTTGAACAATTTCTCCCTCGTAATGAGGCTCGAACTCATGATTATTTCTCCTAAAATCAATTGATGTTATTTGAAAATGGTGACTTCAATCTTTTATGTCATTCAACATTGCACCGGCGTGCGTTCAGCAATCTGCTTCTCCATTATACAGACGCTATAATCCTGCCGGATCTATCCTCTTCAGTGATTAGACCATAGGCCTTTCACAGTGACCGTGAATCTGCCAAGGACATGACGAGTCTCTATCAACAACCATTATTAGAAACATTTGGTATTACCATAACCAAGTTGGAATGTATCCGTGTCTGTGATTTGAAGTCATTCAGAGAGGCTCAGAAATAAAGAAGTCATTCAGAGAGAGAGAGAGGGAGAGAGATTCCCTTGACACACTTTCTTGAAACGAAGCAACTATTCACACATAATTTTAATTCCAAAAGGTCAACGTAATAGCAATAGCACAGTGGGTGGACCTTCTTGTAAGATTCCAACAAGATGGTAGCCTCTCAACCCTCCATTAAACCATTTAAAAAGTAAGTAGTCCAAGAATCCAACCATACATATATAGCTTTAGCTTTACTTCTACTCCAAAAACCCTTAAAATATCCCCCAGAAACTTCTCTCAAAGTCCTCATCATTCCGTTGCTTTGGTTTACGCCCCTTATTTCTACATTAAGCATCTGATCTTTCTCCCTAGCTCTCCTCCAATGAGTATACTTTCTTCTACTTCAGGCACAATGAAAGTTCCCAGAGGAAGGCCGCCTCTTCCCGTAATTATCGCTACACTCTGTGCTCTTGCCTTCATCGCTCTCATCTATACAGAAACAATCACTTTTCTCTCTCCCGGATCCATTTTCAAGCTTAAATCCTGCTCCAGGAAAAATGCTGCCAGAAAATCTAGTAAGTGATCCATCCAAAGAGGGTTTGTAATTCTTGATGTGTAATTTCCCCTTCCACTGTTAGCTCTAATGCTGTAAAGTCGTTTTCCCACAGATGATAAAACTGCAGAGAACAATGTGGACGACTCCATCGTCGATGATAGGTTCGAGTTTGACCCAGAGGAATGCAATGTTGCTAACGGGAAGTGGGTGTTTAACCGTTCGATTAAGCCCTTGTACTCGGACAGAAGCTGCCCATATCTAGATATGCAAGTTTCTTGCGTGAAGAACGGACGGCGAGATTCCGACTACCGTCACTGGGACTGGCAGCCAGAAGATTGCACCTTGCCTAGGTTGATTAGCTCCACAGTTTAATATTCGAGCATACAAGTTTATCCGGCATAAAAAAAAACGCCTGCAAAATGCATAACATCCTAGAGAAAAACACGCACACACGCACGTACTTGGGCATTGATGGAACTCTGAACTCTGTTTATCTAACAACTATTTCTGACTACTTAATACATAGGTTTAATCCACAAGTTGCTCTCAAGAAACTGCGGGGGAAGAGGCTACTGTTTGTTGGAGATTCACTACAGCGAGGTCAATGGCAATCATTGGTCTGCATGGTCGAATCCATCATACCCGAGGACAAGAAGTCCATGCGACGGGGTCGTTCTCTTTCAGTCTTCAGAGCCGAGGTACAGCCAATTGTTAGAAAGATTTTCCTCGGAAAAGTAGGGTTTTAAACAAAGGCTAATTCTTCACCCATCCTCCAGGAATATAATGCTACCATTGAATTCTACTGGGCTCCATTTCTTGTTGAGTCAAATTCCGATCTCCATATTATAGGAGATCCAAAGCAGAGAATATTAAAAGTGGATTCGGTTTCAAAACATGCCAAACACTGGTTAGGAGTGGATATCCTTGTTTTCAATACTTACGTTTGGTGGATGAGTGGTCTTAAGATGAAAACACTGTGAGTTATCTTGGATCCTATTTTCTTTCAATTTTCAGAATTCATATTTTGAACTCATGACTTGAGAAGTGTCTAATTGAACGCAGATGGGGGTCCTTTGCAAATGGGGAAGAAGGGTACGAAGTGTTGGATACACCAGTTGCTTACAGAATCGGTTTGAAGACGTGGGCCAACTGGGTCGACTCAACCGTAAATCCCAACAAGACCCGAGTTTTCTTCACTACCATGTCCCCCACGCACACGAGGTCTCCCTCCTTCTTCCTCTCGGAAAGTATATAATTCAAGCTTTTACCATTAATGCGGCCCTTTTGCTCACTTGCATCTCTCATCTGCACCGACGAACTGTGCGTTTCCGGAACGAATTTCCGTATAAAAAATGCTTATTCAATTTCAGTTTCTCATCCAGAAGTCAGCAGCATATATGATACATCTAACTTTCTTTTCGCTAGACGCTAATGATCTTAGTAACACTTGGGATCTGTTCTCTGCAGAAGCAAAGACTGGAACAACACAAATGGTATTAAATGTTTCAACGAGACAAAGCCAGTAATGAAAAAGAAGCACTGGGGAACTGGTTCCGACAGAGGAATGATGAGTGTGGTGTCCAGTGTAGTGAAGAAAATGAAAGTGCCAGTTACATTCATCAACATAACACAAATCTCAGAGTACCGAATTGATGCTCACGCATCGGTTTATACAGAGACTGGTGGTAAACTGTTAACCGATGAGCAGAAAGCTGACCCTCTGCACCATGCCGATTGCATACACTGGTGTTTGCCAGGAGTCCCAGATACATGGAATCAAATCTTTTTGGCACATTTGTAGCAAGAGAAGCCCACACGGATCGACTTGTTTGCCCCAAACCAACACATCAATCATGCGCAGCTTTTGGTTGCTTAGTGTCTAAATCATTTGATTTTATTCAAAAATTTGAATTGTATAGCAGAGCAACTGAAATCTGGAGCGTCCTGTTTTGGTACCATAACAGAGCATTCATTCTGCGAAATCGACCTTACATCTCTCCCATCAGATTTAACCTTTTCTTCCCTCTCCTAAGCAACATATCCTGGTTGGATCAAGAGGGTCCGTGACAAATCATTATAAATGGAACACTTTGCGCACGGGGAAAGGACAGGTTTTAACATATGACCGAGGAACTTGAAACAGAGCATCTTACATTACCATTTATTTCCTTCTCTCCTTTAATGATCCAGAAAATAATCCAAAATACAACAGAAGCTCACAATACATTGTTTTATATATATTATGCCAGTGAAAAATAAAAATAGGTTTTATTTCGTATAGGGCGTTTCTTATTTTAGGAGTTAGGACATATGCCCTATCCAAATATGAAGTGAACTTCGAAACATGTTTGTAAAATCATCAAACCCAATCCCACACTTCACTAATGTAAAATCACAACGGTACAAAGACCCATATTTATTCGGTTTGAATGAAACAGAAAAGCTGTACAAATTTCAGTATTAGTTGAAGTGTGCACTTTGTTGAGCAGAGCGCAAGCAAGTTATGGTTTGAGAGAGCCAAAATACAGGAATACTAAGCAAAAGGCAGAATAATTAGACACATCTAAGTTACCAGCCACATGCCTCATTTGCCCACTGCTCCGGAAAGAATACCTATACTTAAAAAGATAAATCCTATCCTAATAATTGGATAACTCTAATTGTTGAATGAATTGAGATCTTTAATAATTTCTAGAAAAAATCAAAGAAATATAAATTACAGTATCTGAATTTTAAAGTTGTGCTTGTAAAATGGGATCTTCCAGCCTTCCGCTTGGGACTAGAATTTTGTATTGGAAGTTGTTTCAGATTGAAAAAAGTATTGGGCCCTAAAATTCTAAAGAAAGGCATAAGGGGCCAGTTCAATTTGAAGATGGGCCAAGGGGTTGGACCAATAGGCCCTAGTAAATAAGTCCCCAATCCTATATAATGAGACTGATGCCTCCAAATAGGCCTGTAAGTCCGGTACGGTTTTCGGCGGATCTCAGGCTCCAATTCCTACACTGGTTCTGGGAAGCTGAGGTTCGTTCCTTCTAGGAACCAGAACCAGAGGTTAGTTTGGAATTTTTTCGGAACCTAAACTGGAAGCGGAAGTTTCCGCCGGTTCAGAAGAAAATCGGTTCCGATTATTTTTATATTTTTTATTACCTGAATAGTAAAACGACGTAACTCACAGACTTACTGCGCACCATCGAGTCCGGGGCTCCCTTCCTTGGAACCCAATTGGCCTGTGGCAATGAATCTAAGCCCATTAGTTTTGCCACGATTCCCGGGTTAGCTGGAACTTGGAATGTAGCATCAGCTTTTGGATTTTCTTTATGATCCTCGGACTTGATTGTCTTTGAGTCAAGAATGTGATCGGATGGGTGAGTTGGGAGACTCCTAAAGCATGAAATCCGGCGTAACCTGGCGCAGAAACGCCCGGAATCAGCCTTAGGTGAAAGATCAGTCATTGTTCAATCAGAGAAAGTGATGTGAAAGGCTACCTTTGTGGCAAAGATTGGCATGCGATAAGAAAAGAAATATCGTAGAGAAGGGTTCAACTTCAAAATTGCCGACGAAATAAAATAGTCTCAAGGAACAGGGGAAGGTTACATGGGCATGAAATAACAGTAGGACTGAGGGAAAGAGCGAGAACCGTTGGATTATGTGGAGGACAAATGTCGGTAGACGATAATGGCTCTTCAATTAGTCAATTGTCGTTGATTTCACATTTGAACATAAAACAATGTTGGACCTACGCGCAATTAAGGTCGCGTATAGTGTACGATAAAGAACATGAAGACAAATTGGCCCGCCACCTTGCTGTCTGCCACGCACGCTTCTTGACTATCGTTGGCTCATAGTTGTACTACCAACCTTGTATCAGTAGGCCTGTGAGTCCAGTCCGGAGGAGCTCCGAATTCGTTTCCGGAACCGATATCGGCAAGTTGAGGTCCGTGCCTTACCGGAATTGGAACGGGAGGTCAATTGGAAATTCTATAGGAACCGGAAGAGGAAATTTCCGCCGGTTCAGCGAAAAATCGGTTTCGATTGATTTTTACTTTTTATTAACTGAATAGTAAAACGACGTCGTTCTATTTTAAATAGAACGACGTCGTTTAGTTGTTTTAAAAAAATACATATAATACCGTGGATCAAAACATGTTGTTTTGATCCACGGTATTAGACCTAACTTCGTCTCCCCCCCACCCTTTCCTTCGTCTCCCCCCTGCCCTCGGCCCTCAGTCCTGACTCCTCTCCAGCCCTCCTCACAGTCACTCCCTCATCTCTCTCTCTCTGTTTGTCGTGTTCATCTGCCATTAGTCTCTCTCTATTCTCCGGCGGGCGGCTAGTGCAATGGTCTCTGAGCTCTGGCGGGCGGCTATTGCAACGGTCAAGTGTCAACCTCTTCGGGCTGGTCTCCCTCTCACTCTACTTTGTATGTCTCTCTCTCTCTCTGTCGTCATCTCTCTCTCTCTCGATTTCAAATTGTTAGCAGAACTGTTGTGAATTGTTATGATCTTGTTGTGAACCGGTTGTGAATATGTTGATTTTTTCCAATCTGTTGTGAACCTGTTGTGACGGTTGTGAATCTGTTGATTTTTCCCAATCTGTTGTGAATTTGTTGTAGTGTTGTGAATCTGTGAACCGGTTGTGAATTTGTGAATTGTTGTAAACTTGATTTTTGTGAACCTCTTGTGAATCAGTGTCTATGGGGCACTGAGGTGAGGATTGGATGGATCTGTTGTGAATCTGTTGTGAATCTGTGGATAGGTTTAAGCAAAAGCATCGACTTTGCCCAAAGATTCCATCCTGTTATAATCAGCTCCAACCCCTGTAAATGCTACGCTGACTGAGGCAACCCATTAAGAATTGATATCAATAATGAGGGATAAAATACTGAATAGATGCATGAATCCGTCAGGAAACTCAGTTATACCATTTGAACTAGAGGCCTCCTCTGGGAAGAAAGCAGTAACCGATTTAAATCCATTTGGCTCTCCTGCACCAACTCGCCAATCTGCATAAAGAACAAGAATTTCCAACCGGGCTAAAACTTCGTCTCATTGCATGAACAATATTTGCAATCTTCTGACCATAATGCTTTACTGGGCAGAATCAAATAGTATAAAATGTAAAAAGTAGGAAAATCCACGCCAAAGCTATAATTTAGTGAGTCCTAATCCCAAGGGAAAAAGAAAATTCGAAATATAATTGTAGTATCCCATTTTCAACTGAGTTAACAATGAGTGTTCACCTTGGGTTGTGATTTGTATGTAGTATCCAATGGGTTGCATGATTTGTATGAACTAATTGTTGATACATTTGTTTTTTTACAAAGTTAATTTCTAATGCTGCAGCGATCGTGGATGGGTCATACGTGATTGGTTGATGTTTGATTGTTATTAATTTCTTACTTGAGTTGAACCTTTTAAGTTTGTATTGTAATATTTTATTATTTCAAGTTTGATTTGGGATTTATTTAATAAGAGATTTTGTGAATTGCATGTTTTTAGATTTATTTTTACATTTGTTTGTCAATTACATGTTTAAGAATTTTATTTTGTGAATTGTGATGAATGAGTAAAATTTTCATTTTTTGAAAAAAATGCTTAATTGGGCCGAAAAATATGGACTAAAAAGTTGTCGGAATTCCGCTATCTGCTTCCGCTAAGAGTCGGAAGCGAAAGCGGAGTCGATTTTGTATTGTAATATTTTATTGTTATTAATTTCTTACTTGAGTTGAACTTTTTAAGTTTGTATTGTAATATTTTATTATTTCAAGTTTGATTTGGGATTTATTTAATAAGAGATTTTGTGAATTGCATGTTTTTAGATTTATTTGTCAATTACATGTTTTAAGATTTTATTTTGTGAATTGTAATGAATGAGTAAAATTTTCAATTTTTGAAAAAAATACTTAATTGAGCCGAAAAATATGGACTAAAAAGTTGTCGGAATTCCGCTATCTGCTTCCGCGAAGTCCGCTAAGAGTCGGAAGCGAAAGCAGAGTCAATTTTGGTCATCCGGTGGTCACCCCTGCCTCCAACCGTCCCGGTCAGTGGGTGGCGTGTAGCAGAAGTTGTTTCTTGGGAAGGTTTCTCAGTTGAAAGTCGTTCAACCCATTTCGTTCGTTTTAAGTATTTCCCCTGGCTTAGGATTATACTCCTGTTTTGTTTAAGCCGATTAAACAGTTCTAGCTCATCAATTTCTCCTATCGAAGTTGTAGGTGGAATTTTATATTTTTAGGGTTAGATCCTCGCAAATATATCAATTTGGGATTATCGTCGATGTCTGTTCTTTAAGTCCCTTAATTTTTGGGGCTTTGTTTGGCCCCTAGAACAACGAAAGATTTAGGGTTTTTGTTGAATCTTGCTTGTGTTTGTGCTGACTGGGTTTGTTTTTGGGTGTGCTTTTATATTGTCGTTAGCTTACTTGGAATACGGTCATGGCGGGTGGCAATTTCATGCACAGAGTTATGTCCTACCTAGTGAACGAGCTTCTGGTTAATAGCCTCGCCAACAGTTACCATGCGCACTGATCATATAATTGTGTGCTCATATCTCGCTGCTTAGTTTGTTTTCTAGATGATGTTGTCATATGATTGAAGCTTCTTTCTCCGGCCACCAGGAACTAGTTCCTGATTGACTCGTTAACTTGAAGCATAAGAATTTCTAATTTTCCTTGGTTTCCTCTGGTCTGCAGCGTACAATATACATGTGCTGCAGCTTACGAAGCTTGAGAAAAATTTCGTCTTTATTTCAATTATACATGTTCGCTAGAATCGCTTCTTGCTGCTTTTTTGATATGTTTCAAAGGCTATTTTGTCTTTTATATCGTGTTTCAGTGGTTATTATTATTCCTATGGGACTTTCTGAGCAATCCGAACTTGCATCTTTAAAATGCTTTACTATTTATCAAGATTGAGATTAATGGTTGATTCAATGAAAATGATACATTTATTCGAGAATGAATCTCAATGAAAATGATACGTTTATTGGAGATTGATCATTAAAGCTTGGCTATTGGGCATTTTGGACTAACCCATGCCTCTTGTATACTCTGATTCTGCATTTTCACCTAATATTTGGGGAGGATGAATAACGAGTTACATTTCTTCCTAAGCAGTTGAACAATGTAGCTTTGAATAAAAGTTTTTTCTTTTTATTATTGTTTTTTTTGTGTTGGAAAATGACTGCTAAACAAATAGCAGTATTAGGTTATCATTGATACAAGGAACACCCGCCCGCATTCTTTTTCTTTCTCCCTTGGATTTGTTTCATCTATATCTGCTGCCAAGATTACCAAGTCATTGGTTACTGGTGATCGTTAAGATGGATGCAGCAATTTAAACCTGATTTTGTTTTCAGATTCCGTACTCACTCCTTTTGATGAGCATATAATTGGGTGTTCAAAGATGAATTTGATTCATTATTTTAGATGACATTTAGTTGTGGTTTCTCAGTCCGACATTCCAGAGGTTTGCTGTGAGAACATCAAAGAGAATTGAGGACATTTCGAGTAAGGGTAAGTGTTTCTGTCTTTACAATCATGGTAGTTTCTCTCAGTCTGCTCTTCTGCGCATTTGTGAGTCATTGGGTTTGTTCATACAGCTGCGCAGACGCAGCAAGAACTTGCTGAGCGTATGAAAGATATCTCCAAGGATTTCGAGGTTGGATTTCATGAACCCCCCCCCCCCCCCCCTCCCCAAATTCTCTTTCCTATGGTGTATGACTTGTAACAATGTATTCTGTGTTTGTTGCAGTCTTTCAAAAAACAGTGAAGTGTTGTTGTGGACTTGGCATTGCACCCCGTAGTCTACTTTGAAGCTTCACTAACTCACAGTTATTTTTCCGAATTCCTTGAGCATTGTATGCTCTACTTGGGATCAGAAACTTTTAATTGGCATCTGTCATAGTGATTGTTGTAGCCATATTTCCTTCGCACATCAAAAACTAAATCACTTGCATAGCCTGATTCAAGTTCATTCAGTTGCTTGGGAAGACAAACCCATCGACCAAGTATATTTAGAAGTTTTGAAATGCAAAAACTAGCTTTCACAAGCTTTTATGGGTTGTTTGTGTAAATTACGTAGTTTGGTCTGCGGGCTAGAGAAATCTTTGATCCTATTTTACAGCCAGTGGGTTTTTGTTTTGAGGGACTTGCATCTACATTTCAGAACCAGTGAGCCAGATTGGCTATGGCAACTATCAGGCCGACATATTTTTCTGCCCCGTGTCGGGCTGGATAAGATACTTCATGTGTTTTTCTCTCGTTTATTGAGTTGCCTGGTACTACGACTCTTTTTGCTCTTGATCGAGCCTGGTCCTTGTTTTCAAGTCCTGGCTTGGGTTTAAGATGCAGCGTTATCCCCAATTAGGCCTGGGACAATATATTTTGTCTTTAAGCAAACAACAAAGCCGGTTGTGATAGGTTAAGCAAATGGGCCCTATTAACTCATAGGTCAGGATTCATATTAAGCTTAACAATTAGGCCCGAATGACGATGACGAGCCGAGCTCAGCCGAGGTGCCTAAAGTCCCACACCGGAGTTCATGGCACCAATGATGCTAAATGTTAAATTAATAGACAGAAACATTGAGAAAACAAAAGTTACAAGTCGCTAAGGCCCAATAAGAGGTCGGATCCCAGATCCGGTCGGGCCTGTAGTTTCTCTTTCTAGTCAAGGCCCAATCCTAACCTGGCCCTTAGTTAGTTGTGATTCGGTCGGGAGTTGGACATGGACCTGCTTATGTCCTTGCTACACGGCAGGTTGGACTGGATTGAACAATTAGGCCGGGTCTATTCATAGGCTGAATTCAGCCAGGGTTCTTAAAAGTTCGACCCTATTGATTACGTAGCCTAGTTGAGCTAGATTTAAACGAGGCAAAATCAGATATCGTGTCAGGCTCGGCCTGTGGGCTTAAAGTCGTTCCTTAAGAGTTTGACTTGGGCTCATTCAGCAGTAGTAGTTTCACAAAATTGCATTTGAAAACCAAACAAGCATAATGGTACAAGAGCTTAACTTATAAGTTTAACCAAGCCAGAACGTAAAAGATAAATTCTGAAGCCAGGTTGCATGCCGTCTATTAGCAAAATATATATAAGAGCTTTATCTGCAGTTAAGTACCCCACCGCAACAGATTGTGTTAGGTGTTCAGCAATCATGCCATGATGAAAAACCAAATTTCTATAAATGAAAAACATGAGTCAAAATTTCATTATAGCAAGAGACCTCTTTGCCTTCTTGCCATGCCGAAGCATTACATTGTAGCATTTTACATATAACTGGCTGAAAGATTATTTTCTCAAAGAGAATAAAAATAAAATAAAATACAAAAAGAGGCCTAGAATACATCTAGTTATTGTTCTAACCTACGCTGGATTACCGTAAAATATCACTCATTATTTTCTCAGAGGAGAGACTGACATCTTGTTGCTATAGGCTATATCCCAAACCGAGGATCTTTCTTAGTTGATGCAGACTAGAAATATGATAATATCATATTGTTGCGTCTACTAACTTGTCTTCAAACCACATTAAACTGCTGATAACATGTTGCTTATGAGTAGCCAAATTTCAGCTTCCACCTCAGTATTATATGACCTCTTTTATGCAGGATGAGAAACTGTTGAGCAACTGACTTACCTCCTACAATAAGCAAGAACAAGCAACTCGCATTAACCCCCTTCATTCTGTTGGACAAATTACTAGTATCCAATCCCACAACTACTTGAACAGGAAAAACTAAATAGGACGTTGAAGCCACCTCGAAAAAAATATGTGAACCTTCAAGAATGGTCAGGTATAGTTGGATTGCACATCACTTGTCCACTTCAACAGGGACAATGGCCTGGCCCAGATAAACCTGTTGCATCTCCTCTCTCCAGATCTGCAAGCATCATACAAGTGATACCAACACTATAGAATATAATCGAGATTCCACTATGTGAAGGTACTGCATTATTCGATTGAGATTACAGGAAACAAATTACATATAATAAGAAAACAGGGAGCACGAGACACTTTGAAACAGAAATGGGGATGGGTAATGGGAAGGAAAGAGAGGCGGGGTTAATATCCAAAAATTCACCAACAAACCCTCCAAAATGTAGGCTGGCACAACAAAAAGACATTATGCAAGCAAACAAAGCGCATAAGCAACCCAGAAAAGAGTGGCATTTATACCGTGTCACGGAATTCCAGACGAATATGAGGCACATTAGTTCTGTGAATATCATTTCCATCTGGTCCTCTCTTGTAGTACTCTTTCCCAATCCAGTGTGACTGAAACAGAAATGTAAATGTGTCAGGTACAACACTAGGCAGGTGACAAAACATCCATGTGCAGTATTATCATCATGTGAATCAAAAGTTTCTTCCTTTTCTCCAGCATTTTACAAACTAGATGATTATATTCTATAGCTAAGCAATTATTGAAAAGACCATCAGTGGACCAGGAAAGAAGTGAGAGGTAAAGAGACGGCCTTCCACGCAAAATTCAATACTTTGTACAACTGTGACTTGTACAATGGAGACAGAGACTCCATAAACTACAGCTCTAGGTACATGGTGGTTGCCTTCCTGTAGGTAAAAACTTCAAGAAGAGAACACCTAACAAGTGCTCCAAACACAGAGGATCATAAGAATCGACAACTCTGGAGCAAATACCAACTCAAAAAAGTTGGCAAAGTTGTTAACCCGAACAATACCCGTGTAACATCGGTAAACATGTAGCTAGCTAGCAAATTTCATCATTCCACTGAAGATAGATACCGATTCTCTTGAAGATCATTCTAAGAAACATTTTTCAAAACAAAAAAAAGGGACAAATACCCGTGAAGAGGGTGCACACATTGGCAGTTTCAACACTCGCAGTCCCTTTTCATCATTCACGCAAAAGAGAAAGAGGGAGGGGTAGCAGCAGATCAGTATGTCCTCTCATGTCAGGATAGGAGTATGTACCTTTAGGGCATGTGAGAAACCTGATTGGTAGACTGAATTACGAGCAATCTCACAGAGATCACATGAGCTGAGTTTCCACACCTGCAATGGAAGGCCATAAACATATTTAGCCTCTATGTATATCTTCTGAGAGAGAGAGGGGGGGAGGGAGGGAGGGAGAGAGATAGCTCACAGAAGCAGCTATGCTATATTCTTCCACCAAAGGTTCTTTTGTTAAGTGGATTTGCAGCGGATCATCAGTAGAAAGAGAAACATTGAGACCCCGTAAGAAGAATATAGGAAATGGATTACGATGATAGTCCAAAAATAAGGAATTGTTGCTCAGTGGAGACATAGCCAGACCGATCTGGTAAGCAACAAGAAATATTAGTCAAACAAATATTGCAAATAACCAAATCATGCGATCAATCCAAACAAGTCGTACCTGTGATAGATAATACAGATATTGAAGTACTGGAGATTTTCTCAAATTGATTCCATGGGCAATATTATGAGATGTAAGAAACGTTGCAGCAAGGTGGTCGATGTCACCAGCCTGAAACATTGAAATACATGAGGCGCCCATAAAATCTAAACATCTGTGCCAAAAAAAACGTATCCCACAAATACCTCCCCAGAATGTGGACGGAACTTTATTGTTGTCATGCCCTTGGATTCACGAAGCTAAAAATAGTAATAAGTAAGGTGTCAGAATTCAATGCATCAAAATCGAGGCACAGGCCTCTACAAAAGATTACATTTGCCAGGATTACGATACAACAAAAACAACACAACTAACACGCCAAAAGGCAGCCATATGTGAAGTACGACTCTGAAAAGGAAGATATTTTTAAGCTTATTGTGAAGTAGATTTCTGCTGCTGAAGTCTACTCTACATGGGAGGAAAGAAGTGATAGTATCTTCAGAGATAAATTGCAAAGAAAACACTGAATCTGAAGCAATCACTTGGAAGGTCAGAACTACCTTATCAACCCAAGGGAAATTCTGAGAATCAGCAAAATAAGTGATGGCAGAGATCTTGGCATCTCTTAGTAATGTCTGATGTCTGTTTCTTTGCTTCCATGAACTTGTAGCTGATGTGTTTGTTTTTTCGAATATGCCTATGTCGTTTATTTTACTGCTTACCCCGAAAAAGGAGCTACCAAGCCATGAAAGAAGAAGCAAAAAGCAGATAGCATTCAAAGCGAGGAATATGTGAGTCCAGCTATTCGAGAACTACTACTGCTAACAACAAGCTAAGAAATCACTTCAAAAACTTAGATATACCTAACTCATTCTTCTATAACTATTTCGCCATAGCTACAGGCCAACAACTACAGTTGCCTATCTTTTCATCTTCTTCTTCATTTCTTCATATTATTCTGATGAATACAGATTCCCACAATTACTTCAATTAAGACCATAGGTCAAGAAGTAAACCGTACCCAAGTTACATCATTACTTTTCTCAAAAGCAGAAATCAAGGAGGGGGGGAGTAGGGGAAAGAGAAGCCACCCTACGTTATACTGACAAGTTATACGATTGACTGTCAGGGAAGAACACACACCTTGTTCAGAGCATAGAGGTTAGCATAACAGTAATAGACATAGTAGGAATATGCCGGATTGAATACATTAGTCCACTGAGCTGGTGTGGGCATGTGCTTTGTGGGGCGCCTTTCAGGCTTACTTTCATCATCCACCAAATCCAACCCTACAACCTGAAAAAGCAAATGTATGATACATCAGACATCTTAGTAGTTAAATCTTATGCGTAGAAGATTTTAAAAACAAAACACAAACTTAACCTTTAAAGCTGCTTTGCTCAAAAATTGAGCTAAACTACCAATAGCAGTTATACAACTTTAAAACTAAGTCTTTTTACAGTCAATTATTGTTCCTGGTATACTGGTAGCTCCTTTGTTGATTTTCTTTTCTCACTTTTTCTTGGCTTGTGTGAATCCTTGGAAGGCACAGCATGTTTCCTTTCTCATACCAATTTTTTATGATTCTACAGTACGCCATCTCTCAGGCTAAGCCTACAATCAACCTCACTTAAATGGTCTGTGACTCTGCGTCTGATGCACCCAATGGATCTGTCAACCCTCATAACCGAAATGCAAGATACAGGAAGAGGTTTAAGAAGTTCCAACGAAATAAAGCTTCATGAAAGTAACCTTTGTGTGCATATGGTACCCCAAGAGATGATTTGAGTGAATTTTTTATGTTTATTGTAATGGAAAGAGATTATTTGATGGGGAGAGATTATTTTATAGATAGTTTATTATAATTTTTTTGACCATAACCAAAATTTTGGTATACAAACACCACCAAGTGGGGGAAAAACATAAACTCTTGGGGTCAACGACTTGAGAACTGACCTGTAAGATTGCAGAAAAAATCAGCAGAACTTTAGATAAAACGTCAATATTTTTTATATGAGCAAGAAATAGTTTACAAGTTGCCATTTTAGATATCATAAACGCATGTTTAACTGAAAAACATCTTATCCAGAAGATTTTATGAGCCAGAGATGAATACCTGTTTCAAGAAAACATGCAACTGAGGATGTGAATCTGGATCCACAGTCACCTCGAATAGTGGAATAAAGATATTGTCAAGAATGTTCTGAAATGACGTCACAATTCCCATTTCCTTGTACACATTGTACAGACGTGGAAGCTGAAAAGACAAAAGAAACGAAAAACTCACTACAACTCACTACGGCATCGACCAGAAGGTTTTCCTCTACAAAAGCAGCCCCAAAGTGGAGGACAGCTCACAAAAACCATACAATAGTACAATATCCATGATGTAAATTCCACAAAGAACAAACCGAAACGTAAAACAAAATTCAGGTGTTGTATAACCGTTATGTGATTCCTGCAACATGAAACATGTAAAAAAATCCATTAGTATATGCTTCAATTCATGAAAGATTCTTTGATTACCTGAATCAACCAAACAACATTCTCGCTGTACAATTCATTATTCACTATCCAACTAGCGAGTTGATCCCACTCACTTTGCTTCCTACCATATATTGATATTCGGTATTCAGCCATCTGCAGTAACAAAATGGAGCATCAGAAAGTATAATCCTCTATAGTTGAGGTATTTAAATAAAACACCACTCCACACCCTCCATCTCCCAGTCCCCAGGTTGTTTCCAGGCTCACATTAGCAGGCAATGAACTTTCCAGAATTATGCTTTACCTTCTTACACTGGGATCAGACGGTGAGCAACAATTTTAAGATCATTTGGTGATTGCAATATTTGCGCATCAGATGTTACCTTGATATACATTATAGCAGTTAACTGAAGCATCCTATTCAAAATGTAAATCAGCAACTTAGCTTGTATTTCAGTATCCGCTTCCGCTTAGCTGACATAGAACTTTATTTGATGTATTGGTTTCCCTCTTAGCTAACTTAGCACTAACCAATGACATAAAGCATCAAGTACGCTAAAAAATGAAACATTTAAATGAAAATGCAAAGGACAAGAAGGAAGCACCTGATATTTACTGGCAGCAAGATCAGAGAATACTTGTTTTGTCAGCTCAGCAAGAAAACGACCTATCCAATAGGATGAAGACAACATACCAAGGCTTGATCATCACTTAAGAAAAAGACATTAAATTTTTGATGAGATCACAACACATCAGGCATAAAAAATCTTCTTTTATAAAATAAAAATGCAACAGAAACATCACAAAATTGAATTAAACTGGTCAGATGAACTCATTTATTCCATTATATGCATATGATTATTACACAGGCAAGAATTACAATCTGAACGAAGTTCTGGTATATGCATATATCTTGGTATTGCTTTTAGTATCATCAAATGTAGCCAACTCATTGCCCGTTGTGCTTACAAATTCCCAGCACCCCAAATTCTACATGGTAGTAGATATGAAGCTCCAAAGAGAAAAGCAGCTTGCAGAAAGAGAATAGGGACAGAAGCAAGCATATGTACTAATCAAGAAAAAGAAATAGGATATACCTTGGATGAGATTATCTTGCTTAAGGAAAATCTCCCTGAGCCTACTTTGACCACAGGGGTTGTACTTAAGATTGAATTTATCAAAGCGATGAAAAGTACTCTTGTCTGCATGAACATCCAAAAGGTCAACATTCAGATCATACCTGTTCATACAAATATGAAGAGACATCACAAAACGAATAAGTCAATTCACAACTAGCAATTCACAACAAAGAGTATGAATAAATCTCCTTTCCTTTTAGAAGAAAGCAAAAGATAGTTTCATTACCCAGTTAGATCCAGGCTCTCAAATACTTCTTTCAAGGTCAGATACGTCCCATCTCGAAATATCACAACCTGAAAAAAAAAGATTCAGAAATTCAAGGCTCTAGAGAAAATGCAAGGCATATCGTTTTAATATCAACAATAAAAGGAAATACCAGAGAAATACACTAGAAAAGACATCAGCAGAAAATCCAAATTATTACCTCACCAGGCTCCTTCCTCAGCTTTGACTTTATAAACCTTAACAAATGTTTCTGGTTCATGCATGCTGAGTGATGAACATGTGTATCCACTTTCCTCACATTATAGAAGTCACGATGAGGAGCGCTTTTCTGAGCAAGAAATTCTCTGTCCGCATTAAGCATCAAATGAAGATTGAATTTCTGTATGCAATACAAATAATTTCAAGCAAACGTAAAATTATCATCAGTAAGCTTATAAACTTATGGTACATCTTAATCACAAATATTCTTCAATTGAAAAATATCACTTGTTCCAGAAGATTCAGCCGGTGATGGCACAGAGTCCTAATATTCCCCAGTGCAATAACACGAAGTATGTGATGCAGATCAGTGAAAAAGGTTGTCGCATCAGCAACAGGGAAAAGCTCTTCTTTTGCTGCTGACAGAAGAGCCAAACATGCAAAAGCATACAAGCAGATGAACACAACACCAAATATTATAGTAAGCAAAATCATTCATCAACAAATCTCCCTCAATCTTACAATCTTTATTTGCGTAGACATGGATGACTCCATCTTGCATCTCAAAATAATGCTGCATAAATATTGGAACATGTCATTACATGAAAATGGAATGAGTGACAAACCTTAACACACTGCATTATCAAAAGTAAACTCACATCAGACTTTCCCTCAGAAGTATAAGAAAATGGCTCAGGATTAGGCTTTGGAGTACATGGATCAGATATTACTTCTTTTACCCATGGGGCCACTGCTTCCATGAACACATATCTTTTTCGCAATTCAAGGCATTCCTGAAGAACTATATAGGCCTCCACTTCATCGGGTGATGGCACCTCTGGTAAAATATACAGATTTTAAAAATTAACATTCATGAGACCCAATCCTCTATCCTCTATGTGCAGACACTATTATATGGTTGGCAACATTGGAAGTAACAAGACTAAAAGAAAAGGGTTTGTGTAAATGCAAATCAATTTATATTTACTAACTAAAATAAACAATATTATATATCTTAAGGTAGTTTAAAGAAAAAATGCAAATTACAGGCGGTCAATACCAGTAGGGGTTATTTTAAGTCGGGCAAAAGTTTCTTGTTCTGGCTCTTTCCTCAGAATATCAGCTGCAATTGGGTCAGGCTGAATACCATGCAGGTCACCAGACACACTATGTGATCGAATCATACTAGTCGCAGCAATAGGCAATTGCTCTCCATTGACCTTGATGTGGTCTGGCAAATTTTCGTATAGGGTTTTACACTCAGGTCCCTGCACAAAAGAGGTACAAAGGCAACCCTTCAGCTTCTCAGTGATGGTTTCTTTCAGAAGAGAGAAGAGACCAACACGTGTAGGATGCAAAATCATTGAATCTAAAAGTTTTCAGAGAGAGGGAGAGAGGAAAAATGGAGGTTTCCATAATGTGATAGAATGTGCTTTTATAAGTGCATAATAAACTCACAGCATTTCCGTTGGTGTGAAGATAAGTAGTATCTAGTTTCACATCATCAGGAATGTCATCTTCGTCATCTGACCCTTCTACACTCTCAAAGGCACTAGCACTAGGAGACTTGGGAGAAGTTGCTCTGATAAGAGAACCAGTTCTCTTGGTTGAACTTGCATGCAAAGGAGATTTCCCTGATATAGAAAAGTTTCCAAATACATCATCAAAGAAATGCATCAAATTCTCCACCCCCTCCCCCTCCAAGAAAAGCGGAGTGGAAGAAAGAAGGTAATCCAGAAGACAGGAAGCACACTAACAAATTCTGTTTACTTTCCAAGGACAAGAGGACTTGGTGTTTCAAAATAGCATATTGAAAGCAGGTGAGGAATGTTTTTCCACGTCAAAAAATCATTGGCCATAATACAGCCAAGTGACGAAGAAAAGGGAAAAGGATGATAAAATTTTGATTCCTCAAAGTAATCAATTATGTACTTGGTCTGCTAATTAAGCCACTTCTTTGGATTCTAAGGTAGCAGAACTTGTTGGTAGATGTTCTGCCATAAGACAACAAATCATTCTCCCCATGAAGGACGCTATTCTATCTTAGCCTTTGTTTCCTTTAAACTGCATCTCTTCTTTTCTCCCTCCATATAGGATCTCCCTTCCATCCTGTAAAGGCTTCTCTCTTTTGATTAAAAGCTTCATCATTTTTCTTTGGGTAATTAAGCTTCATCTTTTTTTACGTGAAGGAAAAGAGAAAATTATGACCTCGTAGTATTTGCAGTGAATGCAATTAATTTAGTAGGTCAGGCTGTTAGTTGACCAAAATCAAGCCTGTAGTGCAAAAATATACAAGTATCTAATGGGCAAGTAGATTTCGAAACCGATAAATGGAGGTTCGTAAACAGTGAGTTGCTAGAAAATATCCAAACCAAATAACAGACAAGCTGATCTTGCTATGACCACAAGCAGTCTGCAATCGCTTAATTCATATCACATGCCAACCGCAAAGACCCATGCGATCCAACACAAGAAAACATGGAAATTTGAGATTATGACGACAAGGGTGTTTGGACAGAGGGAACTAGAAGTAACGAAGGGGAATTGCTCTATTTCATATCCTATCAAACACTTAAAAAAGTGAAGAGGTACAGAATACGAAGGATGCAGTTCTCCCCCAGCATATGCAGAGTGCTACCGTTAACCATACGGTGAAATAAAAATTTTACTCAGTGCTTCAATTCATAAACGGCAAGGAGTTCACACCAACAAAGCCATACAAATTTCCGATAAACAGGCATATTGCTCCAGAAACACTCGAAGATTTTGTCATGCACCATCAGACAGGGATCCCAGTCATGCAATACCCAGCTAAACATCATCCCAATTTTCCATAGAGATGGGCGCTATGATGTGCACTTTTATTATACGCTTCCACCGACTATTATGGTTTTAAAAAAATTACACAATAAAACACATCGATCTCATGATTAGCTGCTCCATGAAAACTACTTCCAGCCTTAATCTAACATCAATTGCCCCCTGGTTCACCAAACGAATTCATCAAACATTTCTATTTTGATCCTTCAGATCCATAAACTAAAATTTGAGATGAACTATTGACTATAATGCAGATCAAATCCTTAAATCCTTAAATTCCTTTTCTATTGCGAAACATTATAATACTAACAATCAAAAGCATACGACAATATTTGAATTCTTTAAAAGCTCATGATCACTCTCCTGAAGAGAAATCCGAGAGAGGCATACCTTCCGGAAGAGTGTGGAGCCTGGGCAACCCGGCCGGAATCCCGTCCACGTAGAGGGGCCCGTTGCGCTTCTCCTCCACGCCGTCGATTCCGCCAGAGATTGCCGTGACGTCCGGCAGCGACGCAGAGCCGCGCCGGTAATAGCCGTTCCCCTTCCGGCGCCCGTGGGCACGCCGCTTCTTCAGTTGCTGCGGCGAGTCGATGTCCGAGTTATCCTCCCTGTCCCTCTCCACCGTCTTCGCAAACTCCAGCAACTGCGTTAGGGTTTTGCGGTGCATATAATACGCCGAAACGGCCACCACAGAGGCGCCCACCAGCGCCGCCACGGCCAAATGCAGCGCATAGTTGTCCATTAATCACTCACTCAGTCCCTTCCCCTTCCACAATCTTATCGACGTATTAGTTGTTTCCCGTCAAAGAGATAAAAAGACGAGGAAGATAGAGAAACCCTACTAAAGCAGTGTGTAGCAGAGGAGACAGCAGAGAAGAACCTCTGTTTTATTTTTTAATCGGAGTAACTGAGACTTCCTCCGGTATATATAGCGTGCAGAACGACGAGCCACGTCTCCCCCCCTCTCTCTCTCTCTATGCCAGTTTTTTTATTTTTTTTATTTCCCTAATATTAATTTTTGTATCGATTCTCTGGCTCCGCTTTCTCACTCTGCTTTTCAGCTTTTGGACTGTTTTCAGAGCACAAACTTTTTGGGCACTTGAAAGTGCTTTGCTTCGTATTATCGCCGCTTTTCCTAATTAAATACGCAGTAGGATTTGGGTTTACTTATATATTTGAAATTTTCAGGTATGGCTTTTGGTTTTGAAAGGTGGGGACAGGGGAGAGTGGGAACTCTTTTGTCGGGTAGGGGAAGTGGCCAGTGGGCCAGGGCTCGACAAATATTATAAAGAATGAGATGGCGTTCGTGATATTGGAGTCGTGGAGGGAGGCATTTTTCGTTATTCATGTGTATCGGTCTGTTCGAGGTTGAAAATTTCGGGTAATAGAGTTTAGAAAATATTATAAAGTAAAGATATGTTATGGGAGTTGGTGAAAAAGTGAACAGAGATAAAATTTTTAATAAATAATATAATAATAAAAAATTATGTGGTAAATTTTTTATTATTAAACTTAAATTTTTGGGCCCAACTTATTAGGGCTCAAACATACTTCGAGGGTTTTTGGACTAAAAATTCGGTCCAATTTTAGTTTGAAAATTCGGTCCGATCGAATTTTTAATTGTGTTATAAGAAGATTGGATTATTTAAGTGGTTCAGAGTTTCATTTTTTTAAAAATATATTTTTTTTAAAAAAAAAATTAGGTTAATTTCGAAGAGAGAAGGACATGACAAAATACATAATTTTAGTTAAAATTAAAATTAAAATTTTAAGTTTTTAATTTGTATTAAAAAATATTTTTTTATTTTTATTAATAAATTTAATCTGATCCGGTCCAGATCGATTTTCAAAAGGTCTGGACCAGACCGGATTTCACAATCAAGACCGAACCGGACCACAAAGGAGGATATTGCTAGCAATTATTTTTACTCCACAATAAGCAAGTGAACGGGTGTATATATATATATATATATCTTTTCGAATTATACGATATAGTTTGAATAAAAAACTTATAGAAAATCTAATCTATAAATTCAAGACTTTATAGAGTATTAATCACGCTAGTCTTGCAAAAAAATTTATCTATAATATTAATCTTGTATTTGTTTGCTCGTTCAGTCGTTCTTGTTACGAAAGGGATGCAGACTCTCAAATACAACTTTTTATTCTTTCCATATATTCTTACTAAGAATTCTATTTGTAGAGACACTCCTTTTAAGTCTTTTATTTTCTAAAAAAATTATGTTACCAATGCCATTTATTAGCACACGTTGGCACCCATTACCGTTATTCACTGTCATTTATAGAAATTCACACAATTTCTGCTACAATTTTCAGTTTAAGAACAATAATAAAAAAATCATTCTTTTAGGAGAAAAAACTAGTTTTTTAAATTGTTAGCTGGTAAGTGGTCAGTCTATTTGAGAGTCAGATTTATGGTGACGTTAAACTCAACTCATGCAGATACTGAATTAAGTCTGTCTTAACTCGATGCGTATAAATAGGTACTCGAATTTTTCTCGTTATACACAAAAAAAAAACATGTTGTAAAACGCATAAGGTAAAGAATTTTTTGACTTATTACCCTCTGTACCTTATTCCCTTATTCTTCAATATCGTGCTCATGAACGCCGGCCCTGATATTTTATGGTGCTAACATTTCTTTCGCAACGTGGGATCACTGCCTAATTATTTTAATATTCCATTAAGCGGATATATATATATATATCTACTTAATATTTTATTTTTTTTACAAGTAAAATTGAAGTAATATAATAATTTTGTTAATGATATGTGAGTACTCATATATATATATATATATATATATATATATATATATATGTATAGAGAGAGAGATATTTATTGTTTTGGAAGAGAAGCTGAAAGGGAATACTGAAGTTAGTTAAGGATATGCTCTTGTACAGTGCCTCTTAGTGGGGGAATGTGGCATTTCCTTATCGCATATCTTCTGCAGCGACGTCCTTGACGAAAAACATCAGCATGGGTAAGTGGGATCTGTATGCTTGCATGACGACGGAACATATAACAATTCGATTCGTGCATGGCAAGTAATATTAAGAGAATATCCTCGCTTATTGGCTACGAAATCGACGCAAAGATGCAATCCTTTTCGAAAGAAGATCAGAATTATATTACTGAATAGACCAGGATGATCAGATGCTTTCACTTGTCTTCTCTAAATTTTCAATTCACTTTGCTGCGGTTCTTCTTTACTTTTTTACTTTTTGCGCTTGGATTTTCAGATCAGTTGCTCTTGGCTTTGCATGGTTGATCTTCTTTGTCTTTTACTTCAATTATTTGGGGCTGGGGCCAGTCAGAGGATCGATACAACATTATTGCCTTCTTTGACTGAATTCTTCTCTTTCAAGAAAAAAAAAAGACTGAATTCTTCACTTGTTGAAAACCTTACATAAAATATTACAACCAGCTACATATACAGTACACAATAATCACAATGGTGCCCACACCTTTTTTTTTAAGAAGGTACGTCTGTATGATAAAAAAAACGCCTAAACCATCGAGGAAGGTATACCCTGTCGATCTAGACGTTGTTCTGCAGGGTAGTCTTCCCTTAGTGGTGTGCACGAAACTGGCTCTATAGTCCTATACACAGTTAGTCTAGGACTCGCCCAACAACGAGAGCATCAACCCCACACATCCATGTCATGACTCAAACTTCATACGTCAAGCCCATGAAGACGACTCCCCAACCGTTGAGCTAGTGTTCCAGGAGACAATAATGTATCACAGTTGATGATACCAAAATTGAATTAGTTCGGCCCAATAAGTTGAGCCAAACAAGTTGATCATATGGGCAATAAATAACAACAAAAGGCTCATGTCAGTCCAAAAGCTTAGAAGAGGTAGATCTCCAGCCCTTGAAGGACGTCAGTTATAAAGTATCACACGAATGCATACATATAACGATCTCAGATTCTTCATATGAAGCAAACACCCACGCACAAGAAGACGGGTAAGACGGGAGTCATATACGATACAAAAATGACAAGGGATCATACCCCAAAAAAGAGGGACCGTGAGAACGTGAAGAATAAACTATAAAAGCAAAGGACGAAAAAGGAGAAAGATAATGACATGTTCGTTTGCAAAAATATTCTAGAATACAATATGATTTAACAAATGTATAAAATGAACATCAAAATCTCAAAAATTTATACACAAACATCAATATTTTTTACATAATCTCCAACAACTTTTCACACAAACTTCAATACATTAAATATATATAACAAATATTCTATCTCCATACTTTTTTACCTGATTCCAATATTTTTTTATTAAATAATTACATCAATTCATCTCTCTCCAATTTTTTACAAACTCCAACAAAAATTAAATATCTTTAAAACTTTTTACCAACTTTTACACAAAAATCTATAAAACTTCAATCTACATAAATATTCATAATTCTATCAAAATCTTAAAAATCTTTACAAAACGAACGTCTATCAAAAATTATAAGTTACCAATTGAAGTGTTATGAAAGAGCAACAAGATTACTGACTTAACCATTAAAGGGTTTGCAGGAAGATATAATCATAAATCAACTGTTTCATCAATAGTAATCGTGAAGATAACGAAATATTTCATGAGTTTGTGATCAGCTGCATGTTATAGATCGTTATATTGGTCCAAGCTGTATGTTGGTTGGTCCCTTGTGTCGCGATCCGCCTCTCTTTTCCATCTCAAGTAGCTACGTTAATTCTAATTAGTTTTTACTCGGCTATTTGTTTTGAGCTTGGGTGGTTCTTATATATGCCGCTGAGCTACACTGTGGCTTCTAGCCTCCTGGCTAGCTAACATGAAAATATGCTACAAATTAGATGCATGGATGGCACTTTGTTATATCACTGTAGGGGCCAACTAGATACGAGGAGCATGGAATTAAAAGTAGAAGCTCAAAACGGATGAAAAGGCCCTGGAAGCTGGGGAACGTCGTTAATGTTTTCAATGATTAGGTAAAGCGTCTCTATCTAGTTAGCAGGTGATATACGACAAGATTGACATTTCCATGAACATCCGAGAGATGAATCGCAAACAAATAGTTATTATGGGTCATATATATTTGACTTCTGTGAACAAAACAAATGATGTGTTTTCGACGTAAATATTAGGTCTTATATAATATATATATATATATATATATATATATATATATAGGATTAGTGCAACAAGAAAAGAGCAACGAGAATGTGACAAAATCTCTCTCCTTTAAACGTGGAAGCTAGGAAAACAATAGTTTCAAAATCTCTCTCCTTTAAAGGATGACAACAGTACAGTTAGTTAAGGTCCTGCATGTCTTTAATTGATCACATTAATCCACTAGCCAGTACTTTCAATAAGCAAGGTAATTTGGAACAAAATTTCAATTTTTCTAATTGTGTAGATATTTCAAAATTTATGTCCAAGCAAGTTTGTTTGGAATTTACCGCTGCTTTGGTTCCTGCATTTTCTTGAGTTATGTATATAAAGAGCGTGTAGAAGAAAGTGGGCATCATATAATATGCATGGCGAAAAAACCACTTGGTCTCTCTCGTTAATTTGGACGTCTTTCTAAGAGTATGCATAGTCCTCAGGTTTTAACACAACGTGATGCTATTAATACATTAATAAATTTCATCAATAGTACTATATATTTAATTAATTAATATATTAATGGTTTAGATCTAATTAACAAATTTGCAACCACCCGGAATGATGGTTTAGTGGTGTGCGGACTGTGCAAAAGTTCGAATCACGGTAGTCCCATTATATTCGAGTGGTCTTGCACTATGTAGAATTTTAGAGTTTATAAAATACGACTTCATGATCATGATCAATCCCGGCGACTTTTTTTTCAGAAAACAAAAATTAACAAATTTGCAATAATTTGTATGAATATCATTTGAGTTCCTTCTTTATTTATCTCAATGATCCGTTATACCAGTGAGGGACCAAACCCCACGAGTTGGGAAACTCCGCATTTGTCCGGCAAACATGGGGACGAATTACATTACTTCTGCAATACGAAACAGCACCGCTGCGCCATTTGAGGATGCTGAACCGAATCATTCGGCGCGGCAGATAAGATAAGGCCACCCACCTTGGGTACCAATCCTTGCTGTTTCTCATGTGGGCCTTCTTTGAACCTCTCTTCACCGAATTCAATCTCTCCACCTCACTTGATCATGATTCTGTAGCCCATTTTTTATACCAGCAAAACAACACATTAAAAAGGTTTTTACAACAAGACCAAGACGGCACGTGTTGACCTAAAAGATGGATTTCTTGCCAGATAGCCACGGCATCTCCCAAAATCACTCCTTTTAATCGTGGGAAATCCAACCAGAAATTCCACTTCTAGATCATTTTCTGAGGTTTTTGACGTTGATACTAGACGACTAGTGGTAGATGAGAGCCGTCGAGCATCGTGAATTCAGGAATCACATCCCTTGAAGCATAGGAATCTGATTTTCATTTGCGTGAAGCTTGCAACAAAAGCAAGAGAAGAGGGAAGAGATGGAATTTTTTGGTAGGAGCAGTGGATGGGGGGGAGCATCGTGCTTGTACTGGCAATTTGGCAAAGTCCTATATATATGCCAACCCCTCGATCGATGTTCCAGATGAAGAGGCTGCCCGAACCCAGTATCCAAAATGGTACAGATTCATTCAGGAATCATGCAGTAATCCTGTTTATTGATATGTTCGAATGCTGCTTCAATAGAATGTCCATGTGTTGGTGGTTTTAGAACATGACCAACTTGAAGGATTCCATTCATCCCAAAAAGGCGGGTTAGTGGAGTCTGAACAATCTGCTCAACCTTCTCCAATGACAACTCCCTTGCGGTATTGCGAAAACGAATAAGAAAAGACAAGCTCGTGGAAAAAAAATTGCCTGAAAAGAACGCCTACCCCTATAAACCTAGTACCTAGATAAGGTGGAGGTCCTTTCGTTCTTTCTTTTTGGTCACAAGTTTATATTATCTCCTTTGAAGCTCAGAGTCCTCGTCGTGCAGCACTTTTTTTTTTTAGAAGTTCACTTTGTGCAGCACTTAGCACAGCCGAACTAGCTTTTTGCTACTTCTGTTCGTTTTTCATTTCAGCTCATTTGGGCTTATTATGGGGGTTATTTTCACATGTGAGTTACGCGTGGGGGGGGGGGGGGCTCCAAGTGAGTTAGCCCAACCATGTAGGCATGTAGCTCTACGAAAGTTGGTTCGCTCATTTCATTCGAGAGCTCCAAGTTTAGGCCCGGGGTAAATATATGGGTCCAAAAGATTGCGAATTCACAATCACCCATTTTTGCTAATAGATTTCAAAAGGTGTAATTTTCGTGTATTTATAGAATGTGTACCGGATAGCTTTTTATAGGAGCGTCGTTTTGCACACTTTGTAGTCGCGAAGAGAATGCATCATGTTCTCTCTCGCCGCATACGGAAGGGGCTGACAAAGATACCGATGGAGGAAGGTTCCTATGCAAATGCGCGGCTGCAAACGAGTAGATCTTTCTGACGTTTCACACGAACTCACTTTTGGGACTATTCTCCATTAGGCCTTATTTGGGTGCGTTGGGCCAAGTCTACCAAGTGGGCTGAAGATTTTCATACCCATCAAGTTTTCCTACATCAATATTTATCATATCGATTTTTATAGTTTTTAGCAATTCAAAATGCAAAAGCATCGATAAAATAACTAAACATTGGCAGTAAGGAGTGTTGATGACGGGTACAAGGTGATGTTCTGAAGCTAATTTGAGTAACATGGAGAAGTGTCCTTCAAAAATGACCAATACTTTTTTTCCCAATATTGATTTGGTTGGACATATCTCACATAATAGAAAAGAAAAAAAAAACTTTTGTGAGTCTTTATCATCGAATCATTATAATTGCATTACGTAAACTATAAAATAGGTTAGGTTGTATTTTGATTTTAGTTAGACAGAAAATAATTCCATTATAATTGTTTTATTTAACCAAGAACTTGATTGGGGCTCTATTAATGCTAAGATTAAATTAGTATATATTTATGAAACTTAAGTGACAATATAATTGGTTTCCTAAATTAATCATAGCAAATCAAAAATTGAAATAGTTGAGGTCTAGAGAAAAAAAAAAGAGATACGATATGTACAAAATATTGTAAAAAAAAGATGAGAATTTTAGAAAGAAGTATTGTTTTATCTCCGATTTTTTAATTAATATAGAGTTAAAATATGAGTACGAGACTAGAGATTATAACTTTTTTCTACCGGAGAGTAGTATCATTTTCTGTTAGGACGTGCATCTAGAGGTACCTAATCTAGGAAACTCCAACTCCAACCTATGACTACTATAGTATATAGCACTATTATGTTTATATCCGTAAAAAGTGACATAAAAATAACAATATTTCCTTCAAAAATTAAGGAAATCTTTTTAAATTTAAGGGAAGTTCACTTTTTAGTCATTAGTTCTGGGTACTTTTTCATTTTAGTCATTCACTTTTAATTTTTAAATTTTTAGTCCTTGAGTTTTCTTTATTTGACGAAATGGTCATTCCGTCAGTCTGCCGTTCATATGCTTAACGGAGTTCACTGACACGTCAGCAAATTTGTACCGGTCGACCACTCACTTCCTACACATATATCCGGTCGATCGCTTCATGTGTCGTTAAGCATATGAACGACGGATTGACGGAAGGACCATTTCGTAAAAAAAAAATTCAAGTACTAAAAATTTGAAAGTTGAAAGTGAAAGTGAAAGTCTAAAATGAAAAAGTGTCCAAAATCTAAGGACTAAAATGTCAATTTTCCTAAATTTAAACTTTAGTTTTTTTTCATTGACCATCCAAAAAATATCATATTATAGTTTGGGGAAATTCACTTTTTAATTCCTAGGTTTTGAACACTTTTTCATTTTAGTTCTTCAATTTCAACTTTCAAATTTTTAGTCTTTAAGTTTTCATTGTTTGACGAAATGGTCATTTCGTCAATCTGCCGTCTATATACTTAACGGAGCTCTCTGACTCGTTAACAATTTTGATCCGGTCGACTGGTATATGTGTTGAAAGTGAGCGGTCGACCGCTACATAAAACGGTTGATGTAGCGGTCGACCGCTCACTTTCAACACATATACCCAGTCGATCGCTTCATGTGTCGTTAAACATATGAACGGCAGACTGAAGGAAGGATCATTTCGTCAAAACAAAAAAACTCAATGACTATAAATTTGAAAGTTGAAACTGAAAACTAAAATGAAAAAGTGTCCAAAATTTAAGGACTAAAATATCAATTTCTCTATAGTTTGGCTGCGTTTGCAACCAAAATTTTACCCAAAATTTTATCTCTTTCCTAATAAAATACTCCAATATAATCTCTCTCTCTTCCATCAAAAAATATAAAAATATTACAAAAACTATAAAATATTATCTTTCTCTTCACTTTTTCACTAAACCCAATACCAAAAATTTTACAACACAAACACACTCTTTGTCTTCTCTAAAAGTAATACCTTAGCTTTGTATTTACTTAAATTGTAGAACCGGTTCAAGTGTTGGAAATTTATCTTTAATCTCGAGATTCTTTCAGTAAATTATCGATTATGCTGAATCCGTACGAGTATGTAAAAAAAAAATCGTTACAAACTAATTTTCCACATAAAACAACAAATATAAAGTTAGAACTTGTATAATTGTAATACTTTAATCTATTATGGGACCTAGAACTAGAGAGTGTCGCATCTTTGTCAAATCAAACCATAATCGGACTCCAATTCCACCAAAAATAGAATTGAATCCTAATAATAAACAAAATATACGGGACTTAAAATAGCCAATAAATAGAAATGCTAAACTTGAATGTCCCTCTCGTTAGCAACATTTTTTTTTTCGAAGTACCTCCAATCGTTAGCAACATTTTATTTTCTAAATACCTCTAATTGTTAGCAACATTATTAGAAATAAAAAATTTTACTTTAGATAAATGAGACACTCAATGAAAAAACCAAATTAGATTTGTTTACATCTCATTTATGAAAATAAAGATACAAGGGGGGTTATATTTATAACCCAAAATTTTCCTACTCCCCACATTGCTAAGCAATGTGAGACTTTTTACATTTCAACACTCCCCAGCAAACTGAAGGTGGACAAACCAACAAACCTTGAGTTTGAAGTTACAAAAATAATTACAAAGATTGCCGGTACTATGCCGGGAGAAAGCCGGTACTGAGCCGGAAAAGTTGCCGGTACTGAGCCGGGAAATTGCCGGTACTAAACCGGATGGTCGCCGTTACTAAGCCAAGAGAAAGCCAGTACTAAGCCGAAAAAGTTGCCGGTACTAAGCCGAAAATTGCCGGTACTAAGCCGGATGGTCGTCAGGAGGTAACAGGACTAAAGTTGAAAACCTTCCTCTGATACTATGTTAGAAATAAATTTTTTTTACTTTATTTAAATGAGACACCCAATAGAATAACCCAATTGAATTTGTTTACATCTCATTTATGAAAATAAAGATACAAGGGGGTTATATTTATAACCCAAAATTTTCTTACTCCCCACATTGCTAAGCAATGTGGGACTCTTTACATTTCAACACAAAAAATCCATAAATACTCTAATCAAGTACCTCCAATCGTGGGATTAGATTATGTGGCATTTGTTGCCCGAAATGTTGGACATCCAAAATTTCAGGCATATTATAAAATATTATAAATTAATAATTTGTTTTATATCAAATAATTTATTATTATTATAATATTCACTTAAATTTTCTCCCTATTCATTTTTTTATTAACTCCTATAAAATATCTTTACATTTTTCCACAAAATTCAATACTTACAATTTTCACGATCAAACACCACCTATTTATTGCCATCGTGCCAGTGCAAGCAAAAGAACCAAACCATGTGAAAAATATCATTAAAAAAGGCTTAATGGTTTTTTAAAACGACGGAATCTTATGTTATTATTCCACTAACCTGCCCTCAAGGAATTCCGCTAACCTAACTCGGGGAAAAATTAAAAACTGTTCATTTAACCCTGACTCGGCTCACGCCTGGTGTAAAAATATTTAAATATTTGTAGGAGATTCAATCGGATGATGCCACGTAATAGAATAAACCGTAGTCCGAGTAGGACGACGCACACCAGAAAGATGCCATTTAGTTTTTTTTTTCTAAGTAAGATGCCATTAGTTAATATTCAAACGTTTTGCTGGAAAAAGTTAACTAAACTCAAAAGCTCAGCTGCCAGTGGCGCTCTCCCTTCACTTCCCCCTAGTCGCTCTTTCTCTCCGTTAGCTTCAGTAGCTCAATCCTTTATGGCGTCCGTACTGAACACAGTTTCTTCGGTTTGTTTATCGAGTCGCAACTCCAACAGAATTCGAACTCGGCCCCTTTTGACGCCGATTGCCGTTTCGTTCACCAGTGAGTTCCCTCGTTCATTAATGCTTCGCTTGGTTCCAGGGAAAAACGAAGTTACAATAAATGAAAATTTGGAATCTTAGACAGCCGGTTCATGTCCACCTCATTCTTATGGCATTCAAAAAATCTAGCTCTACTTACAAATTTTTTTCTCACAGACCAAACGGCAGTATTGGATTCAGTTCTTGAGCTTATGTTGTCATATAGTTCGGTACTGAGAAATTCTCTTAACTTCTCAGGGCGGAGACTCACGATTAGAGCGAAGGAGACTGATGCAAGCGAAGGTCTTGTGACCTTTAATGCTTTTCATTTTCCGTTGGTGTTACTATTGAGTCTTGGTTGCTAGAGAAAAATTTAAGCTGACTGTAATACAGATACTGGCAGCCCCGTTGAAGAGCGATTGGTGATGAGGGGGCTGGGTTTCAATTGTTGATTTAAATATTTGTGTCTGCAGCAGTTAAATCTCAGGCACCGGATAAAGCGCCGGCCGCTGGTGGTTCGAATTTCAACCAGCTTCTTGGTATTAAAGGAGCGGCGCAAGGAACTGTGAGCTATATAATTTTGAAATTGATTTAGAGTTCTCTCCGCATAACTTAAACCGGATAATTTACAATTTTCTTGCAATGAATTGTTTGACTTGTCCACGTTTCAAGTTAAACTTTTATAAACTTAAGGGTAAAGTTTGATTTAGTTGTTTAGGCTTGGCTTTCTCATCATTTTATTATGTTTCTATAGTGGATAATGGTATAAAAGAACAAAGCCTTGCAAAGCATTTTAAACTAGAGTATACAGTGTGATTTGTATTTTGCAGGATAAATGGAAGATCCGACTTCAACTTACAAAGCCGGTAACTTGGCCTCCACTAGTATGGGGAGTAGTCTGCGGAGCTGCTGCTTCTGGTACTTTCCTTTCAATTTTTGAAGTCTGTTGCATCTTTCATTACCAATTTTCTAATCCTTCATTTGACCAATTTATTTTTGTAGCAATTCTGTCTTGAAGTCCTTTATGTGTGCACTGTCTGTAATCAGTCAGGAAGTGAATCGTTATGTGTTTCTATTCTAGATATCACCTCGTCTTCCTCCGAGGTCTTGATACATCGCTGTTGGCATAGAGTTAGTCATGTCTGTCTCATAGACCATAGATGTCTGTAGATTGAGATTGTTGTGACAGATCTCTAGTTCCTGTTCGTGATAAACCCATCAAGCTATGTGCTCTGATTCCTGTGGAATACAACTATTTTTCACATGCTAATAATTTGTTTATATTCCAACTTTATAGTGTTAAGGTAAGTGTGTCTGTGCTTTTAAGTCTTTTGATTCAATGACGCTCACATGGCAGGAAACTTTCACTGGAACTTGGAGGATGTTGCCAAATCAATTGTTTGCATGATGATGTCTGGCCCCTTTCTAACTGGCTATACACAGGTACGGCAGATGGGAATATAAATTAGGGCTCCACTTTCACTCAATAAGACCTTCAAACTCATCTAACGTACACTTTTCGGATTGGTTCATCTGTCAGACACTTAATGATTGGTATGACAGAGAGATTGATGCAATAAATGAACCTTATCGTCCAATTCCTTCAGGGGCAATATCTAAGAATGAGGCATGTAATTTTGATTCTCTTTGCTGGGACAGAGTGATTTGACCGACTGTGATGTATTTACATAAGTACCACCTGTTCACTTACCATTCTTTCTTTCTAAATATTGCCTCAGGTCATTACCCAAATTTGGTTGTTGCTTTTGGGAGGCCTTAGCTTGGCTGGTCTTTTAGATGTGTGGGTAGGTAATTTAAATGCTTCTTGCATGTTACTCCTTATAAAAGTATGAAAATGAATGTCAGTTCTTAATCCTTGTTCTTTATAGGCCGGCCATGACTTCCCTATAGTGTTCTACCTTGCTCTTGGTGGATCCTTATTATCATACATATACTCTGCTCCACCTTTAAAGGTACTTTTTCTTGGATCTTCCTTTTCATTAAGTCAAAGCATGCTACTTTCCTTCATGTTGCAGTCAGAATTTTGCTAAGACCTTGACAATACCCCTAATTTTGATGCAGCTGAAACAAAATGGATGGATTGGAAATTTTGCCCTGGGAGCAAGTTATATCAGTTTGCCCTGGTGTGATATTCAATTCTTTACTGTCCTTGCTTAAAATCGCGTAGATATATTCAAATTTTGTCCTGGAGTTGTTAACATACATCTTTTTCAGTTAGATTATTTAGTCACTATCCTCCCATCAAGAGAAAAGTTTGTGTTGTTGTATGTTTTTGTTTGCATGATGCACATGAAGAATGCTAGACATATCTGATGTGGGGCTCGATTATTGTGCTAAGCACTAATGTGCTGAGCATGCTGAGCGATTGCTAGGATCCCTTCTTCAAAATTCAAGGGCTCAGATCGCGCCACATCAATTAAAATGTTTTGAATATTTTAAATGATGTGTTTAACCACAGCCACCGGATCTCCAGTTTTTAATCTCAGTCGTTGCTCAGCACAATAGTGGTTAACACAATAACCGAACTCATCTGATGTGTGCTGATTAATCAAAAAAGTTCCTCAAATGGATGTCTAATGGTTAACCAATTCCAAATGTTTCCCTGAGAATTTGTAGGACTTTGTTGCTTGACCATTACTCACAGTCCTGTATTTTGTAAATTGGATGTTCATCATTACTGCTTGCTTGTGGTGTCAGATGTTTTTTAGGATGGAAAGCCATCCAGGTTGTAGCTTTAGTTCCTCTCCACATATTATCTCAAAAATGTTAGGAGAAAGCAAGTTTCATACAATATACTGATCAAGAACGATCAGAAGTCCATCCTTCATGGAGAATTATGGATTTCCACTATGCCTCATAACTAGTCTGAACTCAATAAGCTCTTATTGACAGGTGGGCTGGTCAAGCTTTATTCGGAACACTTACACCAGACATAATTGTTCTGACTCTCTTGTATAGCATAGCTGGGGTATGTTTTTTAGAAGTTTCTCATTTTGTTAATTAAACTGGTGATCCAATCACCAGTATTTGACTATTGCTACATCACATTTCAGCTGGGTATTGCCATTGTCAATGACTTCAAAAGTGTTGAAGGAGACAGAGCAATGGGACTTCAGGTACTTTTAATGTCTCTTTTGTTCTTGTAATATGAGTTATTGCGACGCTAGAAACATTTTTTTGCTCATTAGAAGTAGTTGTCACTTCCTTTTGTGTGATAATGCTGTTGGAGCAGTCACTTCCAGTTGCTTTTGGTGCTGAAACTGCTAAATGGATTTGTGTTGGCGCTATCGACATAACTCAGATATCTATAGCTAGTACGTCATTTTTTCTAGCTCGTTCTATTTGTATGTTGTCAAACATATATTCTTGTTTCTGAGATTCTGTAAAAAATTAGCTCTTCTTTATCCAATAATTAAGTTGTGATTGCAGGTTATCTGCTAGGAGCTGGTAAACCATACTATGCATTGGCCTTACTTGCTTTGATAATACCGCAAGTCGTTTTTCAGGTAAAATAACCTATAGTGGTCGTGGAAAGTTGAACCTTGAATTGCTATCTTTTCATTGTAATAAGTACGAGTTTGGTATATGTTGCTACTCTTACCGTTTTCTTTACCATTGCTTATACACAATGGTGTTCTGGTGTTCCTTTCTAGTTATTTTGAATATAGCCACAGTGCTAATATAAATTTCTGTGATTGCAGTTTCAGTATTTCCTTAAAGATCCTGTTAAGTATGATGTCAAATATCAGGTATGTCTTCCTTGTTGAGTTCCGGCAGGATCTTATGAAACTAAGATTTACAGCTAAAAGCAAGTTCGTTGAGTAGTGCTTCTTTAAAAGTACTATTCACTGAACACGATCTTATTAGCACATACATATGTCTTTGTAGTTTATTCACATGACATAACATGGACCTCCAAAGTTGTTCAACTGAACATCAAATACCCTCTTTAGATCTTCCCTACTCTGATTCTGTCACACCCGTGCTGGACCTATCGACTCTGATGTTGGATACGCCTCGGCCCATTCATATTCTCCATTATAGGGTTGTAATTATGCTTGTTTTTGTCCTTAGGACTTAATACAATGATTTAAGAAAGAAAGAAGAAAAGGACTTGAATTTTGAAAATAAAATGTTACCCTATATTTTTCAGGCAAGTGCTCAGCCATTTCTCGTGCTTGGTCTCTTGGTGACTGCCTTAGCAACCAGCCATTGATTTTATCGTGTGCCGTTTACTAAATGCCAATCCGGGAAAGAGGAAAAGTGTGCCGAGTGAGAAGCTCACCACACAGCGGCTACGATGAGCAACCTATGCCAATGATAGAATATTCTGTTTTAACATTCTGTGCTGATTGAACCCCATGAGAGTTTCCCGTTTCCTCTTTGCCAGAAGAAAGATGAATGTTGGCTTGTCTTCCATACCTGTGTCGTTTTACCAGTTTTGCTTCTCTTACATTAGAATGCGGAACTAGAGAGCAGTGGTTGTAAATGTTGTGTTTGTTGTACTATGGTTCTTTGTTAATATCCTAACTTGCTTTGCACCGGATGTCCGAAAAAGGCAAATCTTGGATGCTTCTCTGCATTAGGCTCCTTTCATATTGTTTAAATGGAACTTCCATCCCATTTCTCAATGGATCATTAATCCTATTGCGGAGTTTTCATTGAACTTCAGAATCTAGATTTTTCATTAATTCTGTTCCCCCCGACGCAAAGATACGATTGAATCCAAGAAGTTTGTTTATATTGAGCCAATTTGGAGGTCAGAAGTCCCAATCCAAATGCTCAAGCGACGTACGGAGAAAAACACACTACTTCACCCAGCTTCTCGTATCATTCTTGCCAGATTGGAGAGCCCTTCCCATTCGAGCTCGACCACAACAAAAACTTAGAAGACACTGGTTTTATACAACACACACATTCTTACACTGTTGGGCACAAGAACAACAAACTATTCTTCGAGAGCTGCTAGCTCCCCAGAAAGGAAAACTACTCACGCCAAGACACTAACTTCTCCTGAAAATAAAGACATCCCGAACTTTTTCTATCTTATTCAGTGGTCCCTAGTCTTGAATTTGGACTGGTCAATCTCGATACCTTCCTCAGCTGCTCGCTCTCCACCAGACTTGTCCGTGGTGCTGAGAACTCCTTTGCGGCCCATCTCCTTGTACCCCTCATGTCCTATCTGCTCCTTCCTAGTCTGTCCACCTTTGCTGCCCAGCTCCTTGTACCCTTCATGTCCCAGCTGCTCCTTCCTCGTCTGCCCTCCGCGGCTCCGTCCTACGTCACCAACGAGCATCATGCCAAACTTATTACTATGAAGAAAAAGTACTTGAACCAAGGACCACGGCCTACACGCACGTATGACAGACACACACAACACACAGTTTACCTTCGGCGAGGTGCTCCTGGGCTTCAAGGCTCTTCCCACCGGTGCCACCAGGAACAACGGTCTCTCCTTGTCTCGCCTTTGCCTCAAGCTCTTCTCTTATCTGTTCTGATGCCATTTCTTCTCTGAGCTCTCTCTCACAAACTACAAACTCAGCCTATTATTAACCACAATGCTGATGCTACGAGAACAAGAGCTAAATGGGAGAGACTGTTTTTATACAAGGGATTGCGGCAAACGGAAGTAAAAGACGAGAACGGTGGGGGACACGTAAACGGAGAGACGCGGCAAAAGAATAGAAGCTGAACGATAGTGTAATGACACAGGTGCTCGAGTCCGTTAAAACAATGTATTTACAGCAATCAAAACGACACGAGTCCTGGCTTTGCATGGCTTCGGTAGTTACCTTCTTCCACGTGTCCAGCTGCTTGGGTATTTGCCTATGGGCCTGAACAGGCTTTTAGCAATTGTCACATGATGGTTGGGCTAGCATTGGCAATGGGGGTGGTAATCGCGTCACATGCTTGGGAGGGATGCGATTACGGAAGTGGGCCTGAAGAAGCATTGGTCAATTATCTGGGGCCCGTTGGGCTAGCATTTCGAATGGGCTTTACCTACCGAGTTGACAGGCCGGGCACGTGGCCAGCTGGGATCTCTATATAAAGAAAAATTACTCAACAGTGACATCTTTTATGTATTTAGTTGTTTTTTATATTTAAATTTCGGTATTTTTCCTAATATTTATTTTAGGGATAAATGAAAAATTAGTATATATATGCCAAAATCGATTTAGTCCCCGTGATATGAAAATTATAAATTTGGTCCATAAGATTCTATTTTCGTTTGTTGTCGGTCCTCCATTATGGACTGATTTTATCACTTTCTAAAATTACAGGGACCAAATTTATATTTTTCATATCACGGAGACTAAATCAATTTTTACATATAATACAAGATAAATTTTGCTTATCCCTTTATTTTAATATGTTTAAGCCGAGTAAAACAAATGCATCCTATCCCGATAAATTCGTTGCGTTTTTTTTTGCGTTTTTTTTAAAAAAAATCTCAAATCTCAATCGGATAACGTGACGTGGAAGCTTCTGAAATGTAATGTTAGCTTCCTAACATCATAGTATAAAAGAGGGCTCCCGCGAAAGCAGAATCTACCCTACTGGCTGACCGGGCACGTGGCCAGCTGGGATCTTTATATATAGAAAAATTACTCAATAATGACATCTTTTATGTATTTAGTTGTTTTTTTATATTTAAATTTCGGTATTTTTTCTAATATTTATTTTAGGGATAAATGAAAAATTAGTATATATGTAAAAATCGATTTAGTCTCCGTGATATGAAAATTATAAATTTGGTCCATATGATTCTATTTTCGTTTGTTGTGAGTCCTCCATCATTAAATGATTTTATCACTTTCTAAAATCACAGAGATCAAATTTATTTATGATTTTCATATTACGGAGAAATCAATTTTTACATGTAACAGGAGATAAAATATTGTATTTATCTTTTTATTTTAATATGTTTAAACCGAGTAAAACAAATGCATCCTGCCCCGATAAATCCGTCGCGTTTTTTTTTTTAAATCTAAGGATAACGTGACGTGGAAGGTTCTGAAATGTACCGTTACCTTCCTAACATCGTAGTATAAAAGAGGGCTCCCGCGAAAGCAGAATCGACCCGGCTGGCTGGCGGGCCGGCGGCTACCTCTCCCCCCCCCCCCCCCCCCTAATTACCTCTTTCGCTTTTAACCGCTCGCTTCACCTTCCCCATTTGTTAATCGTATCCTTTCATATATTCCGTATCGGATCTTGCCTTTTTTTTTTTATTTGATACTGGCGCAGGGTACAGATTGTCTGAGTATGTCATTTCTGTCCGAACAGCAATCAAAATCGTCCGCGTGTTGGTTCCTTTCTGGCATGGGCCGTTTCTTGCTTTAAGCGGCTTCACAACAGAGAAGCTCTGTACTCATCAGGTGTAGAGAAGGGAGAAGAGAAAGAAACTTCTCTTCCTCTTCTCTGCTCGCCACTGTCAAAACCCTAACAGTTTTACTTTTTCAACCCCAAGTCGAAGAAGAACCCCCCCTCTGACTCGAACCATGAAAGAGCAGGAATTACCAAAACAGAACCCCAATACGGATCCCAAGAAAACGATCCCACCATACGTTAAAGCCATAGCCGGCTCGTTCGGCGGAGTCGTGGAGGCCTGTTGTCTACAGCCCATCGACGTCATCAAGACCAGGCTGCAGCTCGACCGGTCCGGGAACTACAAGGGCATCATACACTGCGGTACCACGATTGTGCGCACCGAAGGCGTGCGGGCTCTCTGGAAGGGCTTGACCCCATTCGCTACGCACCTCACCCTGAAGTACGCGCTTCGGATGGTCGAATGCGGTGCTTCAATCCGCTTTCAAGGACCCGGAGACCGGCAAGCTAAGCAATCGCGCCCGGTTGCTCTGCGGGTTTGGTGCTGGGGTACTCGAGGCCCTCCTTATTGTCACGCCATTTGAGGTACGGTACATACGATTCCAATCTCTCGCAATCTATTGTCAAACTTGATGTACATTAATAGGCAATTCTTTCTTTGATTTGTGTGGTTGTGGTTCTGAGGGTTTTCCTCTCTCCGGCAATGTTAATTCTTTATGCTAATACTAGTTCATGGATTGCTTAGGGGAAATGTACATGCTGGGTTCTTCTTAGATTCTGTTTGGAGATAGGAATTCTTTTGAAATGTTTCAAAGTGGTGCATCGTTTTCATGTTTTTCTAAGCTCTTTCTTGTGATTGATTCCTTCTCCCTGATATTCGAATCTGGCTTTGTAAATGATAAATCAACTTCTCCAAGGCTATTATTTCATTAACTTTTGGTAGTGAAGCGGAGATGGTCATTTTCTGGGCTAAAATGCTAGTATTAGGCTGAAGTTTTCAAATAAAGATCTTGTTGTCCTTCGTATATTTCGTATAATTAAAGAGAGAACGGAGACTAACGTTGTCACTCAAGAAAACAAACACTAGTAGTCATTTTCAAGCAGAGTTTCTTTCGTGCTTCCCAAGATCCAAATGGAGAATGATTTGAGAATCTGATTACTCCATTCTGTTGTTCTCTCGATGAGATATACGGTTTTTGGTGCACCATTAAGTTCCGACTTCTACTGCAAGTGGCCACTGATTGGTCAGTCATCTATATCATCTTTTGATACATGAGTGTACCATTTACCCAGGGGTTGGACATATTTTCCGTCTGAACATTATTTGCTGCAGACACTGTGACTTTGGTGGATCTAGATGGGTAGGACCTTAGGTTAAGCTTACTATACATGGGTACAAATTTAGAATTGCAACCTCAGTTACATCAATCTGCGCCAAATTCTGTGTAAGCTGCCTGCAGGTTAAGGTACCCTTAGGGTAGATATATGTACAAGTAGCTAGATATTTGAAAGGTCACTTCTTTTTTATTATTGCTTCTTTTTGGGTACAAGCCCTTAGGCGTGTTATGCTGAATGCTTAAAAAGCTTGCCTAGTGGAATAGCCATAAGAAACAAGGAAGTCTACAACTGTGCTTTTTGTCCTTGGATGAAATCATTGGATTCTTTGAATGATTGGATTCCTAGCTCAAAGTTATTACTACCTTAATATATTATGTGTCTTATGAAACACTGGGGATCACTTGGTGCAGGTGGTCAAGATTAGATTGCAGCAACAGAGAGGTTTGAGTACTCAGCTTCTGAAGTATAAGGGTCCTTTGCACTGTGCTGGGTTGATCATCCGGGAAGAAGGCCTTCTTGGGCTTTGGGCGGGGGCTGCTCCAACTGTTCTGCGAAATGGGACAAATCAGGCTGTCATGTTTACAGCCAAAAATGCTTTTGATGTACTCTTATGGAAAAAACACGAAGGTGATGAGAAGGACCTCCAACCATGGCAGTCTATGATATCAGGATTTCTCGCAGGTACTGCAGGACCTGTTTGCACTGGCCCCTTTGATGTTGTGAAAACAAGGCTGATGGCTCAGAGCCGGACGGGGGCTGAAGTGAAGTACAAAGGTATGATCCATGCCATCCGAACAATACATGCAGAGGAAGGGCTTCTTGCCTTGTGGAAAGGACTTTTACCCCGGCTTATGAGGATCCCACCTGGCCAGGCCATAATGTGGGCTGTGGCTGACCAAGTGACCGGTCTTTACGAGAGGAGATATCTGCGCGGTGGACCCTTGTAGCCTACAAGTTGTAGGAATCATTCACATTGATTTGCTTGTACTGGTTTGAATTCCGTTGCAAGCATAAGTGGGATAGTTTGTTGTTTTGAATTTGCTCACTCAGAACACCAGTTCAAAAAAAGCGTGTTCGCATTTACTCGAACAACTTTGATGCATTCCGATTTGGTTGCTATTTTCCCGATTTACTCGTTGACGGGCTCAGCCAAACATACCTTTTTTGCCTACTGCCTCAGGAGAGTTATAACTTACAAGTCATAACCAGCATGAGCGTGTGCTACGTGTCCATAAGCCTTAAGACATGCATTTCTGATTACCGTAATGCTTGAGAGAAGAGAGGGGGGATTGAACAAAGAGAGATTTCTGTTAAAAATTACACAACCATATATTACAAGTGCTATCCAGAACACCAGCGCTTATTAATTGGGGGAATAAAACTCTTGCAACGCTGCAACCAGAGAGGGAGCTTTTTTATTTTTTATTTTTTGATCTTTTAAACAGATACTGTGGGGGAAAAAGCGATGAAACGTTTTGAGTAGAAAAACAAAAATAAATAAAGATATAATTTCACCCAAGATAACTAACAAAAAATCCTATATAAGGCAACGCTGCTGTGAGGTTCGTAACCCTAGCTTCTAAACGAGCCACCTTTCCTTCTGCTTTACTGAGCGTGAGCCACCTCTCATTCGGTACTCACCTTTACTCCTCTCTGCCAAACCCTAGTTCCCGAACTATCTCCATTACATCGCCGTCATTTCACTCGTGTGAGTCTAGCTCTTTTGTTCGTCGATTAGTTTCAACGTACACTCTTTGATGTGCTCACTTGTAGAATCTTTTTTCTTCCCCTGATATTCATGCAGAATCAATTCTACTGATAGTTTTAATCATGTTGTAGGTATCTGATGCAAGTTTTTCTTTCTATTTTTTTAAACTTAATATTGCAGTCTTGGGAGGATATCTGGAGCTTCAAGACGATGTCGGACGATGAAAGGGAGGAGAAGGAGTTGGACCTCAGTTCTCCTGAAGTCGTCACGAAATACAAGAGCGCCGCCGAGATCGTTAACAGTCTCTCTCTCTCTCTCACTCTCTCTGTGGCTGTGTGTGTTTGTGTATATATGTTTCTGTTGTTACCATTGCAGCTTATTGAGTATTTATTTTCTTCTCATTTGTTCTTTGATTTTGCTCTATATTGATGGAAGGTTGGGAAATTTGCAGAGGCTTTGCAGCTAGTAATATCCGAATGCAAGCCAAAGGCTAAGATTGTAGAAATTTGCGAAAAGGGTGATTCGTTTATCAGAGAGTAAGCTTTTTTTTCTGGGGTCAAGCTTTTATATTGAACTATCTCAATGTCTATATGGGGATGATTTGTGGGTTCTGCTGTTTTAAATTGAAGGCAAACTGCCAACATGTACAAGAATGTTAAGAAGAAGATCGAAAGGGGTGTTGCTTTCCCAACTTGTGTTTCTGTAAACAACACTGTCAGTCATTTCTCTCCGCTTGCCAGCGATGAGACAGTTCTGGAAGAAGGTGATATGATAAAAATGTAAGCCTTTCTTTTATGTTGTCTTTGAAAGTTTATATTGATAGCATTATACTAACGGATTTTAGATAGTTGGATACGTTTGAATAAACTGAATTTGTTACAGTCAGTTTCTTGAGTTAGTTAAATCAGTTATTTGTTTTCATTCATTCCAGAGCTGATGCTCAGCTGTATATAAAAACCGTGTAATCATTTCTGGAATAATGTAACTTCGATGTATTGTTTCATGAATTCTGAAATGGTATCAGAGCATTTTCTCTCAAAGCTTCTACAATATTGAAACTCAAACATCACGATTCTTACTCTGTTTTTCCATACTGCGAACAGAACATGACCTCATCTCAGTATTCGGAAGAAATTACCGATCAACCTCCTCAACCTAATCCTACTCAAACTCATCCTTCTCAACCTTCTTCGAATTCTTTCTCATCTGCCTCCATGGATGACCCATCAAATCCTCTGTATCTTCATCACGCAGAGGCAGATAATCCTGGCGTATTTTTGGTGTCACAACCTCTTCTTCAGAATTCATGAAACAATACATTGAAGTTTATTATCCGGAAATGAATACACGGTTTATATATATAGTTGAGCATCAGCTTTGGAATGAATGAAAAAAAAACTAACTGATTTAACTAACTCAAGAAACTGACTGTAACAACTGAAGTTTATTTACGTGTCTCTAACTATCTAATAGCGGATATGTTGAGTACTTGCTGCTGAGCTCAAAGAAGTGATTATTGACAATTAATGCTATGGTTGTATTTTTTCTTGGATACAGTGACATTGGTTGCCATATAGATGGATTTATAGCCGTAGTCGCACATACACATGTTCTTCAGGAAGGTCCAGTTTCAGGAAAGGCAGCTGATGTTATTGCAGCTGCTAATACTGCTGCAGAGGTTGCTTTGAGGCTTGTAAGGCCGGGGAGAAAGGTAAAACCTTAGTATATTTGATTTATCTTACATGTGTTGATTACCTAGTGCAAATGGGTAGAATTATATTGGGTTTCAATTGTTTGTTGGATGTGAATCTTATTATGTGATTGTCGGCAATTATTTGTGGAATATACTCTTGCTTCAACAATCTTTCTCTCGTTACACTGAACAGCTTGTGGTATGATCTTGATGTCTGTGTGCCCTTGTGAATTGCATTACTGTAGAAGTTGTTTCATAAGCTGGAGGTGAAGCTTTTGTCATAATTGTACTTTTGGGTGCTTCATTTGATCATGATGTGCACAAGCATTTTTTTTCCTGGCGACTATCCTTCTTGTCGTGTACTTCCATTCAAATATATGTGTTTGTAACGAAGGCAGATAAATTTCCCTAATTCTTAACCATTGGAAATTATTTTTTCAGTTCTCATTTTCCCCTAAATGATGAACTCCTACAACAAGCTATGGATATATATCCAAACGAAGCTTTTGTCATAGTTACTCTGATAGGGGAATCCTTTATTTGACTACCCTAGAGAAAATCTGAATCCAGTGGCCGCTTGAATTATTAGTAGCCACTGCATTTTCATTGACTGATTATTAAAGCGTCCACCTGATATACAGTCTTTTTGTTGTGTTTACACAAATACTGTTAACTTTGCACGTTTTGAAGTTCTCATTTGTGAGGTCCATAAAGTTCCATCATTTTCTCTTGGCCTTTCATTTTCCTGGCCGGTCATGTTTTGAGGGTGGGTGAATTGGTGTATCAGTGAGTGTGAGAGGGCAAGAGCGAGGGATATAGTGGTTGTGCATGCACTCATAAGTTTGATAATTGAAAGCATCAAAGTACAATAATAATAAGATGAGTGTCAGAATATTAGAAAATCAAGGCAACTTTGCCGAGGTGATCAAGTGCTTCTTGATTTCCTCTTTTCCCTGTTGCCTATATTGTGCTTGGCCATGCGTGGGGTGCTTTAGGTGGACATCTTGTTTTGGGTCCACTCTGATTCCCCCATGTTGGCAGACATTAATTCAAAATATTTAGGTCCAACTTGGTTTAGATTTATGAAATTTTTGTTGCTTGCTCTTTGTTAACTATGGAATAATATATTTCCTTCTGGAAATTTACTCTCTTCGAAGTGGAGATTAAGTGTTAGCACAGTGGTGAGGACTCAGCTCTGAATGCATTGTTGTGCTTTAGGGTATTTCACACGCTCGATTCATTTGACCTCTGTAGTTGGTTTTTGTTTTGTTTGACATGACCTCTACATGACGAAGATATTAGTGTGCTATGGATAAACTCCAATGAAGCCTCTTTTCATGTCATAGTTACACTGATAGAGAATCATGTATCTTCTTTGCATGTATTATTTTCCTATATATGTAATTATTTTTGCTGTATTTTTATTGGCTATAGTGAGCACTATTCTGTTGCCTATTGTGCCTGGCCATGATTGGGGTGCTTTAGTTGGACATCTTATAGTTGGCTATAGTGAGCACTATTCTGTAGCCTCAGGCTTATTCTGATTGAAAATTGTAGGCAGTTGTTTTAATGGCTCAGTTATTTCGGAATTTTTGGCATTTTGCATGTTACAGTAATATTTAATTCGAGGGCTAGTTTCAGGAAGGCCTAGCATCTCCGTTAAATAATCCAATGTCTCCATAAGATGAACAATTGAGAGCCATGGACCAACATCCAAGTGAGGCTTTTGTCATAGTTATTCTGATAGGTAGACATATTCTTTTTGGTTTGACAGCCTTCCCAAACCATCTTGACCTTTACCCATCCAAAACCTTGTCCTGCAAATGATCCATGTACTTGAATCTGCAATTAGAATGGTATTTTCTTTTTGACAAAGATTGTTGGCCTTCTGTGCATCTTTAAATACTTTATGGCTGTAGATAAAATCCTATTTTGTCCTGTCATTTATTATCCTTGTGTGGAAAATTAGTAACAACCAATGTCAAATGTGCACATTTTTAGACCGATACATTGGCGACTTTGCCGAGGTAATCAAGACTCTATTGGTTCCCTCTTTTCCCTGTTGCCTATACTGAAACTGGCTAAACAATGAGTGCATTGTACTGACTTGTTTATTGTCCGTACGTCCATTTTTGGCCAACATGCTCTTTAAGCTATGCCACTTTTGTAGATACTTGGGGCAGATTGTTACCTAATGTTTGATGAAGTCTTTTTTTCTTTGGCAGAACAAAGATGTAACTGATGCGATTCAGAAGGTTGCTGCTGCATATGACTGCAAAATTGTTGAAGGTGTGCTTAGCCACCAGCTGAAGCAGTTTGTGATAGACGGTAACAAGGTTGTACTGAGCGTAGCTGGTCCAGAGACAAGAGTTGATGATGCGGAATTTGAGGAGAATGAAGTTTATGCTGTGGATATTGTAACAAGCACAGGAGAAGGCAAGGTAATTTTAGAACGAATTGTAGCCTAGCATGCCATTTCTGTGCATTTTTGGGTCCTCAAATTTATTGATATGGAATTTGCAGCCTAAGCTGTTGGATGAGAAGCAGACAACTATATATAAGAGAGCTGTTGACAGGAACTACCACCTGAAGATGAAAGCATCTAGGTTTATTTTCAGCGAAATAAATCAGAAATTTCCTATCATGCCGTTCTCTGCTAGGTATATTGTGCCTTCTTGAATATTTCTACATTTTCTTGGGTATTGTCTCTTGCCTTCCTTTCTTTTTTTATCTTCCATATTTCATTTGGAGTTTGTTAATAGGGCTCTGGAGGAGAAGCGAGCTCGTTTGGGTCTGGTGGAATGTGTTAATCATGAACTCTTGCAACCATATCCTGTTCTTCACGAGAAGCCTGGTAAGAAACTGTCTACTTTGGTTTGTCGGCAATCCCTGGTCAGATTGACAAAGTTGTAATGAGATTTGCTAATTTTACGTATATGGGCTGTTGGTTTTGCAGGCGACTATGTTGCACACATCAAATTCACAGTTTTGCTAATGCCAAATGGGTCAGATCGAATCACCTCTCATCCTCTGCAGGAGCTTCAGCCCTCCACAAAGACAATAGATGATCCTGAAATTAAGGCCTGGTTGGCCTTGGGCACGAAGACAAAGAAGAAAGGTGGTGGAAAGAAGAAGAAAGGTACGCTGGAACATGATTGGTTATGGTTAGACCGGAACACGTAATGAACTATTTATGTTTTATGTCGAACTATGTAGTTGATTCTTATTGGGATTGCTTGCGCATTGCCAGGTAAAAAGGGAGACAAAACCGAGGAGTCAACAGAAGCGGAGCCTATGGATGCTACCACAAATGGTGCCGATGGTGCTGCTTCCCAAGAATGAGTCCTTTTCTTTTTCTCCCGCCTCTCATTTTTCAAACCCCTCCATGCCATTTTGGTACTTTGTTCACTCCATTGTATCAGGGTGGATATGAGTTGGTTTATTATAGAGTTTAGACAATGATTCCTAAATTGTGTTTTCCTGCAAATACGCCTTTTTTTTTTGTATCTTTGAAGTGTTCCTTAATTTCTTAGAAAATTTAGAAGCATAGTGTAGCTTCGATCCTCACGGTGTTCCTGTTGAGCGACATTGTTTTAGTTACTGCCACTGGAAAGCGATAATCGGAGGCTTAAAGTTAGAAGTATCTTGAGGGCGGATTTGTTTGAACTCCAAATAAGGGTAATATTAAAAATTTATCAAATAATTTATTATTATTATAATATTTATTAAAAATCTTTTCTCGTCATTTTTTTATCCACTCATAATTTTTTTACAAATAATAATATTTCACAAACACGCCCAAAATTTTTACATTCAAATAACACTTTAATACTGTGAGGTAAGCTTTTATATGTGAAATCACCCTTACTTTTACCAAGCCAGTATCTTCGTGGGGAGGGGCTCCGGTTTGCACGCAACTCGCGAGCAGTGAAACCGTGAACCCATCAATTGGTGCCATAACATAATCAATTACGCATCTTACACGCTTTAAAGGTGAGAAGAGACATCTTCCTCAGGAATGGGCAACTTATACTCTGCCAGTGCCAGGTGCCCGACTTTCACGCTAGAACCTCTTCGTTGGTACCATGGGCTGGACCTTACTTTATTCAGGTCTAGTCTGGATTCTTTCAGGCCCATAAGTAGTTTTCTCGGCAACCAAACGCGGTCACAGATTGGCCAGATGGCAATAGAACCGGTTTTTTTCTTTCCGGAAGTTCCTTTTTTTTTTTGTAGCATTAAGGGGAAACAGAATGACGTGTATTTGGTTACATGAGAGTGTAGCATTTCATCAGTTCTTTTCTTATATTATTGTTAGTATAATATTATTTTTATTGAATTTCGATTTATTTTCTTATATTATTGTTATTCAATTATTTTGAAGTTTTAAACTTAAATTACGTTATCCAAGATCATTTATTTTGTTTATTGATAACTGATTTTTACTCTTAAAATTTCTGCTAACTGATTTTAAGCATAGAAGTAACATGCTACCTTCAGAGCCTTTAACATCCTTTTCTTGTGAATCTTCTGTGGCCCCTACCAATAGTCTTACCAACAAATCAAAACATCAGAGCCACACATCTAACGCCTTACAACTCAAATCCAGCAACCAGGGGAGTCCGGCGTGTGAGCATAAAGAAGGAATTTCGTGATTGTTTTCAGAAAATAACCCTCCTGGCGGGCTGTGATTAATTCACCACGACACTAGAACAAAATCGAATGACGATAATCAAAAGATCAAAATCTATACTCCATTTCCTCCAAAAAGTTTCATTCCATTTGTTTCGCATTACTTTGAAGTTTGAACTCACTTTTGCTCTCACCCTCTACACCCTGTATACAATGTCAAACAGATCCAGAAGCTATTTACAGAGTTTGGTGCAGTCAAATTTTCACATACGCTCGAATTTGAAACTGTAACCTCAAACCAAAACCCAGCTCAAGCAAAAATATATTAAATGAATAATGGCGAACTCGCACATCCAATCCTAGGAGCCTCTGTATCGCCGGGAGGATCATCCGAACAGACATCACCTGCTAGCTGGCAGCAAATAGAACTTCATAAACACATAACAAAATAATCTATCTGGGCTCGGTTGGAAAGTGGAGATAAGGGTACATATATTAGAGACCCCCTTTTTAAGAGGACCAATAACTTTCTCTGAGGGAGTAGCATAAATGAAGCACAGAGGGGGAGGTTCTATACCAGAGCAGCAGGAAAAACACATGGGTTCAAAAACTCACCATATATCCCTCAGTTAATGAGAAAATGGACAACTTGAAGAGGCTCTGACAAAAGAGCGCTAATTGATAAGAAGAATGCATTGTTGCATGATCTATGGCATCTTTAATGCCTGTTTCAGTTGTTTTAATGCTGCTGGATGCATGTTACCAATGGCTGTATTAAAAGATTCTCCATGAAGGCCAGCACATGTTTGAAGATTTTCTCTAACTGAGGTCTCTAATGACATCTGGTTGATAGGGTCAGAAAACTTGATCTACAGAGGGAAGAACAAATCCATTAAAACCACAGCTACAACTTTCAGTTATTAATCTGAATTCAGCACTTTTATGTGTATCCCCAAAAGGTTCACCTGTCTTCTTCTTAACTCTATACTCGGAATACTTCCCTCACCATGGGACTTGGTACAGCTCAGATTCTCACCACTGTCATTCACAAGAGACAAAAATAATGAAAAAAAGAAAGAATAGAAGTCACTTCTACAATAACCACTACCTATCCATAACAAACATACCTGGACTCTTCCTCATCCACCTCCTCGTTTCCACTCAACATTACAGTGGTACAAACACTGCATGAATTTTTTTTTAAAAAAAAAGCATCATCAAAAGACTTATGCCTCACCCAATACTCAGATTGCAAACACTATATAAAATTCAAAGCTAAACCCGTACCTCAGAATCTGATCTAGCATATCAAGGACTTGAGGAAGTCTCAAGGTGAGAATTATAGAAAGGGCTAAGCCAAATGTCTTCTTTTGGATGGAAGATACATTGTCAACCTGTGAGGAAACAAAAACAATTTAATAACACATAAATGAAGAAGTCAAAGCAGTCAGATTAAAACATGTGTTATATATATTGCACTTAAATAAGTAACATCACTATAATGCAAAAATTCCCACTTCCAAGCATGTCACAATGATAAAAACCTCAGAAATTCCTAAAGCCCCAGACATTGCATTAGACAATCTTGAAATAATGGGATTTGTTCCAGACAAGAGTGAACTGTAGGACCTTTGTTTATGAGGAATCAAATCTTTCAGCGAGGTTTTGGGAAGTGAGAGGGACTCACATAGATTAAAGAAGCAAAACCTATCCGTACAGAGTCCATGCTCCATATATAAAAAGAAATGACGCAATCTAAGGTTTCTTGAAACATGCACATGTATGCAGTGTGCAAATTGACTCTTCGACAATCATCAAAAGTATCCTAATCATATAAATGCTTCTCTACTGTATTCATCAAAAAAATAAATGCATCTCTACTGACCTTGTCAAGCCAAACGTCAACCAGAGAAAGAAGTATATTGTCTTTGACTGGAATACCCGCCTTCTGGAGCAGTGACAAAGTTGACTGTTCTGATGTTAACTGCGCAAGGTAATTGGTATTCATCACTAAAATCCTTGCCAGGATGGCGGCAGAAGTTGCTTTAACAGCTGTCCTGGAAGGATCACGATCATCTCCTCCACTCAAACATATTGTAATCAATTTCTAGCAGCATTAAACAAAGCTTGATAAGAGACTTCTGAATGGGATTCAGCATATCCAAACAAGCAAACAACCCCACTTACTTGCAAAGTGCTGCAGATCAATGGAGGCACTTCTGCAGGGAAGCACTGCAAAGTAACAAAAGCAAATAAGAAAGACTGTTTTGACAATTAAGGTGTATTATTGTGATATAGTTCTAAAACATAAAGTGCTACAATAAGCACATAGTAAAAATTGCAAAAATGGATCAACTACACTTCTGGTTTCCAGAGAAATCTGAGGTTTCCTTAAATGGATCTATGCAAAATGGAGACATCACTAAATATCCTCCTAAAACTGGAAAAATATCAGTCCATGAAATCCTGAATATATAGGACAAACCAATACATACAAAGGACAGAGTGAAGGTCTAACGGATGTGAGATTTCCTGAGAATTTATTATATCAGAGGGCACGGATATCTGACCTAATTAGAGTTTGTATGTCCATTTATATTAGATCAATCTTCGCTTTAAAATCTATAAAAAAGGTGGATATGAGCCAGTAAATATGCTAACTTTCACTGATATATGTGACAAAATTTGTTTCCCTAACCACGAGGTAAATCCATTACAGGTATATGAATGTAGCATTTTAAGGCAGAAGGGTTCTTCTATCATTTTAAAGGAGCGTATAAAAGAAAAAGAAAAAGAAAAAAGAAATAATGAAGAAGTCATATCAATGGCCTATATGTCCTTGTACCTACTACCCCGAAAATATACTCACAAATATGTGATCTAAGTACCTGTACTAGAGTATCAATGACAGGAAGAGTGGAAAGAATCCCTTTGTCATTGACATTTCCGACAATGAGATCAAGAATTCTAGCCACACTGGAAGCATGCATCTGTAGAAAATCAGCTCCACCCAAAATAATGTAATCTTCAATTATGGTGACAGAAACCTGAAACAAACCAATATAAATACCAGCTGCACACAAATATAACAGAAGCACAAGAAAAAAGCAACCGGCTGCTTAAAGGATGAAAAAGACAACCAACTACAGCAATCCAAGGGTATCTTGGTGTAACTAATGAGATCTTTTTCTTCTCCATTTTTTTTTCTTTTGAGGCGGAGGGGGTATGGATAATATATGGGGGAAAGTGGAAATACAGGTTTCAGAAAGCATCTAGATGATCTTGGAGCCAAGAAGCCCCAAAGGAAGAGAAAGGGAGAGCAAGGAAGATAGTAGCAATCAGAAAAGTGAAGCCTCTTTATTAAACTAAAGAAGAAAGGTTCATGATACCTTTCCACAAATGAGTTATTTGAATTTCCATATATGCACATTCATTTATAGACAAACCTGGATTCCTAACCTAAATTTCAACCAGCCAGTTGTAATAGCTCCGATAAATTAAATGATCATCCTATTTTGAGCAATCATTCAGACAGTGGACTCATGACGTCCCAATGCCTTTATTGTTTGACAAGTTGCAGTTCAAAGTTGAACAAAGAAGGGGAAGCAAGATCCCAGACAGCTTCTAATCAACCAATCAGTAGTACACAGATGAAGAATGTAACAATAGTAAACTAAAAAGGATATGATGTAATCAGATCTCCTGAGTCCAACCTGCAAGTGATCAAAACTTCTTTCCATGATGTCCGCAAGAGATGGGAAATATGCCACTAGTTGAGGCACCAATGAAGGGGCATAAGAAAGTGCAGCTTCCCATAACTGCACAAATCCAACAATTGAACTAAGCATATGCTACAACACAATAACAGCCAGTTAGAATTAAGATCACACTGTCAGACTAACCAGCAGGCTGTCCTCTAGAAGTTCATCTGGGCCGTTTACATCCATTCCCTTCTGCAGAATGGGCAGCAGCAAGGTGTAGCAAAGGGGTGATTGACAGCCAAGTGCAACCACAAAGTTCCGCAAAGCAATAAGGAGCTGAATCAGCAGAAGGCTTTCACCAGAGGATTCCTCCCATACCTTTTAAATTTAAGAAATAAACTAAATAAATAACGAAAATCCTCAAAAGTGCATAGCCATCAATGCTGAGATATTGCCACTGCTGCTTTAATGAATTGGAAATTCAAGTTTAATATAACAAACAAGTTTAGCAGCCAAGTGCTTAATTTCACCATCACAAACTCAATAACTCAACATCTCTATTGAGTGACCCACAGAATAAAGAGTCAACTTCAACCAGAAACTTAGATTTGTAACCCTTATGAACTGAAATTGATAGTCCATAATTTTGAGCTTTAAGAAGCTAAACATAACTGTCGCCATACCTTCTGAAAAAATTGCACCAAGTTGTCTGCAAATGGAATGACTTCACTAACATGTGCAATAAGAACTGATATCAAATACAAAACCTGAACCTGAAATAAGTGAAAAGATAACAAGGATGTTAGTTGAATTACGAGGAAAACATCAAAATTAGAGCTCTGAATTTAAGATTACAAGGGATCGAAATGCAAATTTTGCTCCTGCAAGACCATAGCAACTGTCTGATAACATGCAGATCCAAAGAATTGTAGAATATCTAGATAGGAGAAACGCACTGAAAAGGTGCAGATGCATTCCCGAAGCACAAATGAAAATAAGTATTGCACACCCAAATCTTCATAGTTTTAGCATTTCAAACACAATGGAAATCAGGACATATTATTCCCAGTGAAAAGAAAGTCTCTCATAAGGGCAAACATGAAAGTGATGAAAAAGCCACGTTTTACCTTTGAGTCAAACTCCTGCACTTCCTCAACCAACTTAAAGCATGAACCCCAACATATTGGAAGAAGATCTTTAAATTCTCGTTCCGAAAAGTTTGCATCTTCAACATGTAAGCACAAAGACCGACACGCTGCCAGCTTAATGAGGAATGCAGAACTTCAATAGTTGAAACAGGATACCATTATACAGATTCAGGAGGCAGGAATAGATCAGACCCATGCAACATACCCTGACAGAAAGGTTTTTGTCTTGTAACATTTTGATCAAATCACAGTATACTGGTCTTCTGGTGTCATCTTTAATCTGTCAAAAGTGTAAACATCAGAAATCCATTATCAGATACTCATTTTTGTTTGTGATAAAAGCACGAATAAGAATGGCTCTTCAAAACACAAAAAAGAGGCACATATGCGATTACAGGGTTGGATTGGCATAAGAAATGTCAATCAAGCCCAACTGTGCATTGTAGATTCATTGACTATTGCAAGGCTCCAAACCATATGTCTGTACATATACATATACTTTCTTTCTTTTTTTGGCAAATACATTTTTCACCCACAAACTACTACGCGTTTGACACTTAGCACCCTAAACTACAACGTTTAAGACATTGCACCCACAAACTACCCATCCCTAACATATTGCACTTATCCTTCCTTCCCTCAAACTAATGTAACCAACCAGCTATCATCCAGATGAACAACATCGCTATGGACGATTGAGCATAACTTCTTGCCACGAGATAAGCAAAACAACTTATCTATGGAGGATACGCCATAAGCTATGGCCTGAAAATAGAAAGTAATATTAGGCAAGGAAAGGCTTAGGACCTCATCTTGGGGGGCACAACTGCATCCAAGCAGAGGGCACATGCTAGATCTCATGCACGTCAGTCGCAAGAAGTTATCTAGGTTGGTTGCACAAATTATGTGCATGAGCAGATACATCTCGCATCTATACACGTCTTGCAAAAGAGAATGCGAATACCAGGATATCCTTCCATTCCCCTCTCTCACAAAAGTATAATGTTTTGCAAGACTCATCCATGTTCCTCCTTTTTTGGTACATGCTTTTTTCTACCCTGGTTTAATCACATGAAGGAGCGCATTTATTATGTGTATTCTGATAGATTGAGCGCATATTAGCAATGACACAGGAAAAAATTACAAACATGAATTTTTCAATTCCTATGAACTTAAACTTTTGGGATAAGTAGTGGAGTTCAAACGCTGACTCCACACTTAGCACCATTTCAGCTAAATATTCCATGTGTTGAGCTTAGTATTAAGAAGAGTTCAGCACACATGTGAGGAGTGTAGGAAATATAATTGAACGATAAAAGTCATCCCATCCTATCGGCTTAAGCTTTAAAATATAAGTGCAACTTATATTATATCTTTTGCATCTTCCATAGACCATTCTGCAGTGCATCACTGGATAGAGGAGGATCACATGTAAGCAGAAAACCTCTATAAAAAAACCTTGGACCATAAAAAAAATATTTACAGCTCATGTACTACACAACTTGAAAATAATTTACCTCAGAAACCCACTGTCCCAATATAAGCGCAACTTTTCGATGGATGATACACATATTTGGATGATCGTTTGAGAGTTCTTGAGATAGCGCACCATTATACCTAGAATCGATGGTTTCCAGGGAGAAAAGTCAAAGATCTGTGAATTATTAACTAAAATAGAAAAGCACAATACAATAAAAGAGTATATTTAGTAATGAAAATGCTACGTGATCAACTCAGAGGACCGTGACGGATAGTATACAAGACAAACCATCTAAAAATCAGCCAACTAAAGATGCTGAACAAACAAATATTCTTCTTTGCAAGTAAGATGTACTTATTTTGCTTGTATGAATTTAATTTAAAAGGCATAATTTCTCTCATACCCAAAGAGAATCAAGAGTTCCTGAGGAGCTCTAGTATACTACAATACCAAGTTCTAATACTTCTGCACTACACTACGTTCCCTTCAGTAGGGCTGTCCATTGGCCGGTCTGGTCTAGTTCGGTCCGGTCCAGCCGGCCAAACCGGCCATTTTGTGAAGTGTGTATACCGGACCGGACTGGTCATTCTATCGGTTCGGTTTGGGCCATGCCATTTTGGGCCGGTTTGGAGTGGTATACTCCGGTCTAGTTCCGGTTTTCCATATGGGTAACCCAGAACCGGACTGGAGTATACCGGTCTCGGTCCGGGTTGTCCAAAACCGGTGAGAAAGCAAGACACCCAGTCTCGGTCCGGTTCGGTCCCGGATTGGTCAAAACCAGTTCGGGTTGGCCGGTCCGACCGGTTTTTTGGACAGCCCTACCCTTCAGTTATACTAGTTGCTAGAACTACCTCCCCAAAATTGGTTCCTCTCCCGACAGTCCATGTTGCATCCATTTTAAAGTACAGCAAGCAAGAATCCAAGATGGTACCAAGTGATTGCAAACAACAGTCATTTTTAAATGCTGCGGCAATTGTTAGCACCTAATTGGGATAGGTTATGCAAGGCGTATGTAATTGACAAACACCCTAAATAAAGTGAAGAATGGACACACCAATCTTTGAAGCTGAGGTAGTTTGAAAGCTCATAATAAACATAAGCAGCAGCACCATAAGCAGCATCCTTTAGAAGCAACCCTGGAGTGAGTTCAGTCACTGAAGTCGCACAACCTTTCATTGCCTCTTGAAGAAGGGAAACTACGACAGGACCAAGTAGCTAAAAGAAAATCAAGACCACATGAGCACACACCACATTTATCGGAAATAATTAAAGAGATTAGGCACTATAATAACAAAGCAAGATGTTATAGAAGCCAATGTGCAAAAAATAAACTGTCACCTACTTGGCTATTGTTTTCAAACAGTACAATGTACAAAGCTTCAGCACATGGCCTCAATTTTTCCGTCCATTGAACCATATCCTGCTCGTGATGAAAAGATTCAGGGTTCTGGTACAACTCCTCCAAATCGCTCGGAGTCAAAACAAAATACCTGTTGACACATCATAATACAGTTTTAGCACAAGATTTTTCTAAAAAGCATGCACCATAGACAGAGGGACCCAATATATTTCAAGGTTCTTTCTGAAAAAAAATTCTAAGGAATAACAGCATTCAACACCTACAACCTGACTACAAATCCGAGAACAGTTTATTCATTTTACAATTTTTTCTGCATAGCAAGATCACTATCATTACACAGGTGCATTAGCTCACTATGCGCATTTCAGAAGCCATACTACTTGTATCTTTCAAGATTTTTTTTCCCTTTGAGATAAATGCTTTTTCTTCGGTGGATAATTCAGTCAACGCATCAAGTAGTACGGAAAGTTTAATGGCATGCGTTCCTTTATTTTTCTTAATGCCATGCATACTATCCCCAGGAGACCCTTCCTCTCAGTGCTTGATAGCCTAATCGTGGATAGGAGTAATCAAGCAAGACACCCAGTAAGCAAACCAATGAAGCGAGGCAGAGGTCACAATGTAAATACCTTCGTATCAATACATTACATAAGAGAATTATACGGTCATTGGGAAGAAGAGAAGTCAATACACCACCAACAGAACTGGTAATATTTTTCTTAATCTGTTCTTGTGTGATCCGATTTTCATCCATCACCCGACCAGTAAGACTGCGCTTGTATTCTTTACATTCCAGTACACACTTCACCATCACCATACATTGAATCAAAAATTGCTCAAATGATAACAAATCTGGCTCAGGTTCTGTTATCTTATTTAAGCAGAACTCCATAACAGGAAGAAGCACACATTTGTCCCCAAATGTAAAAGGATGTCTTCCCTGTATTGCTACTAAGACCTTCATCAATTTAGTACATGCCCTCCCTGTGAAGTCCCAAAATTTAGGATATGCCTTCTGAAAAGATGAATCTGTGAAAGTGAAAAGAAAAGAAACAAAAAAGTTAAACTAATGTTTGTTTCCTAAAAATTTTAAGAATTTGCATCCAACTTTCTAACATTACAATCCCAACATTACTTCTACACGAATACCAATACAACTCAATATTACCTTTGTTACAAATATCAATATAAGTCAACATCTTCTACACAAACACCAATAAAACTCAAACATCACCTAAAAATTCTCAAAACACTTCAAATCCTAAAAATCTCACCAAAACAAACATGCCTAATCGAAAATTGACAATCACCAAAAAGAAAAGAGAAGAAGAGAGGGGGCGGGGGGGGACTGAGATGGCTTCAGTTTCCTTTCTTCTCAAAAGGCATGGAAACCATATAGTTAAAAAAATGTGGGGAAATTGAGATTTCTTATTGCAAATCTAATGGAGAGATTGCATCTACAACATGTTAGATATTTAAAGCCGCAGAAGTTAAACCCATGACCTCAACCTCCATCCCTTTTCTTTCAGGGGTTGGGTTGGGATAGGGGAAGAAGCCAAAGCCATTGCAAAAACCATTGACAGGACACTTTCAATGTAATTGAACAGTTCTAAATTACTAAATAAAAATTCGTGCAATGCAGAAACTCAAATGCCACATCAACTTTCAGGCATCATCTCGTGCTAAGCCAGAAAACTCTTTTTGTAACTAAAAGTACTCAATACCAGAGAGGATAGAAATATTTAAGATCTTCACTAGTCAGTTGGTCATATTTAAGATCTCGATACACCTAGGATTTTGAAGAACTTCAGAGGAAAAAGAGCTAGAGATCCCCACGCACAAGTGAGAAAGTACTTATTAAGCTCCTCCTGAAGGGTCATGTGATGGCATACACAAAAGTATATCAAATTCGCTAAACCTTGATAATTCATCAACCCCCATCCATATTTCATGATCATGAAGTCCAGAAAGTTCAATCATAAAGGACAATCAGCTGTAACTTCAAATTTCATATTCTTCACAAACTGGACAACTCGTTCAATATATATCATATACAAAAGCAAGAGTCTCCAAAAGGTTCCGTTACTTGAAGGAATTAGTTACCAGAGGCATAGTACTAATTATAAAAGAGTATGAGGGAGATCTCACAGTATGGAAGAAAGGACTGAATTGCATTCAAGAGAACAGGGGAGACATCCTTGACCGGCTGGACCTCCTAAAAGAGAGAGATACGTCGGTTAAAATACTCCCTTCAACAAATTGGGAAAGTGAAAGAGGGAGGGGAGGGGGTGGTAGTAGTTGCACCACTCAGAAATTAGAAGTAGAATGAAAACCATTAAGGAGAAAATAACAACCTGTATACATTTTGCATCGCTTGGAAACCCTGAAATTATGAGCTGGCGTATTATCTTTAAACACAACAACCATCTCTCACATATTAGATACAGTTCATCATGATACTGATGTGGATCACTCGGATTGTAGCTTTGAGATAGAGTAGAGAAACCATTTAATATGGACTGGACATCTCTCTGCCAAATGTGCCAGCTATAATCAAGGAATTGGCTCGATATCTGTAAAACCAAGTCCGTAGGTATGATCAGCCCAGAAAACAGTCATGACATGTTTCATTGCGACTTATGTTACAAAAGACTTTATTCCACAGATGATGAGCAGAAATTGGCTACAGAAGAGAATCCCAATTCTAAACCACAACTTTCATTTAGTTTTTTTCTTTTTTTTTTGGAGGGGAGGGGGAATTTAAGATCATAGAAAAGAATGATGAACCTGCAGGATTGAAAAGATACAACCACCTATACCTGCGCAAAGGTCTTTTGGTCTGAAGTAAGACGTTTAGTAGATAATTCCTTCAAGGTTCGAAAAATAATCATAAATATTCGATGGGAAGTAAGAACATCTGCCGATTGAAGCTGCTGTGCTAAAACAGAAAAGAGCTCTGGCCTGGATAAGTAATTGAATCAGCAGATCAGTAAGATGGTCTGCTTGATGAGGGAACAATGAAGAAAACAATAATGGACGTTGGATATGCGTGTAGACAACTATAACAACAACTAACTACGATGCAGCAAAAAATATATCGAATATTGCTCCAGCTGAACATGGAGGAAAACGAAAATGCCACCAAACATAGCTACACCGTTATATAAGAATCAAACAAAACTAAGACAAGTTTTATTTTCTGGATGAAATTAAAGCTCTCCCCTTTAGTCTGGATCATGGTAACTCTGCCACCACTATGGGATGAAAACCAATGTTCCGCTCCCATGAAGTTAACTTGGTTATGGGCCGTTGCCAAAACAGATGGAACACACATGAAAGGCACATGTTTCAGTAGGCAGAAGAGGCATGGTTATCAAAATTGTAAAATGTATACAAAAAGAACCCGGGATAACTAGGTTACACATTCTAAACCAACCAGAGAGTTAAAAAGGGACAGAATGCGTGGAGGCAAACAGATCCTTTTCATGATTTTTCTAATGTAAGTTGCGAGACCTTTCTCAGATGAAAATTTCCTATTGCAAGAAGTTCAAAAGTTTTTTAGAGAACAGACTACTGAAAACTTATGCTCAACCCAGCCATCTGAAGTGTCTGGTGTTAAAGAGAATTGTTTAACACAAGACGCTTCGAATGTATCTTATGACTAATGCAAGTCCGAAAAATTATTCTTCTAAATTATAAAATCATATGTTTTAAGCTGTTGTCAGAGCAGCCTTAACAGTTCCACAAGCTTAGAGAATATTAAAGGAGAAATAGGTCAAAGGTGTACCATTCTTTGGGGTAATCAATACGAGCAATTTTGGATATGAGCACAGCCAACATTAAAGCTATCTGTGTAGGCACAAACATAAGCACACGAAATTAGTAAATCTAATCATTAAATCCAGTAAATTCCTGAAGCCTTCCAACGTGTGTGGGGGTGTGTGTGTGGATGTATAAGAGAGAGAGAGAGAGAGAGCATCTGGCACTTCACCTCAAAACGTACTGGAAATGCAAAGATAGATCACGTTTTGTCAACCAATAATAAGCTTATGTAATAAGGCTCATTTTGGCATCCAATGCATTAGGATTTTTTTTTTGATAAGGCATTAGGAAATTGCAATTGGAAGCATTGGCGGATCTAAGGGGGGGGGCCCGGTTGGCCCCATGGTTTAAGTTACTTATATATATACTAATCAAACGGCCCCCCTTAAATCTCACTACAAGCCTTACCCACTGGTCACTGTCCAGCCACCTATCTGCAGCAGCCCAAGACTATTTGTCCAGCCCAAAGCCCATTCATGATTCACCCATCCCCAAGCCTATTTCGCAGCCTTTTTAAAAAAAAATAAAAGAGTTTTAAAAAAAGGGTGAAATGGAAGATATTTGAGGCATTGCTGTGAAGATAATTGAGCCAAGGAAGCATACTCTATATCCATACGTTTATCTCCTTATTGAGTTGACATTAGTCTTACCAGTTGCGATTGCAACTGTTGAGAGAGTGTTCTCTGCAATGAAGATTATCAAGATTGACTTGCGTAATAGGATGAGAGATGAATGAATGAATAATAGTATGATGGTATATATTGAGAAGGAAATTTTTGAAGCTATTGATAATGAAGCCATATTGCAACATTTTTAGAATATGCAGAACCGTAGGATCCAATTGACATCTATTAGTCTCAACAAATAATACAGTACTTTTATTTCAATATAATATATTTTTAATGCTTTTAATCTTTAATTTTGAATATTTTAACTCTAAGAATTTTTTGTGCATTACGTAGTTAATTATTTTTTTTGTCATTTTCTCTTAGGAGTTGGCCCCCTTCAAATTTGGTCCTGGTTCCGCCACTGATTGGAAGCATTCTACCTAATCATAAAAGTGATTGTACATTGATTTCAGAAGTGGCTCCGACCATTCAAGATAACAGTACCACATATCCCATCAATTCAAATGATTTCCGAAATCAACAACACTTCTCCTAGATGTTGTTCACACTCCAACAAATACATTGAAAATTTTGTTCAAGTATAAATATATTTCAGACTATGTCTGTCAAAAGAAGAAGGGAGAAAAATAAGCACAAGAGAAAGAAAAAAAGCTTCCAGAAATACCTGATAATTCTCTTCTCTCAAGTGGGACAACAGTTTCTGTCTCAAGTGTATTTTCTCCTCATTGCTAATTCCCCTGTACAGAAGTAATATCCACATTACAATCCAGCCTATAAATGACATTTTTTTGCACATAGAGATGAAATATACTTGACAGTTAGAGACCGAAACAAACTTGATCATCACAACCCGGCCAACTTTCAGAACAGCACCAGTTCTAAAAGGTGAAATGAAAACACAACAAAATGAATGAATGAATGACTTACGAAGAATCGCGCTTATTCCTCCAATACCGATTAACACTATTCTTGAAGTATACTGAAGCCATCAAGCGGATATCCACCTGAGATACCAAATCCTTTGCAGTAATTACTTCCTGCATTCACACATGAACATTACTCCGCAATGAACATTACCCATACGAGACCACAATGCAACATTGAAAGAGCTCAGAATACCATGAGACAAGAGCAGAAGCCAGGCCTGCTCTCGGACTCGGAGAGCGCCGCCTCGGCCGGTTTCCGGAGGCTGTCGTCGCCGCTCATTGAATTGACGAGTAACGAGTACATCGCTGGTAGGTCAGAAGCTGAGAGCGCCATCGCAGCACGTACGAATGGAAACCAGCTTGGTAAATAATGATTCGGATGGATAAAGCTCGGAACTAAGAGGAGAGGGTTTTGGTTTAAGTCCGACTATCAACACATAGGCAAAATTGGCAAATGCTCTATTGCAATCTTGAGGTTTTGTGTGGAAATTCCAGAGAGGAAGATGGCGATGAAAGAGTATATCTCAGGCGAATAACTGGAAGTGCATAAAGTGGGGATTGGGACGCTGGTCGTCGTCTTTGCCGATTTTACACGGTGCTCCAAAGGTGGTCGTAAAGAAGATCTGGCCCAAAACAAAAGACAAGAGAGACAGGAGTGGGAGAGAGACAGCCTTAGTAAGTCTACGGTGCGAACCTGTCTTGGGCCTTATTGTGCGGCCCTCGTAAAAATCGAATTTATTGAAAAATCCAACATATACGAGCAAACCGCGAATTTTACTCAAATTCTTATAATTACATCATATTGTCCTAGTGCATCCATGATGATCCCCTCGTTACCTTACGTGTTAGCGACTCGGCTGAACAGCGTGTCTTTTTTTTTTTAAAGATTGAACTAGTTTATTTAGCAGAGAACATTGGGTATGTTTCTGCGTCAAAATGTTGAGAAATATTTTCAAAATTTTTAAAATTTTTATTTTATTGAGATTTATTAAATTTTATTAAAAGTAAAGTGTGGGTAAAAGTTAAAAATGTTAGAATTTATTTGTTTTGTTGAAAAATTTTTATACCTAAATATTAAGGAAACAAACATACACAGTATCTCCTTGCGAGAACTCTCCGCAGTCAGCGTGACGACAGTTTGCCACACCCATTATCATGCACGTGGTACGTTTTATTATCCAAATATGACAGAAAATTAATTTGATAAATTGTCGGGAATAATTACATTTTACACTTTTTAAACTATAGAGATCTTAATATTTGCTCCACCATATGTTATTTCTTCACCCAAATCCGAATGGACATTCGACTCAAGTGTTAAAATGAGCAAAATATCGCCGAAACCTTTTGATTCTCGAATCTCCACTCTAGGATTCACTCGGCACTGTAAGGAGAAATCGGGAGCAACAGCGAGAAGCAATGGTGAAACACTTAGATCGACTCCCTTTTTCTCCTGCAAAACGTTTTTTTAGTAAATGAAAGGGGCTTCTCTTCTTCAACGATAACGTATGGCTCCCCTTTTGTAAATCTCATGTATTTAATTGAAGCTAACTACCGATACCGTTTCACCACCTTGTACAGATTGACAGATAAGTTGGCTTACTTGAATGCCATGTGGACGATTTGACGACGTGGATGGTTCTGTTGTTAAGAGGACACGCAGAACCTTGACGGAAGTGATTTGTCAAGAGAAAAAAGTTCCGAGGATTATAATTTTTAATTTTAAAATCAAAGGATCACAAAATTTAATGATTGAAATATTAATTTTCTGAAAATAATAAGAATAATAATTAAAGCTTTTAAATCATTTTTTTCTTTCATAAAATCACCTATTTATATTATAATACACATAAAAATTATTTTTCACTCACTCTTATACAATTTTTTTTATTTAAATCTAATAAAACTATGATCTACTTTAATTTTCACGGTAGCCTCCAAAGAATTTGATAGACATGTTCATTTGCAAAAATATTTTAGAATATAAATGTATCTAACAAAATTTGTAAAATTAATATCTAAAATCTCAAAAATTCATATAAAAACATTAATATATTTTACACAATCTCTAACAACTTTTTACACTAATTCTAATACCTTTTAAAATATATATAACAAATCTCATTTATCTATACTTTTTCAACTAACTCTAATATTTTTTATTAAATAATGACATCAAATTATATATCTCTACACATTTTTATAAATTTTAATAAAAATTAAATATTTTTAAAAAATGTCATCAATTAAACATATTAATATATTATAAAACTTCAATCTACATTAATATTCACCGTTCTATTAAAATCCTGAAATCTTACCCTTCTAGAAAACTAAACATGAGCCACGTAAGAAACGACTTATCAACCCACGTCCAAAAAACGAAAAAAAAAAAGAAAAAAACAGAATGCTTTGGGCCGTACATAATTCGTCAGGCATCGGGCCACGCAATTTATCTTCTGCGGGCCCACTCCACTTCCCTTCGGTGGGGCGTTTCCTGATGGTATCAATAAATCCTGAAATCTGATTGGCTAGTTAGCGTGGATTCACATCTTACTGCCATGTGTACCCAACTCTCCTGAACCCTCGAATCATCTGGATTTTCTCTCCTTCCCCCCCAACCTATAAATTCGACAATTTAATTTTCTGAGTCTCTGGTATTCTCTCTCGCTATCCGTTTTTGTCTGAACCTACTCTCAGATAGCAATCCGTCTCGTCGGAAACTTAATCCGCCTGTGTAGTACTCTCTTGGTATCCGTTGGTGTCTGAACCTACTCTCAGGTAGCAATCCATTTCGCCAGAGCTTCCGGCGTATCAAAAACTACCACCCGAAAAATATTGGTCCCAATGAATACCCGGTTCACGCTGTGGATTCTTATATCGGTTTCACTGTTCGTTTTAATCTTAGAAGCAAAAAACATCGACCCCTACAAGGTAAGGATATCTGTTCGTACTGTGGGATGTTATGTCCTGCACGTCCTTTTGCCACCTAATTCCTTCTAGTTCGTAGAAATAGAATGTATTATTCTGCTGGTGCTCCTTTGCCCCAAGATAGAAAAGGAGTAGAATTTTGATGCAAATGTAGGTGAAAGATCAGAGGAGTTGCAAAAGGCTAGTCATCGGTTTTGGATGACAATTTGTGATCAATTAGTCAATATCATTCTTTACCAATTAGGCCAGCCCTTTGTTATTTCTTCTTCATGTATTTATATTCTTGTCAGGTTCTTGGGGTTGAGCGAAATGCAAGTCAACGTGAAATTCAGAAGGCTTTCCACAAGTATGTTTTCTTTTAATTCTCATCGCTTCTTTTGAATATCTTCTTTCTCTGTTACCGCTAAATTCATTTCCTTTTTCTGTTGGATTAATGTTCAGCAATTTGTATGTCTTCTTGATGCAATAGGAGTAGTAATAATATTGCTTAGTGCGGCCCTGAGATGCAAAAATAATTTTCCTAGACTGGAAGAAACGATACATAGGGACGCTGTTATGGGCTGGGAATAAAGAATTTGGGGATATGTTAAACTAGTGTCTAAAAGGTATTTCTTGAGTTGAAATTTGCCTCGCATGGATTAGATCAGCCCTATTGTTAATTTTGCCAACAATAGTATGTGTCGCCATAAATGGTCGTGTGACCAATGGAAGTTTAGTCTGAATACTACAGCCAGCACTTCTGGGAACAGTGATACTTTGGAAGATTGCAAATGATTTTCGTAGAGGGGTATTAGTTTGATAAGTAGAATTCTATATCGGAACAAGGTAAGATTGTCATGTTTCCCCTTTTGTCAATCGGAAGCTACAAATCATTCCACTTATAACTCAGGTGCTGTGTTTTGCAAAGAACCTTTGCTAACTTGAATATCCTAAACTCATGGTTTGGTCTGAGATCATCCACTTGGAATTGCGCTGATCGAAAAGGTATTTCGCTAGGAATGTATCTGGTTTGGTATAAATGCATTGCTTATATTATAGTTGTGTATTAATCTAATTGATAATACATACATACACCTTCAGTGCGCTGTGCATGAATGCACACAGATGTATATTCTAGGTTACACGTCACTCATGGCAGTTCCTTTATTTCTTCTAGGCTCTCTCTCCAATATCACCCAGACAAGAACAAGAACAAGGGAGCTCAGGAGAAGTTCGCTGAAATCAATAATGGTCAGATGATTTCTCATTTCTTTTTATTTTCCTGTAGATATGCGAGTTTTCTAAATAATCATTCTCAGGTCTATTCACACAACTGGTTGGTTGATGTGTGCCCTTGGTTTCATCATTGTGCCGCATTCATTTTTTTTGTCTTTGTTCCTTTATTTATTTGATGGGCAATTCAGTTCTTTATATTTTTCTTTTTTATGTATTTCTTTTGCTCCATTCATGTTGAAATTTTCTCGTTTTCATCAGCATATGAAATATTATCCGATGAAGAAAAGAGAAAAAACTATGATCTTTATGGGGATGAGAAGGGCACTCCTGGATTTGACGCTGGCTATACTGAGAACAATGGAGGATATACTTATTTCAAGAGTGGTGGACCAGGACAGGATCAATTTAATTCCAAACCGGGTGAATGGAATAGTATGGGTGGGCAGGGAGGTTCCAAGTCATTCTCGTTTTCTTTTGGTAGCTCTGGCGGTTCAGGTCCAGGATCATTTGGTTTTGGTATGGATGATATTTTTTCCAACTTTTTTGGCGGCAATACCAAAGGTGGGAGTCGGTTTGGTGGTTTTAGTGGTTCAACCCGGTCTCAATCTGCCACTAGGAGTTACCCAAAAAACATCAGGACCATAAGTTCACAGGTCTTTCAGAAGGAAATAGCTGACCAGGGGATAACTTGGCTTTTGTTGTCGTACACCCCTGCATTGAAGGGAAACCAAAATATTGAATCAATCATAGAGGAGGTTGCCAGTTCACTGGAAGGAGCTTTAAGGGTATGTGTGTGTTTTCGTGTGGTGTGCATAAGGTGTTCTCTACCATCTGAATTTCCTTTGATAATAGTGCTTGCTTAGTTTGTTTTCCCTTTGGCAGTTAGGGAGCATAAACTGTGAAACAGAGCTATCTTTCTGTAGGGACCTTGGCTTATATCCCCACAGAGCGCCAAGGGTGTTTGTGTATTCGTATATAGCCAGTGACAAGGGTTCTTTGATGGAGTACAATGGTGATTTGGCTGTGAAGAATTTGAAATCATTTTGCCAAGAACACCTGCCGAGGTTTTCAAAACGAGTTGACCTGAGAGATTTCGAGTTTCACTCTGGAAACATTGAGAAAGTACCTAGGGTCATGCTTCTTTCCTCAAAAAGGGATACACCTGTTATCTGGCGAGTTCTAAGTGGTTTGTATCACAAACGCTTCATTCTTTATGATTCAGAGGTACGTTATGGCTGGCTCTCAGCTTTTTTACTTACTTTTCCTTTCATGCACCTTTCAGTTAAGAGTAAGATTCTGTTGATTTGGTCTGTCTTTGTGCGGGTATAGCATGTAATCACTAATTAAGTAATTGTATAGGGCCAAAAACTGTTGGGAAGAGTAGGAGGTTGTACTTTCAAAAGGACGATGACTCTTTATTTACTCGCATATGCTTAGATTGTATGCTATTGAATTGAAATCATTGATAAGGTCAAGATCCAATGCAAAGTGAATCTTTATTTACTCGCATATGCTTAGATTGTATGCTATTGAATTGAAATCATTGATAAGGTCAAGATCCAATGCAAAGTGAATCAGATTCTTCGTCTTATATGAAGAAGATGCTTAGGTTTGCATACTAACAAAAGAAATGTAGGAAAAGATGTAACTCTTCTATTATGTTTGTGAAGGTTCATGACATTACTGATCTGGCTACAAAAAGGTTAGGAGTTGATGCACTTCCAGCTATTGTTGGTTGGCTATCAAATGGGGAGAAGCATGTCCTGAAAACGGGGATCTCTGTGAAAGATCTGAAATCTGCAGTTGATGAACTTAGTATCTTGCTTGATAGTTTTGAGAAAAAGAACAATAAGGCAGGAGCCAGGAAGGCACAAGCCAATCCAGTGGACAAAGAGATACCTCTGCTGACAAACTCTAATTTTGATACCCTATGCAGAGAGTCAACTCCTGTTTGCATTATTGGTGCATTCAGATCTTCCAGATCAAGGGAGAAGCTGGAATCAATCCTATCTAAAGTCAGTATAGTATACTTTTCTTGACGGTGGGGTGGGGATATTGAAATTATCTAGAATTTTATCCAATTGCAATGGGAAAAGGGGAGACCCGCGGGTCCTGGGGGTGTGGGAGAAGAAAGCCTACACAATAGAAGTGTTTTCATCCTTCTCATCTTGACTGGAACGTGTTATACATTAATTGTGGTCGAATTAGAAATCTTCAGTGATGGCATTTTCTATGTTGAGGATGAAATTTGCTTATTCGGTGTAAATGTTTTTACTCAGGTTTCCCAAAAATCACTATCAAGGCGACAAAACTCAGCCTTTGGCAGGGATTCAATTTCCTACACTCTTTTAGATGCCACCGAACATCCTGCATTCCTAAATGCATTTGAAAAGGGAGGATTTAAATCAGTAGATAAGCTCCTACTGGCCTACAAACCTCGGAAGAAGAAGTTTGCAGCATTTGTTGGTGAAATGAGGACAGAGGAAGTAGAGAGGTTCATCAGCTCTGTCCTTAATGGGGATATACAGTTTGAGGAAACACGGCAGAAGCCAATCCTCAAGTGAGATTTTAACAAACTTGGACTTGTGGTTTCTCATTTCACGTGCATAGCAAAAATCTAAGGGAATGAATTAAATGCATGCGCCAAAGGTCAGAAGAGAAGCCAACCTCACGGAAACACGATATTAGTTCCACAAGGTTATACTTAAGAAAATTAGGTCATTTTTAGGTACAGCTTAGGTACGTAGAAATTGACACATTCTCCTTCAGATGAAATTCATGCTACCCACGATTGTCGACACTATAGATTAAGGCTGTATAATAAGATCAATCGTGTCCATTTTTAGGCAACAGTTAACATATTGGTACATGCACCATATGGCAAAATTTCAAGGAACCAGTGGGATGGATGCCAATGTTTAGGGAAAGGTGTGTGTGTGTGTGTATATATATATATGTATATAAGTTTCAAGTATAGTTCCTAATGCCTTTAGCTACCACTACCATCTCTAGTATAATATAAATCCATCGAAATTTTGTCCTATAAGTTGAGTTGTTGCAACGAAATTTGGCTCCTGGTTGAAACCTATTTTTCTTATAGCGATGACACTATCAGAAAAATTGGATGAGTAGGCTTACTTTTCTATCAAAGAGAGGGTACTGATTCCAATTATAGTCATCACTATATGTAAGTGGTGGGAAAAAGTTAGATCTTGGTAACTAATAAAAAACATGGAACTCTCGAGTAACTAATATTGCTGTATTTTCCTATGATTTGAATGCTTGGAGAGTAAAATCTTTAATATGCCTAAAATGATCTCACCCATGTTATCATGAGCTACTTGACCTCTAAGGTATTTGCCCAATTACAGAATCCAAATATATAATACAAAGGAGTACTTATTGAGAAAACTTCCTTGAAGCAGCTTCAAGTTAAAAATCTAGGGGGTGTTCGGTTTGTAAAAAATTGTAAGATTTTTAAGATTTTGATAGAATTGTGAATATTTATGTACATTAGAGTTTTATAGATTTTTATGTAAAATTTGGTGAAAAGTTTAAAGATATTTAATTGTTGTTGTTGTTTGTAAAAATGTGTAGAGAAAGATTATCTGATGTAATTGTTTAATAAAAAAACTATTAGAATTAGATGAAAAATATGGAGAGAGAATATTTGTTATAATTTTTTTGAAAAGATATTAAAATTTGTGTGAAAAGTTGTTAGAGATTATGTAAAAAGTATTGGTGTTTGTGTAAGAACTTTTGAGATTTTGGATGTTTATTTTGTAAATTTTGTTGAATATTTTTGTATTCTATAATACTTTTATAAATGAACATGCCCCTAGCTGTTCAATTCGACGCTGCCTAAAAAGGTCGAGCACTTCTAACTTAACAACCAAGGTTGTGGAGTATAAATTTAAGACTAATTATTGTAAATGAAGAACAATAAATCTTACTATAAAAATCATACATTAGAGCCGAGTGTAAACATATATAGAGACTGAAAATTAGATGTAAATCTAATAAATATTCAAAACATCATTGCATTAATAGTATAGCTTGAAAGTTTCAAACATCGACCCATAAAAAAGAACAACAAAAACAAAAGCAGAAAGTGCTCGCATCCAATGAAGGGATACGTGTCTTTATTTTTACATTAAACTAAAACTAAAAAAGCCAAACATAATTTTAACTATGTTACTTCAAATCCTGACTTTCGCGCACTCATATACGAAAGTATTCTCTTCCAAGATATTGTTTAGGGAAGATCTTGAAGCAGATATCGTCAATCTTGGTGTAGTACCATATCCTCCACCTCTTCCAAAACACGAGTGGCCCAATAACAACTCCAAAGCCGTAAACAAATCCTAGTTCAACACTTATGAAGTTCCAATTAATTGCATTTCTAGAATTTGAACGAGTTCTTTCAAATGCTGGAGGTAGTGATACTGGCTCTTCATGTGCACATTTTTCTTTCAACGGGAAGCCATATAATCCTTTGTTTCCCTCGTATGAAGTTTCCGAAAATGTACCGAATTGCTTGACCGCAGGAATCTTTCCCACAAGTTGATTGAATGAAAGATTGAGGACTGATAAGAAAATAAGACCATCTGCGAGTTGTACAGGTATCTCCCCTGTAAGCTTGTTGCTTGATAGGTCTAATGATTCAAGTTGACTCAATTTTCCCAAAGATGGTGGAATTGGGCCCGTGAAAGCATTATGCGACAAGTTGAGAAGATGTAGCAATTTGAGTCCTCCTAATTCTTCAGGTATAGGACCGTCGAAATTGTTGCACGAAAAATCAATCACGGTAAAGATAGATAGGATCTTCCGTAGCTCCGTCTGGGTACCTTTAAGGATAACTCGTACCACATCCTCATAATTCAAGGTACTTGGTACCCTAAGAATAATCTTGACCCCCCTTTTTCTGAATTTATTCTTCTGATATGAGTGGCCGCCCCCTCCATCGTCACTCATCATTGATGTCCAATTAAAAAAGCCATTTGTGGGAAGCTTACCAGTAAAATTGTTGGAAGCCAAGTTTATGATCTGAAGCATCGGCCATGTGGCATTATGCCCTGGACAACCAATGGGCCCATAAAACTTATTAAATCCCAACATAACGATTCTCAACATAGACATATCCTTCAAGTAACACGGGAAGGATTCCTCTATGCGGTTGTTCTCAACGTCCAAGATCTCCAAGTTCGTGCAACTGGCCAAGGATTTTGGTAATCTGCCTTCGAGTTGGTTTCCATTGAGAGCTAAATCTTCGAGGCTGCAAACGCTTGAAAATGTGTCTGAAATGGTGCCAGTTAAGTTGTTTCTCCGCAGATTCAGCACAGATAGAGTCTTACTCATTCCAATCAAGCACTGTGGAATAGAGCCACTAATATAATTATCAGATAGATCTAGAAGTTGGAGCTGTGTAGCATTGCATATTGATCTAGGGATACTCCCGTAGAGTTTATTGCTTGAAACGGAGAAGAAAAGAGCATCAGCAAGGAAGTTACCAATGCTAGCCATTATGACAGAGCTGAAATGATTTCTCGATAAATCCAAGTAGAAGAAATTTGATGTGAGAACTGGCAGAGGCCCTTGGAGTTGGTTGGAGCGAAGGTCTAGCGAAATCAAACTCGAAGAATTGAGTAAATATTCTTCCATATTCTCCAAATTGTTAAAAGAAAGATTTAAATATTTAAGACGAGGAAGTTCCCAGATCCATTTCGGTATCTCCCCTTGAATATGGTTGTTGGAAAGGTCTAAAGAAAACAGGTTGGATTGGTTTCTCAAGCAATCAGGAATTGAGTTCAATTTGTTGGCTGAAAGATCATGTACTGAAAGACTTCTCCTAAGCTGCAAATAGCCGGTAAAGTTGTTTGAAGAAAGGTCGAGGAATTCAAGACTTGGAAGATCAAAGAGAGACAATTCATCCACTTGACCAGAAAATCGGTTGTTGGAAAGAACCAAGCTCTCCAATGATGGAAGGGAAAATAGAGAACCAGGAATTCTCCCTTCAAGTAAATTGCCATGTAACAGAAGCATCTCCAGGTTAACAAGTTCTTCCCACCGAGTGGATATAATTTGACCTGTTAAACGATTACCGGAAAGAAGTATCCCAGTCAAATTCTTGGCCATGCTGAATGATGGAATTGGTCCAGTGAAATCGTTGTATGACATGTGCAAATAAACCAATTGTGTGAGGCTTGTCATTGTGCTTGGGATTGATCCGCTAAAGTTGCAAAATGAAAGATCCACCGTGGACAACATTTTAAGATTACCAATAGAATGAGGTAATGTCCCTGAAAAACCTGTACTTGAAAGATCCAGTGTTCGAAGGGATCCGTTCGGAGGAAATTCTGGTAAAGAACCTTGAAGATCCAAATTCAATGATAAATCAAGCATTTGTAGGGTTGGTACCTGCAAGATCTTTTGCGGAAATTTACCCTTCAACCCACATTTAGTGAGACTCAAGGATTTCAAATTTTGGAAATCTGCGAAAAACTCTGGCATTGGACCAGAGAAATTGTTACCATCCAGAAGAATAACAGAGAGAGACTGAAGATTCAATAAGGAGGAATCAAGTGGCCCTGAAAGTTTACAGCGTGACATGCTTAACACACTTAGATTTGGTAATGAAGATGATAGAGCATGACACCACTCATACCCTGCAGATGATATATTCACACCATCAAGATACAATTCCTTGAGCGCTGAAAGGTTCTGGAATAGCGTAGCTAAATCCGGAGTCTCAATTATCAGCTGATTAGATATTGAACTGAAGCCCCTAGGGCTGGATAGGTCAAGAGTAACCAACCTTGTGAGTTGTGAAATCCCGATGGGAATCTGACCCTGAAAGCCAACTCCTGACAAATTCAAGTAAGTCAAATTCTTCAACTCCAAAAACTGGTCCGGAATGTCGGAACCAGTAAAATTGTTGTCAGCCAAATTTAGGTGCTGGAGATAGCGAAGACTGAAAAGACTACTTGAACTATCAAGTTTTCCACCGGAGATCAATTCACTGCTCAGGTCGAGACCAATGACACGTCCCTCGTTGCAAGTTACACCTGCCCAGAAGCAGCAATCGTCATTTGGATTCCAGTGCACCAGTTTTGTCGACCTAGAAGGATCGAACTCGAGGCTGTTCTTCAATTGGAGCAACAAAGATTGTTGATCACCAAGACATTGGTCAGACACTGCATAGAGGCAGACGCCAAGAAAGAGTGAGCATAAATGCATCAAGAAAAGCGATGACAATAGTGGAAACCTCATTGGAATCTGTAATCAAAGTCACCCTCAAACTTGACTAAACTGATGCTGAGATCGGAGGGCTACAGAAAGTGTAAAATATGAGGGAGAAAAAGAGGAAGAAGTGGCAAAGGCTTTGCATCAATTGGAACAATCACAATATATCATATTTGAATCACTAATTGTAAACGGGATTGCGATTGATATCGTGAAGGATGGAGAACATCAATTAGGAATAGCCTTGGAAAGGGAGCGAAAACTTCCTACGATGAAAGTGGAAGAAGAGTTTTTAGTGATCCTATTTGTCACTGAGTGAGGACCTCTATTTAAACCCATCCCCAGACCCGCTCTAGGTTGCGTTTGCCCCCTAAAATTTTACCCTCTTTAAAATTTTAACACAATTAAATATTACAATACAATCTCTCTCTCCCATCAAATTATTACTATTCACTACAAAAAATATAAAAAATTATATCTCTCTTCACTTTTTCACTAAACCTAATACCCTAAAATTTTATATCTCAAACACACCCTAGCATGCTAAATCCATCGAAATGTGGGTCGTGGTCTTCTAGAAAATCGTTTATTTCCTTCGCCTGAACCCCCTGCAGCACTTCTTTTCCTCCAAGTTAGGTTTCCACTCTTACAGTACTGGCCCCAGCGGAAAAGTTGATGTTACGTACATTGGAATTAATCTTATACAAAACAAAAGATCAGTACATGTAAACGCGGGACGAGAAATAAAAGTTGATTTAAGTCGACGGATTTCTTTGATTTTTCCTCCTTTACAATGTTTCCGCGCGCGGCTGTGCAGTTGGTTAAAGTAAATGTCTTCCCACACAACACACTGGCCCAGCCAGAAAATACTTTGAAGATATTACCAATGGATTGATTATCCAAATCTCCATGACTATCAGATAGCAATCTCGGTGTTGCTCATTCGCTTGACTTTGAGCAATTTATCCATTCTCCACGGCAAACACCTTTCAAGATATTATACAGGCTACCGCGAATATGTAAGTTCTTGTTAAATTAACACTCGGATTATAGGACTTGTTAATTAATAGATTGTTTTGAGGTTTTACCCTTGTACTCATAACTCTATCAGGGTGTCTCTCAGTTGAACTAAATTCTTCATAGCCTAATACATAATTTGAATTTGAGTGCAGCAAATTTCCCTTCATGGATCTTCTCCTATATTTTTAATTGCTATCCATGGTAAAATTAGGTGACAAAACTCCACGTCTGAAAAGAAAAGAGTTCCGCTAACAATAAAAACCCACACACAAAAAAAAAATACAAAAGGTAATAAATCTGAACCTTCCACCCCGAAAGAGGGCTGATTTGCGGAATCAGCATCCATGGCCGATAATTTTCCTTGACGAGTTCTAAGATTTGTATTCATAGCCTCCCGGGGGCAAAGAAAATAATTTTTTTGGGGTAACTAATGTCAATTAAAGATCAAAGAAGGTCATTAATTGCAACAAAAATCTAACATCGGAAAAGAACCGGATTGGACCCCTCATGAATTCCTTTTCGTCAAAATTTCCACTTACAGACTGGCCCGACTTAAAAGATGTGGTTGATCGACCTATTCTTTCCTCCCTGAAAGACTTTGCAGACCCATAAAATTAATTACATTGTAAACTTCTAAAGTCAAGTTTGGTATATTGGACGTGATCAGTCATTGTTGCTTTGTTGGTCCCCTCATGAATTCCTTTTCGTCAAAATTTCCACTTACAGACTGGCCCGGCTTAAAAGATGTGGTTGGTCGACCTATTCTTTCCTCCCTGAAAGACTTTGCAGGCCCATAAAATTAATTACATTGTAAACTTCTAAAGTCAAGTCTGGTATCTTGGACGTGATCATTCATTGTTACTTTGTTGGTCCCCTCATGAATTCCTTTTCGTCAAAATTTCCACTTACAGACTGGCCCGGCTTAAAAGATGTGGTTGGTCGACCTATTCTTTCCTCCCTGAAAGACTTTGCAGGCTCATAAAATTAATTACATTGTAAACTTCTAAAGTCAAGTCTGGTATCTTGGACGTGATCAGTCATTGTTGCTTTGTTGGTCCCCTCATGAATTCATTTTCGTCAAAATTTCCACTTACAGACTGGCCCGGCTTAAAAGATGTGGTTGGTCGACCTATTCTTCCTCCCTGAAAGACTTTGCAGGCCCATAAAATTAATTACATTGTAAACTTCTAAAGGAAACTATAAAAGAAAAGGACAAAAAAAGCACAAGCAAAAGAAATAAAAGAGGAGTTGACCTCGCGGGGGGAAAAATATTTCAGCAGGAATGCTTGAGTTTGATTAATTATACGGATACCTGTAATTTAATTAGTATTTAGTTTAAGGACACATTGAATTGAAGTATCTAGACTTCACAGATATTTGAGTTCAAAGTTGAGTCAAGAACGGGAATCAAACTCGGTTTGGACCGGACTCCTTTGCAATACCTAGGGTATTATTGCATGAGGTGCAATTCTTTCAATACTAACCGCTTATGAAATTGACTGTTATAAATTTGACACGTCATCTATTTGGTGAAAAATTGAGAAAGAAACGAAAACTACGCTAACGGAGGTCGCTAACGCCTCTTCTAATTTTTTTTAAATCATTATTATTATTATTATTTTGTATTTTCTTTAGCTTTTCCTTCACGCTCTCATACCTTGGCACCAGAGAAAGAGAACCATCTCCCAAGTCCCTTTGCTTGACCCAGCATCCGGTGATTTCTTCGTCTTCACTGTTTCGCTCACTATCACTGACTCACAAAAGTCATCTCTCTTGATCCCTTAAAATGAGCTTTCTCACTTATTTCTACGCTATTTTTTGATTTTTGTTCTCTCTGAGTTTACCAAACTGGGTAATACGTGGTTTCTTCAACAGTAGCCTCTTTGTACCCTTGTTGCTCTACTTATGTTCCTTTTTTTTTTTTTATAGTTTTAGATTCGGGCACTATCTTCTATAATGTGAAATAGTGACTCAGAAATTTGTATTGATTCCCTTTTTTCAATAGAATTAGTAATTTGTGATAACATTATATCCTTTAATTTTGGAGTATATTAACTTGTATTTAACCTTACTTGACCTGTTCAAAAAGACGTGTATATATATACTATTTTATCTTCTTTGTTGGCCAACGAAATAAGTAACTGACAATAAAAGTGATGTCATTTATGACTCAACTATCACAAAAGATATGAACATAACGTGTCCACCAAAATTAAAAGGTGTAAGACAGACACGATCAATCGATGATCTGAATTGTGAAGCCAATTTTTGTGCTGTAAATTTGGAGAACATATGATAACTGCCTTTTTGGAGGCCTTTTTTCACCAAATACCACCTTATATACAAAGAAGAGAGCAAGCCTTGTACCAATGTGAGTAGTTTTCCTTCATTCGTTTTGGCAGGTACTCGTATTTCTTGTGACCTTTGTGTACTCTAATTTCTCCATCACACCATCTATAATACTTATATATTAACTTATCTAAAAAAATAAAAAACAAAAATTGGACGTTAGTAAAATCTAACTTAAAAACAACAAATGAGGATGGGGAACATAATGATTAACAAAGGCTAATTACAAAAAAAAAAAATTAAAAAACTTCCTCAATTAATATTTCATAAGGCATTCACTGTACTGATATTCGAAACCCAAATTTAGGTAATTAGAGACCTTCTAGACCAGCAAAGAAAACTCGCGCTAAATTAAAAAAGAAAAATAAAGACAGAGAATGCACAGACAAATACCAGAGAGGAATAGTTGGATCTCTCTTGCAAAGCGTTTAACTTTTAACCCATGAAGGAAACTTATTTCGTCTACTGCAAGACAGATATGGGTTTTGTGATAGCAATTTGAGAACTTCAACAAGAAATGGCGTAAAAACAGGAGAAAAAGGCTCATTTCCAGGGTTTAGGAGAGGTGAGTTTCGTGGGTTATTGATGGTGAGCGGAACGGTGAAGACGGAGGCGTTTATATTGAAACGAAACAGGAAAGGGAAATCAAAGTACAGCAGTCTTATAGAATCTGAGTGGTTCTGGCGAAGGAGATGGGTTCTCTCTGTCTCTGAGTCCAATGTGTGAAGGGTCTCTTGACTTCGCGAAAAGATTAAAAATTGTAATACAAGGTGAAAAACTTTTTGAAAGAGGTGTTAGTGAACTCCCTTGCCCGTTAGCGCCACTTTCTTTCTTCCTTTTTTTTTTTTTTTCACTTTTTCACCTAAATATTATAGAGGAGCATCGTCCAGTTTTTGGATGAAATTGGTCTAGCAGCGCGTTTTGGATGAAATTGGTCTAAATTCAAATGCAAAGACTACATGCAATAAAAAATCTCTCACTATTCAAAAAAAGAAAATAATGTGAGAAAGTAAAAATCTCCTTCCACCAAAATTCCCACTCAAGACACGGCCTAAGCCCAGCCAAAATATTGATTCTTTTTATTTGTCCTACCTTCAAAGCATTCTTAGTAGGCTCTCTATTCTAACATTTTAATTAAAATAGAGAAACAATTTAACAAAAAAGTCAAAAAACACTCTTTAACAGTTTAACTATTTTAACAATTTTTAGCAAAAAATTTTAACATGTGAACAGTGGTTCTCTATTTTTAAATAATCACTATTCACTTCTCTATAATAAAATAATAATATTTTTCTTATTCTTTCTTCTTTCTTTCTCTTTTTTCCTTTCTTCTCTCTCTTTTTCTTTCTTTTCTTCTCTCACGTTCTTCCTCTCTTTTCTTTTCTTTTTTTTATTTTTTATTTTTTTTCTTTTCTTACTCCCGCTCTCACGTTTTCCCTATCTTTTACTATATTTTTTATTTTTCTTTTCTTTCTCCCAGACCCTTAGAAATAAATATTTAAAAATATAAATATTAGAGAAATAATAAAGAAATCTTTGAAAGTATTATTTAAATAGAATAGTAAAAAATAGATAATTAAAATAGAGAAGCTTCTGGGAGTGTCTTTAAAAAGTTGATAGTTAAAATAGAGAAATATGCTTTTTAGTTAAAGTAGAGAGCCAAATTTGAAGAATCTATTAAGAATGCTCTCAAAAGTTTGCGGGCGTGTGGAAATCTGTTAAGATGGGGATCTTAAAAAGTACATGTCTTCCAAGTTCCAAGTTCTGAAAGATTTCCCAACTTTTGAATAACATTAAGTTGCAAATAGCCGCTAAAGACGTTGTTTGAAGAAAGTGAGAGGATATCATGACTTCGAAGCTCGAAGAGAGAAATGGGTATTTTCCCTTTCAGATTGTACAAAGAAATGTTGGAAAAATCATCCACTTGACCCGAAAATTGATTGCCGGAAAGATACAACCCGTCCAGTGATGGAAGGGAAAATAGAGAAACTGGAATTGGACTGCAAGTCAAGGCTCTCCAGCATAAAAAGTTCTTCCCACCGAGCAGATGTAATCTCATCACCTGTTAAAATTGTTATAGGGAAGGTCTATTTGGGTGATATTCTTAGACATGCTGAATGACAGAATTGTCCAGGTGAAACTGTTGTATGACATGTCCAAATGAGCCAATTGTGTGAGGTTTGTCATTGTGGTTGGGATTGTTCCAGAAATTGCAGTATGAAAGATATATTGGACAACATTTTGAGGCTTCTTCTGGAATATTGCTCAAACTCCCCCACAATTTGGAACTCCTTGAGAGGTGGGAGCTGCCGGCCGAGGTGCTTCATGTGTTCCTTGCTGGCTGAGGTTCTATTGGGATCCGTCATTTTGCTTGTGTTGTTGTATCTTCTGTTGGAGGTTATAAGTATGGTCCAGCATTTCTTAACATTCGGTAATATGTTTAAACAACTTAACCATACCTTTCTTGCTCTCATTCCTAGGATCATAATCCATCAATTGTTGAACAATTCAAACCGATTAGGTTATGTAATGTTTGCTACAAAATAGTTGCAAAAATTCTAGCTAATCGTCTCAAAGTAGTGCTGCCCAGAATCTGCCATATCCAGTTTTGAGGGAAGGGGTGACACTGCCTCCAAACATCCAGATGGTGGCAGACCTTGTTGACCATAACTCAGGAGGTTGGAATTTGTCGTTGCTCCATTCTTTATTCCAGCCAGAGACGATTGAGCATGTTAAAAGAATGATGCCAAATGGAGCAAATCAGGGAGCATTTGATGGTGAATTAGGGGGTTCTAGGTTGGTAATGGAGCAGTTTGGCCGGCAATTATCTACCCCTTCTTGAGGGGTGTTCACCTACATAGTTGGCCTCAAAGAGTCAATATCCGACTCCAACTTTGTCGGAGTTTGGATTTTACCTTCAACTCTAACTAAGTGTAAGCCGACTTTGAACCGATCAGTCGGAGTCAGCTCAGAGTCAGGCAATCAGGGCCTATATAGTTCAGAATTTTTGTTCAATCACTAGTCAAATAATAATTTTTTCTTAATAGATTTAAGCACTAGGTTTTTTTTTTTAAAAAAATGTTGGGCCCAAACGGACAAAATATCATGACATTTAAATGGAACAAATATAATTTTTTTTTAATTTAAGTCAGAAAATTTCTTGATTCATGTCATGACAACCTTTAAATTTATGTCATGTATCATTTTCTTGATTCATTTCAAGGGTTAAATATTAATTTAATGGGTAACTTCCTAAGAGTTAGGAGTTTGATGTAATCAATTAGTAATGAAACTAGTTTTAATTCTACACTAATAAACCCCAAAGGCTATAGCTTAATAATTGAAATGACGAACTTTTACTTGTGGATTGAATTGGTTTGGATATTTGTAGTTTGTGAATTTGGTATATGTGATTTGTGAAACTGTTTACTTGAATTGGATTTAATGTAATTAGATTTGAATTAGGGATTTTGACATTTTGTGAAATTGGAGATTTTTTGGTAGTGTCATTTTTAATTAATTTGATTGTAATGTCAATTGAATGCAATGTAATTAGATTGTAATTTGGATTTGAATTAATTAGATAGGAATTTAGATTTTTGAGTTGTGATCCATTGTGAATATGTAAATATCTACATTTAATATTTTTGAATCAAAATGTTTTATGTTTCGGTTTGCTACTATAGTTTTATTTATGTTTCGGTTGTGATCCAATTGATTGATTGTCTTCACTTTGTTTTATTTTGTTTAGATAATAGATAAGTTTGTGATAAAAAAGCCACGCAGCGTACTATAATAAATGCTCAGAAGAAGAAACTAATAAATTATCATGAATAATATCTTAGGGTTATAGAGGTTTCTACCTGGAAATTTCTAATTTTTTTTTCAAGAATAAATAGAAACCCACCATATTTTGGGTCCCGAATTAATTATTTAGCTGGTTTTTGTTTGTTTAGGTTTTTCATGCCTTTGAATTTTCGGGAGTTCCTACTACTCAAACTATCATTTTCATATATATATATATATAAGATGCAAATTATTAGGATCCAATTGCCACATTCAGTCTAAGCAAATAATACGTACATGTATTTTAAATTTGTAAATGCTTTTAATCCTTAATTTTCAATATTTTAATTCTAGGACACTTTTTACATTACATAGGAAAAAAATTTTGTCATTTTGCCTTATGTTTGCCCCCTTCAAATTGGATCCTGGATCCGCCACTGATTGGTACATGCACCATATGACAAAATTTCAAGGAATCAATGGGATGGATGCCAATGTTTAGGGAAAGGTGTGTGTATATATATATAAGTTTCAAGTATAGTTCCTAATGCCTTTAGCTACCACTACCATATCTAGTATAATATAAATCCAACGAAATTTTGTCCTATAAGTTGAGTTGTTGCAACGAAATTTGGCTCCTGGTTGAAACCCATTTTTCTTATAGCGATGACACTATCAGAAAAATTGGATGAGTAGGCTTACTTTTCTATCAAATAGAGGGTACTGATTCCAATTATAATCATCACTATATATAAGTGGTGGGAAAAAAGTTAGATCTTGGTAACTTATAGAAAACATGGAACTCTCGAGTAACTAATATTGCTGTATTTTCCTATGATTTGAATTCTTGATGACTAGAATCTTTAATATGCCTAAAATGATCTCACCCATGTTATCATGAGCTACTTGACCTGCTAAGAGGTATTTGCCCAATTACAGAATCCAAGTATATATTACAAAGGGGTCATTGAGAAAACTTCCTTGAAGCATCTTCAAGTTAAAAATCTAGGGGATGTTCGGTTTGTAAAAAATTGTAAGATTTTTAAGATTTTGATAGAATTGTAAATATTTATGTAAATTGGAGTTCTATAGATTTTTATGTAAAATTTGGTAAAAAGTTTTAAATATATTTAATTTTTGTTGGAGTTTGTAAAAAGGTGTAGAGAGAGATTATTTGATGTAATTGTTTAATAAAAAAACTATTAGAATTAGATGAAAAATATGGAGAGAGAATAATTGTTATAAATTTTTTTTGAAAAGATATTAGAATTTGTGTGAAAAGTTATTAGAGATTATGTAAAAAGTATTGGTGTTTGTGTAAGAACTTTTGAGATTTTGGATGTTTATTTTGTAAATTTTGTTGAATTTTATTGTATTCTATAATACTTTTGTTAATGAACATGCCCCTAGTCTAGACCCAATCTAGACCTAGGCTATGTTCGTTTTTTTAAAAAACGCTGGATTCGAATTATACCTACCTTCACGTTCGGCAAAGACCAAAAGAAAGTTAGAATTCCAATGTCTTTCCCCCTGCGTTGTTGCAACGAAATTTGGCTCCTGGTTGAAACCTATTTTTCTTATAGCGATGACACTATCAGAAAAATTGGATGAGTAGGCTTACTTTTCTAAGTGGTGGGAAAAAAGTTAGATCTTGGTAACTTATAGAAAACATGGAACTCTCGAGTAACTAATATTGCTGTATTTTCCTATGATTTGAATTCTTGATGACTAGAATCTTTAATATGCCTAAAATGATCTCACCCATGTTATCATGAGCTACTTGACCTGCTAAGAGGTATTTGCCCAATTACAGAATCCAAATATATATTACAAAGGGGTCATTGAGAAAACTTCCTTGAAGCATCTTCAAGTTAAAAATCTAGGGGATGTTCGGTTTGTGAAAAATTGTAAGATTTTTAAGATTTTGATAGAATTGTGTATATTTATGTAAATTGGAGTTTTATAGATTTTTATGTAAAATTTGGTAAAAAGTTTTAAATATATTTAATTTTTGTTGGAGTTTGTAAAAATGTGTAGAGAGAGATTATTTGATGTAATTGTTTAATAAAAAAAAACTATTAGAATTAGATGAAAAATATGGAGAGAGAATATTTGTTATAATTTTTTTGAAAATATATTAGAATTTGTGTGAAAAGTGGTTAGAGATTATGTAAAAACAATAGCTATGATGTTTATTTTGTAAATCTCGTTAAATCTTAGTATATTCTATAATACTTTTATAAATGAACATTTCCCTAGTCTAGACCAAGTCTAGACCCACTCTATCGTGTGGATGTTTAATGCAGTGTGAAAATCCTTGTCTAGACCCAGTCTTTCGTGTGGTTATTTAATTCAGTGCGAAAATGTGAGTAATAAATCTGCCGTCTCAGACTCGGGGAGACCTAAAACATGGACGCAGCACGTGTCAATGTTTGTACCATCGTAGAAATGTTGGTCGTCGCAATATTTTCTAATGAATGAATGAATTTTTTGTTAATGTCATTAAAAATTTAAGACTTTTACTTAATCAATACTATTAAATAAAAAAAATGCTCAATAAACAATATGTTATGACATATAATAAACCGTCGTTATTAGGTTATACATGTTACAATATCTAATACATGTCAACGTTTTTGTTTTTTTTTGAGGGGGTGGGGGGGGGGGGGCAAGTGCTGTACTGCGAAGATTTATGGGCATATTTGAGCCTCAAAATATTGGGCCCACAAATTTAAGTTTAATAATAAAAAATTTATCACATAATACTTTATTATTATAATATTTATTAAAAATCTTATCTCTCTTCACTTTTTCACCAACTCTTATAACATATCTTTACTTTATAATATTTTCAAAACCCCAATACCCAAAATTTTTACCCTCAAACATAATATTTACTATAAGTAGATTAATAGTCCTATGTGCTATTTTCTCGGTACTAAAGTACTTTAAATAATGTTACTAGCCATATGTACTAACTAACGAAATTACAAAGTACTAGAAACCATATGCATTTATTATAATATTATATTAGGTAATATAAGGACTACCTATTAATACAAAAAAAAGGACTACCTATTAATAGAACACCATGTGTTTAGTAAATTTATAGTGGAAGAAGATATTACTTTTGGTCGGAGTTTATTAAACTTGTGCATGATTAGTTGGTTTATGTCAATAATAAGGATTAATGGTAAACCAATCATCTTTTTTTTTTCTATTGGTAAGATTGAGCTTTTTATATATAGCTGGTGGAGTGGTTTCATTGACCTAAGAGTTTTTTTTTGTGAAACATCAGCTTTCTCAAGTTTCAATTTATCTGATTAAACTCCTTATATTTTTTTTTTAAAAAAAATTAATCATTGTCTTCGGGTTAATACATAAAAAATTAAAAAAATGCCACTTGAAGATAATATTTTTTAAAACATACACAAATAAAAACAATATATTTTTTAAAATATAAAAAATAGAATTTTTTATTTTTAAAATTTCTATTTATTTTTTAAAAATTTATCTAATAGAGATATTTCAATTAATTCACATTACTTTTTCGTCTAATTTAAAAGTTGATTTTAGTCCACGGTTTTCTCTCAGCCAGAAAATTATGTAAATCTCTCACACCGAGAGACTTCCTTTTTGAGTCGTCCACTTTGAAGCTATAAAGAAGCAACTAATGGATTGATTATCCTGATGGAAAAGAATATGATCTTAATCGTTGTATTTGATCTCCTGGGTCCCCTTATAATTCTCGTGCATACCATGAGCTTTTACAATACCCGCATAGTTTTCACAATCTTTATGCCTGTCAATAGCTATCTCCTCATTACCTTTCTTATAGATAATATTATATTATCACGATATATATAAGAGATTCTGTTTTAATGTCTTTCCAATCATGTGGATAGAAAAGAAAATCATTTAATATAGCCTGTCAACATTATGAAATTCGTAAATAGTAAATTTTTTTTCAGATTTTTTCCTGAGATTAAATTCTAACTACTCCCTTTAAAAATCTTTCTGTGAGATTAAATGCTTTTTAATTCATATATAAGAACATCATGAATGGATGTCGAAATTATGAACTCTCTATTTTAACGCTGGCATAAATATTCTTTTTTTTTTTCTTGAACATGTTCTAAAGAGGAACCGAAACAAAGACCAGACAATAAACACCGGGCGGATTTTAGAAAGCCGTTATATGCTCCATGCAAAGCAGTGAGAGCGGCGGCCGAACTCGGTAAACACATCTACCAGGACCTTTACATGCCAGTAAGGAAAGCACCACAGTCTGGTACAGAAAGCACATGCAAGAGCTGATAAGATCCGCAAGGATCGGGAAAAGCTCACGCAGGAGCCGACCAAAACACACCTAAATAAAATACAGAATACAAAAAACAGACCAACAACAACAAAAACCTAATAACCACCAAATATTCAAAAAGGGTCCTATGTTTCTTTCTATATATATCAGAGTCCGGCAACCATAGTAGTTCAATTCGACGCTGCCTAAAAAAGTCGAGCACTTCTAACTTAACAACCAAGGTCGAGGAGTATAAATTTAAGAGTAATTATTGTAAATGAAGAACAATAAATCTTACTATAAAAATCATACATTAGAGCCGAGTGTAAACATATATAGAGACTGAAAGTTAGATGCAAATGTAATAAATATCAAAACATCATTGCATTAATAGTATAGCTTGAAAGTTTCAAACATCGACCCATAAAAAAGAACAACAAAAACAAACGCAGAAAGTGCTCGCATTAAACTAAACTAAAAAAGCCAAACATAATTTTAACTATGTTACTTCAAATCCTGACTTTCGCGCACTCATATACGAAAGTATTCTCTTCCAAGATATTGTTTAGGGAAGATCTTGAAGCAGATATCGTCAATCTTGGTGTAGTACCATATCCTCCACCTCTTCCGAAACACGAGTGGCCCAATAATAACTCCAAAGCCGAAAACAAATCCTAGTTCAACACTTATCAAGTTCCAATTAATTGCATTTCTAGAATTTGAATGACTTCTTTCAAACGCTGGAGTCGGTGATTCTGGCTCTTCAGGTGCACATTTTCCTTTCAAAGGGAAGCCACATAATCCTCTGTTTCCCTCGTATGAAGTTTCCGAAAATGTAGCGAATTGCTTGACCGCAGGAATCTTTCCCACAAGTTGATTGAATGAAAGATTGAGGACTGATAAGAAAATAAGACCATCTGCGAGTTGTACAGGTATCTCCCCTGTAAGCTTGTTGCTTGATAGGTCTAATGATCCAAGTTGACTCAATTTTCCCAAAGATGATGGAATTGGGCCCGTGAAAGCATTATGCGACAAGTTGAGAAGATATAGCAATTTGAGTCCTCCTAATTCTTCAGGTATAGGACCGTCGAAATTGTTGCACGAAAAATCAATCACGGTAAAGATAGATAGGATCTTCCGTAGCTCCGTCTGGGTACCTTTAAGGATAACTCGTACCACATCCTCATAATTCAAGGTACTTTGTACCCTAAGCACACTATCGACCCACCTTTTTCTGAATTTATTCATCTGATATGAGTGGCCGCCCCCTCCATCGTCACTCATCATTGATGTCCAATTAAAAAAGCCATTTGTGGGAAGCTTACCACTAAAATTGTTGGAAGCCAAGTGTATGATCTGAAGCATCGGCCATGTGGCATTATGCCCTGGACAACCAATGGGCCCATAAAATTTATTAAATCCCAACATAAGGATTCTCAACCTAGACATATCCTTCAAGTAACACGGGAAGGATTCCTCTATGCGGTTGTTCTCAACGTCCAAGATCTTCACGTCTGTGCAACTGGCCAAGGATTTTGGTAATTTGCCTTCGAGTTGGTTTCCACTGAGAGCTAAAACTTCGAGGTGGCAAACGCTTGAAAATGTGTCTGAAATGGTGCCAGTTAAGTTGTTTCTCCGCAGATTCAGCACAAATAGAGTCTTACTCATTCCAATCAAGCATCGTGGAATAGAGCCATTAATATAATTATCAGACAGATCTAGAACTTGGAGCTGTGTAGCATTGCATATTGATCCAGGGATACTCCCGTAGAGTTTATTTCTTGAAACGGAGAAGAAAGCAGCACCAGCAAGGAAGTTACAAATGCTAGCCGGTATGACAGAGCTGAAATGATTTCTCGATAAATCCAAGTACAAGAAATTTGATGTCAAAACTGGCAAAGGCCCTTGGAGTTGGTTGGAGTGAAGGTCCAGGTAAATCAAACTCGAAGAATCGAGTAAATATTCGTCCATATTCTCCAAATTGTTAAAAGAAAGATTTAAATCGTGAAGACGAGGAAGTTCCGAAACCCATTTCGGTATCTCCCCTTGAATATGGTTGTTGGAAAGGTCTAAAAAAAACAGGTTGGATTGGTTTTTCAAGCAATCAGGAAATGAGTTCGATTTGTTGGCTGAAAGATCATGTACTGAAAGACTTCTCCTATGCTGCAAATAGCCGGTAAAGTTGTTTGAAGAAAGGTCGAGCAATTCAAGACTTGGAAGATCAAAGAGAGACATAGGTATTGGCCCTTCCAAATTATTGCAGTTCAAATAAATACAAAATAATCGGTAAGCAGAAATGTTGGAAAATTCATCCACTTGACCTGAAAATCGGTTGTTGGAAAGAACCAAGAGCTCCAATGATGGAAGGGAAAATAGAGAACCTGGAATTCTCCCTTCAAGTAAATTGTCCTCTAAATGAAGACTCTCCAGGTTAACAAGTTCTTCCCACCGAGTGGATATAATTTGACCTGTTAAACGATTACGGGAAAGATGTATCTCAGTCAAATTCTTGGCCATGCTGAACGATGGAATTGGTCCAGTGAAATCGTTGTATTGCATGTTCAAATAAACCAATTGTGTGAGGCTTGTCATTGTGCTTGGGATTGATCCGCTAAAGTTGCAAAATGAAAGATCCACCGTGGACAACATTTTAAGATTACCAATAGAATGTGGTAATGTCCCTGAAAAATTAGTAAATGAAAGATCCACTGTGGACAACATTTTAAGATTACCAATAGAATGAGGTAATGTCCCTGAAAAACCTGTTCTTGAAAGATCCACCGTGGACAACATTTTAAGATTACCAATAGAATGAGGTAATGTCCCTGAAAAACCTGTACTTGAAAGATCCAGTGTTCGAAGGGTTCCGTTCGGAGGAAATTCTGGTAAAGAACCTTGAAGATCGAAATTCCATGATAAATCAAGCATTTGTAGGGTTGGTACCTGCAAGATCTTTTGCGGAAATTTACCCTTCAACCCACATTCAGTGAGACTCAAGGATGTCAAATTTTGGAAATCTGCGAAAAACTCTGGAATTGGACCAGAGAAATTGTTACCATCCAGAAGAATAACAGAGAGAGACTGAAGATTCAATAAGGAGGAATCAAGTGGCCCTGAAAGTTCACAGCGTGACATGCTTAACACACTTAGATTTGGTAATGAAGATGATAGAGCATGACACCACTCATACCCTGCTGCTGATATATTCACATCATCAAGATACAACTCCTTGAGCGCTGAAAGGTTCTGGAATAGCGTAGCTAAATCCGGAGTCTCAATTATCAGCTGATTAGATGACCTGAAGCCCCAAGGGCTGGATAGGTCAAGAGTAACCAACCTTGTGAGTTGTGAAATCCCAATGGGAATCTGACCCTGAAAGCCAACTCCTGACAAATTCAAGTAACTCAAATTCTTCAACTCCAAAAACTGGTCCGGAATATCGGAACCAGTAAAATTGTTGTCAGCCAAATTTAGGTGCTGGAGATAGCGAAGACTGAAAAGACTACTTGAACTCTCAAGTTTTCCACCGGAGATCAATTCACTGCTCAGGTCGAGACCAATGACACGTCCCTCGTTGCAAGTTACACCTGCCCAGAAGCAGCAATCATCATTTGGATTCCAGTGCACCAGTTTTGTCGACCTAGAAGGGTCGAACTCGAGGCTGTTCTTCAATTGGAGCAACAAAGATTGTTGATCGCCAAGACATTGGTCAGACACTGCATAGAGGCAGAAGCCAAGAAAGAGTGAGCATAAATGCATTAAGAAAAGCGATGAAAAGAGTGGAACCCTCATTGGAATCTGTAATCAGAGTCACCCTCTAACTTGACTAAACTGATGCTGAGATCGGAGGGCTACAGAAAGTGTAAAATAGGAGGGAGAAGAAGATGAAGAAGTAGCAAAGGCTTTGCATCAATTGGAACAATCACAGTATATCATATTTGAATCACTGATTGTAAACGGGATTTCGATTGATATCGTGAAAGATGGAGAGCATCAATTAGAAATAGCCTTGGAAAGGGAGCGAAAACTTCCTACGATGAAAGTGGAAGAAGAGTTTTTAGTGATACCTGTGTCACTGAGTGAGGACCTCTATTTAAACCCATCCCCAGACCCACTCTAGTATGCTAAATCCATCGAAATGTGGGTCGTGGTCTTCCACTTTACTTTTGGCAGTCCTAAGTGTTTCTTTATTGGACCTCCTGCATCACTTCTTTTCCTCCAAATTAAGTTCCCACTCTTACAGTACTGGCCCCAGCGTAAAAGTTGATGATACGTACATTGGAATTAATCTCATGAAAAACAGAAGATCAGAACATGTAAACGCGGGACGAGAAATAAAAGTTGATTTAAGTCGACGGATTTCTTTGATTTTTCCTCCCTTACAATGTTTCCGCGCGCGGCTGTGCAGTTGGTTAAAGTAAAATGTCTTCCCACACAACACACAGGCCTGGCCAGAAAATTATCTATCTTTCACTTTACGACTTCTTTTTGAGTCGTCCACTTTGAAGCTTTAAAGAAGCAATTACCAATGGATTGACTATCTAAATCTCCATGCCTATCAGATAGATGTCTCGGTGTTGCTCATTCGCTTGACTTTGAGCAATTTATCCATTCTCCACGGCAAACACCTTTAAAGATATTATACAGGCTACAGCGAATATATAAGTTCTTGCTAAATTAACACTCGGATTTTAGGACTTGTTAACTAGATTGTTTTAAGGTTTTACCCTTGTACTCATAACTCTATCAGGGTGTCTCTCAGTTGAACTAGTGTGTTTGTGTTGTAAAATTTTTGGTGTTGGGTTTAGTGTTGGTATTGAGTTTAGTGAAAAAGTGAAGAGAGGTAATATTTTATAATTTTTGTAATTTTTTATATTTTTTAATGGGAGAGAGAGATTATATTGGAATATTTTATTAGGAGAGAAATAAAATTTTGGGTAAAATTTTAGTTGCAAACGCAGCCATTCTTCATAGCCTAATACATAATTTGAATTTGAGTGCAGCAAATTTCCCTTCGTCGTGAATCTTCTCCTATATTTTTAATTGCTATCCATGGTAAAATTAGGTGACAAAACTCCACGTCTGAAAAGAAAAGAGTTCCGCTAACAATAAATACCCACACAAAAAAAAAATACAAAAGGTAATAAATCTGAACCTTCTACCCCGAAAGAGGGCTGATTTGCGGAATCAGCATCCATGACCGATAATTTTCCTTGTCGCGAGTTCTATGATTTGTATTCATAGCCTCCCGGGGGCAAAGAAAATAAATTTTTTGGGGGTAACTAATGTCAATTAAAGATCAAAGAAGGTCATTACATCAAAAATCTAACATCGAAAAAGAACCGTATTAATTATAAAAATTACGAGGAATGAATGTTACGGAGTGACATCAGTGCAGAGATTATAAGATTTTGTAAACTCATTGAAAATATTTTAATTGAAGTCAAAGCATATGTTTAGAATTAATAAGTGGATTGGAATTAATAAATGAAATAATATGAAGTTAAATTTCCCTGTGTTATAAGATGTATTAGTAGATATTGATATTGATTTATGTTGGAATAGGAATTTACAACACAAAGGGAGTAAGGCTTTTACATCAGTGCAGAGATTATAAGATTTTGTAAACTCATTGAAAATATTTTAATTGAACTCAGAGCGTATGTTTGAAATTAATAAGTGAATTGGAATTAATAAATGGAATAATATGAAGTTAAATTTCCCTGTGTTATAAGATGTATTAGTAGATATTGATATTGATTTATGTTGGAATAGGAATTTACAACACAAAGGGAGTAAGGCTTTTACATCAGTGCAGAGATTATAAGATTTTGTAAACTCATTGAAAATATTTTAATTGAACTCAGAGCGTATGTTTGAAATTAATAAGTGAATTGGAATCAATAAATGGAATAATATGAAGTTAAATTTCCCTGTGTTATAAGATGTATTAGTAGATATTGATATTGATTTATGTTGGAATAGGAATTTACAACACAAAGGGAGTAAGGCTTTTACATCAGTGCAGAGATTATAAGATTTTGTAAACTCATTGAAAATATTTTAATTGAACTCAGAGCGTATGTTTGAAATTAATAAGTGAATTGGAATCAATAAATGGAATAATATGAAGTTAAATTTCCCTGTGTTATAAGATGTATTAGTACATATTGATATTGATTTTCTGTTGGAATTGGAGTTTACAACACAAAGGGAGTAAGACTTTTAAAGTATAGCAAATGTATCTGGAAGAGGTAATGATGAGGGATATAGAAGAACACTCTTCAATTTTTCAAAGCTTGGCTTTACTTAGCTTGTTTGAACTTTCTTGACTTCTTTTTCTCTTACAAAATGGTGGGGCTACGTCCCTTTATATAGACTTACACATTCAATCTTAGCCACACATTTCATATAAAATATCTAGATATTTCTACGACACTTTCTAGATATTTTGTAGCAATTTCTAGACAAGACACTTCTACTTATTTCTAAGATATTTTTTTAAAATTTTCTAGAAAGTTATTGATCTTTCGTACTCTAGAAATTTATAGAACTCTCTAGATAATTGCTTGCTCTCCCTTTTCTAGAGCTCTATAAAACTTTCTAAAAAATATTATTTCTCTTCCAAATTTGTGGAACTCTCTAGAAGCTCTTCATCCTCCATTGTGCTAAGACTAAATTTGGAGCACATTTTGGACCCAAATCAAGTTTAACTTTCAACCATTTCGGTTTAACCCTTGATGTTGGATGAGCTTGGGTAGTAATACTTGATTAATCATGTCATGATTAGAAAAATTGTGGGATGATTTTGTCAAATTAACAAATAGCCTTATTCTCTAAGAATATTGATCAGATTCGCAGTCAGTTTATCGTCTTTTGATGCTATTATAGAGTTGCTGACGTAATCCTTGTGGAGATAAGTTTCAATCCTCGTGACCGAATGATTGGAAGGAAATTCATCTTTTTGATATTTTAAAGATAACAAATTAGAGCTAACTCAACCCCATAATTTAGGCTCTGTTTGGACGGGTAATTTTTGTTTTTGGAACTTGGTGTAGATTCTATTCGGGTTTGGGAAAAAATGTTTTAGAATTTATAAAACAAATTATTGAAGTTTTTGACAAAGCGATTGTAAAAAAGCTTTCAATTTTTTTTATCCCAATCAAACATAGGCTAATTTTTTTTTAAAAAAATTGTTTATCTTTTTTATTAGTTTTTAAATTTAAATTTTATTTATTTTATAAATTTCCTCGATTTTTATTTTTATTTTTGTTATTTTATAAATATTTTAATAATTTTGTAATTATTTTTAAGTTATCCCCTTTATTTTCTTCTTCTTCTGATTTTTGTAAATTAATTTTAATTTTATTTGTCGTTATTTTTTAAACATCATTATAACTAAAAGATAACATTATAAAATAAAAAATAATATAAAAAATTCTAAAATGATGACATCTTTGTCATGCCCCTAATGTATGGCGTTACTGACAAGGTTAGTTTAGTTCCTAATACCTTTAGCTACCACTAACTTCCATCTATAGTATACTATAAATCCAACGAAATTTTGTCCTATAAGTACTTGAGTTGTTGCAACGAAATTTGGCTCCTGGTTGAAACCCATTTTTCTTATAGCGACGACACTATTAGAAAAATTGGATGAGTAGACTTATTTTTCTATCAAAGAGAGGGTACTGATTCCAATTATAATCATCACTATATATAAGTGGTGGGAAAAAGTTGGATTTTGGTAACTTATAAAACATGGAACTCTTGAGTAACTAATATTGCAGTATTTCCCATGACTTGAATTCTTGGAGAGTAGAATCGTTAATCTGCCTAAAATGATCTCACCCATCTGATCATGAGCAACTTGACCCGCTAAGGTATTTGCCCCATTACAGAATCCAAATATATATTGCAAAGGGGTCATTGAGAAAACTTCCTTGAAGCAGCTTCAAGTTGAAAATCCTTGTTTAATGCAGTGTGAAAATGTGACTAATAAATCTGCCGTCTTGGACTCGGGGAGACCTAACATGGACGCAGGACGTGTCTATGTTTGTACTATCTTAGAAATGTTGGTCGTCGCTAATATGAAAACTCATGGGTCTTCTACTTTACTTTTGGCAGCTTTCTTTCTTTATTAATGGACGCCCGATCACTTCTTTTCTTCCAAATAAAGTTCCCACTCTTTAACACTGGCCCCAGCGGAAAGGATGATGTTACATTAATGCATTCTTATGGAGAATAAAAGTAAAAGGAAAGGAAACAAAAAAGTACATGCAAACGCGGGACTAGAAGTAAAAGTTGATTTTAGCCTACGGATTTCTCCCATGCAGAAAATTATGTAAATCTCTTTCATGTCACCGAGAGACTTCTTTTTGAGTCGTCCACTTTGAAGCTATAAAGAAGCAACCAATAGATTGATTATCCTGATGGAAAAGAATATGATCTTACTCGTTGTATTTGATCTCCTGGGTCCCCTTATAATTCTCGTGCATACCATGAGCTTTTACATTAATACCCGCATAGTTTTCACAATCTCCGTACATTATACTGATTGAGAAGAATAAGATCTTGCTCGTTGTATTTGATCTCCTGGCTCCCCTCGCTCTCGTGCATACCATGAGCTTTTACAATACCCGCATAGTTTTCACAATCTCCGTACCTCTCATATACCTATCGTGGTGTTGTTGATTCACATTCTTAGAGATAATATTATAATTGTTCTATAAGATTTGATATGATATTATTATAATATATATAAGATATTTTGTTTTAATATAAAATATTGTCAAAATCTCACATAAATATATAAAGATACCTTTGTTTTATCATGCTTTGTATTGTTTTTCAGTAAAAGAGACCAAGGTCTCTAATGTAATTTGTTTTTTTTTCTTTCATTCATGGTTAATTTGAGTGTAAACATAAAATAGAGCCTCAGGCCTTGTGGAAGTGGAACAACAAGGGCATGGAGTTTAATTATAGACGACCATAAAAATCTTACATTAGTCCCAAGTGCAAACATAAATATAGCGAATTGCATGAGAATCTTTCCCACACGTTGATTGAATGCGAGATTGTGGGCTAAAAAAAAAAGAGAGATCATATCATATGGGAGATGTATAGGAATCTGTAAGATCGTTGCTGGATCCAAGTTAGACTCAGTTTTCCCCAAGATGGTGGAATTGGGCCTGTGAAAGCGTTATGCGACAAGTCTGGTATCTTGGACTCAGGGACGTGGTCAGTCTTTGTTGCTTTGTTGGACCCCTCATGAATTTCTTTTCGTCAAAATTTCCACTTTACATACTGGCCCGCGCGTAAAAGATGAGGTTAGACGACCTATTCTTTCCTCCCAGAAAGACTTTGCAGGCCCGTAAAATTAATTACATTGTAAACTTCTAGAGGAAACTAAAAGAAAAGGACAAAAAAAAGCACAAGCAGAAGAAATAAAAGAGGAGTTGACCTCGTGGGGTAAAATATTTCAGGAGAGTTTGATTCATTATACGGATACCTGTAATTTAATTAGTATTTAGGGCCTGTTTTTATGCAGTATTCTCAGGATTTTTTTTGTATTCTCACAATACAAAAATCTTACAACCAAACATCATTTCTAACATCACATAAAAATAACTACAACACGCATACCAATAAAGTTAACATCACCTAAAAATTCTCAAAACACAAAAAATCCTCACAACACACCTAACCGAACACACTCTTAGTTTAAGGACACATTGAAGTTTCTAGACTTCACATATATTTGAGTTCAGAGTTGAGTCAAGAATAAGAATCAAACTCGATTTGGACTAGACTTCTCTGTAATACTTAGAATATTGCACGAGGAACAATTCTTTCAAAACTAACAGCTAATGTGAAATTGACTGTTATAAATTTGACACATCATCTATTTGGGTAAAAAAATTGAGAAAGAAACGAAAAGTACACTAACGGAGGTCACTAACGCCTCTTCTAATTTTTTTTAATCTTTATTATTTTTATTATTATTATTATTATGTATTTAAGCCCTGGCCCGCCCCCGTAGACCCAAGCCCCCAAAGTCCCAGACCCAGGCTCGCCCAGCTCAGCTGCCCATGAAAATTGATCCACAACCATGACTCGACAGTAAACCAACCAGCAGACAGCAGGCAAGGCAACATGGAATGGGACGAAGGGGAACTTGAAAGGATCCCTAGTGCTGACGTGGGCGGCAAAAGCCATGTGTGGGAGGATAGGTGCCGAGATGAGGCGTCAAGGACCCACATGGGCACTCATGACATGCCCACAGCGCGCGCAGTGACAACACCACAGCCATGTCATGGCATCATCACGCGCGCACGCAAGCTAGGCGCCCCAGCGCCCCTGACAAGGCATGGCGCCTCACCAACGCCCATGCCTGGCATGCCAGCCAGCCGGCCACAGACATGCCATGACAGCCCATGGCCTCGCCCATGGCCTTGCTATGACACGACGCAGCAGCAAGTCCTTGGCCACCAGCCAAGCCAAGCAGCAGCAGCGAGTAAGCAGACCGAGTAGTGCCATGACACAGGATGGCCACCACCACCAGCCACCACCAGTGGCGGAGCACCACCACCTCTACCGGTACTTGGTGGGGAATGGAAGAGGAAGGTCCCAGGACCCGGAGGAGCATCACCACCCATGGTGGTGCAAGTGGCGGCGGCGCCACCGTGGACGGCGGCGGACGATGGTGAAATCCCGACATTGATGGAGGTATCATAGGGATTGCTTTCCTTAACTGTTTAGATTGAATAAATCATATCTTCTAGATTTAGGGATCATTTACTAAACTCTAGAAGATTCATTTCCTTTATGTTCTTGTTATATTAGGCATGTAATATCAAATCTGCTTGATTCAAGGGATTTGATTTAAAGTTGATTGTGATTTGATTTGATTTGATTGAGTCCATTAGGGTTTGTAAGCTCCTAAGGATGTCTATATAAACACCCTTAGGAGCATTAGAGTTATTCAGAGAGAATAGTAGAGTCTTGGAGAGCCAGAGAGCTTTTGGGGTGGGATTTGGCCAAGCATAGGCACGTATATGCTAAGTCGGTTTCAAGGCTAATAACCTTGTAACTTGGGATTCATTCTAAGCTAATAACCTTGTAACTTGGGATTCATTCTAAGCTAATAACCTTGTAACTTGGGATTCATTCTAAGCTAATAACCTAGTTTGGGTACCCGTTCTTGGGCTAATTAATCCTTGATCGGGATTGTTCTTGTGTTCTTGTGGTTCTTGGGCTAATTAACCCTTGATCACGTTCTTCGTTCTTCAACAATATCAGTTCGAGTGTTCTCCATTTGTGTGTATTAGATCCTATTTGCAACGCTCGTGTGTTCATTAAACGGTTCGGGAGGATCGATTGTGGTGTTGGAGCTGATCGTTTGGCGGGAGTTGGAGTTGTTATGGCGGCCTAGATCGGGGTCCCTAACAAAATGATGCTTTCGTTGAGAGGTGCTTGAAGACTTCATCGAGGAGTTGCTTAAAACGTGAAGATCTTCAAGGGAGGTAAACACGAGCCTTAGTAGTTTGATTCAGTTTCATTGGATTAATTGGTTTGGAAAGTTGTTTTTTGTTGTTGGAGTTCATATTTGAGGAGGGGTTCGATCTTCATTTTGGAGAGAACCCAAGGTTGGAACTTGTTTGTTCTTACCAAGTTGTGAGTGAAGGGAGGGGTTCGATCTTCTTTTCGAGAGAACCCAAGGTCGGAAGTTGTTCGAGCCAAGAAATTTGAAGGGAGGGGTTCGATCTTCATTTTGGAGAGAACCCAAGGTTGGACTTGTTGTTGCAGCCAAGTATTGCAATGGAGGCAGCGTCGAGTTCACTCACTTCCAACAGAGACCGGTTCGAAGCCTTGGAGTCATCAACTCTATGGCTGAAAGACAAGATGGTGGAGACATCCACAACCATGGCTGACATGCAAGGAGCCATAGCTAGAGTCATCATGGCCACCGAAGAGAATAGGAGAGCGGTGGAAGGGATGAAACAAGACCTACAAGCGGCATTGACGAGACTTGGTAGTGAGCCAAGTGGAGGCAACAATGAAGAAGCCGCAAGAAGGGAGGAGAAGAGAAGGGAGGATGCTCAATACATGGATGAAAGAGAAACTCAGCCATCCGAGTCCACAAGAGGGGAGCCTAGACAACAACTTAGAGTGGGCGGCCGTGTGGAGAATGAGCATGAAGTAGTCGAGAGGTGGCTACGTGTGGAGTCCAACCATGGCGATGATGACCATGGAAGATCGGAAGGAAGAAATGGAGGAAGTCCGTATAGGGAGGAGAGATCTTATGGTCGAGCCTATGAAGATGTTAGATGGCGTGAAGGATCGCGGAGTGATCGTGACCGCTATGATCGTGATGGTGAGGAAAATCGGTTTAACCACCGAGGACCTAGGAGGCAACATTTCCATGGAGGTGATCATGATCGTGATGGAGATGGAAATCGGTTTCACAACCGAGGACCTAGGAGGCCGAAGATCGAGTTCCCAAAGTTTGGTGGAGGTGATCCACATGAATGACTTGATAAGGCGGATCACTACTTCCACATGTATGAAGTGCCACGGGATGAAAGAGCTGCCACCGCATGTTTCTACCTTGAAGGCAAAGCGAGCAAGTGGTGGAGGTGGATCCGAGCCCAATATGAGAAAGAGAGAAGAAGGCTCGGGTGGACGGCTTTTGAAAGGGAGCTGCTCATGCAATTTGGGCCCTCCCTCATTGTCAATCACCATGGCCAACTAGCAAAGCTCAAGCAAGAGGGCAATGTGCACACATATGTGGAGGAGTTTCGGCAACTCCAAACATTAGTAAGGGGTAGGTCGGAGGAGGCACTCATTGGCACCTTTGTGGATGGGCTAAAGCCGTGGATAGCTAAAGAGTTGAAGTTGAAGCAGCCCATCAGATTGCAAGAAGCAATGAGGATGGCCGAGATCCTTGAAGAGAGCCACCGGTATGAGAAATGGCATGACAAAGAGGAAGCGGCTAGCAAGGAAGATGAACCCTTGCAACCCGACAAGGAGGTGGAAGAGCCAAGGAAAAAGAAGAACGAGGTGAAGAAGCTGAGCCGGGAAGAGCTTGAGGAGTGCATCAAGAAGCATCTATGTTTCAAGTGTGGAGAAAAGTGGGGTCCAAACCACCAATGCCACAAGTCCAAGCTCATGTGCTTTCTTGATGTGGGGGATGAGGAGGACTCGAGTGATAGTGAGTTGAGCCTTAGTGTTATGACTGCATTGGGAGAAACTCAACCCTGACATTCATGGCTTCCATGGGCAAGCACGAGGTCACCCTGTTGGTGGATACCAAAATCATCAATATTGGACTCCTAGATGCTAATGATGTCGGTTTGATTTTGTTGTTCTTGTAGTGTTTGCATGTGCTGATCTTTATTTTGATTAGTATCTTGTGCATTTAGGTTGCTAGAAATTGATTTCATTATTTGCATCTACGTTGCTGAAAATTGATTACATCATTAGTATCTAGGTTGCTAGAAATTGGTTTCTTTATAAACATTTAGGTTGGAATTTTGGGAAGTAAGGATATTCAATGGTCTACGTAATGAGGCAAAGACTTAAGGGAAAAGTTTGTATACTGTTTTAGTAAGGGTAAAATGGTAAAACAAAATCATTTGGGAGTTTGGGCGAATTTCTAGAATTTTAATACCAAGACTGTTAAAATCCCGCCAGGCTAACCCTACCAACAGAAAAACCTTCCAACTGTTCTGCAACTGACCCCAAACATTCCAGATTCAACCAGCACCCTTCCAAAAGCTTCTACCATATTCTTTTGGCTTCCACAATCTTCATAGACCAACCAAGTTGCTATATACATTCTAAAATGAAAATTACGTACATTTATCAAATTACTGTTTTGCCCATAAAAATAAGGCTTAAATGCACCCCATGCCCCTGGGGTATGCGGAAAGAGCAAATATGCCTCTGAGGTAAACAAAGTCATTTTCATACCCCTGAGGTATACTTTCAGGAGCAAATATGTCCTTCCGTTATGTGCCGTTTGAAACCCTAACGGTAAATGCTGACGTGTCAAAATTAGACACGTCAGCACCAATCACAACTTGACACCTGTCATTTTCGAAATTAAAAAAAAAAAACATAACACAACAGGGGGAGAACCCCCGAGCGGCGCCGCGAGGGGTGGCCATCAGCCACCCCCGCGGCTCGCGCCGTGCGAGCCACCCCGACGACGGGGGAGCCCAGATCTGGGCTCCCCCATCGCGCGAACGCCGCGCGCCACCCCTGAGCAGGGAGCCGCGGGGGTGGCTCGAGGCCACCCCTCGCAGCGCGCGCCGTTCGCGCGAGTGCCGCTCGCGCGACGGGGGAGCCCAGCTCCCTTCGCCGCTCGGGGGTTCTCCCCCTGTTGTGTTCTGTTTTTTTTTTTTTAATTTCGAAAATAACAGGTGTCAAGTTGTGATTGGTGCTGACGTGTCTAATTTTGACACGTCAGCATTTACCGTTAGGGTTTCAAACGACACATAACGGAAGGACATATTTGCTCCTGAAAGTATACCTCGGGGGTATGAAAATGACTTTGTTTACCTCAGGGGCATATTTGCTCTTTCCACATACCCCAGGGGCATGGGGTGCATTTAAACCTAAAAATAATGTCAACTTACATAAACATTTTCAAAATGCAAAGACAATATGCAATAAATAATCTCTCACTATTAAAAAAAAAACAATATAATGTGAGAAAGTAAAAATCTCCTTCCACCAAAATTCCCACTTAAGACACGGCCTAAGCCCAGCCAAGGTATTGATTCTTTTTATTTGTCCTCCAAAAGTTTGCGGGCGTGTGGAAATCTGTCAAGATGGGATCTTAAAATGTACATGTCTTCCAAGTTTCAAGTTCTGAAAGATTTCCCAACTTTTGAATCACAGTAAGTTGCAAATAGCCGCTAAAGACGTTGTTTGAAGAAAGTGAGAGGATATCAAGACTTCTAAGCTCAAAGAGAGAAATGGGTATTTACCTGGCCTTCCAGATTGTATGAAGAAAGAGTTTTTGCATTTGATTCCGTTGTCTTTAATTTTGTCAAGAGTGGTGCTAATGTGGAAGCGCACCATTTGGCTTGTTGGGCTGCCTCTGTGATCTCTTCTGGAGGCTACCTGAATGTTGTCGAGCATTTTCCTATTTGGTCTGGATCTATGTTGGGACTGATCCCCTTAGTTTCCCTTTGGTTTTCTGAATAAAGGTAGTAGTTGCTTGATTTTTTTTAAAAAAAAGTACGAAGAAATGTTAGAAAATCATCCACTTAACCCGAAAATTGGTTGTTGGAAAGATACAAACCGTCCAGTGATGGAAGGGCAAATAGAGAAACTGGAATTGGACCTGCGAGTGAATTGGACTGCGAGTGAATTGGACTCTCGAGCATAAGAAGTTTTTCCCACCGAGCAGATGTAAACCAGTTAAAATTGTTATAGGGAAGGTCTATTTGGGTGATATTCTTAGACATGCTGAATGACGGAATTGTCCGGGTGAAACTGTTGTATGACATGTCCAAATGAACCAATTGTGTGAGGTTTGTCATTGTGGACAACATTTTGAGGCTTCTTACGGAATATTGCTCGAACTCCCCCTCAATAACTCCTTGAGAGGTGGGAGTTGCTGGCTGAGGTTCTATTGGGATCCGTCTTATTGCTTGTGCTGTTGTATCTTCTGTTGGAGGTCATAAGTATGGTACAACATTTCTTCACATCCGGTAATATGCTTAAACAACTTAACCATACTTTCCTTGCTCTCATTCCTAAGATCATAATCCATCGATTATTGAACAATTCAAACCGATTAGGTTATGTAATGTTTGCTACAAAATAGTTGCAAAAATTCTAGCTAATCGTCTCAAAGTAGTGCTGCCCAGAATCTGCCATATCCAGTTTTGAGGGAAGGGGTGACACTGCCTCCAAACATCCAGATGGCGGCAGACCTTGTTGACCATAACTCAGGTGGTTGGAATTTGTCGTTGCCCCATTCTTTATTCCAGCCAGAGACGATTGAGCATAGTTAAACGAATGATGCCAAATGGAGCGAATCAGCAATTATCGATCACTTCTTGAGGGGGTATTCACCTCCGTAGTTGGACTCAAAGAGGCAATATCTAACTCCAACTTCTAGGTTTGGTTATTGTCTTTCACTATTTTGGTTGAGTTCCCTGCCGGGCGCGCGGTGTCCTTTTCGATTCAGTTATTCCTTCTGTGCCCAGTGGACTTGTAGTCTGTAGATCTACAAACTGGCAAAATTTTCCATAAACGCCTTTCAAAATAGACACATTTTGGTTTTTGGAAGAACGCAAATTTGGGTTTTTTCCTCCCTGAATGTGACACCTGCCATACATGTCGAAATCAACTGGGAATATTCCCTGCGAAAATATTGACAAAATTGGACACAACTATCATTCTATCAAAATACTGCACATGTAAAAACTTAATTTAAAGCATGAAGTTTTTAGATCTTGGAATTAAAACTGAAAATATCCATAGCTTAAAACCAAAGTACCAACATCATGGCAACGACTCAAAACAATACTAGATTATATATGTCTAATGCAATATAATGGTCAAAACTGCTGGCTGTTCACCAAAATTTTTATACTAGTACAGAACATGTCCAACAAAATTAATTGTAGCAATATATATTTATATTCACAGGATAAATCCTCGAATTATCTTTATAATTTACGATTTTAATTAATAAATCACTCCCTGTACTTCCAACATCATAAACATGAAGCTGCCAGGTAATCACCAACCGTTGAACGACAAGTGGACTTTGCCAGGTCAAAGGTGCCAAAACAACGTAGCAATCAACATTTCTTTAATCCCCATTATATTTGTGCTATCTTCCTTATTTTCTATATTGGTAACAAGGCCAACTCTCACTCTCTCTCTATATATATAACATCTACTTATATGTTTGTGACCGGTGCACAAATAAATAGATTGTGATACTTGCGGATATTGTATTCTAATTGGACAGTATATCTTAGAGAAAATAAGCTACAACATGTAGCCATTATATTATGTTAATACTATTTGAAGATCTAATAATATGTCTTATAGTACTTAGCATTTAATGCATATTTTTATCTATATTAAACCATATAAAAAAAATTGAATAAAGTCTTAATTTTCCTGGACAAGCTGCCTGGTAAACTTAGAATTATCCTCTACACCAATCAGCATGAGAGTTATATCACTATTTTATTATAATTAGTTGTTACTCTGATATATATATATATATATAAATATTTATATCTCCAAATATCCAATAAAATATTTATTCCACCAAGTACGTGGCTGGATTAATCTGTAACTTTAAGCTTTATTATTCCAATATGTCAAACGCAAAATTCAAAGTAAATACTTTTACGGCCTAATTACTGATACATGTTGTATTGACTTTTAACAAATCAGTTTCTGAATTATAATTTTGAACTGGACATACAAGTACTTTCCTTCATCAAAAGTTTGTCAATTAATAAAGATATAACGCATGAAATTGAAAATAAATATTTCGACTCTTAACTCATATCGAACTTTTGTTAATTGGTTAATTTTTAGAGATAAATATAAAATCAGTCTCTGTGCTATACGCAAAAATCGTTTTAGTCCCTGTGATATGAAAATCATCGATTTAGTCCCTGTGATTCTGTTTTCGTTTGTTATTGGTCCTCCCTCAGAGATTGATTTTATCATTTTTTGAAATCACATAGACTAAATTGATGTTTTTATATCACAGGGACTAAATCGATTTTTACGTATAGTGCATAGATCAATTTTATATTTATCCCTAATTTTTAATGGACAAAAAGATGTATCATGAAAAATAGATTACTCATTCAAAGTTGTACACTAAGATTTAATTTATTAAGAGTCAATAACATAATGACTAGTTATAATTAAGCCTACTTTTCCGGATGCGTGGTTTGTTTGTTGTAAGTGGCCAGGCGTGATTTAGGGAAGAAATATATCTGCATTTGTCATTAAAATAAAAGGTATAGCCCGTTCTTTTTAGCAGAACCAGTTACCACGTCGGATGTGCCTCGATTGGCGCTGTTTGACGAATAAATGGTTGCCACTGGATCTAGTTTGTTGGAAGATCTCCACTTTTTTATGTTTCTTTGTTTTGGCCTACGAGGACAGTCCTAGACCCTAGGAATGTTTGTAGCGGTCTTCCGGTGTTACGTTGGATGCGCTTTTGGATGTGACGTCACGTGATGTCTCGAGACTAATTGACACGTTACAGTCTCTAAATCGTCCACGAAGTAACTAGTGTGCCGCTCGCTAATCTCATGTGAGCGCACGCCACGCACGCGGAAATAGTATTGCCACGCACCGTCAAGCCAACTCAAGCTCAAGCCAACTGTCCTATTTACTATCCATATTAAATACTACATTTAATGTATAACATGTTTATCTGGCTCATATGGATTCATATAGGACAATAGAAACATTAGGGTGGACTACACCTAATACTGTCAAAAAATTTTATAGACAGAAAGGAATAATATTAAATAATTGTTTTGTTTTATGATATTTGTCTTCAAATTATACTATAAATTTCGGGTAAGTAATTGCAAAATATCTGGATCCTTCTTGAAGGTTCAAATGCAGTAAATCTCCTCATTTCGAGCCCTAAATAGAAGGTGCTCAGTTTCATTATTCATTATTCTCATTAAATAATTGGCCCAATTAAGGTTAAAATAATTTAAAAAACATGCCGAATAATTAATATGATCTTAAAAGCAGGAAAGCTCAACCTGAAAGACTAAATTCATCCACAAGTGTGAGATCCTAATATTCATCAACTACTGTGTTTCTTTTCCTCCTCTATTCGATCTTGGTTTTATTTTTAACGAGCATTAATCCAAAGGAGGATAGCTATTTGGACAAATTTAGGTAGGTAGAGTAATGTGGGGCACATGCAAGATCCACCAAGAGAAAGAAAAATAGGAGAAGGCAACTAGGGGGACCGCGGGCTGTCGTTCGATCTATTTCTATACAAGTGGTAAGCAGCCTGCAGGAGCTTGAGAATTGAAGGATAACCACGGCAAAGCAAGTGGAGGTCGCCAACAACCTGCCCTACCATTGGAGGATATTTCTTACACCATGGATTCATGGAATATAAGCATGTGGTTCTGTTTTCTTGTTTTTTCTAAGCAGCACACGTTCTGTTTTCACATCTATATCAGTTTTTTTTTAATATTTAACGTCAGGTTTAGATTCCATAAAAGCATACAAAGAACTGTAGAGGTAGAATAGTAATAATAATTGCAAAATGGAAAATAAGCCTCTGTGCTTAACGGTAACATTTCTGTAACACATTGTTTGGTATCCAAGCCTTGACTCTCTCGACAGGGACATTTCTGTCCCGCGCTTTCCAGTTGGTGAAGGGAACCAGCATTACCAGGGACTCGTGTTGTTTCTAAAACCAGTGGATTCCCCCCCCCCTCTCTCTCTCCTCTCTCTCTCTAGCTTCAGCTGTTTCTGGTCTTCCTTTTAATCACTTTTCTAATAAATCGTCAGGCGTCAGCTGTTTTGAGAAAATGTTTTAAAAGGTTGCTCATGGTTTGTGTCAAGTGGAGTGTGGTCTTCGTGATTCGTCCACTTGGGAAGGAAAGCGGCGAGTAAAGCTTCTTTCTAATGCAGGCACGGTCCAATAAAACGGTCAAATCTGAGGGAATAAAATTAAAGCCATGCGCCAAAGGTCGGACCCGAGAGACCAATCGTCAAGACTGATGCTTTTTGCAAGTGATATTCAGATTTTCCAATATCTTATTTTGCAGGCTTAATTTCAGCAAATTAATTTATTTATGAGGATACATATTCGATCGTGACATTTCAATCTTCTGTTAGTTACTAAAGAAATTTGATGACATGGTATTAAAATATATAAAAATTAATTATAAAAAACACAAAAAAACCTGGCACATTTAATAAAATAAAAATATTTATTTGAAAATTTAATTAAAAAATTTAAAAATACTTAGAAAAGACAATTGATTGGAGACCCTGGTCATTCAAGATTAGTCGTCTAATGCAATGAGCTGAATTGTTGTTACATTTTAAGTTGATGCCCTCAATTATGTGAGAATTACCATTCTTGTTATAGATTTGAAAGTTTTTTTTTCTCTCTTAAAATAAGCTTTAGGTGCTTGAAGTTGACACGAGGCTACTCATACAGAAGGAGCATGCAGCGAATCCAGATAATGCACTCTTCACCGGACAAAACTAAAGCGACTACAAGATGATTGGGTTTTAATGCATATTTCCAACTAATCAGTATTATGAATGGCATTAGTTATGGGATGGTGTATATATTTTAGCTTGACGAAAGATAAATTGAGTGGTTAACATGAATTAAGTCGTATTCAAATACCATCTGAAAAATATTGTACCAAATTTCATCAATAATTTCAGTTCTTCCAGATTAAATGCTCCAACGTCATGCCACTTCACAGAGAGGAACCCAGCAAGTGAGATACAACTTTGGGTTAGGGGGAACAAGAAGGGTTAATGAAAATAACATGTGGGCCAATAAAATGTCATTGTCTTTTAGTAAAATGTCAGTCACTTAACAACCCTACACGTAGTACTCAATACGAAAATAACATGTGACCCAATAAAATTTGATATTACATTTTTAAATAAATTTTACTACACATGTCATTTCCTGATTGAATCTGACGTATATGATAGTCAAGTGATTAGACATTTTACTAAATGAAAGTAGACATATCGATCAAATTGATAAATAAAAATAAATTAGATACAAAATTGACCCTGAAAAAGGAAATTATTTTTAAAAAAAAGATATAAAATTTAGAGATGAACAAAAATTAGGTGGTTAATTCAAAAAAACACGAAGAAGTGAAGCGGAACTTGATAATTTCTTTCTCCCCAAATATTTTATTTTCTAAGGAAAAAATGACCAAAAATGTCCCTTCCTAGAGTCTTCTCAACATCGTACGAGCAACCACAAAGAGTCTGTGACCTTGTTCCAGCAACTTAAAAAGGGAACCCCAAAACCGCCCCTAGTATTCACTACCGCACCCAAACAATCGCCCTTATAAATACCCTTCCACAATCTTTCCCATCCACCAATCCTTCAAGGAAAACAGAATATAGAAAGAAAAAACCACTGCCTTCTCCATCGCAATTTCTCTGGAAGTTTCGTTATTCACTTGACAGTGTCATCCATTGCTCGATGGACACCAAGATTGGAGCGGTTGACGCGTGTAAGCCAGCGTGCAACGACTTGTGCGGCACAGCGTCTAATGGCGCCGCATCGGCCATCCAGAGCGCGGTGACCTCCACCGTCGCAAACGCGTCCGACGCCACTCTGGGCCGCCACCTGGCCCACCGTCTCGTCCAAATCGGCGTGACCGACGTGTTCACCGTGCCCGGGGACTTCAACCTGACGCTTCTCGACCACCTCATCGCTGAGCCTGGACTCACCAACATCGGCTGCTGCAACGAGCTCAACGCCGGGTATGCTGCAGACGGTTACGCCCGCTCGCGTGGTGTTGGCGCCTGCGTCGTAACCTTCACCGTCGGCGGCCTTAGCGTCCTCAACGCGATTGCCGGCGCTTACAGTGAGAGTTTGCCGGTCATTTGCATTGTTGGCGGTCCCAACTCCAATGACTATGGTACAAACCGGATTCTTCACCACACCATTGGCTTGCCTGACTTTAGCCAAGAGCTCAGATGCTTTCAGACAGTCACTTGCTATCAGGTATTTGGTTTTGCTCTGTTTTGTTGCGTTTTGGTATACAAATTAGTTAGCTTGATATGCTATTTTGTTTTGAGTTATGATTTCTTTTTATTTGTTGGATGAATGAGTTGTGTTTTTCTGTTTGGTTTGGTGTAGGCTGTTGTGAACAATCTGGAAGATGCACATGAGCAGATTGATACAGCGATTTCAACTGCTCTGAAAGAAAGCAAGCCTGCTTACATTAGCGTAAGCTGTAACTTGGCCGGTGTCCCTCATCCAACTTTCAGCCGTGAACCTGTTCCATTTTCCCTGAATCCCAAGTAAGCTCCTTGATGGTTTATCATCGAAGCATTTATGGTGCTTGTCAGATTGGACGTTGAACTATGTGATTTATTGGTGCTCTGTTTTTTGTTTTTAATTTTATACAGACTGAGTAATAGGATGGGTTTGGAGGCTGCAGTTGAGGCAGCGGCGGAGTTCTTGAATAAGGCCGTTAAACCAGTTCTGGTGGGCGGGCCTAAACTGCGAGTTGCAAAGGCGTGCGAAGCCTTTGTAGAACTAGCCGATGCCTCCGGTTATGCCCTTTCTGTGATGCCATCAGGGAAAGGACTTGTGCCGGAGGACCACCCCCATTTCATCGGAACCTACTGGGGTGCTGTAAGCACTTCGTTCTGCGCGGAGATCGTGGAGTCTGCGGATGCTTATTTGTTTGCTGGGCCTATTTTCAATGACTATAGCTCCGTTGGGTACTCACTCCTTCTCAAGAAGGAGAAGGCGATCATTGTGCAGCCCGAGCGGGTGGCGATTGGGAATGGGCCTGAATTTGGTTGTGTACTGATGAAGGATTTCTTCAGAGCTCTCGCCAAGCGGATCAAACCAAATACTACTTCTTATGACAACTACCGCAGGATCTTTGTTCCCGAGGGGCATCCTCTAAAGTCACAACCGAAAGAACCTTTGAGGGTTAATATTTTGTTCCAGCACATACAGAATATGTTGTCTAGTGAGAGTGCTGTGATTGCTGAGACGGGGGACTCATGGTTCAACTGTCAGAAACTGAAATTGCCACGAGGCTGCGGGTGAGTTGCTGAGACCATATATTGTTTTATATATATTATTAGTTGAGGTTAAAAATTGTGAAAATTGGCTTGCAGGTATGAGTTCCAAATGCAATATGGATCAATCGGTTGGTCAGTTGGAGCAACCCTTGGGTATGCACAGGCTGTACCAGAGAAGCGAGTAATTGCTTGTATTGGTGATGGGAGCTTCCAGGTATGTCACTGTGGTAATTGTTTTCTGACTAGAATGTAGGTGACAACCTTGTGGAACAGAGGAAGGCACATGCAAAATTGTTGTCAATTTCATTCAGAGAGGGATTGTTAGATACAAATCTCATACATGGATTGCTCTCTCTTAGCTAAATCAACTTTTTTGCACTTTTCTATATATGAAGACACCCGCATATCATCCTGATTTTCTCTCATTGGAGCTTCATTTGGGAATCTTGATATATTACATTTCATGGTGATTGTTTCACAGGTCACTGCACAAGATGTGTCAACAATGATTAGAATCGGGCAGAGGACCATCATCTTCCTGATAAACAATGGTGGATACACCATTGAAGTTGAAATCCATGACGGGCCCTATAACGTGATTAAGAACTGGAACTACACTGGGTTGATTGATGCCATACACAATGGGGAGGGAAAGTGCTGGACAGTCAAAGTGAGTTGTTTATCCTGGTGCTTCTGCTATATTACTTCAGTGTTACTGCGGGAAAATATGAATAACACTTAAAATTTCTGTCTGTTTGTTTCCAGGTCCGTTGTGAGGAGGAGCTGATTGAAGCAATTGAGACAGCAACAGGGGAAAAGAAAGACTGCTTGTGCTTCATTGAGGTGATTGTGCACAAGGACGATACCAGCAAAGAACTCCTTGAATGGGGTTCGAGGGTCTCTGCTGCCAATAGCCGCCCACCAAACCCCCAGTAGACTTCGCCCACATCAACGAAATGCTATCTGCTCAAACAGATCCGAGCTTTTTTTGTGTTGCCGCAGTAAATATTGATTCTGAAGTTTGTTTCCCAGCACGGTTTGCGTGTTGAACGTGAGAATTTCGCTGTTTCGCTGTATTTAACTTTCAATCAGATTGTCTACTGAAAAGATTTTTATTCTTCATTTTTCTAGTCTTTGGGAATGAGATTTTCTGTGCTAGACCAGTAGACATTAGAGAGATACTAGTAGTACATGTGACATGCGTGAAGTTTTTGAAGTGTCAAAACTGTTTGGACCCGCCACATCGTCGGCACTCGCCAATGTTAGGGAAGAAGGTCCCTCGGATGCATGAAAGTTTCAAGCTTGCTTGTCCAAAATCTCAATCATGCAAGTCCCCCTCCTAGTTAGTGGATTATTTTCATTGGCTTTATATCTTCTGAGGTGTTTGATGTGTCCTTTGTGGCTTAGAATGGAAGTTGTCCTCCTAGGAAGAGGAATATCCTAAGGGATATTTTCGGTTTTCTCTGCGAGAATTGCGTTCTTATCTTGTGTGGTAATTGGGATCACATCACGTGGAAGAGTGAAGAATCGAGGTGATTGATAGGAACTAGGCCTTTGGCTTTCTTCACATTGGGACTGTATAATTGGTGTGTCATAGTCATTTAGGAGTTGGAGCTAAGGGTGGGCACCGGAACACGGAACCGGAATTGCCCATTCCGGTTCCGGTTCCCACCGGAACGTGTTTTTTTATTCCGGTTCCATTCCGGAATAAACCGGAATGGAACCGGAAATGGAACCGGAATTTCCGGAACCGGAAACCGGAAATTCCGGTTCCATATCTGGACCTAAAAGGCCCATATTTGGTTTGGGCCCATTGGCCCAAAATTTCAGTTTTACAATCTGCTGCCAGCCTGCCTACTGCGTAATTGCCTTGCCTATTTCCCAATGCAACAATGTCGTCCAACACTACAAATTCCAATTGAATTACATTAAAATTACATAACCAAATCAAAGACTCAGCCTAGTGCCTACCACGGTCCAACAGACCCAATGAATTGCCAATTTTTCATCCAACTCCAAAACCAAAATAAACTCCGCATTAAAATTACAGCTTAACAAATAAATTACAGAACAAAATAAACATAGCTAAATAAATTGTAAATTCAAATTATAAAAAAAAAACTAAACAAACAATTAACTATATAATACAAATAACTAAATAAGTAAACAACTAAACGAGTAAACATAAAAAATTCATGAACTAATCCAAATTCAAAAAAGCAAACTCTAAATTAAAATTACAATGTTCTTTGAAATTAAAAAAATAATTAAAAGATAAACATTAAAGGACATTCAAATTGAAAATCTCAAACTTCAACTTCATAGTTCATGTAACATTCCAAGCTTCTCCAATCTCCCCCACTACAAAAAACAAAAACAAAAACATTTATAAAAGAAGTAATAAAACAACCAAATAATCAATTAACAAAACAAAATAATTATGAGAGGAATACCAAGACGAGTCACAAGAAAACCAACCAAATAAAAAGACCCAACTATTCAAGGCTTCAAGCTTGATAATGTTTAGCATATCCTCAAGTTCTCCATCTCTACAAAAGACAAAAACAAAACAAAACAAATTATTTAAAAGCAAATTATTACAACAACCAAATAATCAATTAACAAAATAAAACGTACATCTAGTTTAGTAGTTTACCTCTATCTAGTCTGTAACTCAATGGATCATCTCCACCATCCACCTCGACGTCATCTTCATCAAGCATAGGTGGAGCATGCAACCAATTATGTGCACATATGAGGCCCTCCACAGTACAAGGTGCCAACGAAGAGCGAAAACAATCCAACACTCGACCAGATGTGCTAAAAGCAGACTCAGATGGCACGGTAGTGATTGGAATAGCCAACACATTCTTCGCAATGCGAGAAAGAGTCTGAAACTTCTGAGAATTGACCTTCCACCACAATAAAATATCAAAACCTGGCACCTTGGGTTCCACATCTTCAATCAAGTATCTATCAACCTCAGACTTACTGTCTAACAAGTTTTGAGACTGTCGATAATTACCAAGACCTCCCCATAGTCTTTGCTCAATGCTCATCTCATCCACACTTACAGAACTTTGACTTCCACTACTATGCGCTGCTTGAGTTATGCTACCTCCACCAAGACCACCATTATACTGCTCAAATAATGTTTTTAGAGTTTCTCGCACCATGGCAGTGAAATCCAAGCCCTTCTCCCTCCCAAAGTTATTGATAGCCCAAAACTCCAAAGTTATAAGTTTAAAACGAGGATCCAATACTGAAGCTATAAATAAAAGTCTATTCACCTTCCTCAAATCTCCCCAATACTTATCATACTTACTTTGCATCCGTTTGGCCATGTCACGAAGCAAAATATCAGAACATGTGGTGAAGGTCTCCAAATGAAATTTAACTTTTGCCAACTCCTCAAAAAATACATTTGAAGTTACATATTCTGACCCTGATACGTGTAGGGTGACATCATAAAACACTTTCAAAAACCGAACAAACTGGCGAATATGCTCCCAATCCTCAAATGTAGGTTTCCCTAATCCCTTCCTCCCATGACTATCTTCATTCAAAAACATCACCAAGTTCCCATCTCCCTCCAACATATCCTCAAAAACACCTCGAAATTTTTCAGTCCTTTCTAACATAATATAGGTGGAGTTCCAACGAGTGGGAACATCCATTTGCAAGAAATGATTTTCAGATAACATTCTATCAGCCGCAGCCTTCTTAAACCCAACAAGCCTTTGAGGACTAGATTTGACATACTTAATAATATTCCTTATCTTTGTAACGGAATCATCCAACTCCTTCAATCCTTCCTGAACAATAAGATTCAAAATATGTGCAGAACAACGCATATACAATTCCATACAATCCCTCATGATCGTATATCTAGAAGGCATCTTAAATCGAGGCTCAAGTCTAGTAATCATTTTCCTAAACCCCATCCTCTGCACAGTTCTAAAGGGCATCTCATTCATGATCAAAAATTCAGCAATCCACCTCCTAACCTCCTTTTCACTATAATTGTCCAACTTTAACATTCCCGACTCATTCCCTTTTTCTTTCGATGCATCCATTGTCAACCTAGATTGAGACTTATCTAATAGGTTTTGTTGCTTCAAATATGGCAAACAACGTTTGAGGTGACTTCTCATACCCGAAGTCCCATGGTGATCAAGATGACACCCAACCTTGGCCTTACAATGATGACATTTTGCCTCAGGGTGTTCAGGTCAACAACTGGTAAAATCTTAGTGAAGTGATCCCACACAAAACTTTTGCGAGTATTTCTCCTCTTTCTACTAGGTTGATCTTCTTCTAGCTGATTAATAAGACCCTCATCTCCAAGAGAATGAGGAGAACTAACACACTCATCAATTGGGTTAGATGCCGATGGACCACCAATACCGGGGGAAGACCCCATATTTGTAGTAGGTGTAGCACTAATAGAATCCATCTGACACAAAACACATTTGATATTCAATTCATTAATTTCATTTTCAGTAACAATTAATTGCAAAATGACTCAATCTATCTAACTCTAACAGCTATGTTGACAACCTAAAACATCTAAACATAAACAACAAAATGAAATTCTATCTAACTCAAACAACTATGTTCACAACCTAAAACATCTAAACATAAACAACAAAATGAAATTCTATCTAACTCTAACAGCTATGTTCACAACCTAAATCATCTAAACATAAACAACAAAATGAAATTAAATATAAAGTCTAAATTAGCTAAGCATCATGCATCAAACTCCAAACTGAAAGCCCAACAACATAAAAGCAAAGTCCAAAGTCCAACAGAAAATTGATTCAATTGAGTGTAATAAGTTGAAATAACAACCCAGATCAGTGCCCAAACAGATACGATTTGGAAGCAATCCAACAACAATGGTTCAATTTCTTTGTCTAAGCAATTAAGCAATCCAACAGAAATGGTCTAGCAGAATCAGCAGATACAATTAGTGCCCCTTCGTGATTCTCCAAACAATAAGCAATTAAACATCACAGAATCATAAATTAAGCAATCCAATTGACTAACTACCATAATAAATTAAGCAATCCAACTGTACCCGAAATACTACAAATGAAGCAATCCAACAGATTAATAAAACCATAAACGACCCTATGTCCCTATCAACTCATTACTTCTGTGCAAAAGTACAGAATATCTGGATTATCAACTGATCTTGAACTTTCGTCTCTCATGTTTGATAAATCTAACTAATTCAGAGTAGAGAATAACGACATGCATGAAAGCAAGGAGAGGAGCCCCATTAGAACTAACTATTTCAGTGAGGCCCATAGCCTTGACAAAGCATTCTTCCATGTCAAAATCACTGAAGATTTAGAGAACACAATTCTAATGAAAACGGACACATTCAACAACCAAAATTGTCTTCACCATCTATTGCAAAATAAATATCTTAAGGAAGAAAAAAAAACACAGAGAACGGCATGGTGGTGAGAATACCAGGCCTTCAAAGGGCATCTGCCCAAGAAAGTCATAAATGTTTAGTTTGTTTCAAGATTGCCTATGGCCTAGGCTCGAGAATATGGGAAAAAAGAGTTAAGGGAGAAGGGATGAATATCGGCTGTGGATGATATCAAATATTCAAAGCCGTGACCGTGGCATACCTTAATAACGGCTGAGGCCTGAGGGAGAGAATCAGGCCAATCGTGAGCACCGGTGGCTGAGGCTTGAGGGAGAGAGGACCAATCCAGCAGGGAGGGTGGAGGGCGAGTGAGAGAGGGAGAGAGAAGTACAACACACGGGTGGCTGAGGAAGAGAGGACGGCAGGAGGAGAAGGCTGAACCGCTGGGGGTTGAGTCGCTGACGGCAGGAGGAAAAGGCTGAACCGCTGAAGGCGCCGCAGGGTCGGGACTCAGGAGAATGGGAGGAAGAGGAGTGAAATTAGGTCAAAGGTCGACTTCTCTCAAGTCTTAGAGGAGTTGTGTTTTTTTAAATAACAGGGCTCAAAACGGTACCGTTTTGAGCCCTGAATTTTCTTTTAAAAAATTGATATGCCGGAACCGGAAATTCCGCTGGAATTTCCTGTTTCCGGTTCCGATTCCGGCTTTTTGGAAATATGTGATTCGGTTCCGGTACCGAAATACCGGAACCGGTACCGGAACCGGATGTTCCGGTTAAAACCGGAACATTTGCACAGCCTTAGTTGGAGCCGATTTAGATGACTGCGAGTGAACAGAAGACCCCCAATGAATTCAGTGTGCCAATTATTGAAGAAAAGTACCCATGACAAAACCGGACTTACCTAACTTGTGTGACTTAAAAGAGCTGCAACCGATATGAGTTCACCCACCAACCTATTAGGCGAATTCCACTCCGGTAGACCTAAGGGATTGAGTTTCTCCTCGTCACAATAAAGAAAAAAAAAGGGCGGGTGGGTTATAGAGCTTGCTTTTGCTTTCTCGTCTACGAACAGTCCATTGTGAGAGGAGCAGAAATCGTACACTAAATTGTACATATTGCACAAGGATTTCTTCCGACATGATTCCAAGTAATTTACAACAAAATTGGATGCCACTAACCTATATGCACCTAAGTATCCTTGCCAGTATTACATGGTACGAGGACCAGACGGCCGCTTTCAAGTAAAGTTGGTGGAAAGGGGGCTCGGCAAGTGGTAATGTGTGATTTTAACCGAGGTATGTTTGGGTGTGCACTTCGACATCGATGGCAACGCAGCTCCATGGATAACAGGCTTTCCTCATCTCTTAATGTTGCTTTACCATGACTACTGACTTCCTCAATTACATCTACCGAATCACGAAAGAAGGCAGTATTAAATGAATTCCAGTGCTTCTTGTTCTTCAAATGTTTTGAGTCGAAATCTTGGCTAATTACATGTAGGTGCAGTTGTCGCATTGATGGGACCTGTAAAGAGGAGAAAGAGTCAGAAATGCTTCTTGAGAAAGTCATTTTTTTCAGTTCCAAGCATATATCTCTCTAAATCAATCGGATCAAAAGTTTAGCAGAAAACCTGGCCTATTATATCCTGACCAATACACCTTTAAAAATTCTCCATTCTTTTTACTCTTCCATAGTACTAAATTAGTTCATACCATAACCAAGAAGGTTTCAAATAGAAGCTTGTATCTAAATCATAAGATCCTCTTGTTTTTCAGAACCCAAACACACGATTATCTGTCCTCCTACTCTCATTGACATCAATTTAAACCATATCATTATATATTTTTCCAGTCACTTGGAATTGCACACACTAAACCGAGCTCGACTCCAAGTGGTATTGTCATTACTTTTAAGGCATAGACTTCATCAGGTAAAAATAGTTTCTATACCTATTTTTGGTAAGGGTCGAACATAAAACCTACTCTGAACCCGCCACAACAGCACCTGAGCCAAGGTTCAGAGGCCTAAAGGAGCATAAATGAGGAAAACTTCAACAAAATACTCTAAAGCAGAAATATCAAGTACCGAGTGATATCCGAGGCGGAAAATTAATGACCCATCTTCTTGCAATAACTTCTCAGCCCACAGCATACCCATATCATGCATTGTCCTTAACAAATGCAGGTGTTCTTTACGTACATCTGCGAGGCAATCAAGACCTTCACAGCGTGTCAACACCAAAAGATGCCTTTTTGCCTGAAAAAAGATGAAGATCCCAGTCCTGATATATGCAATTTAGCATTTGAAAGGTGGGAAAAGTGGAATGTTTAAATTTACCTTCGGATAGAGATCATTCATCACTGCAACATTATCTGATGTCTCGAGCACAACATCCTTGTGCCTCGAAGGATTCATGGCAATATGGTATAAACTTTGAGCCCATGATCCCCAGGACTTGGTTATGCTTCCACAAATCTTGTCATCATTTGTGTGTTTCTTTCCAGTTCTAGAATCAGGGATATTGGCTTCAAATTCATCCTGAGATCCTTTACATTTTTTGCTTCTATCACAGTTGTGCTCATCCTCTCTCTTACTCTTCTGATCACTATTGGGAGAGTGCTTTGTTTCTACACCTTTAGTGTAGTCCGAACTATTTGGAAGGAGGTTTTCATTGCTTCCCTCGGAAAACTTTGCTTGGTTTTTAATTACGGAGGCAAATCCCTGGAATAATGAAGTGTAGGCATCACGGAGAACTTCACAGCCTGTAATATAGTCATTGTGCAGGCAATTTGGTCTTTGTGGATTCATATTTGGTCCAAGAACATGTATGACATGGGTAATCCCTTCCCTGCTAAACAAAGGAGAAGTAGAAGGGAGAGGGACAGCCACAGCATTCCCAGGGTGAAGCGACTGAGCTTGTTCTTTGGTTGCAACCTCAAGGGCTGGACCAGCAGCCTTGAAAATTGCCGCATTCACACCTCCACCTCCAGGCTTCAGCCGCCTGAAAAGGATAATTATTCATTTGAACTTCTCGACAAGAAAGACTGAACATATAATCACAAGCATATTGCACTCTAGTTATTTTCACTAACAACATGTCTCTCAATTAAAGCAGATCTAGCTTTATATTAAATAAGAGGCCAACATGAAAAGCCAACTTTGCATATTCTAATAGAAGCAAACTGAATGAAATTCATAGGACAAGTTACCAGATTCCATAATGATCAGAAGAGCCTTTCTTCCACATAGTAAAAAGGGGGAATTAGAATTACTAAAGGCTTAATTATCCAGCAGCTACTAGGAAACGAGTTGCAATAATGTTACAGGTCATGGGTTAAATAAAATCCAACCATGCATCATTGAAGATTAATAATGGGAAAAATACACTTTTCGTCCACCGACAACCCCAAACTACCGATTGCATTACATTTTGTCCCTAAACTACCAACTGTTTACACTTTCCATGCCACGCTCCGTGCTCGTATATACCCCCTAGGCTCTTAATAGAGAAAATAAAATGAATGGAGATAAAATGTAAATTAAAGAACAAGAAGTGAAGCAGAAAAAGATACATATAAATTTTTTTTCCACTATATTCCTGTACAATATCAAAATCATTCCTGAGGAAACAGAAGTATTACAAAAGTGGAAGAAAATATACACTAAGGCGAAAGCTGTCAACACTAAGACGGAAGCTGTCTAAAATTTACCGTCTGATACATAACTGAAATCCAGCTACTCAAATCTAACTCTCAAAAAGTAACCTAACCCACCTAGACCTCGTCTGGTCTAACCTTGACTCTGAATCAGAAGTGAGATCAATGATCTATATGTCCCCTGTACCCTCTACCGGTGGTGCCGGTGGAGAAGGGTCAACTAGTAGGAGAGTCGGGTCGATCTCAACTACCCCATAGCCCTCTACTAAAGGAACTGTGGATACATGATGGTCTTTTAGATACCATTCAGGATCGCATTCCACATAAACCTCATAGGAATCAGTAATAAAAATCCAGATAGTCATCTTTAAAATATACGGGTCTACGTCCAGAATCTGCCCACTCGCGAAAGTCATAATCTGGCAAGTCCGATGTCCACGGTAGTATATACAAAATTTAAACAAATAAAAGGGGTGAGTCCTACTGACTCAGTAAGGGGGGAATAAGGGAACATGTTAGGAACAATTATAATAGCATGACAATCATAAGAATTAAACATTTATACCATAAACAGCTTAACACAATATGATCGATGCAATGCAGGGATGATGCATCTGTTTCCCGATCATTTCAATTCCTTTCTTACTTTCCGTTCTTTCTTTCTTTCGTTATTTCTTTCAGTTCTTTCTTTCTTTCAGGTCATCAGAGGTATCCTTAGTCTCCTCTGTTTCACCCCGCAGAGACAGGGTTATGCGTCCCCTCCCCTTCTATGAGACTGTCCCGTACTCCGGCACTAGGACCCTATCAAGCGTATATTGTTTCACGCTATGGATACCAACCACTCATTTCAGTGGTGGCTTGCACTATCCCACTGTTGTGATCGGTACCGTCACCTTTTCATCGGACTACCTCTGGGAATGAGTTTCATTTATGTTATTTCGTTATTAGATTACCCAATCCTCATAACATGATCCATGGCATGAAGATGCAACATGTCTCATATGTTTCAATACATGCTTCGTTAAAAATCATGTAATCACAGATTTGCATGGATCTCATATACCAACTGTCATATATAACAAAATAAGGCATCCTAAGTTCACAGTAACCTTTCTTCATGCATAGGAAGATGCAACATGTCATGTTATACATGTTCATCAATGAACTTATACATACCATCCATACATGTTCATTGATAAAATGCATAAGGAAAGTAAACAATTCACCCTAAAACGTTTACAAAAGGCCTTTTACAATTCCCTAAAATTGTACAATATTCCGAGCTTGTTTTGGGTTAACTACCTAAAATCCATTTATGACACTAAACGGACTTTGTGTTTTGAGCCCCTATTTCCACTCCGTTTGGACTCAAATTTGGGCTTCCCCAATTATTTTTCATGCTCTACACAGCCATAAAGTTATTTTTCTATTTCGGACCTTTTTACCCTACGTTTAGTGTAAAATGTCGAAACTGC